>ML121528.1:469973-1088930 GCA_003788615.2 Terfezia boudieri ATCC MYA-4762 | reverse complement strand
TTTGGAGTCTATACGTCTGTGGAGCCTAGGGCTATGAGACGGTCCCATTCCCTCATCTTAAAAGACTCGGTACGCCCACGGGACAACGGGTTGCATAAACACCCGGCCTCCGTCCCCCTTTTGGTAAAGAATACCATAGTCATGCTTGCTCTGGAGTTTTTGGTATCTCGCCTTCTTTCTTCTTTTACCCCTGTGAAGCAGCCCCCAAACCATCATCAGTGTCTCCTCCATATATATCGCGCGAAATAGATCTATGGCCACTGCGAAAAAAATGCAGCAACAGTAACAGCAACATACTTTCTTTATAGTTCTGTATGTACAGTATCACTGTCCTAAAAAGCACCGTGTATTTTCTAAATCATCACAAGTATCTATAAACTAGCCTTAGTTCTTAAATATTATCCTGGATATACAGTACAGTGGCGCTTTCAATGATTTTTCAACTTCAGTCGTACATGAAATGATTATGCCATATCTAGTTGGTAGCATGCATAGGTAGTTCCCGTAGAGGATAAGACATAGTTAAAGTACCGGCATGCAGTATTTATGTACCTACTACTGGTAGTATCCGTTTGACGTAACCTAGTTTTTTTGCACGGGAAGAATTGATTCGGGTGCATTGGTTCGTTTCTGAAGATAAGGTTCTACATATCATTTGAGGACTCATCTGATAAGGACTCAGAAGTATAGGTAGGCCTGCTTGCTTAGTGATATATATTACGAGGTTATATGACGAACATCAATGATGTATGTACTTTACATTCGAGTATCTTGGGGATCTCATATGGGAATATTAGCCATACCATATTCTAGCACTTACATACCTATTCGTATGCGATACGAGACTATTGCGCCATCGATCATTCCTATATGTCTCATCAGAAATAGCTGTAGGGGGCTACTATCGCCATAGCAACCGTCCACTACAGGTAGGTAAGTACAGTACAATACATGATCATTGTCATAGTTGCAGGTAGAGGCATCTACAAGACTCCGAACATTTCATGCCCTCAATTCCGTCGACTGCCACTGATTTATGTATGTATGTACGGAGTACAATACAGTACAGTACTTTATGACCAATCAAACTGGGCAGCCCAACGATAAGTTAAGTACTGCTAAAACACTAACAATCGCTTTAAAAAGTCCTGCAAGAAAATATTCCGGTTTTGGACTCAGCCTTGCCAATTAACTGTTCTCGAGCCAATCAGTCTGTAACCTCAATGCCAGAACAATCTCAAAATTTATACTGTATTCCCCATTACATAATTTCACTATCTGCATTTCCCACAAGAGGCACCAGTATATAATGTGTACATATGTAGTTACATAGGTTATTAATGATTCGGAAAATCAAATATTCATAACTCTCCCGGGAATATCGATGTTCCGGCCCAGTCATCATTGATCAGTAGCCTGGTCCAGTCGGTTGACTCACACTAATTGGACTAGACTGGGCCAGGGACGCTAGACCAGGTGGGTAAAGCTAGACAAGGTTAATGAAGGTTAAGTGGGCCTGAGAAATGCGAACAACCCGAGGTAGTCGGGCAAACAATTAGGAGAAAAAAGGACAAGATGGAAGGAAGCAAAAATATAAAGCCTGACAAATTTCCCAGTAGTGAGGAAGTTCTCGATCTCAAACTCCCTTTACCTGACAGACATTACTTTGCGTACTGCAGCTAAAGCTACATCTCGCAACCCAACCGAGCACATTGCAACTGCAAAACTGCCTATACTACTAAGCACTGTGGTTGTGTTAAGGCAAGTCGTACTTGTACCATTCACTACCATCCTCGAGGCACTGGTAGTGGAATCTGCTGCAATAAATCAAGCGGATTGGATGGAGGTAGAGATGAGGCAGCGACAACAGCAGAACATCTAGTTGTAGCGAGGTGGAATAGATATAGTTCATCATTTATTTATGTCTTTTTTTCATGTATTTTTTTTTTTTTTTTTTCATAGTGATAGAATTGAATAGACCAGACCCGCTCGACTGGGCGGGCCAGTCAATTGGTAGGGCCACTCATCAAGGGACCAGTCCAATCGCGAATAGACCGGGCTACTGACGAAAAATACATCATTGATGACTGGGCCAGAATATCGATACTCTGTATACTCAAACCTTGCTATACTGGATTACATAAATCTGCTGCAATCTGTCCGGTATAGCTAATATCTGGTATAGCAAATAGTGTGGGGGCCTTTCTAGGCGGGGTAAAAGGAGTGCTTGCAGAGATTGTTTACTTTACCTATACAACTATTGACTGCTTATATGGAATATATATCAGATTTTCAATGCTACCATACAAGAGGAAGGGGTTGAGCAATTTGGAGCGGCATAGGATTTGTGCGAAAAGACAAGATCCTCGGTATGCCGACATGACTTATGATGAGTTTGGGGCTCTGTTTCCACGACCAGATGGTAGGCCTATGGTATAGTCTACTATCAGTGATATATTGAAGGATAAGGACCGATGGCTAGCTGTAAATACTAGCAGTGGGACAGTTTAGAAAAGGAAGAAAAGGTCAGAACAGTATCCTATATTAGAGAAATATCTGCGTGAGTGGGTTGATAGGGCAAATGAAGAATAGTAAATATTATGGATGCAATTTTGGCATCTGCAGCTGGCTGGCTTGCAGGTGCATTATCTTTGGAGGAAGGACATCCAGAAGACTATAGCGATTTTGTTTTTTCAAGTGGTTGGCTGTCTGCGTTTAAAGCTCGAAGTGGGATCAGACGACAGAAGTTACGAGGCGATGGTGGTGAATATGATCAAGCATTGAAATTGATTCCACAACATCAAGCAATTCTACAAGATAAAACTGCGGATTTTGCACAGTGGGATATCTTCAACTGTGATGAGTTAGCCTTACAGTATGTCTAATTATACTCATAATCTTTGATGGTCACTACTAATATTAAACTAGATACAACCTACGACCGGATTGTACACTCGGCCCTAAAAGTACAAGAATTTGAGGTGCAAAGAAGAGGAAGCTTCGGATTAGTGTGTTTTTAACCTGCAATGCCGATGGTTCTGAAAAACTTCCACCTAATAAGCGAGCATGAATGTTAAGTGGCTTGTGGTATGAATATTTGGGAGAATTTGAAGAAGCAAGGGCGTCGAATTATGTTGATTACCGACAATTGTCCCTCTTATCCATTACCAACGGAACTACCTCAAAATTATCCTGTCGATACATCACCACCCCCTGTTTTGCAATATGTCACTTTATATAATTTGCCAAAAAACACAACTCCATTTTTATAGCCATTAGATGCTGGTATTATTAGAATGTTTAAAGCAAGCTACTGACGACTCTCTGCAACTTGTTTGGTTGATCAATTCAATTGAACAGGAGAAGCACCACTCGATATTGATATCTTATAATCAATTCATTTGATTTCTGCTGCATGGGATGATATTCCACCGAATGTTATCTTCCATTGTTGGCAACGCACAGGAATTATTGCCTCATAGAAAAAGGAGAACTTTCCATCCTATGAAGCTTATACCCAATACCTACAGTCTTTGTAAGACTCTACAATTATGTCTATAAGCTTGCTTATTGATACCGGATGCAACTCTCAGCAAGTTAATACTCTAACTGAAGAGTATCTTGACTATAATGGAGATGAAGTGAATACTACTATATCTCCAGAGGTCATTAATATTCAAGAGTTTATTCATGATCTAAAGGGTTCAAATACTGAAGACAGCGAGGAGGAAGATCTTGAGGACCTTTATGCCCCACCTCGTATACCTCCAATTACAACTGCTCAAGCACGCTCTCATCTTACTGAGCTTATTAGGCATTTAGAAGCTCTTACAATTTCAGAACTTCCTGGTGGAGGAAAGCTCAATCTCAATGTCTTTGATGTTAGCTATCAACTGCGTCATCTTAAGCAAGCTCTCACTCGCAATATGCATGAGTCTCGTGTTCAGCGCTCTATTACTAATTGGTTTTCACTGGTTGTATCTTCATCTCAAGGTCTATAAGTGGGGATTATGTTCTACTGTTTTGTTCTACTGTTTTGTTCTACTGTTTTGTTCTACTGTTTTGTTCTGTAGCAGTTCCGTTCCGTAGTTACGCTATTTTGTACTCTGTTCTATTACTATTCCGCTGTCTTGTGTAGTTTGGCGGGGGGATTGTACTATGTATTGTGGCCTTATTAGTATTACCATTCCGTTATAGCAATTACATTTACTGTACCTGTGATAATCCCTGTAGGTAACAATCCCTGTAAACCCCTTACCAGCCCATCCAGTACGGTATCCGGTATAGCAAGTAGATAGATGCCTCACCTAAATTGCTAGAGATGGAAAATTTTGACTTGAGCCGTCCAGTATACCAAGGGATCCGCTATAGCGAGGTCCGGTATTGAGTGTACCTCTAGCTATAGCAAATAAATTCGAACTTGCATCAACATACTGACTTGGTCATAATTAAGGCCAGTCATATCATATACTGTCTCAATCTCTTATTATTGGGGAGCGGTACTTTGATTGATACAGTCTTCTGCTTTGTTTATCTTCCATAGCTATGTAGAATTAGAATTACTCCTCTGCTAACTTGCGATAGCAATTTACACATTTCTACTTTGCGACATCTCTATCACCCCTAAATACCCAACAAAGTGGTTCTCCCAAACATTCAAACGGAATCACATCTAATACCATACTCCTGTTCTGTTCAACTGCATATCCCTATGTTCCTGCGCCTGCAGGCCTTATAAAAAGAGGAATTACTCCTCGTTCCCTAAAGTAAAATCCCAGCGAAACTCCCTAAGCTCACCTCACACGTGCACTCTATATTGATGAGTTACCCACAGTATCATCAGGAAGGAGCGCTTTTAAACTATTTATAAACGATATGGAATGGATGGGAGTGAAGCAAACATCTGCTGTTGAGATCTGTCGCTGCCACTAGCCCTGAGCCTAACTGTCACTGAAGGCTTTTTTTCAAGGACCAAGGAATATTTTTTCTGGTGTTTTGAAGTTGAGCCATGTAATTAATTTCAGGTAGTGTGGGAGTCGTTGGTGGTGTTGGATGCGCTGAGCTCCTTGCAAAGCTCTGAGGCTGCGGGAGATGAATATAAGGAAGATTACTGGGCTCAGCGGGCTGCCTTGTGGGGTTCCCTCGTCCATGCCTCCTTTTCCCCTGATCTGATTGTCCCATACCATATCGCAGTTGCTGGGGGAGAGAAAGCGGCGTACGAAGGGGCATGCATACTGTCAGCCGGCAGTTCAAGCTTACTATCGAGTCTATAATCGGTGAGCCGTGACAGGTCAGTTGTGGGATTCTTATTGTAGTTCGGGAGTCATGTACATTTTCTTTGTTGCCCAATCTTATCTATGCACTCTCGCCAGTGCCTTCGAGATTAGAGGCTTGAGAGGGCATAAATCTTTTGGTGAAAAATGTTTTATGCTGGACAGGAAGGTCCTAGGGGAATGCCACGCCTGTCAAGGAGGAGAATCGGAGAAGGGCCGTGTAAAGAGAGTTTATATTCCTAGCCATTCCATGCCACGATCAACTTGTATAAATTCCTCCCAGCCTTCTTCCCCCCAAATCAACAAAGACTGAGTTGTCCTCTTCGCCCACTATGGCCGCCTTCCCGTCCCACCTTTTTCTCCAGAAAGCCAGACTGTAGACAAGTTTTTGCATGAAGAAGATAATAGAGATCTAATTCGCATAGGTTTTGAGAGATGGGTAGGTTTTGGTTTGACTCTCAAAACGGATATCAAGGTTCAAGGTAAATGTTAGTTTGAGACTTGTCAATACAAGGCGCACTCAAGGTTCAAGGAAACATAGGTTTGAGAGTTCGGCAGGTTTTGGTTTGACTCTCAAATATTAAACGAGGCACACGCAAGGTTCAAGGGAAACATGGGTTTGAGAGTCGGGCAGGTTTTGGTTCGACTTAAATCGTTGGTGTTACAGCATTAATAAGTTAGCAGCATAAGTTGCCATGTACTAGATCATAATACATCGAAGATTTTATAAAAAGAATGTTCACTGAAAGCACAAAACACAAAAATTTCCTCCTCCATGACGAATGACAATGAGAGTAGAGATCCTTCCCTTAAAAACAAACTATGCCTAAACCGTTTCGCAAACCCAAGAAATATAGCCAGAACTCTTCATCTCCAACCTTCCATGTCCTAATTTCCTTACTGCCCTTTTTCGATCGTGATTATCCCTCATGAGATCCTCTCTTTCCAGACTGAAATCCCCCCCAAATCCCACTCAGTGAAGATCCTTTGTACCTCTATATCAACATACAGCAGCCCTGAACTACTAGTCCCAATCACAAATTCTGATTATACCTCCCTCACCATCAGAATCTGACATTTCAATTCCCCCTTCGTCCTCGAGCCAGCCTTAATACCTCCCATGTACCCTCCACCGCCCTTTGTCTTCCCCGAGCCCTCCTTCCCCTCACCATACCAACCCCCATAGTACACCCCTCCATAAAAGTGTACTCCTCCTCCTCTCTTCTGCTCCCTAATCCTCCGCTCCTCCATCTCCCATCTAACTCTTTCCCTTTCCCTCTCCTCCTCTTCCTCATCCACAAACTTCATCCCAGCAACATTCCATGATGAATCCCGCATTTTATCTGTGAAGCGGAGGATTGTTGCTACGACCCACTCGGGGTGGGGGAGGAGATGGTAGGGCCAGCATTCCGGCCCTGGGGTGGGGGTTGAAGTAGGCTTTAGGGATGAGGGATGGGGTTGGAGGAACTCGTCCGCTAGGGAAGTAGATATTGGGAAGAAGTATTGGGGGATGGAGGCACGGGCAGGTTTAGAGGAGGGAAAGATGAAGGTGTGGAGTTCGTAGGTAAGGTGGGTGGTTGAGGTTGTGGTGTAGGTTGTCAACATTGTGAAGACTTCAGGACTGGAGGCGACTCCTGAGACTTAGAAAAAATACCGTAGGATAGCTCGTGAGGACCCTCTAGTCATCGAGGTCCTAGGTGATAGCCAGGTTATGAGGCTGATGCAGCCTATAAAGAATGATGTTTCAGAGCTTATATCTTCGGCAAGTAAGAAGGGATGACTTTTCTGGCAAAACTTGTGAAATGAGCCGGGACGTGATACACCATCCAAGCTTTGGATCGACCGACTCGAGTCTCGTTAGGTAACCTGGATAAATAAAATAGTGCAGGCTGTAGGACCTCTAAATAATCGGGTTATATTAAGTTGAAATTAACGAAGATTTACCGCTTCTCTGGCTAGAAATAGTAAACCGGCGATGGCCTGCAGCACCCAACATTCTACTCAGCAAAATAAATAATAACGACGACGCGCCCATCAACACTTTTCCTACTCATCGCGTCTCCTCTTCCATCTGGCTTTAGGCTTCCACCTGAAGTGCACCTGTCAACCCTGCATGATCACTCAAGAAACAAGCAATGATAACTTGGGAGGCAGGTTACCATCGATGGCAAAGATGGCAACGGGATACCGAGTATGCCGATTGGGTCAATAATCGCTGTCTTTGAATGTACAGAACTGGACCAATTTAATAAAGCATTGCCTTTGAATGTGCAAAACTGGGCCAATCAGCAATCCTATCGAGCAATCAAGAATTGAAACGGTTTTCTAAGGCAAATCTAAATTTATCAGCCCGCACGGCCATAAAGCGACTGGTGCCCGCTCGTGCACAGTTTCCCAAATAAACGTGAGGATGTGGATATGTGCAGCTGGAGGTATGCATGTGGGTTGAGTATGGGCAAATAGAAAGCTGAAGGAGCTGCAAGTAGAGTCATAGAGGTTGTGCACACCGAGATCGGTAGACATCTGGGGGCTCTTGAAGAAAGTTAGGGAATGAGGTGAATAATAGTGGAATGAGTGCATTTTACTCTACCTATCAGCAGCCAACAGTCTCAACGTGAGGAGATGATGTGAGGACGGCTGAAGCAGGGGTCTGTCTGTGGAATGTCGTTCCTATAGAACAATACACAGTACATAGTCAAGCGACTGAGCTTGTGAGGCCTGATATCAGTACTTTGATTGGCTGACCCTCCCATTGCCCAATGGGAGGCCGTAGCTATTTGAGCTCTCCCACACGTGACGTTACCTCTTGTGGGCCTGCCCGGCACAGTGCCTGGAAATCTGTCCCTCCTCAGAATAGTGCCAAAGAGCCTAGGAAAAGGAGGGTGGGGGCCACTGAAAGGGCAGTCCCAATGAGAGTGAAATGATGTGTGCTTTCTCCGGGGCTGATCCGCTGCTTTACCGCCACTGGGGGGAAAGTTGTTTGGGCCCTGGCCCAAGGAGGTGCAGGCGAACTCCTTTTGTTTATTGTCCCTCTCTTCACATAATTGCTAGACTGACCCCACCCGATGATCACTCTCATAATCCTCATGACCACAGGTTTGAGGTTCTCTTACGTTAGAGAATCATCTCTTTCATGCGATAACCTTCCAACCCCGAACCCTGTAGAGGGGGTTTTGAGGGGTTTACCTCCCGAGGCCCGACCGCATACAAACATAACCCATGAGTTCTACTTGTTTGAACGATGCTGTCCCCGAGCAATTTGGCAGCCCGTACCTAGTGGCTAGCTGGCAAGTTACTAAATGGCGAAAGACCGCCACCTCAGAGTGTTTAAGTCTAGGGAAGGGAGAGGCATCGCGGCACGTTGTAAGTGGATCAAAGATTCTACGCAAGCTGCCAATTGGGTTTTGTCTGTGGCTCGTGACTCGTGGCTCGTGAGTGAGAGACTCCAGTTTTACTGATGCCCAGAATACGGTAGCGCGACCGGAATAGCTCCGTATCGTGATTTGTTCTCCAAACGAAGCACTTTGGTGAGGAGGTATTATTACCCTCAACCCCTACCTGCGTCTTCTGCACGTACATGTACATGGAGACTTTAATTTCTAAAAGGAACTAGAAATATCTCCAAACTTTTCAGATTAGTCAAACAGCGTCCCGGGTATTGGGGAAACCTGAGATCCGTATTACTACTATCTTTCGTGAAACTATAAAATCAGGGTAACCTTTGAGCTGATTTCTTTAAAAAAAACCCTCACACACTTAAATATGTATATAAACGTGTAGCAAACGCCCTTGAAAAGCTCCCTGAATCCAGCTGACATACTCCCATGCCTATTCACATCTGTCCCAGCTATTCACAAGTGTCCCAGTCCTCCAGAAACCACAAACCCCAAAAAATATCAAAATTAGACGCCGTAGCTCCAAATATAAGAAAAAAGGACGAAGGGAATTAGACTTAGGTATATATATATATATATTGCCATGTATCAAACGGCGGCAGCAGAATCTCCCGTGACCATCCAGCAGGAACACATGCAGATCAGCCTTGGAGATGTATCTTAGGGCCTTCCGGGTCTTACCACCCAAACGCCTCCTCAAAATACTGGATCCGTGCCCCCTCTGCCGCATCCCTGCCAACATACTTCACCACAGCCTCCCTCGTCCCGTCTACCATCTTGTCCGGACCACAAACCAGTACTGCCATCTTCCCCGTGAGCCTCCTATTTTCGTTTTCTATTATTTCCATAATATTCGGACGCCCAATGGTAAGTGGAAGTGGTGGCCTTGTACTGTGAGTGCGGTCCTTCTCTCGCTCACAATCACGATCCTTTATCTTCTCGTGATTCGACCGTGTTGATGGCCTGCGGACTGGTTTCGGGGGGGGGGCTTCTGGTTCTGTTGGCCTCTCCTGCGCTAGATTGTGATCTCGCTCCTGCCTTCTTTTCTCGCGGTTCGACCTCGTGCTTTCTTGGCGAACTGGTTTCGGCCGAGATTCTTCCAGCGCAAGGCCGGACTGTAAGGTAGGCCTATCCCGCTCGACGTCACCACCACGTTTTGATTTCGAATGCTCCTTTTCCTTGGGTTCAGAATCTGTGATCTCAGGCGGAGAGCGCTTTGATTGGGAACGTGTAAGTGGTAAAGTTGGAGCTCTCTCGGCCCTTTCTGGCGAGGGGCGCTTCGAGGCAGAACCCTTGCGGTGCGACCTCCCTGGCCCTTCAGTGTTTTCGGGGGAGGCTTGAGTATATACCGACCTCTTGTTCTCGGAGGTGGAGGGCCTCACGATTTTACCTGGCGGGCTCCTGCTCGGTGCGGAGCGTTTGGGGTTGGTAGAGTATTTCTCCGGAGATCTGGAGTGATACGCAAGGGGGGGGTTCTTGGAGCTAGACTCTTGCTTCCCTGTCGATGGCCTTCCCGTCGATGGTCGTCCTGTCGATGGTCGTCCCGTCGATGGCCTTCTGCTAATGTCACCATCCCATTCTCTCCTGCTAGACTTCTCGTCCAGGATCTCTTTCACTCGAGGCTCTACAAACTTCACGTCTGGCTTTTTCGTCGCAGTTCCAGTGAAGTAGAGCATCATCTCGATTTGCGTCCCGTATAAAGTGCTAGTATCTTGAGTTTTGTTGATGAGATCGGCATCCCATATCAGCCGTTCCATCAACATGTCCTCCCTACAACTCCACACGAAGACAAACCGTCGGGTGAATGTCTCGCCTTTTTCCACCCTCGCCATATGATTGTATAGGTAAGCCAGCGTGGTACTCACGCCGATACCCCCAGCAATTACCAGAACCGTATCATATGTATAGAGAGAGTGTTCATGTCCGTACGGCCCCTCAATCAGACATGGTATGCTTAGGCTGAGATCCCTCACATCTCCCGGGTCGATGATCTTGTTCCCAAACCTGTCTTTACCCAAGTTTTTTTCAGACAGGTCCGCAATCCTGTTCCAGACAGTTTGTGTGATCCCCTTGTGGGGCCTCACAAGGAACGTAATCTTCGCCCTCCCGGTCGCCCACTCCGCAGTTGGTCCGGCAGCACCATCATCGTCCACCACAGCGCCTCGATCCCATTCATCATCGGAGTCATCCGCTACGATATCAGGAGCGGCCAAGGGATGGGGTCGTGTAGAAGTAGGGCTGTATACCCCGATTCCGTTGCTTGCGGAGGTACCAAAATGTTCGCTCACCGCCGTTCCCAGACGAGCAGGATCGTTCATGCTCGTCGCAGTTGCCAGTCTACGTTCTCTCTCCTGCTTCCTGACATGCCTTGCCCTCTCATTCACGTTCACTAGAGCCTTCTTTGGTCTCCAGTCAACGGCAGTAAAAGGATGTGACTGCCAGAATTTCCACGATGCACCAAAATATAGGAAATAATGAGCACCAGGGAAGAACCCAACTCCATCCTTATTTGGATAGATTGAGATCTTCATGATGTTAGTCTCCTTTATCACCTTGATTTTGGCGTTGTGCTTAACAAGTCGCCCTCTGCGGGTGTTGCATTGGATGATTCGCCAAAATCGTGCCAGACGATCAAAGCTCCAACATGCGATGCAAGCCCAGAGCCATGGGTTGTAAGCACCAGTAGATGAGAGGCGGAGGTGCCGGAAGCAGAAGTAGAGGAAGAGGACACCACCGACGATATGTAAGAACAAAAAGAGCTCATACATTCGTCTCCGGAATGGCAAGATGGCCAAGACGATGATCATGGACATCACGATTGTTGCCTAATTTAGCATTCAGTAAGCTCCAAATTCACATCAATTAGACCTTTAGTGTTCACTTACAGCGACCCCATTCCACCAGTAAGAGTCGTTCCTCTGCTTGCCGTGAAGCTCTGCACCGCCAACTATAAAGAAATTAGTCAATATTTATCATTAATGAATGGGTTGGGAAGGCAAACTTTGGTACATATAGACTGCATACGAGATCGAGTGAATCTGATATTCGTCAGTCCTGAGATGCATTTCGTAAAGGTGAATGTTTTACTTACAATGGCTAACACTGTAGCCACCCGCGCAACCCATTTATGGAAGACGTTGAAAACGCCATAGCTCAAGCCAGTCAATCCAATCAGGAAATTATTCCTTCCACCAAGGAGGAATATGATTGGAAGATTGGCGAGGGCCAAAAACCCCGCCCGATCTCCAAGGTACCGAGTCATATCGCCTGGTTGCGTTCTGTCCATCGTTATCGTTATATATAGTTAGTTGCAATTGTTTCTACGGCTGGGAGTTCACCAAGTTCAGGGAAGAAACAGCAAGATATTTAAATACCCATTACACATTCTGAATTAGGCTTCACTTACGCTCGATCAACCACCTGTCTACTCCTGTTATCAATAACCAAGAAAATTGAATTTACTCCAATGAACGCCATGACCGCCAGCGCCTGTATCCTTGTCGGTAGAGTAACCCACCCAATAGGCTCAAGATGCCTTTGTCCAAACAAGGCCGGTAGGATAAAATGTTTTCTAATCCACGTCCATGCTGCTGTTCCTTTAGAAATCACGGCTGTTGTTTTAGTTCTGTGGGAAATAGTGGACAGTGCTTCGAAGTGCGTAGAGGCCTTGAAATCGATGTTTTTCGCCCGGTATCTCTGGATTCCATGATGGATAGCTGCTAGCATGAGCACTGTGCCAGCGAGTCCATATATGCACCACCTAATGCGTCTGTTAGCGAAATGATTCACAGATAAGCCGCCTGTAATTGACTCAGGCTACGAACCCTAATAACTATAACCTGTGTTAGCTCTATAAACTCAAAAAAATTGGGGATCTGAAACTTGCCATATTGAAATTTGTCTCCTGTTTGAGAGCTTGCTAAGCCAAGTCAGTATCCATCTATCCACAATCGCCATCTTGAACTAATATTTTCCTACCTTATTATGTGTTAATCCCCCCCACAATTTCGTCCATATCCAAACCACTGTCGTTCCCTCCGGAGTCTCAATATCCACAATCTCGACCACTCTTAACTGCATATCCTGCCTAATGACAGACTCCGTAGGTATTCCTCCCTTACACGCTTTCCCAGCGTCCGCCCACCCTGTTTGCGCAATAGCCGGTGTACAATGCTGCTGAAGACAAAGATATAAACTTGCCAGATACGTACTTTCACTACACCAAATCTCCGGGTTGTGATCTGGATACCCAGTATCTTTCGTCGAGCTCGGGTTCGACGAGTTCGTAATCGGAGCAACCTTCACGTTGGTGGGTATATCATCATACCCCAACGAAGCAAAAACGTCCCGCAACTTCTCCTCACACTCCAATGGACATTTCTCTTTTTCCATGATTTCCCCAGGGGTTTCCCTCCGGAAAGCTTTAGCATGTTGGATAGTGTTCCAGAGCTTCCCAGAAATAACAGCATGATTCGCCCCTTCAAATTCAAGCGAATGACAACCGCACAAGAATAATAGAAAAATCCAAACTCTGGTTATTTGATACATCGCTTAAGCAGGTATGCGTGGCCCTACAATCCTTGGCTTTACCCTCTGGAGCCAAAGCCCAGTCCCAGTCCCTCGGTTGTGAGTCTTAGATGCCTAAAGGCACCAGGCGAGTCCGAGGATCCGAGCCGCAACGTCCACAGCTGATTTGGATATCGACCGGGGAATGAGATAAGGATTCCACCACCAGCTTGGAAGGCTAATGATAGAATAAACAATACAATGATATCAATGGCACCGATTGATATCCAAAAAACTGGTATATGACTGATAATCTCGATGAACAAAATGATTGCAAGAGGAAAAGATCCTAGTTGACGGCAAGGGAAGATATAACAAAAACTGCTTCCCGTGATCCCTACCAGCAGATGACGGCACAAGTACCAGATAGAAGAAACTGCGAAGCAAGTCAAGCAGTAGAGATGGTCACAGGCTTTGACAAGTTACAACCCCGCAATGATCAATAATTTATACCAATGCCTGCCCTGCGCAAAAAACCAAAACAGAGGGTGCAGAACAGAATGAAACAATTCGTCCCACAGGAATTAACAACTCAGCAAGAACATCTAGAGTTCGCCTCTGGGGCACAAGCAAACAGAGAAATCGGCTAACATTGTGGTATAATTGGATGGTTACAGGAAATCTATCTATCCTAAAGGAGCAGGCATTTACATTTGTTCCGTGTTGTAAGGTATGACGGATGATTGCCTTAGAAGCTCAGGTATCAATTGGGAAGAACCAAAAAGATTCACCCATTCAATTGACTATCCAAAATAAAAATAAAAAAATCATTGCTCATCTGGAAGGCCTTAGAGTAGCTGTCTGTGCTTGAAACCCATGCTGAAAGGGAGGCATCCTACGTGTTCACCCCTTTCCCCTGCGTATAATTGGCGCAGTTTCGGCTCTTCCAATAGCATTCATTGATCGCATGAAATCGACTCGCTTATGATACCAGTTCGGGTGAAACAACCCTGTCTTCCCGCTTCAGACCTGTTCGTTTGAAGTTAGCACTCTTGTCTTTTAGGTCATAATTTCATGCCAGTGGCCACCCAATTGCTTATGTCAAGACCGCTGCTGCATCCTAGTTTGCATACTTCTGCATCTGTGCACGACAGCCCCAGCAATTAGAGGACATCCAGGGCGAGTAAGAAGTACTTATCCAACTTCCCCTGTAGCTGCGCTGCATCTCACAACTTAGCTCTCAAAATACAAACCGGGGCGTTAGCTGCTGAGCTGGCCAAAAATTTGAGAGCCAAATTGCAGCAAATACCAACATGTCTATAGCTCTTTTCCTTGTCAGGTTGCAGCTGCAACTAGCCCTGTCCGTGCCCGCCTCGGTTCTTCGTGCAATGATCAAAGCCCCAAGAAACACATTTCTTCATTGACGCAGACACCTCTGTGCACGAGACCTGTTTGTAATTTGTATCAACCTCCGTCGAGGTCCACGTCATGCACTAGTATGCTTTCTTTCTACCGCCATTCAAAGGCTTATATAGTGTATTATCCAGCATCGCTGAGGCTGGAGCCTACTTTGGAGATGATAAGACATCCATCGGTACCGTTAACGCTGCTAGCTAATGACGTACTTTACAGTAGGGTAGATATATCAGATAGACGCTGTATGTATCCTGTGGCGGTAAAATGGGCAGTGAACCCGAAGCAGGATCGAAATTTTGTGAGACTGTACTCCTAATCGATCGAGAAATCGGGGGTAAATGTACATATTCAGGAGACTATATAGTGGACAGCTCAATTTCGAAAGCTAGCCTGAAGGTCTAATAGTACCAGGGTGGCAAGTCTGTGGGGTAGGAATAGAATGTATTGGATATAAGATGCATGAGCGTTAAACAGAGTTGAAGAAAAGTGCTGCGCAAGCCACGAGAGTTCACACAAATCCGTCCTTTTGTGTACTAGTGCCTTGTCCAATATTACATCGTCCTGTATCATCCTCATGAGCAGCTGCCTGTAACTATCTCTCGGATTATTGGCTTACAATAATATGGAATGTTGCATACCTCGACTTGTAACCAGTAGTTTGAGACTACCTATTATCTATATCGCCAGCAGTAATTGGAACCAACTTTTAACTTTATCAGGGGAGTGTTGGCACATAGGCATCACCCTTGCTTCTTCCGTACCTGCATAGTCAGAATCATATGTTCTGCTGCCAGCAAATCATCTTTCTTCCGGGTTTCCAAATTATGCCTGCAGCCAAACGGAATACCCGGCAACCTAAAACTCCCGATGCTGTCAAGAGACATACTTGTATGGTGAGATTACTCATACTACGGGTAGGTATAGTAGAGCAGGGGCATTTGCAATCAATCCTGATTGCATCAGTGGGGTTGTTGGCAATTGACTGTTCGCCTCGTTTGCTCCCAAGTTGTTTTTAATATAGATCAATCCCCTGCGTCGAAAACGTGGAGACTAGGAGTAATTTAGTATCGGTTAACTATGCAGCTATCCACTCAGAGGGAATGTACCGGTAGATCCCTGCCTTATATTTCGTTACCTATGGTGACTCATCGTTGAAGAAGATGTTCCAGAAGTTGTTCGAGGGTAGTCTCATGCCATATGAGACTAGTTCGAGGGCATTCTGTATACGTAGCTGCACGCGGAAAAGGCTGATAAAGGCTGAAACAACATCAAATCACCCACGGCATCTCCACCCCAATTCTCCACCCCAATGTACTTTCTTTAGTATTTCGACTCATTCAGAACCATAGGGTCATGACGCCCATCAAGTAACAGGTCGACAGATCGTTCCGACAGACCACTATTATACTCAAGACAACCCCAGAACACATATGATGGGAGACAATCCGATCCCTTGATTGAGGGAGAGATTAATTAGTATCAGGGAGGTGAAGTGTTAGGAATTGATGTCGACGTTGACCGAGGACTACGCTAGCTCCACCTTATTCCGGCAACAAAGCCACATCGACTACCTTATCGAGTAGCTATTGAAAAGCTAACCTTATATACCAAACTTCACCTCAATTCCTGCTCCTTGTGCCAACCAGACTAATAGTCCTGACTAAAAACACCTTCCATATTAATGCCTCTTGTTTTTTAGATTAGATCTTACTCCAATGTAGTTTCAAATACTCATGATCAAAGAAGCCAACAAATCCTCTACTTTATCCAAATGTCAAGAAGCAAAACCCATTGACCTATTCTTCCCAATTTCAGTACTCTATACTACAGGATGCGAAAGAGTGCCCTCTCGATGCTCCACCAATCATCCGTCGTTTCAGCAATTAGCACCAAGACCGTCCTTCAGCACACCGTTCAGGGATATTTTACATTTACTAGATATAACCAATCAGACTAAGATATAATGAAAAATTACTGATGAGCTTCTATGGTCTACCATCATGAGGTATAAGGTATCTATTCCCCAAGGTTATCGATGCATGCTTTACCAACCCAATCCTACCGACGCTACCAAACAACCCCACAAAAACTTCACACCAGGGCTACCTACTACCTTCCACGCCTCCGACGACGCTGGTTGAATTCCCGACCCAGAACCCCCAAGATACCAACTTCCAATATCTGTCAACTGGCCCTGAGCAGTTAAGAATGCCGCATTCGGTCCAACATTGCTAACATCACTCCTGAAGCTTCCAAACCAGGAATATTTCTCTACGTAGGAAAGCTTGTCGAGGTACTCCATTGTGGTTTTAAACATATCCTCGGTTGATCCAATGTCTTGATGGGCGAAGGCAAGCTCGGTTATCCAGAAGGTCATGTTGGGGTACATGTAAGTGTAGTGGCCGAGGTGAGACGCAAGGCCTTGAAAGTCTCCATACCTACATGAATGGTCAACATCTGGACGAGAACTCATCACGAACTCCAATTCAGCATACCAATGGAGGGGAATGAAGTCGATCGTACAGCCGGTACAAGCATTGAAGAATCTATTTGGAAGCACTGTTGTTAGCCACCACACGCCCTTTATATTATTTGCCAATTGTACTCACTGATTCATCCAAGCCTTTCCTTCTTCAGTACCTGCGGGAGCAGGCGCTCCGAGGAAGATACCATCTGCCTTCAATGGCTGAATGTCCTTCTTCCAACGCTCTGCAGCCTTCTGGGGTGTAATGTTACTTCCTCCGAACTCGCTGGACATATCCGGTTCATTGAAACCCAAGACATATCTATTTGCCCTCTCTCATGAATTAGTCTCCAATTCAAAGATTAGAATTTCCCCAATTATTAGATTCGCTGACTTGATAATATATCCCTGGCTCTTCAGCTTCCTAACATCCGCCACGAATGTATTATCATAGTCACCCCATAGCATAGGCACGAATTCCAGCCCCCCATTACTCCCACTCTTTAATGTCGCTAAAGAAGTCGATGGAAGTGATTGGTAGCTGTAGTACCATGTCAAAGTATTGTTGCCGCGTGGTGGTGCACCTTTAACCCCATCCTCGGCGGTTTTGAACCAAATCTGATCGTCTTCTGGATGAGGCTTAGAAGGAATATAGACCAGACCACGTTTCGAGCCCGCAGCAGCAGGGACCCCTCCAGCCAAAAGGAGTGCAAGGTGTGTAATACCGAAAAGTAATTTGAACATCATAACTATATGATTAACGTTGCAGCACAGGCGGAATCAACGGGGTATAGTTATTAGAAGGCGAAGAAAGAGCGTATATTGGTATAATAAACAGAAAATCTAAAATTGAAGATTCTGCTAGAATGAATGAAGGAGTCCCATGAGAGATCTACCTGACCGCAAAAACAGATAATTTGTATCTTATGCCGGGTGGCGCATATAGGCATTTACTCAGCTTCAGCCGCAGCTTGTTAAGACGGAGGTTGGTGTTGTAGATTGCGTCGTGTTAGTTCTGGTATGTAGTACAACGTTGTGAAAATTTGCACAAAATCCCGTCCTTCAGCTCATGAATCTGTAAATCTGCTTGACAAAACGGAGTTAGTGAAAATGCACTGACAGCGTTAAAAGCAAGAAACGATGGACTAATTGTGTTAATTGTGCTTGACAGGACTTTGTGAAACGTAATTATGTACCTACATATGTACCTACCGCCATCACGCAAGCTTCTCTACATACGCCCCAGGTGCACAGCCTTATAAGCTGGATTCAAAAATCAAACCTAGAGCATTGATGTGATTCCGTTGATTCTCCTATCGTGTATGTCAATTGACCAGGCAGTGGCGATCCAGACCTTCCCCATGGGGCCATATTCTAGATGGGCCAGAGACTTGTGCCAACCAGACTAGGCCAGAGTGATGAACGTTGGCTCGCCCAATCCAGCAGCTGGTAATTGATAAAACCTGTCGGGACATCTGAAGTTGACAGATTCCATGTGCTGTGCTCTCAACTAGGGTTAGACGTCGATCATACATATAGTGACTTATGTACATAGCCTGAGTATTTTTCCGAGTATACGTTGATAAAGAATTGAACGAACTAGATAGGCCCCATTTTTGTCAGTCTGGTTGGCACAATCCCAGTCGCGAGAAGCGCTACGGAAGTGGAATACATAGGTATGTACTTCGGAAGGCACTCAGGCAGAACACGCTAATAAATTTACTATCCTATACGGAGTAGGTAAAGATATCTATGTAGCTGCTTTAGGATGCAGAATAGGGGCTCCTCATGCTTGTGCCAACCAGACTACTCCTCATGACGAAATGTCACCATTACCATATCACCGCAAATAGCACATCACCGCAAACATACCACCGTGAACGCTATCAAATTCGAAATGCCTGCCCATGATGCCAATCTCTGCTTATGCTCTGCACTAGGTACCGCACTATATTGTTCGAGCTCAGCAAACCAGTTACTATATCCCCCCAAATATTTGACGAGGTATGGCCGTATGCGGATTCGGTTGATTCACAGCTTCAGCAAGAGCCGCTGCAGGCTTATGGTATAGTACGTGTTCAGAAAATATGAGTGCAGACTGCGGAGAAGCAGGAAGTCAAGCATAGCTCGAGTTGCAGTTCCCGATGTCAAGGTTCTTAAATGCCGGCAGAGCAGTATTCGAAATCAATGTCCGAATTAAGGTCCCGCGTCCAGTTGACGGTACAGCAGTTACGGTTGAGCGCCTTAATGAACATACCCATACCCATAATATTGAGGAGCGCATTGCGAAGGGGAAGGAGTCGTCTAGGTTTAATGAGAGTTTACAGTGTCACTGAAAGTTCCACAGACAATACTTACTTCCATGCTGACAATCTTCCATCTTGATACTGAAATCAAAGTGTTGACTACAGTGCAGTGGAAAGCGTACTTAGTGATGTTTGAGGAGTGTGGTAAGGAAGTGTATGAGACCATGGGTACTGTGTGGGTTGAAATGAGGGTAGTGGGCGGAATGTCTGAGAGGGCAAATATATTGGTCGGGTACGGGAAAGCTTGAGCAGGTGCAAAAGCAATTCTATGCAGCATATGAGTTGACGGATCAGCTTAACCTACGATACAGTACAAAGTCAGCGAATGGAAGAATGGGCTAATCATGTACAGGTCACTTTGGGTAGTCTGACGAGTGTTCGTGATATCGTAAATAGACATAGGCCATGGGAATTGTAATACATAGGAATACGTAGATGGTGATGTGGAATTTGGAGTGATATGTAGATGGTGACACGAGCCCCTTTTCTGCATCCTAAAGCAGCTATCGAAACTGCTGCTTTTCCTTTAGAGGATAGTTCTGCCTTCCAATACTTCCTTCTGGAGTAAGTACATATGCAAGTCACCACAGTCATCCATTGCCAAATTAGGGCAATCCAACTACTTTGCCTGGTTGGCACCGCACTTGTTAAGTTCCATAAGCAAATTGATTGATCATGGTCAAAGCTTCTCAATGAATTCGTAGATTCAGATTATTAAAACTACCTACATAGGTCAAATAAGAAATTAAAGTATAGCACGCACCAAATCTAAGAAGCACTCGTCCTCCGTTTCTTTGGCTTGAACACCTGCCCCGCTTTCATCCTTGGATCATCAACAGCTTTATGTCCATATACCTTATTCCCTTCCCCACCACCGGCCTTCCGTTTGTCACCAGCATGTTTTCTACTACCACGTCCCACCCCTGGCTTGCTAACTTTCCCTTCTAGCTTCTGCTGCCTCTTTTCCTCATTCATCTCACGGTTTGACTTCTTTGCCTTAGGCAGGGGCTTTTCGACATCTTCGTCCACACTTTCTTCGTCCACACTTTCTTCGTCTTCGATCACTTCTTCTGCGGTCTCAATGTCGGAACTAAATACCACTTCTTCATCTACTTCCGCACCAATGGTACCTTGGTTGGTAGCAGTGTCGGTGGTTTCTTCTTCTGCGTCGAGAACTCTTTCAAACTCGCTATGCGTCATCTCTTCATCTTCGTCCATGTCCACTTCCTCCACAGAGGGTACCTCCACTTCTTCAGTTAACGAATCTCCTTCGTCTTCGGACTTATATTCCCCAGAACCATCATCCGCTGGTTCCTCCACAACGTCCTCGCCTCCCTCCTCCACAACCTCCTCTCCTCCCTCCTCTTCTCCCTTCTCTACAACCTCCTCTCCTCCCTCCTCTCCCCCCTCCTCTTCTCCCTCCTCTACAACCTCCTCTCCTCCCAGCTCTTCTCCCTCCTCTACAACCTCTTCTCCTTCCTCCTCTATAACCTCTTCTCCTCCCTCCTCTACAACCTCTTCTCCTCCCTCCTCTACAACCTCCTCTCCTCCCTCCTCTACAATCTCCTCTTCTCCCTCCTCTGCAACCTCCTCTTCTCCCTCCCCTACTACCTCCTCCTCTCCCTCCTCTACAACCTCCTCTCCTCCCTCCTTTTCTTCCTCCTCTACAACTTCCTCTCTCCCTTCCTCCTTCTGCTTCTTTGACTCGAATCCTACAGTGTGCTCGGGATGCTCCTTAGGTTGATTAACTTTGTGAGTTTTCGGCTTAAAATGCTGCTTCGCAGTCTTCACTTCCGTTGATCCACCTCGCTTCTTCTTAACAGGCGCGTGCTCCCCGGGGTGAGGTTTTGGGGGCTCATGTTTCTCGACTTCCTCCACAGCACCTCCTTGAGGATCCACCACTTCAGACTCCTTTCCCCCTGATGCGTCATGCTTATTTGGCTTCAGGGCTTGCTTCGATTCACCTATCCCTTCTTCAGTCTTTCCCCCCCGTTTAGTAGCTGCACCTTCATACTCCATCTCTCCTCCCCCACCAACCATCTTTCCCCTTTCCTGCTCCTCTTCCTCTTTCATTTCCTTTCTAACCTCCTCCTCCACCTCCTTTCTCGCCTCAACAGCTTCCTCTGTGTTCCCCACGAACTGTTTCCCTCTCAAACTCCCCTCTACCTTCCTCCTCTCCGTCTCCTCTTTCTCCACTTCCCCCATCTTCTCCCACGCCTTCTTCGGTAGATACCTATGGCTCACTCCATCGGGCCTATTATTATCGCTTGCGTTTGCGCCCCCGTCTTTTGTCTGCCAGTCCTCCCGGGTCCACCGGTCGAGATGCTTAGCTCGACTGTCTTTGGGACCGATGTAGGAGCCGCCACGGGATTTGTATTCATTGGCCATCATTTGCGCCTAGAACATCATGAAAATGTTTTCAAATATAGGATATACATGGATTAGACCCACTTTCCTCGCCGACCACTGCCCCGGTTTCCCGCCCTTATCCCCCGCCTGAACTTCCTCCTTAATCTGATCCCTTAACTCCGGGTCTGTATATTTCTCTGCCGATGACTTTGTCATGTTTTTTCTCCAATACTGTGATAAACCCCCCCTGGAAGATACAAGTAGAATTCGACAATTCCAAGTTCCAGGAATTCTCCCATTCAGTGGTGAAAGCATTGCCTTCTTTCTCCCCTATTCGAAAGAGGGAGGGAATTCTTAGAATTCAACATTTTGTCCTCTGGTGGGTGGATTACATCAGAGGTGGTTGTGTAGTGAATAAGTGGCTTTCGCTGGCTACCGGGAGTCGGCAAACGATTCAACTTGGCATCGAGACCACGGTGCTAGTTACGGGAATCGAACACTGAAGGTATGTGAAACAATAAAATTTCGACCATGAGCAGTTCATGCTGTGTCTTGTTATGTATGATGCAAAGACTTAAAGGTTCAGTACTAATTTCACGCAACAGGGAAATAACTTTTGTTATCTGCATTCTGTCGATTGGG
This sequence comes from Terfezia boudieri ATCC MYA-4762, assembly GCA_003788615.2. Classification (NCBI taxonomy): domain Eukaryota; kingdom Fungi; phylum Ascomycota; class Pezizomycetes; order Pezizales; family Pezizaceae; genus Terfezia; species Terfezia boudieri. Next base: position 1,066,579 of record ML121528.1, on the reverse strand, counting down.
AACAAACTAGGTGTATAGGTTGGTGTATGGATTTGTGCTAAAGAAGTAGCTCGATCCTAAAGAAGGGGTAGTCAGACTATCCATTGGAGTATGCATAGGTTGGCACTCCGTAGAGATGCTAATATCAATTGGTATATTTATCGGGCCAAGCTTACTTGATTGATAATCTCATGCTGTTGATCTGTATAAAAGTACCAAATTGGTTAGGAAGATGTAATTTGGTTGCACTTCCAGAATAGACTACTTCGAGCCCTAGAGGTATGTACTTCGTAATTCCTGCGCAAATAATAGGTGTCTTTTTTAAGAGACTACTAGAATATACGACACACACCTCTGAAGAGATAATTATTATGAAAACCCTCCACTCTTTTGACTTCTATGTAGCTGGTGGAATCACCCTCCCCCCCAACCTCCTTCTACAGTAGAGCATCCCCGAGCCTAGTTGAGAATTGAGAATTCGGGAGTTGTCTAGTCTATATTTTCTTTTGAATTTGATTTTGAACAGAGTGGTTTTCAGATCAATCGACATCTCACAACCTACCTATTGCTATTCTCATCTTCATTAATCGTTCACAAAACCCTGCTCTGCCTCGTCTTACTCTTCCTGGTAATGATTACTTAAGCTCTCTTGAGACACCTAGCAGGAAATAGTATCTAGGTCGTTACGGAAATATCTGATTACAAGATATAGCAAGCCAGACTAATTATCATACTGTCACCAGGACCATATACTGAGAAACAACGTGTGATGTTTCATTGATTGCATCACAAGACAAAAAAGAAGACTCATTAACTAAACTTTATTAAACTACACCTCCTACAAAATCCGCCAAATCATTCTAGACAAGATCGATGGCAGCAACAACTATCACCATTCTCGAGTAGAAACAAGACACAGTAAACAAAAGCAAGAAAAGATGTCTATTATTCGCTTTCCCCATCCCTTGGGTAAGGACGGGACCACACACCCTCCGCCCCCCTTCAGAAATCATTATGCCCAAACCAGCCCATACCCAATGCACGCAATTTTTTTGATTATTCCACCCGGTATCACTATTGCTCACTCGACAGCTCATTCGCTCATATATGCTGAAACAAACAGATGAAGAATACACAACGGTGCAGACGCACCAAAATTAAAAGATGAAAAGAAAAGTTTCGCCTACATGTTCGCCAATTCGGCATCAATCTGCTTATCCAAGAATGTCCGCCTCTCCCCGACAAGCTCGGTTTGCAGCATCGACTCGACTTTCAAGCGCACTATGTAGAACATATGTTAGTATCCAACTTGTTTAATATTTAGATGAGCGACAAACCTTGCTTCTTCGTCACATTGTCGAGATCCACGTCTCTCAGTACTAATCTGATCGCGTCCACGATACTTTGATCATCTGGTCCACCACCTGGGCCCCTCGTAAAGTCAATCTGACTCACTGGCCTAGAAGCAGCAGCAGCGAATCCAAGTGGGCTTCTGGTTGGTGCTCTGGATGGGGTATTGATAGCTACAAGATTGTCGGAAGACATCATCTGACTGTTTCTGGTCTGCTGGCCGTCCTGCCAATAGTCCCCCATATTGCTCATATTTCCCATAGATTGTAGTCTTGGTTGATGCGGCTGTTGTGTACCGGGAAGACCAGTCACGTTGGAATAGGCTGAGTAGGTCGACTGCCTGTTTTGAGCAAAAGGTGCTGGTGATTGTGGAGGCATATATCCCATCTGAGGAAGGCCTGTGAGAATTGTAGATGCCGGCTTGACAGAGGAGTAAACTGAATGCATGTCATCCATCTCATACACATTATCATCATACCCACCCATACCGCCGAAGACCTTCTCGCCAGGCGCACCACCTCTTCTCCCAGGAAGGTTATTCGTAGTGGCATACTCGTCCCAAGTCTGAAGTGGAATGCTCTTGGGATCAAATCCTTCATCCTCAACGGCAATTATTTGCTTGTCTCCACTTTCCCCGAGAACAATACGTGTGGAACCCCATGTGAAGTTGTCCTGGTTCCAAAAGGAATAGATGGGAAGAATGAAAGAGTAGATGGGATAAGCCATGATGTAGATGATCATCCAACCAATGTGTTGCCACTGCCTCTTGATCAAGAAGATAATAGCTTGAAGACCATAGACTGCGGCAATCATGATGATTGAGAACAGCGGGAGCGCCCCGCTACCACTAGCAACCAAGTAGATAATGTAACCAATATAGACACAGGTAGCGGGAAGAATAATGGTACCTAGAAATATTCCTGGTAAGTCTCACGTCTGGGAGGGTCTTGATTAAGTACTTACCAGTCAAATCAATGAAGACAACAAATCTCATGGAGAAACAACAGAAACCACACATCTCCTCAAGCAGAACCAATTCGGCAAGATTGTGGATGGTAGAGTTGATCCAACGACGTCTCTGAGAGAGCAAGACAGACCATGTTTCAGGGGCAGCTGTGAGAGCATAGGCATCCGGAATAAACTTGAAACTCATGCGAGGAAAGTGTTTGGTCATAAGAGTAGTCAGGAAACGATCTTCACCAAGAGCCAGCAAGTTCTTCTTGTGGAGGGTATCAACACAGCCGTCAGAGTACTCCTCGATAATTGTGTCGGCAATAATAAGTGGTTTTCCTTTATCCGCGGAGCGAAGTCGGTACATGCAGAAACTAAAGCATATTAGCATGATCCCAAAAATATATCCATATAGGATCCTACCATCCAGGTAAACAGGTAACACTGCCAAACAAACTTTCGAAAGCCTTCGCCAAATGATGGGAAATATAGTATTCGTAGACTTGAATCATAGTCCACCAAGAACGTTCCTCATTTTCCAAACTTGTTTCACCACAAATACCAGCAATTTTTGCGTCGTTCGCACACGCAGCTACCAGCCTGTTTAGAGAATCTTCTTTGACACTGGTATCGGCGTCAACCATGAGGACGTACTCATACAGCTCAGGGTCCACACCGATAATATTGTTGATCTGATGGAACATTTCCAGTTCAAGAGGTGCCATCGGGGTTCGGTGGTGAACACGATTGAGGAATTGGAGGAGAAGAATCTGGGAATCACGCTTTCCACGATTGCCAGGTTTAGACGTTTCGCTTTGCTTACCACATTTCACAACAACGATATACGGAACAACACAGCCTTCATACTCATACAAACCAGAGTAGACCTTTCCATAGTTAAGTTGAGCACTTCCTTCTCCGACACTCTTGAAAGGAAGAGCAGGTGGGTCGATCTTCGGATCGACACCAAGAATGTCAAGGACAATATTCGGAGTTGGTCTGTCGTTCCCTCCACCAACGACCATGCCATCACAGATAACGCAAAGCAGTTTCCTCTTATTGTCGTACTGAAGTGCTGTCAGGGAGTCCAGTGCCTTTCTTAATGAGTCTTCACCCTCGGTGTAGGCAGGAATTTGGCAAATGACGAATTTATCTTGCATAGTAGGTTTGCGTTTGGAACCCAGTTGTAAAGCAGCCAAGAATTTGACAACAATAACCGCTGTAATAATACCAGCAAAAACGACTAAGATGATACCGTTGGCCTGGCATCTTGCAGCTTTCCTCGTATCTACCTTACCGATGTAGAACATGTTCTGGAGACAATTCTTGATCGCAGTCTTCTCGGTCCCATTGGTAATATCCTTTTCGTAAACCTCATCTAGAAGGTCACTGATATCAGTTCCAGGGTTATCGACAAAAACATCAACAACTTTTTGATTGAGGAAGTTCCAGTTAGCTGCACCTGCCGATTTGACATTGAAGATTTCAGCCGTGTAAACATAATCTGTCAAGTCAAAGATCTCGCCATGGTATATACCCCAGGGCTTATTGCTGTCCTTGGCCCCACTAGAGATAGCGGACCGCGTATAAACGACGTCGCCTTTCACGTACTTCCTCATCCTCGGTAGAAACGTGGCTACATACCAGTTGACATCGTTTAGTTTCGTGTTAGCGTATAGGTTGCGCCTGTGGAGTCCGGTGCCAAGCGCTTGTGCAGCCTCCGTATCGTTGATTTGTAATATCATGTCTGCTTTGACGTCCAAGCCTTGACAAGCCTGTTCCATAGGAGGTGGAAATAAGTAGGAAAGGTCCTGTCCGGCATAAGGTTCCATCCTGTCTTGCGTAGTTTTCAAGCCAGAAATGTCACTGTGTTGAAGTTTCCAGAATTTCGCTATTTTCTGTTAGCTTGGTCATGGCCACACAAAACGTTGAAATACTTACTTATATCATAGACTTTGCCATGAATACTGACGAAAAACTGGGTGTCGGCAGTATGACTTTGAACCTCTTCAAGACTCCAGACTTTATTATATTCGGGGCAGAGCAAGATTGCAAACCATATAATCCAGAAGATGATTATGCCATTGAACAACAAGATGAAGAAACAGAGGACAAACTTTTCTCTCCAGGCCATGCGAACATCAGGACGCTTCATCCGACCGATATATCTCAACATGAAACTCGGAATCCAGAAGGTCAATGCCCAGGTAAGACCAACCCAGAACTTTCGCAGACGTGAGATTGGTTTCGACTGTATCTTCTTGTTTTTACCCAATTCTGGATCCAGCTTCTCCTGATAAGCAGCTGCTTCTTCCTCTGCAAATTTATGACCGAGCAATCCTCGCCCTTCACTTGCAGGAGTGATGGCACCCGGAATAAGGGGACTAGGAGCCATGTTTCCACTTAACATGCTTTGCTGTTTGTACTGGCCGTTGGCGGCTAGTGCTGGATCACCCATATTAAAGTACCCAGGACCCCCAATCGGCTGGGGAGGAAAATTGGGATCAATTCCGGTTCCCATGCCCATCACTTGACCCTCAGGCTTGAGATCCAGCATCTGCTCAGCCTCCCACCAGGCACCCTCCCTCATCCAGACTCTCTCACTGCCCACAACAACTTCACCGTTGCTCCATCCTCTCTCCATTACCCAACTTTCAACACCGTCCCTACCACTAGAACATCCAAGAATAGCATATCTCTGGCAGAACTCTTCGATATCGAAATCCGCCGTGAAATCAAGATGTTTTGTTCGCCTATTACCCCACTCTGGAAGTCTCCAGTTCCTCAATTGTCTACTAACAACAGCAGCAGACCATGCCCCAATACCAGAGTTGACGTTGGGGTCGGATCCACCATCAGAGGGGCACACGGATAGATGCCACCAAACTCTGCTAGATGCTAGGAGTTGTTGAACGTCCGTCCTCTGGAGCTGCTCTGGAAATAGAACCTTACTAAGGAAACTACCATCCTCTGCTTCTCTACCGACTTTTTCTATAACAGCCTCCTTACGATCCTTGGAGTACTCCTTCTCACGAGTCAAACCTAATAAGCCCTCCTTTTCGGCTTCCGCAACCGCATTCTTGACTTCCCGAAGGACAGAACTTGTTACCGAGGGAACTTCAATGCCATCGATTTTCAGCTCGGAATTGATTCCAGTTTCATCATCAAAAACTCCTTTAAGACAGAGGGCCTTGGTCATTTTCTCATCTGGAAGCTCCAAGAGCGTAACTTGAACGGTGTCGCCACCTCCATCGCTCCCATCGGCATCTGCCATTCGCCTATTGATTTCAGCGAACTCTTGAGCCACCGCTGCATTGGCCATTCTAATAACCCAATCGACAAGGGCTTCGTAGACGGCCTCGATGAGAATCTCTCTTTCTCCATCCCCTAGTCGTTTGAACAGGACCTCTGGTTCCACCCCGAGCAACCCTGCAACTTCTTCACAGACTTCTTCTACAACCTCCTCGTCGACAAGCAGGCCAACCCCATTCCCCAACTTAAGGATACCAGCCAGTACAGAAAGCATACCACGCAAAGAAGAGCCCTTTATACCAATTGTTCTCAAGTTGGCGCGGAAGTCTTCCGCTGCAGCAGAATCATCAGCGGTTGGAAGATAAGTTGGTGGGGAATACGTTCCACTCCGAGCCAGAAGTGTGTATTTTTCCGGGGACTGTAGGGAAAGGAATTCCCTCTCCGCAGGCGTAGAAGCTGCAGAGAGTAGATAATAAAAGACATCGTAAGCCCGGTAGCCGCTTTGCGTAGGGATATTCAATAGGCCTTGTTGGGTATCTAGCCCAGATGTCGAGAGAGATATAGTCGCACTGACAACTGAGCCACTCAAGTTGAACTGCAAGGCAACTGCTAATCCGTGGTGTAAGGCTTCTGCATGGGGGGAGTAAGGTGTCAAAGCGGAAGTAAATGAGTGAATTAAAGTCAATGCGGTAGTGAGGATATCCGGAACCGTGGACTGGGGGAAGGTTGAGAGTATAGGAATGAGTAGGGAAGGCGTATGGGCATGTAGTGAGCTAATATTTAGAGGAGCTTGTTAGATTTGATGTAACTTAATGCTTTATCAGCGTTATGGGCATACCCAATCAGAATTGTTTGATCCTCAGCTCTCCTCCTAGCATGTTCCCAGACTTTAACCCCTAATGCTTCATCGACTACTAACTTTGAATCATGCAGGTTGCTATTCACGACCAATGTGGTACTCGCATCGACGTGGTATGGGACTCCGGACTGATACCCATTGTGGAGAGCTGCCAACAGAGACGAGGTTGTAATCTGCTGAGTTGACCCCGCCCCAAGCGGTGCAAAGTTCGAGTGTGAGGTAGTCGAAAATACCGAGTGCCGGTTATTCGCCATGGCTGCTGCTTTGCTCATATTAGCCCAAGAATTCCAAAGAATTTCTCAAGAGACGAACCTTTGTTTCAAATATCCAGCCCCACTAACCTCCGGTCTGCCACAGGCTGCAGCCACGTACTTCAACGTGAAGTTTAAACTGCTCAATCGTATACGAGATATTGTCGTGTGTCGGGAGCGAGAGTAGTGCAGGTGCCTCTGGTAGTTTGTGACTGCAGCTGGATGTGATGATGTTGTGTACAAGGCGTTGTTGGTGTGGGTACTGTGAAACTTAGAACTTCTCCTTTTCCTTCCCGTGCTAAGAGCGGGCTGCTGGTAGTCTGATTGCGAACGTAACAAGCGAGTGGTATTGATCAATACGTATCAACGAATGGGAACGTATGGGGCAACAGATGATCAAGGGGAGAAGAGAATAAAAGGGGAGAGTGTGAATACGCTTGAGGTATCAGCACCGCAAAGAAAGACTGGGAGAGATGCTATAGAAGGTCACAAGCAGAAAACAAAGGCACAACACAAATGCAGTGGACTTGACACGACGGAGGCAAACTGCACACAGTTTAGGCTCCTACTTGCTCCTTCGCACTGGTTCCGGGAAGGAACAAATTCGAAATAGGTATAGGAACATTCGAAAATCCTGGGCAAGGGGCCGGCCGTGCACAAAACCGAACATTCAAATTTGGTCTCGGTTCGCTCAGCGGGCACGGAGCGATGGTAATAATAATAATAAGGAAGCTGTTGAATGAGGTTCAGTCGATGCAATCAAAGAAACCTTCAACTTTCGACTCTACGAGTACCTATTCTCCATATGCTTCGAGACTACCAGTACCCCTTTCAGTTGATACCCCAACGAGATACCCCACCCAGTCTGTGAATTTCGTGTTTCTAGGTATTTCCTACCTACACACTTTGTGTGGCAGCACCGAGCCTGGTTGCGGCTGCTACATAGGTAGGTGCAACGAACGGTACCCTAACCCTGCTCTCGGGACGGGTGGGTATATCTTGATTGATCGGGGCAATGAGAAACACAATTGATGCACTTGCTAAATTTAGGCCTGCTGATCCACTTAGGTAGGCCTCACACAACTGGTAGGTTCGGACTCAATTAGCACAAGGTGCCGTGCCAGCCAGACGACAAGGTGCCTTTGCCTATTGTGATTTTTTTGCCTGAAATAGTAAGGAAATTCCGATGCGCGGTCCGGATAGATATCATGACCTAGTCAGCCAGCTTGCTCCATCGAGTAGGTAGGTACCAGAAGGACTCTGGGGGGTTTAGATCTGGGGGGTTTACAGTAGGTAGGTAGAACCCGTCAAACATCCTTCTGATCTTACATGGAATAATTATTTCACCCTCCGCCACTCAGCTGGTGATGGTAATGGGTATTCATGCATGTAGGTAATGATTGTTCCTGGAAGTGCTCTCCTTCCAGTTCTAATGACCCGCGTGCTGCTAAATATAGCGACGCCAATGAGGCACGACTAATAAAAGATTAGTTTTGCTTTCTAAGGTTTTTCGCATGTAAACAAACTACCGAATCCAAAGCTGAACGCTAATTGGAACATCTTCTCCACCTCACTATAAATCCTCAACGCGTCACTGGCAGTACCATGGGCATCTTTTCCACGCTCTTAGGAACCGTGACCCCCTTAGACCAGTTGCGACCATTTCATGCACCCGCACCAAAGCACCCTAGTTTTGTGTGGCGGTTCTACGGTGGATAGAGTAACTTTTCTAGGCAGAGTTCGAGCCGTCCGGGGGGTGAAAAGTGCACACCTTCGCGAAAGGCATCTTGACGGCCCCTGGACATAGAAAAAGGGAAAAAAGGGAAAAAAGGAAGAAAGCAAAGGGGAAAAAAAAAGTTACATATGTAGAAGAATAATAAAATAATAATACAGCCATATTTTCATCACAGTGATAATAACAGGGGTGTGGAACATAATGCAGCACCACGTCCGGGGTTGGCTTGGAGAAAGTTATACCAAACAAAGGGTTGCGCACTTGAAGGCGTCGAGCCGAACTTTCCCCAAGCATCCCAAGCATCCCTCACAAGCCCAGCTCCTTGCCTCGCTCGCTCAAGTCGGTGAAGGAGAAAAGAGAAGGGCACCCGGCCGGTCTTTGCAGCTTTGCTTACATTCGTGCTATTGTATAACGAACGGGTCGTCGTGCAGCTATCTACAAAGTCAACTCCCCCGTACATACCTCCTTCTCCTTTACCCTCCTCACCCTCATTCGCTGCCGACTCCGGTCGAAAGCTGTTCACTCGTTCTCAGCTACTACCCTCAATCGCTACTGCTCTTATCTCTTGATTGAATACACTTGACGGATTTCACGTAATACCGAATCCTACTCGGATTGGAGGTCCGATTTGCTTGGTGGAGTTGAAAGGTAGGCAGAAATCACGACCCCTTCCAACAGTCTTTCCACCTGGCCTAGAACCGTCCACCAACTCACCACCACCATAAAGCGCCAGAAAGTACATATCACGCGGGTGGAAACTTTATCCCAGCCGATTAATCTTTTAGCAACTTCAATTATCACGGAGCACGTTCTACTCGCTGCTCGTTTGCCGCATCGCCAACGTCAGAAAAGGAGGCAGCTTTCTCTGACTTCGCTTGTTGAAGATGGCGAACCCACCACAGTCACAACCGGACCTGTCCCAGCTCCCTTCTCATCAGCAGTCCGACACGCACATAACATCTCATCTAGCTTCTCGGTTTCACCTTGCCTTACCAACGGCTACAATCTCCAGCCATGCTATTATATCCTTGAACACATATACCACGCCAAGTGTGGTCGGAGTTGAGTTGGATGCTTTGGCAGGCCGCGTGACTAAAAGGCTTGCTGCCAGAGGAGAAAATCAAGCGGTCATTTTCCTGTAAGTTATTCACTTATGAGCTCAGCTTTGGGGACGTAGAACTAACAACTTCCTTTCAGTGGAGAGTCAGGTTCTGGAAAAACCACCTTGCGGTCCCACCTCCTGTCATCAATTTTATCATATTCATCCACCCCACTATCGCAGAAGATCTCCTTATTTGCGTTTCTCTTCGACACTCTTACCACGACTAAGTCTGTGACCACCCCCACTGCCTCCAAGGCCGGACTGTTCCTCGAACTCCAGTACGATGGGATATCTCAAACCCTAATTGGAGGAAAGTTGCTAGATCATCGACTTGAAAGATCTCGAGTCGCCGGTGTCCCTACCGGGGAGCGAAATTTCCATGTGCTATACTATTTGCTTGCAGGCACATCAGCGGCAGAAAAGGATCATTTGGGATTGCACTCTCCCGGCAATGTCGCAGACGGGGGGAAGCATGGCTCTAAGCGGTGGAGATATCTGGGCCATCCTACTCAGCTGAAGGTTGGTATCAATGACGCAGAGGGGTTCAACCACTTCAAAGTGGCCTTGAGAAAGCTAGAGTTCCCAAGAACTGCAATTGCCGAGATTTGTCAAATACTAGCCGCAATTCTTCATATTGGACAGCTTGATTTTGTGGTTGCTCATAACACCCATGTTGATGGCGAACAATCTAGGGCAATGGAGGGTGGAGAGGAAGTGGTGATGGTGAAGAATAAGGATGTGCTGCAAATCGTTGCTGCGTTCTTGGGAGTGGCACCTGAGGCATTGGAAGCTTCCCTTGGATATAAGACAAAAACTATCCATCGCGAGAGAGTCACCATCATGTTGGACGCCAGGGGAGCACGAGCACATGCTGATGAGCTTGCCCGAACTCTCTATTCCCTACTTGTTGCGTGGGTTATCGAATCCGGGAATGAGCGTCTGTCTGCGGCGGAGGAAACAGTCGCGAACACCATTTCCATCATTGACTTCCCAGGATTTGCCCAAACTAGTGCTACAGGTTCCACCCTTGATCAGCTTCTTAACAACGCAGCCACTGAGTCTCTTTACAATCTTTGTCTTCACTCATTCTTTGAACGCAAGGCAGAACAGTTGGAGAGTGAAGAGGTGGATGTTCCAGCAACAAGCTACTTTGACAACACCGATGCCGTGCGAGGGCTATTGAAGTCTGGGAACGGACTGTTGTCGATTCTAGATGATCAGTGTAAGAAGGGAAGGACAGACCAACAATTCCTGGAGAGTGTTCGGAAACGATTTGATAGCAAGAGTAATCCTGCTATTGCTGTCTCCGCAGCCACCACCACACTTCCAGGATCTAACTTTGCAACCTCTAACACTAAACTCAATTTTACCGTGAGACACTTCGCTGGAGAAGTTGAGTATCCTATCAGTGGTCTTCTTGAGGAGAACGGGGAAGTCATAAGTGGTGACTTGATGAATCTGTTCAGTGGGACAAGTTCCAATTTTGTCTCAGAGCTCTTCTCGTCAAAAGCAGTTACCGCGGTCCATCACCCCAAGGAGAAGACCGCGATTATGCAGGGGCAAATCTCGTCAAAGCCTTTGAGAATGCCTTCAGTGATGAGGAAGAAGGGCGAGCGACCGAAGCCAAAGGGGCCTGACAAGGGAGGAAGTGAGTCTATATCGATGCCAGACCAAGGTGCTGCTGGACAATTCGTTTCTGCCCTGGATACTCTCACCCGTTCTGTAACCGCAACTAATACAAACCCATATTTCATATTCTGCTTGAAACCTAACGATCGCAGAATTGCTAATCAATTCGACTCCAAGTGCGTAAGGACACAAATTAGGACCCTGGGGGTTGCAGAAATATCACAAAGGATCAAATCTGCCAACTTTAGCATTTTCCTGCCCTTTGGTGAGTTCTTAGGGTTAGCCGAGGCGGAAAATATTGTCGTCGGCAGCGAACGAGAGAAAGCAGAATTCGTTGTTGAGGATCGGGGTTGGACCTTCAATGAAGCACGCGTTGGTGCCACTGGAATATTTCTAAGCGAACGATGTTGGTCAGAGATTGTCGGTACAGCAGAACCTGGTGCCCAGATGGCTAGGGGCTACTACGATGCCGATGACGGAGGAGTTAGCCCAAGCCCTTTGACACCAGTTGGAGAAATCGGTGGATCGCGGAGCGATGGAGGACTATTCAGTGGTGGTGCATCTGATTCCCGAGTAAGATTGATCCCCAGTCACGGTGGACCTGGATTAGGAACCCATATTTACGGAGATGGAAAGGGGGGTTACTACTCCAAAGGAAATTCCGACGACGCCCGATCAGAGGCAGGAGCGAGCGCCTTTCATCACGGAGACATGTTCAAGAACTTCGAAACTAGAGAGCAAATGCAAGAAAAAGGAGCCCACGCCAGAGAACAAGAGATCGACGAACTACCCGTTTCAGGTACCAGGAAGAGATGGATGGCACTCGTCTGGCTTATGACATTCTTCGTACCTACATTTGCCATCAAATACATTGGCCGGATGAAGAGACCGGATATCCAGGTAGCCTGGAGAGAGAAGTTGGCTATCAATTTCTTAATTTGGTTGTCTTGCTGTTTTGCCATCTTTTTCATGGGTGCGTTCTTTCCTTGTGCTGTAATTGTAATACTATGGGCTTAAGCTAACAATAATAGTTTTCTTCCCGATGTTGATTTGCCCAAAGCAATATGTCTTCTCCACTATAGAATTACAGAGCCATGATGGCGGGGACAACCATGACGAACAAGGTGCCTATGTTGCCATTCGAGGTTACGTTTTTGATCTGAGTCAATATGCCATCAGGCATTATCCTGATGTTGTTCCCACCAAGTCCATTCTGGCGTACGCGGGCACAGATGCGTCTGCTATTTTCCCACTCCAGGTTTCTGCGCTCTGTGATGGTGTTGCTGGATCCGTTGATGAACGTGTCGTCCTCGGAATCTCCAACGAGAACGGAACCGAGAATAGGCAAGTTGATAAGAATTATCGGTATCACGACTTCAGGGCTTGGAAGAAAGATGCACGAAAAGATTGGTTCTTCGAGCAAATGATGATGTTGAAGGGTGGCTACCTGAAAGGAGACATGGGCTATAGTCCAAAATATGTCAAACAATTGGCACTGAAAAAGCGACTTGTCATCATTCTCAATAAAAATGTCTACGATCTTACGGATTACGGTATTGGTGGTCGGAATTGGGAGCCAATCGACGGAATGGATGGCGTACCTGATACTAACTATATGGACGCTGGGCTCATCGAAATGGTGCGAACCAGGGCCGGTGAAGATGTCACGAAGTATTTCAACGCATTGAATATGGATAATCAACTCCGAAGGCGCATGCAAATCTGTCTGGACAACCTATTTTACATTGGAAGGGTTGATACCCGTAACTCTACCCAGTGTGTTTTCGCTCGATACCTCATCTTGGCAATCTCCATTTTCCTCGCCTCCATCTTGTTATTTAAGTTTTTTGCTGCCTTGCAGTTCACCAGGAAGAATATGCCAGAGAACCTTGACAAGTTCGTTATGTGTCAAGTTCCTGCATATACCGAAGACGAGGAATCTCTCCGTCGTGCAATTGATTCTCTGGCCCGTATGAAGTACGACGACAAGAGGAAGCTCTTGGTTGTCGTCTGTGATGGTATGATTATTGGCCAGGGAAACGACAAGCCTACACCACGGATCGTGCTGGACATTATGGGTGTTCCAGAAGGTGTGGATCCTGAACCTCTAAGCTTCGAGTCTTTGGGAGAAGGACAAAAACAACACAACATGGGTAAAGTTTACTCTGGTCTATACGAAGTTCAGGGCCACATTGTTCCTTTCCTGGTTTTGGTCAAGGTGGGAAAACCGTCTGAAGTGTCAAGGCCTGGTAATCGCGGAAAACGAGACTCTCAAATGGTGATTATGAGGTTCTTGAACCGAGTTCACTATAATTTACCCATGAGTCCATTAGAACTAGAGATGCATCACCAAATTCGCAACATCATTGGAGTCAATCCCACCTTCTACGAGTTTTTATTCCAGATTGATGCTGGTGGGTTATACCCTCTGCTCCCCCCCTTATCTTGAAATGTTTATTCTAATAGCTCTCTAGATACTGTCGTCGCCCAAGACGCTGCAACACGCATGGTAGCAGCTTTCTTACAGGATATCCGTATCATTGCGCTCTGCGGTGAAACTGCGATTGCTAACGCCAAACATTCTTTTATTACTATGATTCAAGTTTACGAGTACTACATCTCCCACAATCTTGCGAAAGCCTTTGAGAGTTTGTTCGGATCAGTCACCTGTCTTCCCGGTTGTTTCAGTATGTATCGAATTCGCGCAGCCGAGACTGGAAAGCCTCTATTTGTCAGCAAGGAGGTTGTTGAAGCATACTCTGAGATTCGAGTTGATACCCTGCACATGAAGAACCTTCTGCATCTCGGAGAGGATCGTTATCTCACTACTTTACTCTTGAAGTTCCACCCTAGGTATAAGACCAAGTACATCTTCAATGCTCACGCCTGGACTATTGCACCAGACTCATGGGCAATTTTCTTGTCTCAGCGAAGAAGATGGATAAACTCCACAGTGCACAATCTCATGGAACTCATGCCTATGCAGCAGCTTTGTGGTTTCTGCTGCTTCAGTATGAGGTTTGTTGTCTTCATGGACTTGCTTTCCACAATCGTGCAGCCGGTTACCGTAGCTTATCTGGTCTACTTGGTTGTCATGATTGCTCGTGGTGGAGACGTCATTCCAACTACCGCTTTCATTCTTCTCGGTGCTGTCTATGGTTTGCAAGCCATTATCTTTATAGTGCGAAGAAAGTGGGAAATGATTGCTTGGATGGTGCTTTACATTATTGCTATTCCAGTCTTCAGTTTTGCGCTACCGTTGTATGCGTTCTGGCACATGGATGACTTTACATGGGGGAACACTCGTATCGTCACTGGTGAGAAGGGTCAGAAGATCGTTATCTCTGACGAAGGTAAATTCGATCCTGCGTCTATTCCTCGCAAGAAGTGGGAGGACTACCAAGCAGAGCTCTGGGAGGCACAGACCATGCGTGGAGCAGATGATACCAAGTCAGAAGCTTCTGGATATTCTTATGCCACCAAGTCATATGCTCCGTCCGAGTGGGGTGGACGTGCACAATCATCTATGGGTCTGGATGTCGTTCCTCGTGGACCAAGCAGGATGAGTCTTGCTCCAAGTGAGATGCTTTCCCAGAGAGGTAGTACTTTTATGGGTAATCACCCAATGATGAGCGACTTGGAAATGAGAACTTTGGAGTTGCCGAGCGACGATGCTATCTTGGCGGAGATTAGAGAAATCCTCAGGACGGCCGATTTGATGACGGTGACGAAGAAGGGTATTCGGGCAGATTTGGAGAGAAAGTTTGGAGTGAGTTTGGATGCGAAGAGGGCATATGTCAACTCGGGTATGTAAACTCCTGCTCTCTTTGCATGACTGCTCATGAGCTAACATTATTTATAGCTACCGAGGCCTTGCTTTCTGGACAATTATAGGGGCGTAGTTGGGGTGCATCTTGTTTGCAAGGAACAACTGAAAGCACACATGACTAGCATTGCATTGCATAACATACATAATTATGAACTACGAATATCCGCAAGAGCAGCCGGCTGGAGGGGTTGTGGGTGGTGGCGGTTTCTTTGGAAAAATAAAAATAAGCGTTGATGTTTTTCTTTTCGGGCCTAATTTCTCGTTTTCTTTTCCATATCCTTTCGTTAAGCATATTGAAGTTGTATTGAGTTTTGTAATTTGCTTGAGTTTTGGTGGTGAGTGAAGGAGGAGGAGGAGGCTTATATCGATGTCATGGCTCTCTCAGTTTGTCTTTTTTACTGTTTTCAGGGGCCGCACGGTGGGCCGGCGTGAGAGTTAGCTCACGTACATAGTGTAACGTTACGTACATTCACTCATAGAAGAAACGATCGATAGGACGGGGATGGTGTGTGTTTGGTAGATTATTACTTGTTTGTGTTTTTCTGCGTGCTTGGTCTATCATTTTGCATGTTGCATTGGGAGGGACGGTCTGGTAATAAAGTAGTCTGGGTACAATAAAAAAGCTACTTCCGCAAATTTTCTCGGGCCGTCAAATGCCTAAAGGCGTGAAGGACTATCGTACGCGAGTATGGGAGAATTGTTGTATCGAAATTAGAGGAAGCTATGGAGTTACCCTCAACTAGAAACAAAGCATTGCGTACATCTCAGACCGGCAAGGCTATCGGGCGTACCCTCTAGCGCCTACTAACGAACATGGATGGGCTAACGAACACCCCTGTGGCCAAGCCTTCAGCTACAATAAAGCGGGGAGGATACATAACTATGGAAACAACTACTGTACGCTCTACAAGATGGTTGCCTTCACATCTCGGCAAAATAAACTCTATATCAAATAACACACTTTCTAATATGACCTCTCTGATGACCCCCCCCTTCCTCCTCTACCTACCCTATAGGCCGAGCAACCTGCTAACAAGTGAACAGATACTACGGAGAGGTCTATATCTATAGGTGCCAACCAGACTATATCTTGCAAGGTCAAAGAAGCTAGTAGATAGACTAGATAGATAGACGTTAGACCAGAAGGGAAGGACGGAAGAGCTTCCCTCATGTATATAGTACGGAGATCCGACATGACGGACGATCTCCAGGCAAGCAGAAGCAGAATAGATGACGTTTAGTCCTTACAGTTGGTAACAACACCTCGTTTCATGGAAGGCCCTCAGAGCCCAGCTGGGTCGAGGGATCTCTCTCCCGGGACTCTATTCTTGCCTCGACGTCTTACATCACTCTGCTTCATGGACTCTGTCAATCTTCAAGAACGTTTCGGGTATTCTGGCTTCGAGGCAAGCTCCCCCGAGCTGAAACCCTGTTGTTCGGCAAAGACGTCCTGAACGGTGCTCAAAGTGACTACATAATCATCTGAACAACTAAGACCTGACACACAATAAAGAAGAACCGAAACCTTGAAACCCTCCGGAGGGATGAGAAGGACACCAGTACAAAAGGCCCCGAGCAGGGACGAAGCCATGGCCCCCAGACAACCGGTAAAAGCAACCAAGACACCGTTAGCCTCTACCTTCGGGAAAAGAAGTGACCCAGAATCTGAAGAGAAACAAGGATCTGAAACTAGAAACGAACCTGGCTCAAGGGAAGAGGAAGAAGACAGAGGGGACGAGCTAGAAACCGAAGAGGAACAGGACGAGCCAAGACTGAACCTCAAACGCTATACCCCACCATCCCGAAAAGACCTGCCAATCGGGAACACGATACCAGGTTGGACATCGGGTTTGGCTTTGGGTTAGTTACTGAGTTGGACAGTAGGTTGGAAGCCAGGAAAGCAGTTTGGTGAGATGCTGAGAGAACCTCTAGGTTGGATGCTGACTTAGACGCAGAGCTTCTGAGTTGGAGGCGAGAGCAGCTGGGTTATACGCTGGCTTATTCGCTGGTTTAATCATGGACACATGCTATGAGGGGCGCTAGGATAACCCCCCCACCGAAGGGACTATTGAAACCCCAAAAGGGGAGGTATCAGTGCTTCTAGTTCTATTGGAGACCTCACCATAGTGGTTGAGGATGCCAGGAAGGTGGCATTAGAGGGAGTGGAGCATAGATTTGGTTAATTAAACAAGAATTCTCGGAATTACTTATTTTTCAGGGGTAGGTGCCTCTCGTTCCGACCATACCCTGACATTATACATATCTTAGGCTTCTGTTATAAGAGCTGTTCTAACATAGATATAGTCTGATTGGCACACAAAGATAGAGACCTCTCCGTAGGATCTGTTCACTTGTTAGCAGGTTGCTCGGCCTATAGGGTAGGTAGAGGAGGAAGGGGGGTTTCCATTGGAGAGGTCATATTAGAAGGTGTGTTATTTGATATAGAGTTTATATTGCCGAGATGTGTCTTGTAGAGCGTAGTTGTTTCTATAGTTATTATTAATGTGCCAACCAGACTAATTATTAATGAAGTTTCTCATCATTGCAGACGCTTGGCTACAGGGGTGTTATCCCTGTTCGTGTACCGGACGCGAACCCTTCGCGTATCCTACGGCGCCGTGGTAAATTCACAGAGCTAAGTACCATTGTCTCAGCCAATGCACTGTACAGACATCTCAACGCAACTGTCGCAAATTGATTTTCGCCCAAGGCCCATGACCTTATGACCGATACCTCTAATGACCAATTGGATGACAATTTAGACCTTGCTCTTCTAGACTCTGATCTTGATATACTCGACGAAGAAGAGCTACTGCTCCTCGCGGCGACGGACGATAACGGTGATCCTGAGTATCCTGCAGAGTCGGACTTTGAGGACGATATTTTGCTCTTGCTTGCAGCTGAGGAAGAGGAAGCGAAACTTGTGGAAGAAGAAGAAGGGTTTGAGGACGAACTAGAGGCGATTGAGGAACTTAAGAAGGAGCAGAAGGAGAAGTGGGATAGGGAAGGGGTGGTGATTAGAGGGAATAGTCTAGGGAAAAGAGATTTGGGATTGGTCATCGGACAGGATAATATTAGGAGAAAGGTTCGGCGAGAGAGAAATCAGCGACGGTACTTGAGGCAGAGGAGGAGGGAGGTTAGTAGGAGTAGTAGTTTACCACCTGGTGGGTTGAATTGAGGATGGAGATGGAGAGTGAGGAGCAATTAGGCTAATTGATTGATTTTGGGAATATAGATTCACCGACACCTGCTCGATTCGGTGCGTTTGAGAGGAGAAATAGTGCTTTGAATTCGTCGATTGTGATACCGCCGAGTTCAAGCCCGCGTGGAAGCCAACCGAGGAAATCTGTGAGTGCGATTGAGCTTGTTGACGAACAGGAAGAGGAAGAATACTGGGCACAGAAAGCGACTCCAAAGCTAAGCAGGGCAAATTCTGCCAGGACCTTGTCGGAAACAATTCACTCGGTTACAACGACGGAGATGGATATGGATATTGATGTCCCGGAGTCGACGATGCTGGAGTATCCTTCTTCTCCTCCACCACCCGCGCCGAGTATTCCATCCTCGGAGCCAATGCAGAAGAGGGGGGCGCTGCCATTTGCGTATGAAGAGGATGAGTCCGATGACGATGATACTGTCACTGGGGTGGGAAGAGGAAAGGGTAAGGGGATGGGTACTATTCTCGGCGATCCTAAATGGATCGAAGTACCTTCAGCAACGGCCGGCGTTGGGCTAGCGAAGAAGCGGAAGGCGGGGCCGTTTGAGGAGGTGGATGAAGAGGACGATGATGAATATGAGGAGCAGCAGACCGTTCGGTTGGACAAAGGCAAGTGCCGAGCAACAGATATGGACAATTTCGATCCTACCTTGGTTATCACAAGAGACACCCTTTCGAAGTTAAATTCTCAACTCAATAGGCCGCTTTCATACACAAAACCAACCTTGCGCTCATCAAAATCACTCCCATTCTCCTACGATGACCCCAATATACCTGCACCGGAATTTTCAGCATCGAAAGTGGCGAGCTTTATGACTGACTCTCACTTCACCTATGGATATGGTCGCCCAGGACCAAATACTGTTCCAGTCCTTCTCATGTCTGGCAAGAAACTACACATCAAGCGCAAATTGCCCAAGCGACAGATATATAGCACAAGAACATATACCTCCGAAGTCACTTACGATACCGACGGGAATCGAGAATTGAGAGATAGTTATTATGGAGTCGAGATACATAGGCTGTTAGATGAGATTCAAGCTGAGAATAAAATAGCTCAATATGCAAAGGAGAAGGAAGCGGAGCAATCTGGAATGGTACAAACAGACTCCTTTCCTGCATTACCAAAACTACTAATAGCAGGGAGACAACAACGAACCCTTCTCTGGACAGAGAAATATCGCGCAAAACGCTTCACTGACCTCCTCGGCGATGAGCGCACACATCGGCAAGTCTTGCGTTGGCTCAAGCACTGGGATGATATCGTCTTCCCCGGGTCGACAAATAATACAAATAAACGGAAAAATAAAGACGATAATGAAGGTTACTTTCACAAAAAAATTCTACTTATCACTGGACCACCTGGGCTAGGGAAGACTACCCTTGCACATGTGGCGGCTAGGCAAGCTGGGTATGAGCCTCTCGAGATTAATGCCAGCGACGATCGGACTGCAAATGTAGTCAGGGGAAAGATCAGGGATGCACTTAGCAATGAAGGTGTTCGAATCCCAGGAGTGGGTAAGAAGAAAGCAATAGGCAGCTCCAGGCCTGTGTGTGTCGTTGTGGACGAAATCGATGGAGTCAGTGGTGGAGGGGGAGAGACGGGGTTTATGAATGCGCTTGTGGATCTTATTATGCAAGATAAAAAGAACTCTGCCACCCCCAGGATGGGCTCAACTTCTACGACGAAGCAGAGGAAAGGAAAGAAAGGGGATAACTTCAAATTCCACAGACCAATCATTGCGATTTGTAATGATCTGTATGCGCCGAGTCTTAGGGCATTGAGGCCGCTTGCGGAGATAGTATACATGAAAAAGCCGCCCACAGGGTTGATGGTCCAGAGGCTCAGGTGGGTGTTTGAGAAGGAGGGTGTCCCGTATGAGGATGCAGCGGTTAGGAGGTTGGTTGAATTGAGTACTAGTGGATCTGCTGCTCAAGCTGCGTCCGGGGGTGGTGGTGGGGGGGATATGAGAGGATGTCTTGTGTCAGGGGAGTGGCTTGCGAAAAGGCTCTCTATCACGACATCTACAACCACTACTCTGACATCGGGGGTCTGTGCAAAGCTTACACGGAAGCTTGTTGAAGAGGAACTTGAAGGAAGAGCAGACTCCAACGGTGCCTCTCGCGGTGGGGTCCGCGGCTGCGTCGAGCGGATTTTCCGCAAGGGCGATATAGTAAACACAAAAGGCGCTGCTCGCGGTACAGCAAAGCTGTCCGCAACTGAGTCCCGCCGGAGGGAATTGGAGAATCTAAGGGAAGAAGTTCAACGTTGTGGCGAGTTTGACAAGATCATGACAGATGTCTTTGGCACATACCTCACCCGACCCTATCATGACGATACACGCTTATCGAAACCAAATTTAGCATATGAGTGGCTTTGGTTCCATGATTTAATCAGCAGCCGGGTTTTTTCAGAACAGGAGTTTGAGTTGATGGGGTACCTTGCGGTTCCGTCAATGGCGTTCAATACACTTTTTGGTACGAGTTCGGTTACGGCGGGACATGGTGCTTTTCTGACTTCTGCTACGAAAATGGGCGGTGCTGCTGGGGTGGAGGAAGATGATTCCGAGTCTCTACCGTTCCAAGGGCCGAAAGCGGATTGGGATTATAGAGAGGGAGTGAAAGCTACGAAACATATTGTGCAGTCGATTCAGAGCAACATTCTCATCCTGCCAGGGTCGTTGGGGGAATATAATAGCATCTCGAGAGCAGCAGCGGATGAGCCGAATCATGCCTCACCTATGGCGATCAGGCGTGCGAGTGAATTCCATTCTGTGACTACTCTGGTTACGGAATTGACACCGTATCTGGTGAGGATAATTTCCCCTCGAGTTACACCTATATTTATCCATGGTGGCGGTGGCAGTGGCGGAGGTACTTCGGGGCAGTGGGGTAGTGTGCCTGTTGCCTTTGTCCGCAAGGAAAGCGAGAGGAGACTCGTCAGGAGAGCAGTAGAGGTTCTGTTCTCGACAAACATATCTTTTGAGAAAGTCCGGGTGGAGTTTTCATCACCTACGTCATATACCTCGGCGGCCCCCACTGTAGGGGGGTGGGCATATCGAATGAACCCTGCTCTCGACCAACTCGCTACATTCCCTACACTCACCCTTGCTGCCGCTGGCGGGGAGGTGGCTGTCCCCGTGCCAACCCGCTACGCGGTAAGGCAGGTGTTGAGCCAGGAGTTGCATAAATATAGTGTGTTGCAGCGACAAGCTGCTCGGGAAGCTAGGGTCGCGAAGCTGGGTCTTGATGCAGCTACGCTTGCGCCGAAGATGGGCAAGATGAAGGTTGACGATCGGAAGAATACAGCTATCACTACGACAGGCTTTGGGAAATCCCTAAAGCGGGATTTCTTTGGGAGAGTAATCGAGGAGAAATGCGCCCTGAACTCTGGCGTAGTAGGCGGGGAGGAGGACGGAAGTGAAGTTAAGCGGCGGAGGAAGGATGAAGATGAGAAGGGGAAAAAAGGGAAAGTTTGGGTTAGTTTTCATGAGGGGTTTTCGAATGCGGTGAAGAAGGGGATTACGTTGGAGGATTTATTGAGGGGTTTGTATTAGTATTGAGTTTGATGCCTGAGTTTTTGTGTGCATTTTTGAGAGTCGAGTTCCTATGTGTGTCTTCATTTGGTTCTTGAAAACCTAGGTAAAGATATAGAGGGGATTGGGAGTTTTTGTTTTGTATTTGTATATATGGCTTGTATACAGATCTCATGTTGCATGAATGGTAAAACTTTGGGGTGTCGTTTTATTCTAAATTGTCAGTACAGAGAGTGGAAGAAATATCTCAATCTACCTTCACCACGAAAACGAATATACTCTCACTCCTTAAGGCCGTTCCGGCGGCACTTGTGAACATGTGGCATGCAGGAGTACCTCAACTTAAAGGGCGTATATTGCTATTATCGGTCTATTATCGGTCTATCATGAAATCCAATATAATGACCGTTGAAAAGAATCTGTCTCCAGACAAGAAGCCCTTCCCCTGCGTCTTGCCCCCAAATGCATAGCATGGCGATTATGAATTCACACAATATCGGATTGTGGTATAGAGATGTTATATTCCTGAATGTAACTGCAGAGCTCAAGACGATAATGAGAGATGATAATGACATGGAGAAAATAGGCCTCTTAAATACCCGATATGTTCTCCTAAAAATAGAACCAACGTCCGGCATTCATTCCATCGCAGGTTAGGTTCTCGAATTCCAACATTCCTGTCGGCACCTGTTCTCACGGTATAACTCATGTCAGCTGACGATACTTACCACATTCAACAGTGATATATTGTACCTATCCAAACAGTCAATTTCCCCGACTCCTACCCAGCAACGAAATAAGTCCATGCCATGCACTCACCAAGAATTTTTTAAAAAAAAAAAAAAAAAAAAAATCACCGAGAGTAAGATCAATTTCGAACCGAGTAGGATCCACTGCTCGACTTCTCGCTATTTCTTCTCCGTCCACCATCGTAGAGAACAGAGTGTCTCCAGTAGTTGAACAGACACCAGGCGATTATCAAGAATATAATTATTCCGAGGGTGATGCCGCAGATGATGCCGACGGCGGTGGGGGTGTCTGGGCCGAGGCCGCTTATAGGCATGGTGATTGATGTGGGGAGGGGAAGTATTCCCAACTTGAAGTCGTTTGGGGGAAGCAAACGGAGTTGCGGGGTTATTCGAACGAGTAGGAAGTATTCCTGCTGAGATCCAAAAGAGCGTATCTCCATAATTTAGGATCTTCTGGCGTGTGGTGTTAGTAGTCGGCAGGACCTGCATGCGCCTTGAAGCACCTCTAGACTCGTGTAGCAGGATGCTCCGCTAGGTACCCCCTGCATTCAGGACTGACGTGGAGCCCCGCCAGAATCACAGGAAGGT
Source organism: Terfezia boudieri ATCC MYA-4762 (assembly GCA_003788615.2). Lineage (NCBI taxonomy): Eukaryota > Fungi > Ascomycota > Pezizomycetes > Pezizales > Pezizaceae > Terfezia > Terfezia boudieri. Next base: position 1,043,552 of record ML121528.1, on the reverse strand, counting down.
CCAGATCCAAATCGACCGGGGTCCATGAGTTAAATCTGTTTTCCATAATCACTTAGACCTACAGTTCTGCGTAATATGATCGCTTATAGGGTCCTGATCTAGGTAGTGAAAATTGTAACTCTAATATAATTACAGTCTCTGATTTTGATTATTACCTCTCAGCAACGCCTAAAGTCCCGTCCCCACTGTAAATGCCTCTAATCTCGTCCACTCCCCCATATACGGCTGTTCACACCATATATAGATACCTTATAGGATTCTTGCCATCATTATCATCAGCATAAAGGTATACGCTAACTTCATAGATATACTGCATACATAATAAAGGGTCTAAAATAATATATACTCCGAACCGCTAACTCGGTATATTATTTACTTACATACAGTGTAAGAGCGACGGTCGAGCTATGCTTATGAAACAACGTCTTAGCACCTCTTCTCATATTTCCCGACACCGCAGCAGGCTCTACCGCCCTCAGTTCCTTGATCATCCTCCCCCTATGTATATAGCCACAGCATCTATACTTCGAGCTCCCTTATAGCCAATACAAACTTGATTGAGAGCGTAAGATATTTTTAAGAGGTTCTGCAATCGCGATTTCCTAGTACTCATGAGATATCCCTACTTCGACCTCTCCGAACATTCCTCAAAATCCACCCTCCTGAGTCATGATAGAGGTGCTACCTTAGAGTATAGTAGAGGGGTCCTTGAGTCCTCTGGTATGGTTTAGCTCCCTTAACTTGGTTACTTGCACACAGTTACTAGCAAACCGCACTTGAGAATCATTTTAAGGTGACTTAGGCTCTTAATCAAGTCTCTAATTTGCCCTGAGAAGCTTGAATTGCAGGTGCTGAGGCTGCTGGAGGCGGGGGGACTACTACAGAGGAGCTGAGGCCGGTAGAGACTACTGTAGCTGCTGAGGTCTTGAAATACATGACAAGAGGTGATTATAGGTCGCAAGGATGTTGTTGCATGAGAATAGCTCTCTTACAGCATAGTTAACTACTATATCAAAGAACCTGATTGCGGGATTTTCGGAACATTTTTGACATTTTATAGTATATCCATATCCATGAGGTTTCTTGTATGTTTCAATCTCATGTGGGTTAATATTAACAGCCATATACGGGGGAGAGCGGCCGAGATTGGAAGCCGAGGGGGTCGTAGGTTAGCAGCTAAATAGGTTGTGAGTGATATAGCGAGTTTAGGGCAGTTCTGACAGGACTGGTTATGTAGTAATCAAATCCAGCGACTATAATTAGCCTCTAAATACTATCATTCCATATATAACTACATCATGTGAAGAATTCGCTATATGAAATGGGGTGCCTATCTTCCACGACTACTCACTGTCCTATACAGTAGAGAGTTCAAGCTGCCTGAAGAACTTCGGTACTATATGAACTTCTCGATCCGAATTGATAGTCCATTCATTAATTCACATTCCAAAGAACAACTCCTTGAGAAAGCTACTACCCATCCCTGGGGAGAAAAAATTACATATATAATAGAATGTGGAAGGAAAAGTACTGTAGGTACTCATATATGCCCGGCGTCAGTCAAGTACCTCTCCCTTCATTTGAGAATATTGTATAATACAGCTGATTCGAGATTAGGTGATGGTGTCTCGAAGTTTGGTTAAGATATCAAGGTAATAACAGCTAGTTATGTTGCGAATCATACGGCACTTTTGTTGAGATCATTTTGAACAGGTTCTTCCCCTAACCCTCCTCCCTTGATCTATGGTATGTACAGATATACTTGCGGCGTAAAGGAAGATACACCATATCCAAGAGCAATGATTTTGGCGTTTATGGAGAGGGTTAGGAATAGGGTAGGGCGGAGCAGCGAGTGAGGGACCTAATGTATGTAACAGTATATACCAGTACCAAAGTACCAACTATCATAATCACCATATGGCACAACTGCACCTCATGATGTAGTAAAGTACTGTTGGCTTTCATACAGCAACTCCAGATTAAGGATTGCATAAGAGTTGAAGTATAAGCTTTGACCGGTCACCAAGGATTTGTTCTTTTCAATCCAAGAAGTAGAGGCAGGTTGTTGAATTGAATAATCTGTACTATGAAAGATATTCAAACTCCCAAGTAGCGTAATGTCGGATTGGGAATTCTCTTTGTGGGGGGGTTCATCTTTCCATTGTTGGTGTGTGTTACCTATCTATTTTGTTTGATTGAAGCTATCTCGATTTAGGGTCAACAAATTAAAAGTGCAGCGATCCCTGGGCTGAAGATTCCATTCGGTATAAGCATGTGCAAGCAAGGGAACAGAAACATAACAGAAAAAAAAAATATACAATCACGTACAGACAAATGGCTGTGGCCTAGCATGCTTGCAATCTTGAGCAGTATTTTGGCAGCATAATACACATTGCAGTCTGTATCCCCTCTCTACATCTTTTAAATCACGAAAATCCCTTCACTTTAGTCCTGCTCCACACCGAAGACACCCACTCAAACCTTACAGTTTGTTTTATCGGATACCTACGTCAATTTATTAATATACCAACAACCTAGCCTAGCTACTGTATGTTCTCCCGGTGCCTCCAAAGAATGCAAAGTATAACGATGCTACCCATTTCATGTGCCACCAATTTCCATGCAGTTGATGTTCAGAACCCTTGATAAGCCTTACATCAAACTACTCGAGAGTATTGTTGAAGGACAGAAGGCGGATATTGAAGAAAAGAAGGCATTTACCCGAAGTTACAGTGTGATTTGCTCTCTGAGGCAACTAACGACAGATAAATAGAAGGAGTTGAATGATAAAGTTGAACTACTCGAGGGTATGTATTGTTGAAGAAGAGAAGGCATGTACATACTTATGTACGTACCCAGAGTTATATTCTGAGCATAGCATTTGATGTAAAAAGTTTTGGTGCCAAGAGTTGTATCTGTATGAGCCAATCATAACTTACAAACTCCATATGTTCATATGTACATAGGCTGCATGCATACTTACTTGTTATAACGTGCATAGGCCGGCTTGGTCATAGACTTCCGGCGGCATGACATATTCACAAGCTTCACAGACACACGAAGTCAGCCTAACGTCACGCGTCAGCAGAGATACACAGGTTCAAAAGTCATGATGTCAAATCACGAGAATAGACAACTCCAGGTGGATGAAGTAGTACCTAATATTACCCAGAAAAGTTTCACTGAATTCACGACGTTGATGAGGCATTGCGCAAGGTAAGGGCCAAGCACTGGAGCTCAAGCTCGAGAAATATTGCAGCTGGCGCAAATCAGTTGCATGACGGGTTTCCCTGCTTCCTCCTTCTTCCTGGGACCGCATATGAGTAATGAGTCATTTTGGTATCCGTTTGAATCCATGTATGTTAACTCCCCGTTCTGTATTATAGTAGCATCGAACGAGGAACATTCACACTTGGGCCTGTTGTACATAAGTGCATACTCTTAGAATAATACTTCCTACTATATGCCCTTCTCTGATCCTACCAAACGCGTATCTGGAATATGGCAAGGCCAGAGCGAGAAAAGTTGAGGGCAAAGCTCACGGATGAAGGGCGAAACTGGAGCCTGGTGCGTCAAGTGGCCATACAGTATACTCTCGATATGAGAATATGTGATATAAGAATATACTTGATATAAGAATATAACCCCCCGCTCCCATACCAGAAAAAAATTATATTTGATAGAAGAATATTCTTATTTTCTCGAGGTTGTTTACTAAGGTATTCTTATAGCAAGAGTACCTATTGTAATGTATAAACTGCCTAGCCGGAATCGGAAGGCTATCGATAAGAAATACCCCGCACAACCAACAATGCTATAACATATAACAGCGGAACAGTTCTATTATCGCGAACGCCGGCGCATTGAGGCTGCACAATTGGCAGACAAAAGGAAAGGCAAGGCAAACAGTCATTACTGCCTTCTTCACTTCATCTGCGGCTGTTCCTGATCCTCCTGTACCTAGTTCTTCCTCTACTTCATGTTAATTCTCTTATTTGATGTATGATACACCTTTAGTAGTTACCCTGACATTTGGCAATAAGAATATATTTGGAATAACTACCGTATACCGTACACTTTCATGAGGATGTGAGCCCATGCAATCAGCCCGGCCGCACTTTCTTCTTCCTTTCCTTTGGAACAGTGGAATCAGCCCCAGGACTCCGAATGGAGATGGCTAACTTTGTTTGCTGCTCCAATTACCACGGCTCGCTGTAGATATGCTCAAGGCTGCAAGTAAGTGTGCATTGTCCTCAATGCAAGAAGATATGGAGAGAACTGGAATAAGCATGTAACTTCAGCTCCCAGTTCCAACTAACCCTCCCTTGTGCACCAGTGCCGCCAAGCATCATGTTTCGATGATTGATTCTGCCTTGGCCTGCAACATTGTGTCTATATTAGACATCACCACAGCAGGCTGAACGTCATGAGCTTGCGTACCCCCCGAGAACTGTCAGATGCAATAACCAACCCATCAAACATCAAGACCCATAAATACGCCGGTACGTGCTTCCAAACAACGGGCCTTTCAAAGTCTAATTAATAAGCACCTGGCGTCCAGAGGCAGAGTACCGTAGCTACCGATAGGGGTAAATTGTCTTGCACAAAGATATAGGTATCATCTAGCATCATATTAGGGATTCTCCTTGAGAACTCCCTCATAGTGCGTCCTAGAGAACCCCACTTCTTAGACCCAGGATCTGCTTGCATAACTACTAATGGTGATTTCCGACTGCCAGCGAAATACTTTAGAATATTTGGCTAACTGACTTTGAAGGTCTTTTGCCTTGGATCTTTTCCTTATCCCACTTTTAATCCTTGTCCTAAAACCCATTTCCGTCGTTCACCACTGGCTTTACCCACACTGCACTCACCACTCCATAGAAGTCCTTAAGTAAAGGTAATCCATTCTTGATGTGGACCTCTTGTAGACGCCTCTTGATTGTTCGCTCTGAGATGCTGGGGGCTATATCTCATCTAGGTTTGCCAGGGGTTTCGTTTAATATTGATTGATAGTATTGCTCTGTCTTCTGGCTTGTCGGGGAATGCCTTTTCCGCCGTGCAACGAGCAGTTGACTTTGCAACGCAAATAAGATCCTTGATTTTACCCCATAAACCTCCACCTTGTTGCAGTCCATTAATCCGTGCTCTCTCATACGGAGACAACTCTTGCGGTCTTCAGAATACCTGGTTGTCGTACCATGGGAAATGCGTTGGAGGTTGCGGTAAAGAGTCGCTATGCGAACAAGGATGGCCGAGAGCTATACATGAGCAGTGTCGATCGATATCCATATGTAACGTAGAGTAGCAATCCAGACTAACGTAGAGTTAGTCATACGGATAACAATCTGGGTCCCGCTATATCAAAGTATGGAGCACTTGCATACGTAATCCGATCATGAGCACGAGACAATTTTCAATTTTAGCCGTGAAATAATGTATGTCTCATTTTTGCAGAGGAGCTGGATGCTGTGATGAATACTTCAATCAGTTTCAATCCGGATGTGAGCAACTTCTTAGTCTGCTACCGAAGTAATTGGAAAATAACACCCACCCTTTGAAAATAACACCCGTCTCACAACACAGATCGCGTTGCATATACATTTGTACCTTCTGAATAGATCTCGATTGATGAAGAATTTTCTGATGAGTACGCACCTCAAGATAATCAAGGGGATGGGGATTATGTTTTAGATGACGAGCTGGAAGTTCCAGCTTCTGCATGTACTAATCCAACGTCGTTAGATTTCCTTTGTCACTAGCTAAATTTCGTTGGTTACCTTAGAAAAGTGAGACGGATATTATTTTCAAAGGGTGGGTGTTATTTTTCCAATTACTTCGGTATGGTTGGTTGGGATGGGGGAAAGTGGGTAATCATGATGCAACAGCAGACGGACAGTTCAACGTACCTCAGTAGTCATCTTGGTTGTAGGAATTTCGAAAACCGGAGATAAAGCTATCGAGTGAGGAAAATAGTATATATTCAAGTGAGGAGTCGTGTGTGGGCTGAGCTGAGCTCGGAGTGGGTTGTGGAGGTAGAAACAAGGTCAGGTGGGTTGGAATGTCGCTAAAGACGATGTTAAGTCCTTAATGGACGGGAAGGGGTTGGTTTTTTCCGGAGTGCAGTGGTGGAAGTGGCGAGAAGAAGAGTGTAGGAGAGTGCAGCGTGAGAAAAGGGAGTGAAATGAGGAGGGGCGGCGGGCTGGAAGTTAAGGCTCTAGCCCACGCTATCAAGTACACGATCTGGTCTCCCAAAACTCCACCTTGCCATAAATCTCCTCACCGTGGTATCGACACAGACCCATCAGCACTGGATCAGCGGCGGCCGTGTTTTACAGTATGGCCATAGGGGCACATGCGCCCTTCTCACGCCCATGACCTGTAGCTTTGCAGAGGATGACGAGGGGAGGGGCCAAGTACTATACCCATACCTCCTAAGACTTTCTACGGTGGCAATTGAGTACACACAGTTGCCTCAGTCGAGAGCAGGGGCATAGAATCGACCCGAGCGTACCCACAGTTCGTCATTCTGTTCCTAAGCCTGTCCTCATTCTCTAATAGCGAGTGTCGTTCATTCCTCTCATTCTTCTCATTCTCATACTCGGAATCCCATTTGTGAGTTTCTGTGTTGCAGGCAAAAGCAAACTCGAGGGTACTCGACGTGCGCATCCGAACGTGCCTGCGGAGGTGCGAACTGTCCCCGCGTACCAATCCCTAGGTACCAGACTATTGATACAATGGACATTATACCCATATACCCATACATCTTGGTTGCACAGGAGCAGAGTGTCTAACAGGGATGAGACAAGGGCTCTATTGTTGGATTGCTGATCTCAGTGGTTTCAGATTTCCTCTCGGACGATATGGATGAGAATACCTTGTGCAGCCTGTGGCGGCCGAAGTGGAAGCACAATTCTCTATAGAGAGCGAATCTGCCAGCACTCATATGGAGTCATCATCTACTATCAACCCAGAAAAGGAAGGACATACTTGCCTGGTCTAAAGAACTTATGCTCAGCAATTTCTGAAGGCCCGGATACCCTGGCGTAATTGTGTTAGAGGGAGAAAAGAAGGACGTCCGCGAGTTAATAACACAGCTGAAATCACTATCATGGAAAGCTCTCCAAGGGGATAGATGAAGATTACAGCAATGAATGGCTGCTCGGGGGAGGTGTAGTAGAGGTTGAGACGGTTTCTGAGCCTGAAGGGACGCCCGGCGGGGCGCCGGGCCTCGGTAGGGAGACCGTTTGTCAAAGTGGTTTCTCGAGAATAATGTTGCTATTCAATCATACAGTTGGGCTCATATATATCTAGAGCTTCCAGAATCCATGATTGTTTAAGGTGCTGGCTATCGTGTCTTAAGTTCTACATCTCAAGTTCTATAGGCCAGCCATAAAATCAAGGTGATGACATCGGATCGTCTCATCTTCATCTGGGTATACCCTAACATATGTGTAGGGCAAGTGCGACTTCTTTGCGACTCAGCATACTCGGCATCTTATGTGGCCTTACTTTCTATCCCTACATACCTAAATTTTCACTCAATAACTTCTACCCTACGCATGGTTCTTATAGGCCTGTAGTCTGGTCGAGAGTCTTGACCTTCTACGTATTGGCACATTCCACATTTCCAAAGGATACGAACACGAGCATCAGCTTCCAATAGCCCAAGCGGGTACTAGCATTTGACAGCGGATGCGAGGGTTCCTCTGCAAGGGAAACAAACACAACTCATTGAGGGAACATACAATCTACATTGCTTCTACCACCGATTCCTACAGACCTACTGCCTTTGTCGGTTCTTTTCTCTGGTAAGTATCCCTATTCTCTCATTCAGAGTTTGACGTTCATTTGATGTGTTATTATACTGAAATATGTTCCGACAGCCCGGGCATTGGAGCATGGTTTCAGGGAACCGATTATGGCCAAGCAAGGCCTTTACAGCTCATAGAGGTGGGAAGCTGGTGTATGCTGCAAGGAAGCAGCGCGCTCTCTTTTTTGCTCAACGGCCATCATTGAGCACACTTAAGACCAAGCACCCAAACCGGTTCCACTATCTGGAAAAGGTATATGGGGGAAGGAACGGCTCCTCATCAAATTACTTTAGGACTCGGCGGGGACGGAAATGGGATCACTATGACGGCCGCGAGGGCCGAGGTGAGCGTGGACGGTCAAAGGAACGTAAGAGTCAGCGGCGAGATCAGCGACGTCGGTCCTCAAGATCTATGTCTCCTATTGCTCGAGACCGTTATGATGCCGTTGAACGCGATGTGGCCTACTTTGACTATGACAATTCACGTGGAGAAGGCTCTGAGTTCCGAAATAACCAAGCCGCCGAGCTTTGTTACAATGTCAGAGGGGCAGGGGAGTTTAAAGATGATGACCAGGGGAGCGAATGGGAGGACGAATTGCAGGTACTCGATGAATTGGATGGGTATCATGGTCCTCATAGAGCCGGCAGAATTAAGGCCGTTGAAATAGAGTACCTGAAACGAATGCTTACCAGGCTCCGTAACCGTCACAAAGAGCTTTTCCCCCACAGGAATCGAGGGGACTTGCCTAGAGGGAAATTGTGCGATAACCGCAATGGCGATAATTACGGCAGGAAGCCATATGCGACCCCACCTTCTCCCAATCAATCTCATAGGCGCACTAGGTCCGGGGATTCATCTATACGTCGTGGCGGGAGCTCAAGGAGATACCGCCGTTCTTTAGAACGTACACCAGCTCACAATAATGACCACTACGGCAACGGAAAGAGTCAACGCAGATACTCTGTTTCCCATGTTGAATCTAAGACCTCGCAACTGGCCCCAATTTCGAATCAGTTGAAAGCAGCTGTTGGCATTCGTACTTATCCTACTCGCACTTTTGGTATGGCACTTCACGTCAAGCGCTGGTTGTCTGATCGATATACCAAGCAGGCTTCTTTCAACTTTGGTGAGCTTCCCAGGTCTGAAGGCGTTAAGAAACATTACATACTAGATCCCAATAATCCAAACAGGTATATGAATGTCCCAAGACCAAGTCAGCCTACACCTGGTGCTAGAGGTGATTATTACAGAGGAGCAGCTTGGGGTGCGTACCAACAGGAGAAACGTGAATGGTTGGCGACTCAGGGTTGCAATTACCCTGATACTTGGGTTAGTGCGAATACTGTGGATGGCGACAAGGGCGGCTACAAGGACGGCGCCAAAGACACTTTTATGGTTAGTTCTGAGACGGGAGATACCACGAGTGTAGATGCCTCTATGAGCGATGCGGAATCTGATACGACTGTTAGAGGTCCACACGGGCCCAGTCGCAACAGTTTCAACAACAGACAAGCGACTCCTGGTGATGAAATGGACACTGCGAGCGAGGTGTCCGAAGACTTGATTTCCCTTGATGCAGATGATGATAATGGCGTTTTGTTGCCAGCCCTTCTGGACCAACGAATTACAGACATCTCGAGCATGATTCGGCAGACGACTATCATTGATAACCGGGCTTCCGCTATTCCCGCTATTGCGACCGCTTCCATGTCTGCTTTGTCAGAACTCATGACCCTATCAGAACAACCTACTCAGGTCCTAGCAGTAGTGGGACAACCAGCCGCCTTTCTGAGTCCCACAGCAACTGCTCCTGCAAAAGATACAAATGTCCAAGAAACATTCCAAGTGGCTAATCCTAGCACTGCTGCCTCTCATTCCCATCTTTCGATTGCTCTGTCTCCAGCGGCTATTGGAAATATGGAACAAATTGCCTCACCCCCTGCTATAGCTCCGACGGTACTTTCGCAGGCAATTACCTCAACTCATGTTATAGCAAGTACTTCTGCTCCAGTGGTTGGTCCAGCGCCATTATCAACCACGGTTCCTGGCCGTCTCTCGACAAACTTTATCATCCCAGATGAGGATTGGAACAAGGAGTGGGAAGAAGAATGGCTTTACCACTTTTAAGGTATTGAAACTTTGTCGAAATTCAGCAAAGGTATGTTTCTATAAAGGAACTTTTCTTCCCGGCTGAAAGCTAATTATATCAGTGACCCACAATGCGCCGGACAGAGTATTAGAAAAAATTTTCCTTTTTGATGCTCAGCTCGTACCTGCAACCAGGCTTCCCATACATGTCAAGTATGATCCGTTACAGGATTGTGTTGCGTGTATGTAAAGTCTGGTTAATGTTAAACCTGCTTTTTACAAGATCAAAAACTTGGAATTCTCATAATTCCGTTTCTCTATTGTCTCTACGTTGTAGATTCGACTTTCCTTCAAACACAAACAGATATTCTTTGCTCTCACTGTTATTTCTTTTTACATTTCTTTGTCATTTTCCTTTCTTTCCTTCCACTTTGAGTGGTTGGTTGAAAAGTGTGATTAGAGGTATTCTCGACGAAATGGGTGGAGTCTTCGGGATTTAAGGGGAGTAAATTTCTTGCTTTTACAGTTGATGGCTATCATACGTACAATTTAGTTCGCTTTACCGAAAGTGGAAATATTTCAGGAGCGAGTTCGTGACGCGCGTGGATTTTTAGTCCGAGGCCGTTATGTTGATCTGTGGAGGGGCCTAGGCAATAATGTCTTTCTATACACTTTGATGACTGCAGGGCAATGTCATAATTTTGGCTTCGTGATACTCGCCTGTTGATGCTTCAGGTGGGGAATACGAAGCTTCATTCTCCTAGCCTCCACCCGTTACACCCGTTCCGTCCTCCCAGTCCGCCTCGCCAAACATATCCTCGTCCTTCGAAATCTCCCTTTCATTATCGTCTCAAACCCACATATCTCCGAGATTTACAATAACTATATTTACTCCATCCGTTCCGTCCGCTCCGTCCTGCAGTTTCCTCCTCCTCGCCATTATCACTTCCTTCCCAACAGAAGCCTCATGCAGCGCAATATGCTGCCCCGCCAGCAACCTGTTTCCAATCCTCGTTCTCAAATGCCGTTCTAGAAACCGACCCAACCTCCTCCGGATCAGTATACCTCTTACAATCTTTGAACCCCTTCGCGAGTGTAGGTATTGTATATTAGGGAGAGAGTGGGGACGGATATATTGGGACTAATATGCTCCAGTCGAAGATTATTTCGTCGTGTTCGGCGTTTTTTTTGGACATACGAAGGAAAAGTTCCCGTATATTCCAGTACATTTGGAGTATATCGTTACGGAGCTGTTGAAGAATGCGTTTAGAGCCACGATTGAGTCACCGACACTGGCGAAAACTCCGCACGATTTGCATGAATCTCAGCAGGATGATGGGGGTGGGGATGGGAGTTTACCACCGGTGATTGTTACACTTTCGGTTTCGAGGAGGGATGGTGCTGGAGGGCGAAAGGTGTTGAGTGTTAGGATTAGGGATAGAGGTGGTGGGATTGCGCCGGAGGTTCTGCCGAGTATTTGGAAATACTCGTTTACTACTTTTGATCCTGAGAGGGGCCGGTATTTTTCCCCGTCTTCCGCCTCTACCTGTGCTATGTCATCTTCTTCGGCATCTTCATCATCATCCTCATCACCGAATTCGAAGGCGCAGCCATCCGCACCATATCCGGAATTAAAGGATAAATCGCGGGCATGCCAGGCCAGAGAGCTACCCCTTCAATTCCTGGTAAAATCTCGCCGGGCTACTTCCTCCCTGTCTGAAAAAAAAAAAAAAAAGAATATAGAAGGCGGGGAGGGGGTTTGCCTTATGAAAACATCCCTAAAATTTTTCTGTACCTTATAACATTCATACCCCTTTCTAATCCGTTCCCCCCGTTCGTACCTATATTCTCCATTAGTTATATATTTTTGCTTATCTTCGCCGAGAGTAGAGAGTTGGATCGGCTCTGAAAACAGCTACTGCTGTTAAGGGATCCATATTATTTTTTGGGTGTGTGTGTGTGTGTGTTGGGGAGGAAGAGGAGGGAAGGGGATGGGGGTAAGGGAAAGGTGGGCTGCCACCAACAACTACTTTCGTAGTGATATCGAATGCGATAGCCATTATGGCGTCTCAGTTAGCCACGGTATTTGTTCATAAGGAAGTACTCAATTATACAACTGTTTTCGAAAAGTATCCTGATACAGCTGCGGTGAGACAGCAGATGCCTCGCCTAGACCTGTTTTTGCACTGCTCAGACCTCACCAGTTTTATGCCTGTGACTTTCACCAAGTAGCCAGATTGAAACAAAACAAAACAAAACAAAACAGAGAAACATCACAGATCGGTGCCAGGCCAGGTCCTCGGAGCAACTTTTGCCGACTTACCTACGCTTGCACGGCTTACCCTGAACCCGCTAGCTTGTTCTAGGTTATTTTCCGGTTTTATGTCATAATTCCGTCCTTGTAATCAGCTTATCCAAGGATCAGCTCGCTACTGTTGTATCCGCTTTTTTCATTTCTAGCGCTCTCATTGGCTGATTATTCACATGCCTGTCCGGGATTTACCCTCAGAATCGCGTATATGATATCTGGTAATTTTCGCTCTAATTAAGCAAGCTTTCAACCACCTCGTCTACTCTTACCATCTAGTGAACTCTGCTCCATATATTGCGCTCAGAAACCCGCATAGCCTACTGCACTGCCTATTGCACCATTCCGCTGCCTATCAAGTATATACCAATATACTTCGTTTTCTTTCGACCCATCATTCGTAGAAGTCCATATCTAAGATAGTGCTAGATATTTGCCCAATCACAGCTACAGCTTTATCAAATTTCAGCCAAACAAAGCATCTGTTTCAGCATTGGTGAATCAGACCACCGTAAACCAGCTACCTCGGCAACATATGCCAAAGGAAGGAGAGAAAATGATGACTTGGTTAAGGGATAGTCCCATCGTTCTGAACATCATGGGGCTATCGATAATACTCCATATGGTATCATCATCACATGCCCTCGAATGTGACAGCGGACGTGCAAAGATACCCACCCACATTCCCCTAGTTGTGGAACCACCTCGTTCCGGGGTTTTGATAACGAAATTGAATTTTTTTTTTTGTACATCTGTGGTGAAACTGGATATGCCAATTAAGGATAAGTATAATCAGGATTCTGTTTCAATGAGTTATCCAAGTTGACGCATGTAGAAGCAATTTTAAATGGGTATTAGACTAAATTTGTGTTGCGCGTAGAATATTGGTGAAGTACCGTAGTTGGGTTATAGCTATGGTTATAGGTGTAGTCTAGTTAAGGGGGGCTCTTTTATGTTTAATTTGTACTTAAAGGAATGTAAAAGCCCATGGAGAGTAAACACCAACTAGGATTAAAACAACTAGACTAGGATAAATTATACTTCCGTGGACATTTCAATTTGTAAATGTGTATACAGTATTCTTGATACAAACATACTAGATATAAGCATATATTGGTTACAAGCATACCTTCACATATTATTGGATACAAGAATATTCTTATTTTTTGGGCTTAGTCACCATACTTACATACGCTTGTATATCTAAACCACAAATAGAGGCTTATCGCTACAATACAGGGAATTGCTAATTATAGCTATGCATAATGTGGGAAATGCAGGTAGAAGTCAAACTCTTGTAGGTATGGTTCATTGGACATTAAGAGAATCCACGGTGTTCTAAAAAAAAAAAAAAAAAAAAATACATCGAGATGGTTTGGAATGCAAGTATCGATGGAACAGGACAGCTTGGAGCAATCCAGTGCTCATGCAAGAGTGATTACTTTGATTTCAAAACCAAGTTGGGAGAAGACGGGTTGCATTATTATTTGATAATTTCAGTTGCAGTTGCAGAATTGGAGGATGAGGATTTTCAAGATAGACTGCATTCGAGTTGCATACCTAGATCTCCACTTATCACAGTCAGCGAGTGATATTGAGAATGGAATCCTAGCAACCTATTTTCCCAATAAATCTGATGAATCCAGAAGACGAGATTCTATACAACCCATGAAACTTTCACATATATTGACAGATTACTCCTCTTCTCACTTCAAGGCTGAACCTACAGGCAATATCAATGAGCTACAAAAGGTCCTAAAGCATAAGAAAAAGTACATTGGCTCCCTAGAAATTCAATGTAGGCGTCAGCATATTCACTGACTTTTTGGGGCCTACCGGAGCCACCTCCTCTTCTTGAGATTCTGGTCTCAGCATCTACCCTCATTTGTCTATTTTGGTACTTGTATGCTCTGGTTGTATTAATTTCGCTACTTTTCCTACCACTGGCTAGCTTTTCCTATTTACTCTTGATGTAATAATACATTGGTTACAAGCATACTTCCTCCGATCCGAACGATATCGAGAGTCTACTGTACAGGGGTAAGATAGCTCTAGGAGAGAGAAATCAGCATAAATAGGTCTGAGGCATGCAACACCCAAATTTGCCCTCGCATTATGCGCTAAACCTACTAGCGTAGGTAGTCAGTACCTAGTTGGACCTAGCCACCCCTCGAGCGATTCAGAATAAAAAACTTTTGGGTTCACAGGACTTCCTGTACATATGATATAAGGCATATCAGTTTACTTCCTGAGTAATATAGCCCGAGAATATAAAATATCATTCTTTACTCATTATTCAATGGCACTACACAGTTCTACTAAATAGTTTAAGGTCCAAAATATGAACATTTGCATTGTGTATATAACGTAGTCCCAAGGGTTCTCCAAGATGCAAAATATAAACTTAGTTATCGAAAAGATCCAATTCCCCGCCCCAAAAAAAAGCACTGCGGGTTTGCTACAGAAGGTGAGATTAAAAGAAAACAAAAAAAAAAACTGGCAGCAGTAGGTTTATTGCTTGGTTTTAGATATTTTGTTGATTCTGGCTCTTGAAAAACTTTCGCATCATCTCTAACTCTCTAACCTAGGTTATCTGAGTCCACAAATAAACGCACTCAGAAAAATATTTGTTTTCCGCTAATTGTTTTGGCCATGTGATTTACTTGTTTGCCAATGATAAACCCTTGTCGCAAACAAGCAGTGAATTGCCGAAGTTGTGTTCTGCTAAGGGAGTGGTTGGTGGTCGGCTTTCCTGGTGAAGTACTGTACTTGGTGGTAGACATGTTCCCATAGGGCTTGCCGCACTGTCGGTGTTTAGCATAAAGGTAAACCCCCGTGTGACATGGTGAAAGTGCAAGCATATTAGCTAAAACGTAGGAGAGGGAGGATAATTAATGCTCTAGTCTGTATTGTAAAGCATGAGCAACAGAGATACAATACCCCGGAGAAAGTATTTGCGACCACCCCTGCAAGTACTTTTGCCAGGGTACTCTATGTAGTTACCATACTTGGCGGGAGAATCGGCACACCCTACGTAGTATAACATGTCTTTCGCGGAACATATGAAGTGGATTGTCCGAGAATGTGCGTCTAACATACAAATCTTGTCCCCCGGAAATTCCACCATTCGACACCATGGCCTAATGCTAGGGACTCCTGAATGAACACTTAGAACCAAACACAATTCACGAAATAACTTCATGGTACTGTTCCGCCCCGTGACAGCAAAAGATTCATAGTTGAGAAAGAGGGACCATAAATTGCAAAAGGAGACAAAGTAAAACAAATCAACACACCGTAAATGGTGGGTCGGGGATAGGAAAAGGATTCACAAGAAAGATGTCCATGCCAAGGTGCATTGCGACAGAAGAGACTGAAAAATACAACAAGAAATAGATCTAGCACCTCGCCTGCGTCGAAACGGATCATGCGCACGACTTGACACCGCCTGGCGTTTCAAAGTGACGAGTAGGATGGCCGATATCTAAAGGACTGGGGGAGGGTTGAAATCATAAAGCCTCCAGACAATCGCAAACGGTTGGCTCCCGTCTGGCCCAATGATATGCAGCGCCCTGACACGAAGCATCACATGCCCACCCGGGATATTGTCCCACACCACCTGCTGCACATTATCAAAACGCACAACGCCTTCAAATACATTCCCATCAATTTGCTCATCGGTTGCAAAGTGGCGCAGTGTCAACAAGAGATGGTTTTGCAATATC
Organism: Terfezia boudieri ATCC MYA-4762; assembly: GCA_003788615.2. NCBI lineage: Eukaryota > Fungi > Ascomycota > Pezizomycetes > Pezizales > Pezizaceae > Terfezia > Terfezia boudieri. Next base: position 1,027,617 of record ML121528.1, on the reverse strand, counting down.
TCCCCCGGTAGGTCCGTGTAGACAAGAGTGACTTTGAACCTACGGTGCTGGCCTGGGCCTGGATTTGGAATCCTCATCACCCTATCCCAAGTATGACCCATTGCCAACCCTAGCTCTCTTGGGCCTATACCATAATCTACATAGCCGTGCTGCACTGGATACTTAGCCCCCGGTGGCGGGCGGGGCGGAAGGGAGTTGCGCATATCGACCCGGCCAAAGCCTTGCTCCCTCATGGGCAACGCGACGCCCCAATGGTCACAGAGTGTGACGGCGCCGTTGATGAGAAGCGCCTTGATGAGTGCAGCGCTTGGGCCTACAGGGAATTGGAGCGCCGCTGTGCCGCGGCCAGTATGGATGAGGGCCGAGCGGAGGGTGGCAGCACAACCAGAGACAATCGGTGCGGCCATGCTGGTTCCGGTAGAATACCTCAAGAGGGGGAAGGCTTGATCGTAGTCTCCGCAGGCTGTCATGTCCTCATGGCGAGACTTTGCGCTAACTAGTTTCACCCCCGGTGCAACGAGGTCTGGTTTGATGCGTCTGTGTTGCAGGTGCACGTCATTACGGGTGGGCCCACGCGAGGAAAATTCCGCTACAATGTTGGGATTGCCAGCTTTCCTGCTTGAGTGCGTTGCCCCAACGGTGATAATATTCTTCGCTGCCGCAACACCGCCAATTTGCGCCCCGGTCTCGGATAGACGCGTTCCGTCGTTCCCCGCTGCGAATACTATAACATGGTCCCACCTCTCCCGGACGAATGTGTCACACCCGAACGCCCTTGGACCATCACCGTACGTGTATTGAGCCACCCAATCCCCCTCACCCCAGCTGTTGTTTGCTACGCGGGCATGGAACTCCTGGTATGGCGGGAGGAAGAGATCACGAAGATCTATAGGGGGGAGAACACCACCATCCTCCCCCCCCCAAGGGACTGCGATTGTCTGCATCACAAGCTGGGCCCTAGGTGCCGTGCCCCGAGTCGATCGAATATGTCCCACGTCCTCAAAAAGGCCGTCTCCCAGGACGGATGCTGCCACGTGTGTGCCGTGGCCATTGCGGTCGGTAAAGTTGGGTACATAGCCAGCAGGCTTTAGATATTCTGGCACAGCGTCTAGCAAAGTCAGCACGCGGTTTGGGGCAGGTGCGGCACCATCGGGTTGAAGAGCAAAAGCCTCGTGAGGGTTTTGTAGGACGCCTAAGTCCAAGCCGCTGTCTGCAATAGCTACAACTTCGCCCTGGCCCATACACTGTTCGCCTAAGTTCCCATTGAAGACCCCAGCGGCGGTAGCCTGGTCAAGCTGTATGTCTTGCCGTGCAAAATAGTTCAAGAGTTTCAGTGGGATGACTGGGCCGATCGCTCTGACGGCATCGAGCTGCGAAATGGCGTTGATAGTGCCCCGGTCTACCGAGCAAATACGCAGAAAGGATCTTCCCACTGAAACTTTTCCGTCCATGTATACTGTGCGCTGAAGCTTTATCGCAGTTTCCTCTGCCACTGCGCCCTTGTGCAACATGACCTCAATATCAAACTGCCCTGGGCCTGGTGATTTTGGTTGTTGCTTATTATTGTGCAGGAGGCTCTGGAGAGCTGGCGTAGTCTTGTAATCGGGGTCGATAATGTTTGCGCGGGCAATGTATCTGAGGTCACGGATGGGCTTGAAGTTGTCATTGTAGTAGCGGCACAGGTAAGCACCGTCTTCGAGGTATTCGTCGATGGTGACCTTCATCATGGACAGCTCTACTTGCTGGGCATGGTTGAGGAACTCGAGGTCTTCTGTGACTTGGATATATATGTAGGTATGATTGGCGGCGTCTTCGTCGGCAGCGTAGTTTGTGCCGCGGAGTGTGACCCCATTGATCGTGATGGGCCTACCGGGAGGTTTGACACCTGTGCCAGCGGTCAGCTTTAACCCAATCTCTAGGGAACGTGCAGTGAGCAATGAAATGTTGCTAGCACTGCACACAGAGGTAAATACATATGTCTGCAGAGCTGGCCTCACCAGCAGTGGGGAAGCCTTCTGATGCCATTTGAAGACGCCCTACTCGCTCAAGAGCGTGTCGGTGAATCCGTTTCTCGTTGTTTCGTAAAAGAAACCTAGGGAGGGGCTCCGAGGAAATCAGCGAGATCACCAAGGGATGTGGGTTGAGAACGCCAGATATCGCATACCTATATATGATTCTTTGACACAGAATCGAACCCGGGATCGGATGATTGGATTTTGTTGTAGGCAGGCTGAACTGGACATCGGAATCCTCGACACTTAAATACCAAAGATTGCCGAGTTAAATGTGATGGTACGGCCCAATGGTATCGATGTGGATCTCGAGGGTGCAGTGGAAGAGAGCTCATAAGGCACACTGGATTTGCCGAATACCCTCTACACAGAGAAGGTCAATCGATGCTTCACGCCTGAGGCCTCACATCCCTCGTATATGTATATTCGACCCCGCAGGATGGTCAAAGCAAACGGACACCATCAAAACGCCTCGTATAATCATTGCTGTATCGTAACCCACAGGAATTGGCCGCACTGTGCGTGAGACGGAGATACATAAATGTGCCTATACCGCATGTATCTGATTAGAGGTATTCAAAGTTAAGTTGTACGCCCGTATTTTTGCGTATATACGGGGGTCGTATATCCGGCCGTATGTCGTACTAAGTACAGGTGTCCATAGAAATAAAACTATGTGCAAGACCCTATTACATCTGCAAATTTACGCCCGTATATCTGCAATTTGTTAGAGAGCAAGTACGAACGTATATATGGGAAGATCTGGTAAGATTGCAGGCTAAGATAAGCATGAGTGGCTCAACGCCAAGCACCGAGGTTGATTCAGCCAAAATAAGGAACTGAAGTTCAGAAGTGCCCCGTGCCGGCGCAGCAAACTAGCGATGCCACAAATGGCTTATCATCGAATGGTTATCATCACGTAAGCTGCACCGCCGTAATTCACGGCCATCCGAAGTCACATTGTCAGACTTGGCAACCCTAACCTGAGCCAAGCCTTTCGAATATCTGTCCCAACTTTGTGTGGAGAAATACAAATTGAAATACGCCGTGCTTGTACGAAACTTAGACTAGGTATTCAACCTCCCTAGGAGCGGTCGGGTTCGAGACTAGTATTCAACTTAGTCTGGTTGGCACAATGACCAACCAGACTATATTTAGTCCGGTTGGGGGGGGTTGTGCCAACCAGACTAGACTATATTCAACTATAAACGCAGATATCTGCTTTTACCAAGTACGATAGGGGGTCACACGTACAACCTAACTTTGAATACCCCTAATAATGCAATGTAATACAAAGTGGGAGTAAGTAGGAGTAATGTAACGAAAATGAGGATTGAAAATGTTCCGACCCATACACCAATCTGTTAAATCAGCCGGGGGGGTCGATCGAGGGCAATGAGAAGGCAGACCGCAGGGCCAACGTTCGAATCACATCTACATAGGGCCAAATAAACGCCACAACCCGGCACAGGCAACAGAAGGCGGCCTACGACGCGCACCCTCCAAAGCCACCCGGAAGGAAGCCAGGTCCACGGCGGGTTTCCGGGGGTGCGAATAGACAAGCAAGGAAGCTCCAGCTTGCTCCTTCAGATCGTTCTGGGGGGCGGTAAAGGAAGGGACCAACAAAACCTCACTTACCCCATACCCATGCATTGTGTATGTAACGTAGTCCAAAGGGTTCTCCATGATGCAAAATATAAACTTAGTTATCGAAGAGATCCAATTCCAAAAAAAACACTGAGGGTTTGCTACAGAAGGTGAGATTTTAAATAAAAAAAAAAAACTTGGCAGCAGTAGGTTTATTGCTTGGTTTTAGATATTTTGTTGATTCTGGCTTTTGAAAAACATTCGCATCATCTCTAACTTAGGTTATCTGGGTCCACAATAAACCCCCAAGAATCACACCTAGAAAAATATTTGTTTTCCGCCAATTGTTTTAGCAAATTATAAACCCTTGTCGCAAGCAAGCATTGAATTGCCGAAGTTGTGTTCTGCTAAGGGAGTGGTGGTGAAGAACTGTACTCGGTGGTAGAGAAACATGTTCCCATACCTAGGGCTTGCCACACTGTCGGTGTTTACTATAAAGGTAAACCCCCGAGTGACATGCATATCTATTGGTGCAAATGCAAGCATTAGCTATAACGTAGGAGAGGGAGGATAATTAATGCTCTAGTCTGTATTGTAGTTGGTCAAGAATGGTATGTAGTTACCATATTTGGCCGGAGAATTCGACACACTCTACGTAGTATAAAATGTGATATGAGGTGGATTGTCCGGGAATGTGCAGTTATTGGGTCTAACATACAAATCCTATCCCCCGGAAATTCCACCATTTGATACCATGGCCTAATGCTAGGGACTCCTGAATGAACACTTAGAACCAAACACAATTCATCAATGGAATAACATCATGGTTCTGTTCCGCCCCGTGACAGCAAGAATTTCATAGTTGAAAAAGAGGGACCATAAATTGACCAGGACATTCCCCCAAAAGAAACAAAGTAAAACAAATCAACACACCGTAAAATGTGGGTCGAGGATTGGAAAAACAAAAAGCGAGGAATCCATAAGAAAGATATCCATGTCGAGGTGCATTGCGACAGAAGCGACTGAAGAAATACAACATGAAATAGATCCAGCACCTCGCCTGCGTCGAAACAGATCATGAACACGACTTGACACCGCCTGGCGTTTCAAAGTGACGAGTGTGATTGGAATAGGATTGAAGTAGGACGGCCGATATCTATAGCACTGGGGGAGGGTTGAAATCATAAAGCCTCCAGACAATCGCAAACGTTTGCCTCTCGTCTGGCCCCACGATATGCGGCGCATTGACACGAAGGCTCACTTGCCCAGTCGGGATATTGTCCCACACCACCTGCTGCACATTATTGTCGCGCACAACGTCTTCAAATATATTCCCATTGATTTGCTCACCGGTGTCAATGTGGCGCAGTGTCAACAAGAGACGGTTTTGCAATATCTGCCCCGGTAGGTCCGTGTAGACAAGAGTGACCTTGAACCTACGGTGCTGGCCTGGGCCTGGATCTCGAATAGTCATCACCCTATCCCAAGTATGACCCATTGCCAACCCTGGCTCTTCTGGGTGTATACCATAATCTACATAGCCGTGCTGCACTGGATAATCAGCTCCCGGTGGCGGGGGGCGCGGAAGGGAGTTGCGCATATCGACCCGGCCAAAGCCTTGCTCCCTCATGGGCAACGCAACGCCCCAATGGTCAAAGAGTGTGATGGCGCCGTTGATGAGAAGCGCCTTGATGAGTGCAGCACTTGGGCCTACTGGGTTCCCGTTCGCCGCTGTGCCGCGGCCAGTATGGATGAGGGCCGAGCGGAGAGTGGCAGCACAACCAGAGACAATCGGTGCAGCCATGCTGGTGCCGGTAGAATACCTCAAGAGGGGGAAGGCTTGATCGTGGTCTCCGCAGGCTGTCATGTCCTCATGGCGAGACTTTGCGCTAACTAGTTTCACCCCCGGTGCAACGAGGTCTGGTTTGATGCGTCTGTGTTGCAGATGCACGTCATTACGGATGGGCCCACGCGAGGAAATTTCCGCTACAAGGTTGGGATAGCTATCATTCCTGCTTGAGTGCGTTGCCCCAACGGTGATAATATTCTTCGCGGCCACAGCACCGCCAATTTGCGCTCCGGTCTCGGATTTAAGCGTACCGTCGTTCCCCGCTGCGAATACTATAACATGGTCCCATTTCTCACGGACGAAGTCGTCGCATGTGCGCGCCATGCCGTTATCATCGTATATGGCTTGAACCCCGTTCCAGTACTCACCCCAGCTATTGTTTGCTACGCGGGCATGGAACTGCTGGTATGGCGGGAGGAAGAGATCATGAAGATCTATAGGGGGGGCAACACTTTCCCCATCCCCATCGGGGAGTACCACTGTCTGCATCACAAGCTTGGCCTTAGATGCGGTGCCCCGAGTCGATTGATTCTTTTCCACGTCTTCAAAAAGGCCGTCCCCCAGGACGGATGCTGCTACGTGTGTGCCGTGGCCGCTGCGGTCCTTATGGTCGGCAGAAGGAAACCCTTCTTGCACAGCGTCTAGCAAAGCCAGAACGCGGTTTGGGGCAGGTACGGCACCATCGGGTTGAAGAGCAAAAGCCGGGTGAGGGTTTCCTAACTCGCCTAAGTCCAAGCCGCTGTCTGCAATAGCTACAACCTCGCCCTGGCCCATATATTGTTCGCCTGAGGTCCCCTGAAAGTCGTTGTCGGCGGTAGCCTGGCGAAGCTGTATGTCTCCCCATGCAAAATAGTTCATGAGTTTCAGTGGGATGACTGGGCCGATCGCTCTGACGGCATCGAGCTGCGAAATGGCGTTGATAGTTCCCCGGTCTACCGAGCAAATACGCAGAAGGGATCTTCCCACTGAAACTTTTCCGCCAATGTCTACTGTGCTCTGAAGCGTCATCGCAGTGTCCTTTGCCTCTGCGCCCTTGTGCAACATGACCTCAATATCAAATTGCCCTGGGCCTGGTGATTTTGGTTGTAGCTTATCATTGTCCAGGAGGCTACGAAGAGCTGGCGTAGTCTTGTAATCGGGGTCGATAATGTTTGCGCGGGCAATGTATCTGAGGTCACGGATGGGCTTGAAGTTGTCATTGTAGTAGCGGCACAGGTAAGCACCGTCTTCGAGGTATTCGTCGATGGTGACCTTCATCATGGACAGCTCTACTTGCTGGGCATGGTTGAGGAACTCGAGGTCTTCTGTGACTTGGATATATATGTAGGTATGATTGGCGGCGTCTCCGTCGGCAGCGTATTTTGTGCTGTGGAGCGTGACCCCATTGATCGTGATGGGCCTACCGGAAGTTTTGACACCTGCACCAGCGGTCAGCTTTAACCCAATCTCTCCAGTGAGCAATGAAATGTTGCTAGCACTGCACAAAGAGGTAAATACGTATGTCTGCAGAGCTGGCCTCACCAGCAGTGGGGAAGTATTCTGATGCCATTTGGAGATGCCCTACTCAAGAGCGTGTCGGTGAATCCGTTTCTCGTTGCTTGTGGAAATTAGCGAGATCACCCAGGGCTGTGGATTGAGAACGCCCGACATCGCATACCTATATATGATCCTTCGCGCTGCTCACGTAGAGACCCAGAATCGAGCCGGGGATCGGATGATTGGATTTTGTTGTAGGCAGGCTGAACTGGACACCGGAATCCTCGGCACTTAAATACCAAGGATACCCGAGGCAAATGTGATGGTGCCCAATGGTATCGATGTGGATCTCGAGGTGCAGTGGAAGAGAGCTCACAAGGCACACTAGATTTCCCAAACACCCTCTATACAGAAAAGGTCAATCGATGATTCAGTCTACGTCATAATGCTGCGCCCCTCACCTCCCTCGTATAAGTATATTCGACCCCGCAGGACGGTCCAAGCGAACGGACAGCATCAAAACGCAGACACTCGTATAATTATTGCTGTAACGTAACCTACAGGGATTGGCCGCACTGTGCGTGAGACATCTACCGATCTTCAATTGAGCTGAAATTTGAAATAGGTCACGGAGATACATCAATGTGCCCATACCGCATGGCCTAAGCCTATACGAAGGAGATGATATTCTTGAAACCTGAATAAAAATGGTCTAGGACAAGCGAGCGTTAGACAGCTGACCTTTCATATTCTGGCTGATGCTTCAAAGGTGGCTTATCAGCGTCGACAATGTGGCCCACTGCCAAATCCCGAGAATAAAGTCCCGCAGAATTATCGTCAATAGGAAGCTGCACATAAAAGAAGCCTTCAAGCCCACACGCAAGGCGAAAAGTCAGAGATGCCTGATAAAGTATAGGGTAACCGTAGGGTAATCACGGAGAGCGACTGCAGGCAGCAAGTGTATGTGTGTGTGTTGGGGCTGGGGGGGGCTCAGAATGAGGAGCCCCGACAAGTGTTGCTTCTCAAAAAGACAATCAGTTTGTAAAGCCCCGCCATGTCTCAGCCCAGGATGGTTCCCATTGCAATATCTAGCTCACCAAAAGCATACTTTGCTATTGTTTCTCATTCTGAGAGTCCTCCGTCTGAGAATGTTATAGTACAGTAGATACTCCCAAGTCGTGTACGAAGCCTGAGCCAGATTATGAAACGGCAGCTATTTCCACAAAGCTCTCGCACACCTCGTGAATCATGCTACCTAGTCGTTGCGTTTTTATATCAAAATATTTTCTGCTGATGCACCACACTGAGTTGTTCAACCTCCCGAAATTATTTGTCCAGACATAGTTGTATTTTACACTAATCTTCAGTCAGAGCTGATATATTACAAGCTTAAGGTGCAATATACTTGATGAAGGCGCTGCAGTTGTACGATAACAATTGTTTTTGACCGAGCCTGAGAAAGGGTCGACCCAAAGGTACCCCGCACTGAATACCACGTATAACTCCATACTAGGAGAAACTCTGAAAACCCCATATATTGCTTAATTGATTACAATGGATGGACATCCGAATAAACATAAACAAGTCCATATTCAATATCTGCTGACATCCTAAACCAGATGATAAGGCATTACTAATCCAGGCAAGTTTCCAAATTCCCATTAACTCGCAGGGATTGTACTATTGAGGTGTATGAGGTGATTTCTGCAGCTTGTGTTGGCTTAAATCCACTGTGAGGAGTAGGTATGAGGTTCCCACTTGACTCCAGATTCATGCATCATGCATGCAACCTGGCGAAAAGAACGTGAGATCAGATCTCGTGTTGTCTGGTGTTGTCTGCCAAGCCTTCTAGTATTACCTAATTCGCTACTCACAAATATGATTGAAGTGTTGCTCGTTGTGCAGTGCGGCTCTAAAAGCGGGGCAACACTGAAAAAGCAATGCAAAACATAGTGATCCGCTTCCCTGTCACATATGTATAGATGGCGAGGAAGATGAGCTGATCGATATCAGATCCAAGTTTTCGGGCTAGTGTTAGTGATTTTGAGAGGGCCCAAAGTGGCTCTGAAGTCAGCACAATTTATGTGCGGACCCCAAGGACTATTGTATTTAGCACCCCTCTTCACCCCTATTCCTGGTCCTAAACTCCTTGGGATATCGCCAAAGCCTCCCCAGAACCCAAGAGCATTGAGGCCACGCCGGAATTAAATTTGATTCCTGTTCTCCTACTTCCATGTTTTTAGCCGAAGTTGATCCGCTTCCCTATCGTGATCCGCTCCCCGTCATATAGAAGGCCAGGGCAAAATGCTGAGATAGCGAGGAGGTACAACAGCTCTATGCAATAGTGAATTAGCTTGACCTGGAGGACACAGTAGGAAGTCACCGAATGCGAATGCAGGAATGAGTTAATCATGTACAGGCAACTAGGTGGTCTGACGAATTGTGCGCTGGAGACATTGCTAATAGAAATCGACCGTAGACTCCTATTCCTAAGTATGTGGAATTTATTTGCTCCGTATTGAGTGTAGTAATGATTGATATTCATACTGCTGGGATGCTGCCTGGCTACAGTACTGCTATATGCAACCGTATTCGGAGACATCTGTGCTTAGTTAGCCAGATTGCAAACTGTGCTGCATGTCAATCAGTACCCACTAGGATTGAAACAAACAGAGTCGAGAATAATATCCAAGGTCAGTATATAATCTGGTTGAAACTAAACTCCCGCGTTGGTTTATAAAGCTTGACTTAGGGCGGGGTCGATACGCCGATGGAGTGTAAGTATCACAATTGGAATAATAACGACTCATGATATATAGGACCCCAAGAAGCCACTAAAGACGGCGTGGCTCTCTCTTCACCTCTGCCCAATTCCCCCACCTCTAAATCATGTGAGTTTGGCCATTGCCTCAGAAAGTCAAACACGAACAGTACGGTATCTGGAGCCTAGAGCACGGTGGGTCTCACAGATCGGAGTTCAAGCAAGGAGAATACAATGTAGAAATACATGACATGTCCATACAATGTACCTACTTGCACACACATATGACGCACTTCAGCCTGAGCCTGAGGTTGTTGGTCGATTGTGTATTATATTTTCGAATGTTGGAATTCCAGAGTTGGTTTTGGACAGCAAAGGCCAAAAGGCCCAATTCACTGTTTTCAAAAGTTAACATCGCACAAGGTATGCTTGCTGGGGAAGACTACCGAGTTCTGACAAGGCGGAATCAATGATTTGATTACTATCGAAAGTGCCCACAGATATATGTATATATGTAATCTCTGAGAATTACAATTGCTACAGAAGCTCCTGAGAACGTAGGATTTCATTTTAATGCCGCCCGACTAAATGATTGCATATGACAGTATCCATGGGTTAGATAGGATCCGTCGAACCACCACCCCGTACCGACCATCTGACTTACACAGGAAAGGTCCGGTATAACGGCAAATACGATATAGAGTACCACGCACCATGTCTTGCCCCGAATTCTATACCAAGTAGGAATCTGAATCTGCACCGGAAATTGGATCGGCAGTAAACTCTGCACCAAAGTTAGCCTATTGGAAAAGGCACCTCAAATGCAAGGGTCGTAAAACCAGAATAGCTCTCTTGTTCGTTGTCCAAGTCCTTTGAGTCGAAAAAGGGGTGAGCCAAATGCAGAGCTAAAAGGCTCGTGATCAGGTAGTGGAAGCCAGTGAAAGTATTTGCAGTTGAAATATGAGAATCAAGCTAAGAAAGGTAAAAAACGCCTATACAGTATACTCTCGATATAAGTATATAACCCCCCCCCCCGCCCTCATACAAAATAAGAATATATTTGATAGAAGAATATTCTTGTTGTTTACTAAGGTAGTCTTATAGCAAGAGTACCTGATTGGGTAATGTATAAACAGCCTAGCCAGAATAAGAAGCTTATCGATAAGAAATACCCCGCACAACTAACAACGCTATAACATATTATCGCGAAAGGCATGCAAACAGTTATTACTGCCTTCATCTGGGGCTGTTCCTGGTCCTCTCGTACCTAGTTCTTCCTCTACCACACGTTAATTCTCTTCTTTGATGTACACCTTTAGTAGTTACCCTGACTATTGATATAAGAATATATTTGATATAAGAATATTACCCCCCGCCGGACGATATTCTTATAACGAGAGTATACTGTACTGCAAAGTCCAACCTCTAGGCGGAAATGTGCCAAGTATCTCCATAAAAAAGCCAATCAATTTGTAGACTATGGGAACCTACTTATTTGTAGGGATAGTCTGGTATAAGGCTGACAAGGATCACTCATGAGGAAAGCAACGGTGGGAAAGAACACATATACTGTAAGCGACCGGGTCGCACTCATGTATATAGAAAACTAGGACATTAGCACAGACTATAGCGATAGCTGAGATAGTCTATGAGTTGTCATTAAGCACAATCACCAAGATTCCTCCGTTCATAACCTCGTCATCTTACATTATCACTACAAACCACCTACGGGTAGGGCTTGCGGATGTGCACGTCGGTGGAATGCCAACCAGACTATCCCGACATTTCTTATCTGCCCGCAAGGGGCATAGCAAATAGATCGCCATGAACACCTACGAATCCGGGACATCTATGCACTACTCGAGTAAGTAGCGCCTGGGACGATAAGCACCTAGGTACTGTTGGAAAAGAGGTAATCATCGCCGGCTGACGATGAGCCGGGTTGCACGTTTTTGTCTAAGTGGGATTGTATGTTCTTGTCTAAGTAGGATTGTTATGTATTTGTCTAAGTGGGATTGTATGTTCTTGTCTAAGTAGGATTGTATGTTTCTGTCTAAGTGGGAATTATGTTCTTGTCTAACTAAGTGGCATTGCTTTTGTCTAAGTGGGAGATATGATGTCCGGCACTTTCGACTTTGTACAAGCGAGCAACGCGGGAATGATGGCATCCAAAGGCAGGCTCCTGCGGCGGAACTTTTCAACTAGCTAGTTGCTTCGCCTTCCTGTCCTTTGGAAAGAGGGTGGAGTGTTTCGAGTACTCCGTATTATTAAAAGGCCCAATCTTTCTCCTCTCAAGATTCTATCAATCATTCGATCCTTTTCGCAATAGAAGATCTTCAAGCAATATAACCACAAACCGTGTTTTGTGAATTTTTACCTACACCATGTAAGAATGGTATGTACGCGAGAGTAATATAACGGTGTAATGGTTATACTCGCGTGAATATAGATCAGCTCTAGTCCCCCACAATGCAGAGATACCAATACTAGCCAATGGCTGAAAGTACCTCATGCAGACTTCGTATTCCAGGGTCTAGAGCTAGGGCAATATGATTTTACGCTTGCAAGCATCAATATAAGCTCCGTTAGATTACCACTAAAATGTCAGTGATCCGGTCTAAACACACGTCACACACCCGAGATACCTAGTGATAGATGACGATACCCGCTGTTGCCTATTATTGTACCAAAGCATATACACAGTCAAACCTTGCTATACCGAACCTCGCTGTACCGGAATCCTTGCTATACCGGAATACTCTTTGAGTCCCGCCACCAAACTAAGCACTTTTGCACCTAAATCACCCTTGCTATAACGGATTTTTGCTTATTCCGGACCGGACAGCGGAATACAGAGAAGTTACTACTATCTACATATATTTTGCCCTTGCTATAACGGAATCCTTAAGTAGATATTGCTCTAGAACCAGGGTATTGAGATATTCACTGCTTTTTCTTCCATAAATCACCTGCTGTAAGATCAACTTCAGGCCATTTATTACTATCACATAAGATGTGTGACAACGTTTGATGTTGCTACAGCTCGACCCTGCTTTATATTAGTATCTTTACCAACATAGATCTACCAGTCTTCATACCTCAAAGTCTAAGAAATGTGTTCCAAATTCACTCAATTTCTCCTTCGCATGCTTGGGATCTTGTCGCTTTTTACAGATCTGGTGCTTCTCTAATATGGTGAGGGCTCGATGCTTTTGTCTTCCTGCACTCAACATGTTGGCTGATGAACCTTGAGCTTAATGTTCAAACACATGGAAGTTGCATAATTTTCCTTCTTTAGTAACTTTGTCCTGTACCACGTATGGTACCCTTGTATTATTTTATACCGGAACCTTGCTAAACCGGAACGCCTTTAACCGGGAAACTTGCTATTACGGACGGGTTCTGGCGATTTTGGAAATACAGCGCAAAGTTTTATTGGCTATACTGGACAAATAGTGAACTGGACCGGACAAGGAATCTCAAGAATAGAAAAAATATATACATAGAAAATTAATTAGCAGAACCGGACGATGTATTTGAGGAAGAGGAAGTTGGGACCCAGAAGTCCTTATGTAAGTATGCTTGAACCTTATGCTTCTGCTGAAAATATTTAAGTCCTTCTTGTGCCTGACCAATAGTATCAACCAAGTCTTGAATGGAGAGTTGAGTTGGAGTGTGCGGAAAAGCAAGAGCAGAAACAGACATCCTTTGGAAAAAGCGGTTGAGGTTATCTAACTGGCTAAGGACTTCAGCGAGTGTAGGGCTAGGTGGAGCAGATAGAGCTGCTGTAGTAGTATCGGTAGAAGGAAACTCAGTAGTGTTGTCAGCTGGCGGTGAAGTGAGCTTCTGAAGATTTTCCTCAATAATAACTAACTGCAGGATCCTTATTGTTGGATTACAAGGTCTTCATCAAATTCCAACCACATTTTCGTAGTCTCGGCACCATTTTGTAGCTTTATCCACACCCTGATCAAGCACTGATACATGTTCCTGCAGCTCATCCGTTGCTGAGTCCAATGTCAACATGCTAGCAACAGAGATTGTTGTTGCTACCTGAATATCTTGCAAATACTTCTGTATTTTCCAACAAGTTCACGGCCTATAGAGGAAACAATCCCCACTTTCTGCCAACAATGCCTCAAATATTGGATAGACTGGTGTGATTCACCTTCCTCTTTTTGGGGACCTGTGTACTCTGTGATCCTGCCGCAGGGACCACCTTCCTTTTCGACGACTCTGTCGTTGCGGGTACAATGGTCTTGATATTTCTCGGTACCTGTTTTGTCCTAGCCATGAAGTATATATGTGTCGACTGTCTATGGTAGCAAAGGATTCTGACGATTGGGAAGGTAATTTTGCTTGTATATGTTATTATCCCACGTTTACCTGTCGGACACGTGAGAGGCAGGAAGTGGACCAATGAGCTCGAAAACAAAGTATAATTCATTGCCTATCTCCATCCCCACTAATTTAGTCATCGGTTAGCAGCTTCAGTGTGAACAAAGGGAGGAACAAACAAACGTACGTTAGGTTGTTTTCAAGCGGGGCAACAATAATACGTGACAAGTTCGGGATCCGTGAATATTTGCCATTCTGCTCCCTAGTCTACTTCTTCCTCATCCTCACTGTAAGACTCTCTTTCATCTTTCTCCCCATTGTCGCCTGCGACTTCCTTCTGGCCCTTGCCATTTTTATTGTTCTTGCTGGAAGTCAGAGCAGCACCTCGATCCTCTTCTTCTTCTTATGTGCTCCATCCACCAGTGGATTCTTCAAAATCTCATCTGACATAGCTAATATATCACTCAGTGTAGACTTTGGAATTCCTTTGCCCCTTTGATCTGGGAATAGAAGCCTGAATTCATCCAATCGCATCTTCTTCCCTTCCTTTAATTGTTTCTCCCGCTCCAGACAGATCTCATATTTCTCTCTCAGGGAGAATTCCCGCTTAACACCCATCCTATAATATTATTAGTGAGTCCTTACACTGTCAGAACGTTATAGATCTTACTTATTAACTATAGAATATGCTTCTTTCCTTTGATCCCCTCGTGTTGCCTTTGATCCCCTCGTGTTGCGGTGTGATAAGGTGTTCTTATACCGGACGCTAGTCTAAACCGGACTGCATAAATCTCTAGACTAGGGTAGTGAACCAGACTAATAGTTCCCTTGCTCGCGCTCTTTCCTTCTGTTCTCCATCCAACTCTTGTATATAATTACAGTATATAGTTCTTGGTTCTCCCATGTCCAGGTCTAGGTCCAGGTCCACCTCCAGGTGTAGTCTGGTCTCCAGGTGCACCTCCCTCGTCCTTGCATCTTCGTCCAAGACTCTGCAGCCCGCTGCACCCCCAAAGCCCGCGTAGAGCCCCTACGCGAGTGTCAGTCATGCTAGTCCCTCCTTGCCTCTTGTCCATTGCCTTGCCCATCATACCCCTCGTCACCCCTCTCCCCGGTCAGCCTCGTTACACTGTCCTTCGTGGTGCTGTCGCTGCTGTCACAGCTATTTGCTGATGCCGCCACAGTGGTTATTTAAACCACTCAAAGTCCTGTCTGTATTCGAGACATGGTTAATGCAATACAAGCTCATCCGTCCTCTATGCACACTCATACCCTGTAAACTTTCAACCGGTCATGAGTCTCAGTAAGCTCGGTACCTAAGACGATGTTCCAGCAATCCATGCCAATAAGGATATACTTAATTGCATTTGACCAAGCAGCAAAGTTTCCATGTGTGAGGCGCAGCACTGTCCCACTTGGTAGAATACTCAGACGGTAATGGGTTTGCCATTTCGCTGACATAATGTAGAGGCGGTAGCAAATGTAAGAGGTATGGCAGCTTAAGAACTTACCGGGCTCATAACCTGTTGAAAGTTTACAGGGTATGAGTGTCCATAGAGGACGGATGAGCTTGTATTGCATTAACCATATCTCGAATACAGACAGGACTTTTGAGTGGTTTAAATAACCACTGTAGCAATAGGACAGCGGCATCAGCAAATAGCTGTGACGGCAGCGACAGCAGTTACGAAGGGCAGTGTAACGAGGCGGACCGGGGAGAGGGGTGATCGAGGGGTATGAGAGGCAACTCGCGTACCTAGGGAGCGTGTGAGAGAATATCGGAGGGGGTGCAGCGGGGCTGCAGAGTCTGTATGAGAGGCAAGGAAAGGCAAGGTAAGGCAGGGGCGAAGGAGGCGCGCCTGGAGGTGGACGTGAGAGAACGAAGAACTGTATAGTTATATGCAGGACGTTGGATAGAGAACGCGAGAAAGGGAAGTATATATACGGCCGAGTGCTAGGTAGTCTGGTTGGTCGAGCTTGGCAGATTAACTTGCCCCCGGGCTTCCGTAGTCTGGTTAGGGCTTCCGGGTGGCTCCTATGGTCCCCCTACCAAGATCGAATAGGAGTAATGAATACTTTTTTTAAAAAAAAGTGCTAAGACCAGAAGTGGCCAACTCTCAATAACAACGCTTGTGACAGACAGGACAAAGAACAGTTGTGACAAAGAACAAGGAACAAAGAACAGCAAACAGAACAAAGGTAACAAGGAGCGAAGCAGTGACAATCAGGTTGATCTCCCGTATGTTCTGTCCCATGGGCCAAGATTACGCTAATTCAGCGTCGCATGCATCATGTCACGATATGTACAGATATGTACAATGTAACGTTGCATTCAAACATCCACAGTGCATACAAAACAAATGACCGCGCCAACGAATAAACAAACACGAGTGGAATTATCACCACACCAGCAAACAAACCAAAATATTAACGCAAAAAATTTATAAAAAAAACCCAGAAAAACATAGAATGCGACAGGGAAAAGTTAATGAAATAAAATAAAAACCCAAAATATAACGCGACGGGAAAATATTTTCAAAAATTGAAAAAAAACCGCCCTGATCATTGAGCTTGCTTATGGCCTGCTCGGTAGGTGGTGCCTGCTGAATTGTTCAATTTACCACCGTTGCTTTGCCCCCTTACCCTGAGGGTTTCTATTCAGGAAGGATAAGAAGGGGAGGTACTTGTCATACCATTCGTAGTTCATTGGGAATGACAGTGGGAATTAACAGAAGGTAGCAAAAGTGAAGGTTATATACACGGAGGTGCGGCTGGTTTGCACCATCCCTTCCTTCCCGCTAAGAAGACGCAGATATGCGAAAGGAAAGAAGACTTCCGTATTGGCGAGTTCAGAAAAACACGTGTGTGGTGGATATGAAAAAAATAACGCCGCCACATGGCTGGGTGCTTGCACGTCAAGCTGGGGATGGGGCGAATATTGTGTATATCGCATGCTGAATATCGAGCTGGCGAAGAAGCGAATATTTGGTATATTGCAGGCTGAATATCGAGCTGGGGAAGAAGCGAGTATCTGGTATATTGCAGGCTGAATATCGAGCTGGGGAAGAAGCGAATATTGGCTATATCGGAGTTGGCGAGTTCAGGGTAAACACGCGTGTGGTGGATATGAAAAAATAACGCCGCCATATGGCTGGGTGCTTGCACGTCAAGCTGGGGACGGGGCGAATATTGGGTATATTGGAGTTGGCGAGTTCAGGGAAGAGAATATTGGTATATGGATGCGACGTAACCGCGTGTGGTGGATATGAAAAAATAACGCCGCCACATGGCTGGGTGCTTGCACGTCAAGCTGGGGACGGGCGAATATTGTGTATATTGCAGGCTGAATATCGAGCTGGGGAAGAGAATATTGGTATATCGCATGCTGAATATCGAGCTGGGGAGTAAGCGAATATTGGTTAGTAAGGAAAAAAAAAAAAGAGAAAAAAATAAGGAGAAAAAAAAAGGTAAAAAAAAAACCATCACTTATCCTTCCACAACCACACCTTTCCACTCCATGCCTCCATGACTCAACGCAAAATAAATACACTCTACCATGATCGAATAACTATCCATCCACCGCTGCTTGTCTGAGCCCATTCCCTCAAATAGTATCGTCATTTCTTCGCTCATCTCAAATGACGCACCATCGTATTTAACCATTCTCCAGTGTCTCCCTGTCGTAACAAAACCAAATACTTCACCCCCACCATTATTATCACGCATACCTTCATGGCAAGGAAACATTGCTTCATGGCCTGTCCGAGGGAAGCTCGCTTTGCCTCCACTATGAGGATAAAGTCTTCACTTCTCACTTGAATAAGATCAACAATAGCAAATTCCTCTTCTCCGCCCGTCTCACCATCTTTAGAAACAATTTCTTTCTCAGACAGCAGCCGCACATTTTCGCGTCCCGTCCTCAGGATGAAAGATTCGAGTATAGGACTAAGGATAACATAAACCAAGTGATGGATATTAGCCTCTTTAAAATCCGTATCGGCTTCTTCGTACAGATGAACCTCATTACAAGCATGTCGTCGGGACCAGGTGGGGTATGCTTGTAACCAATATATTCTTATATTAAGGGAAAATAAATACATATGGAAAAAGGCATGAGAAGGTGCGGAATGAGACTATGGGTACTAGTTACATAGAAATAATAGGAGAGATCAAGAAGAGGAGGAGGTTCCGGATGCAGAATGACCCAGGAAATCAGTGATCCTGCGCTGAGCATGGGTGACGCCTGCGTTGAAGTTCAAGAAGCTCAATGCGCTTTTTCTCACGGTTGAGGACATGTTGTAGCTCAGTAATATTGGCTGTAGGTTCAGCTTGAAGTGAGAAGAGGAGCAATGCTTCGATGTGGGCTAGGGCTGCAGAAGGTGTAACCGGAGGAGTTGCTGATACTAGAGTCATGTTTTCTGGCTCATTGACCTCGTTGGGAAGATAGGTAGCCAGGATTGCGTTTTCGATGTCGTTAATGGGATCTTCAACGATCTCATTAGATGGATTAATAAATTGCATTTCTAAACAAATGCAACCACCCTTGAGAAAACTTAGGCATTATGGAATTAGCATAAATTAGCATTCTGCTCCAAAATTGTGCCGCTTTCTCTTGTAACATTAACCCTGAAATTGCGACTTGACCATGCCTCTGCATTAACTGCTGCCACTGATATAATGCAGAGTCTAATTCATGGTATTTCCCAGTTCTAATCCGCTTCGAATCAGGGTGAAGCTTTTGTATTTGTGCTGGGTCGACATCGGATGGTCCACGAGGTGTTTGGGATTCAGAATCTTACTAATTTGGGATTGCGTAAGTTCCTTCTTAGGATTTTCAGATTCGAACCAGCGTTTGATATGTCGCCATGTTAACTTTGGGTTTTGCACCGCATACGTTCGAATTGCTTGCCGCTCCGCCTCCGACCATGCTTGCCGCTGCGGGGTTTGTGCAGATGCCATGTGAATTCCGTCCGAAACTAATGAGTATCAGCAATGTAGAGGCGTAATATGAGTGGGGAGGTATGCTTGTAATGACGTTCATCTGTATACCCGACCTGAGAGGAGCCCCTCTGCTCATATTGGAGATTGCTTGGACGGCTGCTTGAGAATCGGACAGGATCGCCAGCATCTCCGACTCTTCTGTGCCGAGTGCGAGGTTCATTGCGTGCAGCTCGCCATCGGCGACTGTGGCTAGGCATCCGAGGCATCCTCCATAGGTGTTTGGCTCATTGCCCCTCCGATCCATCATGTGTGCTGCGCTGGCTACCCCCTCCTCTCGCCCTGTGCCGTCGAAGAAGGCTCGCCATCCATCCTCTAGTATACCCCCTATAGTGCCAGCCCAGTAGCCTAGAACCTTAGATCTCTAGATCGGATAGGTCCATGATGGTTTTCGTGGTGAATAGGGAAGACCCTGGTGTCGTCTCTATCAACGAAGGAAAGCTCTCCTAGGCTGTCGGCTGCTGTTTTGTAGAAGGCGTGGATGAAAAACCTTTATCAATACATCAGATTGAGTAATTATTTGAATTGCCCGTGAGCGGCACAGTAGGGCCGTCGATGCCATGTGTACTGTATATGCGTACTACGAAAAGTAGAAATCAAGTCACCGCTCCGCGATCCTGCTTCAATTCTATCTTCATTTCTAATAAACTCGATTCACTCAATCAAGCCAAGAGGGACTGAATAGGACTAATGAATTTTTTAAAAAAAAAAAAAAAAATCAAGCCAAGAAGAAGTACTAGTAAAGTTATAACAAAAGCCATAGAATCAAGCAAAACACAAAAGCCAAATCATCAGTAAAAGTAGTAGATATCCATCCCACTCAGCATACCCATTGGAGGTTCCAGCGTTCACAAGGTCTTTAGTTAGTCTTCGGCTTTTTCGCAGGCCTCAGTCAGGCCTCTCGGGTTAGTGACAGCATGGGGGTATCAGGCCTCTCGGGGTCATCTGGCATTTAGCCGGTTAGTGACAGCATGGGGGTCTGCGTACACATTTTCTTTTACACAATGTTTGTATTTAGTCTTCTGCTTTCTGCGCGCGGCGGACTTGGCAGATTAACTTGCCTTGTCCTGAATCCATCTGGGTTTCCGGGTGGCTCCTCATAGTCCCCTTACTGGGATTGAATAGGAGTAATGAGTATTTAAAAAAAAAAAAAAAAAAAGAGGTTCCAGCGTTGTATGTGGCGTCAACTACAGCAAATCAGCGTCTATACCCCATCATGTTTCCAGGATTAAGGTACTTACATCAACTGGAGAGCGAATGATAACAGCAGCAGATATAGCTGCTGCTGCTCCTGTTGTTGTTGCTGCTGCTCCTGTTGTTGTTGCTGCTGCTCCTGTTGTTGTTGCTGCTGCTGTTGCAGTTGTTGTTGCTGCTGCTGTTGCTGTTGCAGCAGCTGTTGCAGTTGTTGTTGCTGCTGTTGTTGTTGTTGCTGCTGCTGTTGTTGTTGTTGCAGCAGCTGTTGCAGCAGCTGTTGCAGCAGCTGTTGCACCTGCGGCTGCTGCTCCTCCTGCGGCTGCTGCTGCCCCTCCTGCTGCCCCTCCTGCTGCCCCTCCTGCTGCCCCTCCTGCTGCCCCTCCTGCTGCCCCTCCTGCTGCTGGTGCTGCTGTTGCTGGTGCTGCTGCTGCTGCTGCTGCTGCTGCTGCTGCTGCTGCTGCTGCTGGTGGCTGTGCTGGTGCTGTGGCTGGCTCTGTTGCTGGTGTTGGTGCTGCTGCTGTGCTGCTGCTGTGCTGCTGCTGGTGCTTGCGGCTGCTGGGGCTGCTGCTGCTGCTGTGGCTGCTGTAGCTGCTGGAGCTGCTGCTGATGCTGTGCTGCTGCTGCTGCTGGTGCTGCTGCTTGCTGGCTGCTGCTGCTGGTGCTGCTGCTGCTGCTGGTGCTGTGCTGGTGCTGCTGCTGCTGCTGCTGCTGCTGCTGCTGCTCCTGCTCCTGCTCCTGCTCCTGCTCCTGCTGCTCCTGCTGCTCCTGCTGCTGCTGTTGCCTCCGTCGCCTCCGAAACCACTTAATCAACGCCAGCAACCCTGTTCTCATTTCCATGTAGATGACCATGCTCCAACCACTTATTGCCGTGTTTACCCAAGGGGCCTGCCACCACTTGTCCCCTTGTGGTGGCAGTGTACAGGTGGGGGCAGGTGGTGTGGCAGTCGAAGTGGGTGGTGTCGTAGCATTGGTGGGAGTGGTGGGGGCAGGCGGTGTGGCAGTTGGAGTGGGTGGTGTCGTAGCAGAGGTGGAAGTGGTGGGGGCAGGGGGTGTGGCAGTTGGAGTGGGTGGTGTCACAGGAACAATGGATAAATAGAATGGCCCCGGAAAATTGGAGCTGCAAGAGAGGTCCCTGCCCGGGGAAAGAGTTGTTCCCTTAGTGAGAATAAGAGAAAAAATGAGGGCGAGAATGGAAAGTAGAACATGTGGATTCTGCATTGTGGTTAGGTAAAATGGATGTTCAGAACGGTATGGTGGGAATGAGGGAGAGGAGGTAGGACTGGCAGGAGCCGGGGAAGGAGCCGGCGAAGGAGGTGCACTTGGCTCCTGCTCTGAGGAATTCGAACTTCCAGATCGGTTAACTGCTGGTAGCAGAATATCCCCCTCGGCGGCGACACCAAGCGTGAGCGTGAGGTCGGGAGCCTGGATTTCGTTGACATGTTTATCGACTTCGGATATAAATGGTGCCTTGTATCGGCTGTGCCTGTTCTGGAGCTCTGCGTTTCCCTGGCGGAGAGTCCCATTTTGTGGGTTGATATTCGGGTTTACTATCCGCATCGTGTGAGGGTTAGATTTTTATTTCAAGAATCATCCGCAGAGGGGAATATATATACTTAGTTTCTGCCAGGTAAGTATGTATGTATATATATGATTATACGTTTACCAGCACCGACGCACATCACTGCCCCCACATGTCATGAACCTTACATTGACGTCGTTTTCCAGAAGAAGCACGTATCATGATTTATACAAGAATGGTTATATTTGTTACGATTACCCTTGGATATACGGCTTGCGTATTTGATTTGTGCGGAGGGTTGCTTGCATGTCAAAGAAGAGTCTTGATTGAGGTTTCATCTGGGATTCATATGTTCTGGGCCTTTCTTTTTACCGGGTAGAGAACTTTGAAGGCCCTGATTTTAAATTGCTCTCGGAGCTGGGATGCTTACTAAATTCTAATTGGGACGTAACCTACACAAGAAGGGTCGGTGGAGATGATATGGGTCAGGCCGTTGCTACTTCCATTGGCTTTAGTTTTTTTTTTTTTTCTGTGTAGTACCTACGCGTATATATCTAGTCTCAGCATAGCGGGTCTTGAGCACCAAAAAAGGCAATTATGGGCAAACTACCTACTTGGAAGTGGAGCAGGGTGTCCCTTTTGTCCTGTGTAGGTAGGTACTTAGATAGACTCTTGTTTTGTTAACCCAGAACCCGCACGGGCTAGAGACCCGCCCACAAGGGTGCCTTGTGTAAGAAATACTCTACCAAACATGTGGATATGAAGAAATGTGCGAGGCATGTGCATCGAGCCAAACATCATATAGACATGAGATAAGATAGAAAAAGACATGTGAACGAACATGTGCAAGTAAAGCAAATCATGTATATATAGACAGCTAGATGGCCTCGTTAGGAGGAGTATCAATAAGACAACCAATCACACACATACTAAGTCATTTCGACCCTCTCATTCCGATCACCATATCTCATAATCCTTACGGGTTATGAGCCCGGCGCTCCAAGGCGCTCCAAAGCACCCAAACCATCAACACACCAATACCACAATGTCAAGCTCATTACAATCCTCAGTGTCAGGTAACGGCAAAACCTCGACCAATACACCCGATCGGAAAATAACCACACTCACCGCCAAATTAAATGGATCAGACAATTATCCCGAATGGGTAACCACCATGAAACTCTTCTTTCAGATGACCCAATTAGGCACAGAATATCGAGCAAGAATGGATGGATAGAAACAACTACATTCTTCTCACTATTTTGAAAAATAGTGAACCCCAGGTTAGAAGTCGGATTGCTATAGTCGAAAAAGCCAAAGATGCTTGGAATACCCTCAAGCAAGCTTATGAGGGAAGAACAGCAACAGAATTCCACTCTTTACTTAGAAACCTAGTATATCTCCACTATGACGATAGGAAAAACACAATTACGGAACATATTGCAGCATACGAAAAACTCTGGAACACTTTCTTGGGTATTATTGCTCGAGCAGACCTTAGCAAAGATACAGGTTGGATTATTGGCTTTTTCCCGATGTGAACAAGTCAAAACCGAATTCCTACTGATGTCGCTTCCTACGTTCTATGCAAGCACAGTAGAGAATGTCAGATCAAAAGACCAGACATATGATGATACTGCATGGAAAATAAATGAATATATTACTGCAAGACAAAAAGGGCAAAACCAGCACAAAGAAACAAAGCTCCATTGGTTCAGAGGATTGCCTTGAATGACAAACGATGCAACTACTGCATCGGTAAAGGATGGCAAGGACTAAATCATACTGAAACCGAATGCTATACAAAGAAGAGAGAATAAGGAAATACTGTGAAACGGCCAAAAAGGAAGAAGAATGACGAGGAAGCTGTTATTGTGCAGATAACAATAGGCAAAATAGAAGGAGGGCCAACAAGAGTATATCAATATGATACCACTGCATCCTATCATACAACGAATGAATTGGGAAGGCTAACAGAGGTACATATTCTGGTCTCCAGGTGCACCTCCCTCGTCCTTGCATCTTCGTCCAAGCCTCTGCAGCCCGCTGCACCCCCTCCTAGGAACGAAAGCCCGCGTAGAGCCCCTACGCGAGTGTCAGTCCTGCTAGTCCCTCCTTGCCTCGTGTCCATTGCCTTGCCCGTCATACCCCTCGTCACCCCTCTCCCCGATCAGCCTCGTTACACTGTCCTTCGTGGTGCTGTCGCTGCTGTCACAGCTATTGCTGATGCCGCCACAGTGGTTATTTAAACCACTCAAAGTCCTGTCTGTATTCGAGATATGGTTAATGCAATACAAGCTCATCCGTCCTCTATGCACACTCATGCCCTGTAAACTTTCAACCGGTAATGAGTCTCAGTAAGCTCGGTACCTAACACGATGTTCCAGCAATCCATGCCAATAAGGATATACTTAATTGCATTTGACCAAGCAGCAAAGTTTCCATGTGTGAGGCGCAGCACTGTCCCACTTGGTAAAATAATACTCAGACGGTAATGGGTTTGCCATTTCGCTGACAGTAATATAGAGACGGTAGCAAATGTAAGAAGTATGGCAGCTTAGAGAACTTACCGGGCTCATAACCTGTTGAAAGTTTACAGGGTATGAGTGTGCATAGAGGACGGATGAGCATGTATTGCATTAACCATATCTCGAATACAGACAGGACTTTTGAGTGGTTTAAATAACCACTGTAGCAATAGGACAGCGGCATCAGCAAATAGCTGACACCGAGGGGTATGAGAGGCAGGGGTAACGAAGTGCAAGGCAGTGGGCAATGGACAAGGGAGGACTGGCAAGGCCGACACTCGCGTAGGGGGCGTGTGTGAGAATATTGGAGGGGGGCCAGCGGGGCTGCAGAGTCTGTATGAGAGGCAAGGCAAGGCAAGGTAAGGCAAGGGCGAAGGAGGTGCGCCTGGAGGTGGACGTGAGAGAACCAAGAACTGTATAGTTATATACAGGACGTTGGATAGAGAACAGAAGAAAGAGTGCGAGAAAGGGAAGTATATATACGGCCGAGTGCTAGGTAGTCTGGTTGGTCGGACTTGGCAGATTAACTTGCCTCGTCCTTGAATCCACCCGGGCTTCCGGGTGGCTCCTCATGGTCCCCCTACCAAGACCGAATAGGAGTAATGAGTATTTAAAAAAAAGAAGTGCTAAGGCCAGAAGCGGCCAACTCTCAATAACAACGATTGTGACAGACAGGACAAAGAACAGTTGTGACAAAGAACAAGGAACAAGGAACAAAGAACAGCAAGCAGAACAATGACAATCAGGTTGATCTCCCGTATCCGCGGCATCCGTAAACCTTTTCATGGCTGGGTGCAAGTTTTGTGCATCTAAACCGGTAAAGGAAAGCTTCAACGTGTCCAAGAAATCTTCAACGCATACTATATCTCCTTCCCCACTAAACCGTTCAGGTTTGAATAGTTGAAAGAAAGACATTCTGAATACGGATCGATGAGCTGTTCCGGCTGTTCCTCGCCTGAGATTTGCCGTAGAATTCAAGGTCGCTCTCGATATCGGCGGAGATTTGCCAAAGTATTTCTGATAGGGGAAGGAACGCGGGACCTAGACCACTTGAATCCTAGTTCGTCAGCCCTACGGAGGTGATCCGACAAAGAGGAAAGGGAAGGAAACCGAGGACAGAATAGATGGTAAAAACGATGAGAAGAAGTTTCTCAGAAGAACGCAAATCAACGAGCACAACCGGTCTCAAAACTTATGACTCTTCAACGTAGTAAAGGGTAAAATATCCAAGTGCAGAGTCATACTAAGAGAACGGGGTTTTTAAGAAGAGAAGACAAAGAAGAGAAAAGAAGACGACAGAAGAGTATCTCCACTAAAACGAGGTCAGAGGGTCTGCCTCGGCCAATTCTCAAGGTCTCACCGCAGTGCAGGTCCGGCTCTCCGTTGAGAAGAGAATACGAATGAAGACTCAGAATGAACAAAAGAAGATTAGAAAGGACGAAAGAAGACGAATGAAGACCAACTCGGCTTAAACGATGCCAGTGGGGTCTGCCTCGACAGATTCCCAAGATCCCACCGCAGTGTAAATCCGGCTATTCGTTCTCCGTAGGTTCTCAAGATCTCACCGCAGTGTAGATCCAGATCTCCGTTCTCCGTATATTCTTAAGATCTCACCACAGTGTTGATCTAGCCTACCTAGCGGAATAGAGTCACCCGAGTCTTTCCAGGACCGCCACTGAAGCACCTTAACAAGTATCAGTAAAAACTCTTCCAACTAAACATTCCCACGCTCGAACTAACCTTTAGATCCTTTCTAGCTCGGTGCACATTGTTCTAACGTGATACACAACTTGACGGAGCCGTTCCTCACCTTCCAGTGTCATTATGTCCACATCCCATCGATCGATCGGTGCTGTATCAGTGACTATTTCTGGGTCGCTAGGAATGATTTTTGGCAGTAGGCGACGACTCTCCTTATTGAGGCTGTAGATACAAAGTTTGGTTCCCATGGCGCTCACTACGTACAAGATTTCGATTTGAACATCATCGAAAATATTTTTGAATCTTTCTCTCATCTGTAGGTCTGCTTCCTCACGACTAGAGATATGGCGAAGGCTCCCAGAAGATTTAACTTTAACAAAAAACACAGGATGTCGGTTGCGCCTAACAAGGAATATTGTCGTGAAATCGACTGATTTCATCTGTGCTGGTCGTTTGTACTGTGGAACCACAACGTACTTCTCTTCAAATGGGAATACAGTGGTGTCGCGTTATAAGAAACCTCGTTATAAGAAACCTCGCGTTATAGGAAACTGTGCGCCGGTCCCGTCAAAATTTGTATGGGAAAATAAGAAACTCTCGTTATAGGCAAGTTTCTTAAGTCTAAGTTTGCGGGAATATGACGTGAGTTGCTTTTGCTGCTGGCCAATCCATATGTGCTTACAAGGATTCGTATATACAGTAGTAGGCCTGCAGCTGACACCCCTGTCCCTGCAGCCGGAACCCCTGCGCCTGCAGCTATAATAGCACTTGCAGGATCCCACTTGCAACTGAAAAAGTAGCAGCTGGTGGCTGAGGAGGTGGGAGAGAGCGACCAATAGGCCAGCAACGGGATAATCTCATTACCGCATCTACTGGCGAACAACGGTCCTTGTCAGTTCTAAGACACAGGCCGCGCTTATGAAGTATTGAAAAAGTGGACCGTTATAACTCAGTTTGAGTTCTCTTATTGTGATCGGACACTATCACCTTTACTGCTAGTTTAGCTTGCTTTACTGCATAAGCGCGGCCTGTGTCTTCTAATAGAACTGACAAGGACCGTTGTTCGCCAGTAGATGCGGTAGTAAAAACCTCCTTCCGAGTTTGCTAGAGAATATTGAGAAACTCAAGCTTTGATATTCCTAATAAAGGATTGCAGCGGAGCCATGTACTGAGGTTGCACTCATAGGCACGCTGCAGTAGAGAGAAGCAGCCAACATCGAGAGGTTGAAGAAGGTGAGTATATTTGGATGGAAGAGAGATCATATGGATATAGCGTATTTAACCACCCTCCATGCCACATGAGAAGAATGACCAACCACAATTAGACATCGTGGTGGTGGATCACCATCATACTCACAAGCCCCCCCCCCAACACCCCAGCGAGTATAAGGCTCAAAGTGTTGACGTATGTATTCAAGCCCAAGCTCATCATCCATATATCCACTTGGAGATACAGCAAATGTTGCTTCGTGTTCCACCCCTCCCTCCCGATAATAGGATTCCCGATGAGTTTTTCCCTGCCAGACAATAAACGGTGGGATAACCTCTGCACTAGCATTTACAGTCTCCAACACACTGCAAAACTCTCGAGACCCCTCAGTCATTGCTGTACTTCTACCCCTAACTCGTACAATAGCCATCGTGCGCCTACTATTTCTTCCCATTGTAATTCCCTTCTCATCACAATTCCAGATATCATCCTGAGCTATGTTCTTCCGTCGTATAAGATTTGCTAACTTTCGTAGGAAATCAGGTTGTAGTTCTATACCATTAGTTGCTGCTGCCCTTGCCCTTTCCTGGTAGCGAATATAGACCTTTTTGAAGCCTGGATTGCGCTCAAGAAATCTATCTACCCAGTGGATACCAACGATATGAATAGGGGTATTTGAAGAAGCGGAAGGGTTGCTAGAGGCGGAAGGGTTGCTAGAGGCGGAAGGGTTGCTAGAGGCGGAAGGGTTGCTGGTGGAAGGGCTGCCGGCGGAGAGTGCACGTGAGGAGCATTTCTAGAGTATTTGCCTCTCATTAACAATCCCTTGTGCAATTTGCGGAAATCCCGCATCTGCCATGATTCCGGCATAGCCAGCGATTGCTTTCTCATCACCTGTAGAGAACAGTTGCTGGTCCCGATGGGCTATAGACCGCTCCTGCTGTGTCCCTAGCACCCTCCGGCGTAATGTCTGCCGGTCTACCCCATATAAATCCGCAATCCGTAGCATAGGTGCATCTGGCTCTCGTTTTGCATGCTTGATCGCTTCCTGCAGCTGTTGCTTCGTATATTTTGGCATGCTTGTGATCGGAGGGTATTGTTAGCGTTGCCTGAGACCTGGCGATTTGATTGATATCAGTTGAGACCATTATACTGTTAGGGAGGGGGTATTGGGGCTGCGGAGAGGCTGCGGAGAGGCTGACGAGGCCAGTCAAGCTGCATGTCTTAGACTGTGGTCGCTTCTCAGTGATTGGTCGTTTCTAGGCCGCCAAGGGTACATTGCTCAGACCCAACAGCAGGGGTACCGGTATGCCACTTTGCTTATTATGGTATCGTAGCAGCATGAATATTAGTTAGTCTGGTTAAAATTAGTCTGGCTGGCAACCAGCTATGTACATGAATATGTGCCAACCAGACTACATGAATATTAGACATTGCTACACTCAAAATAGGTAAGCATATTTTACGTAGCTAAACTAAATTCAAAATAGAGAGAATAGGAGTCGTGACATCTACAACTCCCATGGTCGGTTTCTACTTGCAATATCTACAGCGTGCAAACTCGTCAAACTGTCTACTTACTTAATGTTGCCTGTACATGATTAACCCATTCCTTCACTCGCTGATTTCACACTGTATCCTCCAGATTAAGCTGATACTTTGACTCGTGTATCGCATAGAGCTGCTGTTGCAACTGCTCAACACGGTACTCGGATTATACTCTATTAGTCTTCTCAGCATTCTGCCCATTACCTTCTTCTTCTTCCTCAATCTCAAAGGTATCCATAGTCTCATACACCTCCATACCACACTCCGCAAATATCGTCACATACAACTCCCATTGCGCAGTTGTTAGCACTTTAACCTCACTATCAATATGGAAGAGGTGTCGACATGGAAGTAAGTATTGCCTGTGAAATTTGCAGTACCATCGCAAATGGTTTATTGAGCTCAAACAAAAGAGTACGGTAGTGTAGAGCGTCGGCAGAGATTGGCATCATGGCTTCCGACATCTTGAATTCGTTTGTTGATTCGTAGTACGGATATAGCGATAATACAGTATCATATCTAGGTACCTACTCGACAACCAGACTAAATACGGCTACCTACTCGACAACCAGACTAAATACGACTTCCTATTCGCTCTATTTGAATTTAGTTTAGCTACGTAAAATATGCTTACCTATGTTGAGTGTAGCAATGTCTATATTCATGCTGCTACGACACCATAATAAGCAAAGTGGCATACCCCTGCTGTTGGGTCTGAAGCGCTTCCGGTCGGGGAGGCTGGCGGTAGCGGGTTATGTATTTGATGCTCAGAAGTAGTCTGGTTGGCACGCTCAGAAGCCTTGTTCCGTGAACAGACTTAGTCTAGGCTAATTAGGCGTAACTA
The DNA here is from genome assembly GCA_003788615.2 of Terfezia boudieri ATCC MYA-4762. Taxonomy (NCBI): domain Eukaryota; kingdom Fungi; phylum Ascomycota; class Pezizomycetes; order Pezizales; family Pezizaceae; genus Terfezia; species Terfezia boudieri. The sequence goes on along the minus strand of ML121528.1, from coordinate 998,058 downwards.
TAAACTTCAAAAAAAAAAAGAAGAATGCCTGTGCAGCCTACTTAGGGGTATTTCTTTATTTCTTCAAGGCTTCACTGTCGGCGACCATGGCTAAAAGTAGGAATCAGATGCATTCAAAGTAATCTTAGGGGAGGATTCGCATGTTAACTTACTTACTCCTAAATCATATATGTAATCTTCTATAGTTGCCAGTGTAACCACACGGCAAAAAGATAAATGAGGTCCTAGGGAAGCCTGGAATCACCACACGCAATATCTGCCACCGAAATTCAACCCACACCTTGAGAGAAAAAGATTTCCACTATCACTGCGCGCAAGGAGACCAGATCCAGATTGGATTGTGTCAAAGCTTTCATATTGATTAATTCACAAGAGTATATATTTTTCATACAACTAACAAACTGTACGCAATATCTCGGTCGAAACAGTCTAGATCCCAACCCAAACCCAACCCGACGCCACTGAAGCAAGCGCATGGCTCCTAATCAGGGAATTAATGCATCAGTAGGTACACATCCTCACTACCGTGAACCCTCGATATAAGAAACTTCCTGCCGGTCCCGAGGGGGTTGCTTATATTGAGAGTTCGCTGTAGGCTCCGCATAGTATTTAGGACTTGACTGATATTCATGGTATCAATGACAGAATGTGAAGATGAGGCTTGCGGAGGCTGCTATCAGGCAAGCACAGCGAGCAGTGGAGATAACACCAGAGGGTCACCCTACACGAGCGCGAAAGTTGAGCAATCTTGCAAACCATTTAACCAGTCGATATAAAAAAACTGGACACCTTCAGGACTTAGACACCGCCATTACCAAATTGGAGGAAGCAGTCCGGGCAACATCAGAGGACAACCCAGACCGAGCAGGATGGGTGCACAACCTTGGGAAATGTTTAAGCAGCCGGTATGAACGCACTAAGAATATACAGGACTTGGATGGCGCGATCACCCAACTGGAAGCGGTAGTACAAACAACAGCTGACGATCACCCTAATCGCGGAACATTCCTGAACAGTCTTGCGACCTATCTAAGCCAGCGATACGAACGAAGTACGAATATTAGGCACGAGACTAACGATTTGGAGGCCGCAATAAGCCGAGCAGAGGAAGCAGTAAATGCAACACCAGAGGGCCACCACGACCGCGCGGGGCGCATGAGCAGCCTCAAGAACTATTTAAGGAACCGCAACGGGGGGTTGGAGAATCTGCAAGCCGCCATCGAACGGGCAGTACCAAAAGTGAATGAAATACAGCCAAGGCGAGGAGCAAGCGAGAGCGTGTATGAGGACCATCTGAGTCACCGGTTTGATCGCATGGGAAGTCTGCAAGACTTGGAAGGTACCATCACTCAAGTAGAGAGGGCATTGGCGGCAATACCAGATAATCACCCTAAGCGAGGAGGGCTGTTGAATAACCTAGGTGCTTTGTTGACGAGTAAATATAAACGAAGTGGAAATCTACTGGACCTGGAAGTTGCCATAGCCATGTCAGAGGTAGCATTGCAGGCTACACCACAGGGTCATCCTGACCGAATAATGGTATTGTGTAATCTTGGGGTACAGTTAGAGGCTCGATATAAACGAACTGGGGTTCAGGAGGATTTGGTGGCTGCCATTGCCCGATCGGAGGAGGCCGTTGAGGCAGCACCAGAGGACCACCCCAGACGCGCAACAATGTTGAACAATCTCGGGAGCAATTTCAGCAGCCGGTATGAACGGACTGGAAATCTACAGGACTTGGAGACCGCTATTGCCCGATTGGAGGCAGCCATTGAGGTAACATCAGAGGACGACCCTAATCGCACAGGGATATTAATCAATCTCGGGAGCCTTTTCAGCAGCCGGTATGAACGAACTGGAAATCTACAGGACTTGGAGGCCGCTATTTCCCGATCGGAGGCAGCCGTTGAGGCAACACCAGAGGATCATTCTGACTGGGCAGCACGGTTAAGCAATCTCGGGTGCCATTTCAGCAACCGGTATCAACGAACTGGAAATCTACAGGACTTGGAGGCTGCTATTGCCCGATCGGAGGCAGCCGTTGAGGCAACATCAGAGGATCACCCTGACCGGGCAATACGGTTGAACAATCTCGGGACCCATTTCAGCCACCGGTATCAACGAACTGGAAATCTACAGGACTTGGAGGCCGCTATTGCCCGATCGGAGGCAGCTGTTGAGGCAACACCAGAGGATCACCCTGACCGGGCAAGATGGTTGAGCAATCTCGGGTGCCATTTCAGCATCCGGTATCAACGAACTGGAAATCTACAGGACTTGGAGACCGCTATTGCACGTGCAGAGGCAGCCGTTGAGGCAACACCAGAGGATCACCCTGACCGGGCAAGACGGTTGAACAATCTCGGGAGCCATTTCATCATCCGGTATCAACGAACTAGAAAACTACAGGACTTGGAGGCCGCTATTGCCCGATCAGAGGCAGCCATTAAGGCAACACCAGAGGATCACCCTGACTGGGCAATACGGTTGAACAATCTTGGGACCCCTTTCAGCAACCGGTATGACCGAACTGGAAATCTACAGGACTTGGAGGCTGCTATTGCCCAATCGGAGGTAGCCGTTGAGGTAACACCAGAGGATCACCCTGACCGGGCAAGATGGTTGAGCAATCTCGGGAGCCATTTTTACAGCCGGTATCAACGAACTGGAAATCTATTGGACTTGAAGGCCGCTATTGCACGAGCGGAGGCAGCCGTTGTGGCAACACCAGAGGATCACCCTGACTGGGCAACACGGTTGAGCAAGCTCGGGTGCCATTTCAGCAGCCGGTATGACCGAACTGGAAATCTACAAGACTTGGAGACTGCTATTGCCCGATCGGAGGCAGCCATTCAGGCAACACCGAAGGACCACCCTCACCACGCAGTAATGGTGGACAATCTCGAGAGGCATTTCAGCAAACTAACTGGAAATCTGCGAGACTTGGATGCTGCTATTGCCCGATCAGAGGCAGCCGTTGAGGCAATACCAAAGGACAACCCTAATCGCGCAGCAATGTTGCACAATCTCGGGATCCATTTCTACAGCCGGTATCAACGAACTGGAAATCTGCATGACTTAGAGGCTGCTATTGCCCGATCAGAAGTAGCCATAGGGACGACACTAGAGGATCACCCTGACCGGGCAGAATTGTTGAACCAGCTTGCGGACTGTTTTTTTCTTCTGTATACACGAACTGGGAATCGGCAGCACTTGGAGGCTACTGTTCGCTTATTTTCTGCCGCTTGGAACGTTATTGCTGCGCCCATATTGCAACGACTACAAGGAGCTCGAGCCGCTGCAAATATACTAGCTCTCATCCCAAACATTAAAGATTTGTCAAAAGCGTATTCCCTATTGTACGATTCCATTCATCTGCTGCCTCTGCTTACTTCGAGAGCCCTCCAGCGAGAAGATCACCAACACATTCTAGCAAAACTCACCGGATTAGTCTCTCTTGCTGTTTCTGTATCATTGGAAGTGGGAAACTTACCATTGGAAGCATTACGGTTGCAAGAGTTAGGCCGGAGTGTGACGAATGGTCAGCTTTTGGATTACCGGAGCGATATCTCAGATCTAGGAGAGCATTATCCGGTATTAGCCAAAGAGTTTGACTCCTTGCGTCAAGACTTGGACTCTCCCTTGCCAGCGTTAGATTCAGTGGATATTTCAATCAACCAACTCAAATTCGCCGAAGCATCTACTATTCGCAGAAGGAACCAAGCTGCGAAAGGCTTTGAGAATATCCTTCTGCAAATTCGTCAAAAACCCGGATTCCAAAATTTCTTGCTTGCACAATCGGAGGCGGAACTATTGTCAGCAGCGCAAGGAGGACCAATTGTACTCTTGAATGTTACAGCTCTTCGGAGTGATGCGATCCTTGTTACAACAACCAACGTGACAAGCATTGGTTTGCCGAAACTCTCTTATGCTTTACTGCATAAGTATAGTGACATAAAGTTCGATAATAATGAACTCATGAGAGAGTTTCTAGCATGGCTATGGAAGGGCGCTGTGCTGCCAGTACTACAAGAGCTAGGGTTTTACCCAAAAATAGTTAACCCCTTACCTCGGATCTGGTGGATCGGGGTTGGCCTAATGGCAAAGGTACCAGTTCATGCCGCCACAAAATTCAAAAATAACAAAATTCACATGACAACTCTCCAATATTGCATTTCATCGTACACATCTACTATCAGGTAACCTATTCCCATCATTCTTCCATCAGAGAGTCCTAGCTGATACTAATATATGTAGGGCACTTCAATATTCACGGACTCGACCATGTCGGCAGAATGATTCAATGCTAATTGTAACAATGCCCACAACACCAGGGGGAAGTCCTTTGAGTGGGGTTACTAAGGAGGCAGAAGGAATCAAACACAGTCAAACTTTCAGCAGAGTGGAAATAATGGAATGGCCAAGTGCTGAGCTTGTACTGAAGGTGCTTTCAGAACACACTATTGCACATTTTGCTTGTCATGGGGTTTCGTCAATTAACCCTGCGGACAGTCATCTTTTGCTTCGCAAGGAACTGGCAGAGGTTGACAAGCTCCAGGTGAATGATATCGCAGCACTGAAGTTACCCGCAGCCAGGCTTGCCTACCTGTCAGCATGCAGTACTGCTCAGAGTGCGTCTTCGAAGCTCATTGATGAAGTAACTCACATCGTGAGTGCCTTTCACATTGCTGGCTTTACCCATGTTATAGGGACGTTATGGCAGTCGGATGATCAGGCTTGTCAGAAGATGGCCCTGGATTTCTATAGCGAACTCGGCAAGGAAGATGATGTAGCAGCATCGTATCGCATCGCAATTATGAAATTAATGCAGCAGAAGCCGTTGCAACCACTTTATTGGGCACCCTTCATTCACTTTGGAGCTTAACAGGTATATAACCAGATAATCTCCCTACTATTTATTGGCCCTAATAACATTGAAGTTGGCAATAAGTAGGGAGTGATATTGCGGGAGGACAACATCGTCTTTTTTTTTTTGACTAACAATTATTTGACACGGAGAAGTGTTTTCACGTTTTCATGTTTTTCTATTTTCTATTTTCTATTTTCAATCATTTCTCATTTCCTGTTCGATAGGCTCTCCTGATGCTGCATTTCTTAATTTTTTCCGTATGCATTAAGCATCATTCTGGCAATTTGTTCAAATATTGGGTGATGCTGGTGGAGGAGCTTTCAAAGCTTGAAGAGATGGAGGAAGGTATTTCAGGTGGTATTTGGGAGGGTAGGGATCTTGGAGAGTATTTATTTGGAAGCGTATTTCGGTGGGAGAGATTTCCAAAAGTATTTCAGAAGAGCTTATTCGGGATGGCATTTGAGTTCTCGAGGCAATAGATTCACTACATTCAATAAGCACCATTCGGACCTGACCCGCATATTTCATCTAGCCGCCAAAAAAATGTGCATTTCCGCTCTTCTTTTTATTGGGGGGGAGGAGTCTGTACGTCTGTGGACCGTAAGGCTATGAGACGGTCCGTTCCTCCCCTTTAAAGATTTTCACGGAACAACGAGTTGCCTGAACGCCCTGCCTCCCGAGCCAAAGAAATCTATAATGCCGGAAATACCCCTCGCCACCACGCTCCTAACAGCCCCTCCCCTAATAGATATGAGCCTCCGCCGCCACGCCCCTGCCGGCCCTTCCCCAAGCGTTGTCCCCTCCATCGCCACGCCTCAGGCTAGATCTAGGTTCGAGAAAAACGTCTCGACCAAGTCTACCGTATATTCTTCCCCCCAATCCTTTACCTTCTTCATCCATGTCCATTTCTTTCTCAGTTACCCCACCTCCGTCCAATCTCCTCCCCACGGACAAACCAGGGCTACGTGCCTGCCTGTCTCAACGCGCCTTCCGCAAGTTCGGCATGTAGGGTCGATCGTATTGTCCAGCTTCGCGCGCCAGGATTGGAGATTCCCTTTCCCAGTGCAACGGTGAACATAATTTACCCTAGCCTTCCTTCCCCATCTAATTACCCTACCTCTAACAGCCCCCGCCCCAACTTCTCTTGCCTCTCCTCAATTCCGGCCGCCGCCAACCTCCGTCTGCCGTCCTCGCTTTCCCCCTCCGTCCGAACCCTGCGCTTCCCTCCTTAGTCCCTCCCGCGGAACACCAGCGAAGCTCTTTTTTATTCTCCATATATTGTTTAGTTACTTACGCTCTATCCCTTTTTCTTTTGTTTAATTAAATAACTTGCAGTAAAGTAACTGTAATATTGGATATACTTCTATTTGATATTTACTACATGTGATATTGGAGTGTCGCTGTAGTATTGTAACTCGCCATGGCATTGAAAACCTTTGACCAAAATTTTAATCCCGTAACGGCCTGGGCCATTGCGATATCAAGTCCATACCGGTATGGCCTGAATCCCGCAATGGCCTAGAAGATATATATGATGCCTATTAGTTAGATATGACTTAATGAAAAATATTTGTGGAGATGAGGCTTGGTCAGTATACTGAGTAAGCCACTTCCTTAAAGGGGTTGTCTGCAGAGTACTAGTATAGTATGCCAAAAGAGAACTAGCACAATTCCCAAAATAGTAGTCTATGAGATCAGGAATGGTAGGGGCTAAATTGAGACTATCTAGTTTGACTTTCCAAAAAGGTAACTAAGTAATACTAGGCAAAATAATTGTAGATTACCTGTATAGTACTATAGTACAAGTAGAAAACTTTATTGCAAGATCTTCTACTATAGTTAATTAGTACTATCTAGACTTACTAGTATAGTTACTACTATATTCAACTTGAATAATTACTTACCTATCAGTGTAGTTACTTCATATTAGAAATATCTAGTGTCCTTCATATACTTTAAGAATAATACTATATTTTTATTAATTATTAGTTTTAATACCAATCTATAATATAGAATAATACTACATTTCTATATAATATATTAAGATTACCTAAATAGTACTAAAGTTCTATATAAGTATAACCTACTTTAGAACCTAGTCATTTGCTAGCTTTATAAAAAGAGTTGACTTTACTCATAATAATAATGCGTGCATGAGATATTTGTAATAAGTGAGATTATTTCTATCTACTATACTATAGAAGGAAAGTATACATCATATATCTACATAAGAATATACCTAGACTATAAGAGGTAGTAATTATACTAATTCTTAGGTTTAGATTATCATCTGAACTAAATAGGAACAGATATTATATTATTGTGATGAGGTGATAGCATAAAACCAGTCGGCCTTGGTGGATTGGCCTTGGTGAGTCCACACGTGAGAGCTAGATAGTATAATGGAAGACGTTAAATCATATAGCAGTTATTTGTATTTCCTATGTATTACCCTGAACTATTATGTAAACTAGCGTACAAGATATATGAAGGGATAATGCTAATGACTGCCGTTACAGGTAAGTATGCTGGTAAGCAGGTATGTGCTGGAGTTACGTGAGTGGCATCTCATAATGTTGTGGCACAATTTGTGCCATAATATCATAAGGATAATGATGTATGACATGAGTGGCAACGGCCACGACATCATATAACTCATGTACTTTTCAATAGCCCTCCTCAACAGATACTGCTGGATAGCAAGAAAACCATGACTAGTCTCCTAAAAACCCAGTGGGAAAAAGATGGTAAAAGAGTGCTACAGATGAACCTCATTACAAGCATGTCGTCGAGACCAGGTGGGGTATGCTTGTAACCAATATATTCTTATATTAAGGGAAAATAAATACATATGGAAAAAAGGCATGAGAAGGTGCGGAATGAGACTATGTGTACTAGTTACATAGAAGTAATAGGAGAGATCAAGAAGAGGAGGAGGTTCCGGATGCAGGATGACCCAGGAAATCAGTGATCCTGCGCTGAGCATGGTGACGCCTGCGTTGAAGTTCAAGAAGCTCAATGCGCTTTTTCTCACGGTTGAGGACATGTTGTAGCTCAGTAATATTGGCTGTAGGTTCAGCTTGAAGTGAGAAGAGGAGCAATGCTTCGATGTGGGCTAGGGCTGCAGAAGGTGTAACCGGAGGAGTTGCTGATACTAGAGTTATGTTTTCTGGCTCATTGACCTCGTTGGGAAGATAGGTAGCCAGGATTGCGTTTTCGATGTTGTTAATGGGATCTTCAATGATCTCATTAGATGGATTAATAAATTGCATTTCTAAACAAATGCAACCACCCTTGAGAAAACTTAGGCATTATGGAATTAGCATAAATTGGCATTCTGCTCCAAAATTGTGCCGCTTTCTCTTGTAACATTAACCCTGAAATTGCGACTTGACCATGCCTCTGCATTAACTGCTGCCACTGATATAATGCAGAGTCTAATTCATGGTATTTCCCAGTTCTAATCCGCTTCGAATCAGGGTGAAGCTTTTGTATTTGTGCTGGGTCGACATCGGATGGTCCACAAGGTCGTTTGGGATTCAGAATCTTACTAATTTGCAATTGCATAAGTTCCTTCTTAGGATTTTCAGATTCGAATCAGCGTTTGATATGTCATCATGTTAACTTTGGGTTTTGCACCGCATACATTCGAATTGCTTGCCGCTCCGCCTCCGACCATGCTTGCCGCTGCGGGGTTTGTGCAGATGCCATGTGAATTCCGTCCGAAACTAGATAATGAGTATCAGCAATGTAGAGGCGTAATATGAGTGGGGAGGCATATACTCAGTGATCTGTAAGTATTCCCTTGTGTGTGGGACTTGTATTCTATCGGGTTATGGCTACTCTGTTCTGTTGTTGTGTTGTCGTGCGGGGTTATTTCTTATCGATAAGCATACCTAATTGAGTAACGCGCTTCTCTTGTTACAAGCATATGTATGGTGACTAAGCGAAAAAAATAAGAATATTCTTGTGATCAAAATATGCTTATTTAGTATAGGGGAACACTGGAGGTATGCTTGTAATGAGGTTCATCTGTAATCAGCTTGTTTGATCCCTTAAAGGCCTGATTGGCCTAATTGGCCTGAACGGCCTGAATAGCCTGAATAGCCTGGACGGCCTGGACCGCCTGGACCGCCTGGACCATGCAGGCTATTCGGGCTATTCAGGCGAGATTGCGGGGTATAAAGAGGGGCAGAATTGATGTTGAAAATCCGTATCGAGCACTGAATATCAATATCCAATATTCACTGCGACAATATGCCTTCCGACGAATACACCAACGCCCCAACGGCCAACATAACGGAGGTTGAGGCAAGCTCGCCTCCGTCACAATCACAGCAGTCAAGCTTCTACTCAATAGATGGCATTGATAGTCCAAGCATTCCCGAAACACCTATGGACTCAGACTCTACCCTGTTGCGGCCTTGTTGTTTTTTTGCGTATGCGACCTCTTTATTTTTTGTGTGTGACCTTTTTTTTTTTTCGAAGTCTAAGTTATAAGCATCTATCAATATGTCAGTTTTGTCGTCTGCTCTTATAAACTTAATCCGGTAATTCAGGGCATTCAGGCCATTCAGGGCATTCAGGCCGTCCAGGCGGCCCCGGCAGAGGTAAATATGGCCTGGACCGTCTGGACGGCCTAAATGGCCTCAATGGCCTGATTGGCCTGATTGGCCTGATTGGCCTGAATGGCCTGAATGCCCTGAATTACCGGATTAAGTTTATAAGAGCAGACGACAAAACTGACATATTGATAGGACTTCGAAAAAAAAAAAAAAGGTCACACACAAAAAATAAAGAGGTCGCATACACAAAAAAACAAGGCCGCAACAGGGTAGAGTCTGAGTCCATAGGTGTTTCGGGAATGCTTGGACTATCAATGCCATCTATTGAGTAGAAGCTTGATTGCTGTGATTGTGACGGAGGCGAGCTTGCCTCAACCTCCGTTATGTTGGCAGTTGGGGCGTTGGTGTATTCGTCGGAAGGCATATTGTCGCAGTGAATATTGGATATTGATATTCAGTGCTCGATACGGATTTTCAACATCAATTCTGCCCCTCTTTATACCCCGCAATCTCGCCTGAATAGCCCGAATAGCCTGCATGGTCCAGGCGGTCCAGGCGGTCCAGGCGGTCCAGGCGGTCCAGGCGGTCCAGGCGGTCCAGGCGGTCCAGGCGGTCCAGGCGGTCCAGACGGTCCAGGCGGTCCAGGCCTTCCAGGCCTTCCAGGCTATTCAAGCTATTCAGGCCGTTCAGGCCAATTAGGCCAATCAGGCCGTTCAGGCTATTCAGGCGGTCCAGGCTGTTCAGGCTGCCCCGGCTAGCCTATTCGCCGGCCCGTTGAGAACACTGAAATTTTAATTTATAATAATAATAATTATTATAATAATTAAATATTTAAGAAATCATATGACGAAGACGACTATGAGGAGTTGAATGACGATTCTGATGAAGTTACCGATAATCACTTCACAATGCCTACCTCACATATTAAAGAGAATTAAAACTAGACGTGTGAGATCATGTTAATCCAGAACCTCCTGACAGCTCTCAGGCTTATATGAGCGGAATGGCATATTCATATGTGCTAAACAAGAGCTCATTGGGAGGCCTACGCCTTCTAAGTCTACGAGGGTGTTGTGCCAACCAGACTATCTAAGGCATCGGGAATGGTGATACACTGAGGCAGAAACCAGAGCTAGAGCAATGATCGACCCTCACAACGCGTATCCACCGCCGGTTGAAGTACACACTACTCCACTATTCGACATATTGAACACATATGGCAAGAAGGGACTACCACCTGAGACTTTCTAACAAATATCCCTCCGCTAGCCTGAGACATTCACACACTTTGTCTGTTTCTCTCAACTTCCCTGATCCACGCAGGAGCATAAATCTCAGTAACATACCCCTTCAGCAACTTTTTTTCTTCCTTCCGATCCCTCACCCACCAAACCGAGACACGCGCCCTACCACCGACTGGATCATAGCTAACATCAAAACTTGAACATTTGTCTCTCTCGTAGTAGCGGAAAGTGTCAAGAGTCGCACACACAAGTAGCGTACCTGTATTTCGTAGGTGGGGGGCTGCTAATGCAAGGAAGCAAGGATAGCAAATTCTCTTTATGGGACTAGCGGCCTCGAGTTTGTCAAAGGTTTTAGCACCCAGGAGATATCGGAGGCGCCCGGTTATAAGTTCGGCAGAACCGTAAGGAGGAAGGCCAATGGAATCTTGGGCGATAGCAGGGGAGGAGGCGAAGGCGAAGGTAGCGATGACACTGGCGGTGGGTGGGGCGAGGAGGATCTGAGCATCATTAGTAGTCTGGCTGCAGGTACGAATTGTGAACCCAAAGCTCTGGGTATGGGACATACTTCAATTGGTTGATAAGGTGGCCCCTTAGGACACTCTTGTAGAGGTGGCTGAAAAGCTGGGTAACGTCATGATTCTGAAATAAATTTCGGAGTTGAAGATTCCTTGTAGTTAGGGGCTACTTTCTTGAGTTTACTTATATATATCAGGAAACAGGACAGGTGGCTACAGGCCCTCCGGACTCCGGAGCCATGCTGGTCCAAGTTAAATTAAAGTTCGAAGTGTAAAACATTCCTTGTGAATTTTAAATTGTCCAAGCCGTACGAAGTAAGTTGGCATGAGACTATAAATGTATCGCTCTGTCACGCTTCAACATAAGGATGTTATGTAAGGGCGTCATGTTATGTCGTTGCGTGTTGATGATTACTTACATTCTCATCCTACACTACCTAAACTACAATCACCTATCCTTAAACAACCTCGTCCTTGATGATTCCTCCATTACTCAACGCAAAATATATACAATCCACCACAACCGAATAGTTTTTCGTCCATCTCTTTTTGTCCTCCTTCATAGACTCAAACAAGACCATAAACGCCTCCGTAGCGACAAAAGACTTACCATCGAATTTAATCATCCGCCATTGTTCCCCTAATGTAACAAACCCGTACACTTCACCTCCTTCATTGTTATCCCATGCATCCTTCAATGACAAAACACACTGCTTTATCGCCTGACCGGTAGATGCTCTCTTTGCCTCGACAATCAACACAAACTTTTCCTCCGTCACTGAAATCCGGTCCATTACCACAAATTCCTCCATACCTCCTGTCTCACCATCCACCGAGATGATATCTTTCTCCCTCTCCAAACGTATGTCCCGTCCTGTATTGTGCTTAAACCTTGCCAGTATCGGACCGAGCGTACTGTAAACCAAGTCGCTAACTTTGGCTTCATTGAAATCCGCACTCGCTTCCGTCGGATATCCTTCGATGTCAAGATATTCAACTAACCGGTCATAAACCTTCTCCTTGATTGCATCCATCTCTTTACAGCTTTGCTTTACCAGAACCTTATCCACAGGAACCGCCTTAACTGATTCCAGTCGAAAACCTAATCTCTTCTCTGCCTGTCGAATAGACATCTTCGAATACGAAGTAATCTGTTTCGTCCTTTGGTATACCGCTGTCGTAGTAAAATCATGCCTCGTCAGGTTCTGAGAGCCTCCACGACCTCCATGATGAAATTTCGGAAAACCACCTCGTCCAGCTTGAAATAGTAATTTGAGCACCATCTTTCTGACTCGACTAATTAGCTCGCACTCTATACTTGAGAAATCAGAAAAACTCACCGTTTGGAAACGACAGTGTAATTGTTAAAAAGTCGCTGATGCCTTCCTTATGTGAGTAATCACAGTTATGTGTGGGAAAGCTTTCTTTGATTGTGCTCTCTATCCTTCGATAACGATAGCTCCCATCAACTTGTCCTCCCACCTAACAATCCGAAGCTTGGCGAAGGTTCAGTCGCTGATAAACACGTCTGTAGCGAGACTGAGGGGCTAGTGCAAGCCAGACTAGCGAGACTGGTGAGCCATCTTATAGATTTTAAACACATAGTACCGACACAAATCATAGTGAAGCACTTTGAACGATGTTCTTTTCAGCCAGCGTGTTTGCCAGACAGTGTTACACAGTAACTTTAAGCCGCGACGCAAGTGAGCCAGATCTCCAGCAGTGACATCGCTCGACAGCAGCAGCCCTAACGGTAGTAACTGCGAAGGAAGTCGCTGCTATTATATATATATAAAGGATATAAGAGGGAGGGGCTGCAATCGGGGGGCTGCTGACATATTCACGTTACCGCCCACCATTACCGCCCTCACCAGTCCCAGAGTTCGCATACAGAGATATTCTTGAGAGTGTGTAGAGTTCTTTCGGCTCACAAGAGGAGAATTACAACGGGTACTACCTATCCTATCTCCGCCTTGATCAAAGTATAATACAATGACGGACATCGATTATAAAGTGGTAACTTGAACTTGTTCTACAGGACTAGCTTTAACGCACTCTATGTCATCAGGAAGGTTCTGATCGTGAGAAGCCATACTTACTTATCTCAAGGTTTAATGTTAATGAGGCTGGAGAGTGAGAGTAGTAGAGGGGAGCTAACTCCCACACCTGCACCAACGATACCAAGGCAAGGGGAAGTGCAAGGACTCTTGGAATGAGAGGTCATGTAGGTCTAGCATAGCAACACTAACAGAGAATAGACAGCCAATAAAGGGAGATTTCACCTGATACCTATGCGTGTGTCTGATTAGACAGGGCGAATATATGAGACCTCTCCTTCAGATCTCGCTCATCACAAACACCTCATGCGTCATTGTTGTTGGCAAGGGACCTGTTGGTTCTAGAGGTGAGCTACACTTATATGTGGATGGCGAAGTGGTGAACTAGAGAAAAGGATGTGCAGGATGGTGTGGTGTTGTGGGCATTTGGAGGAGGGTGTAATGATGTTCGGGTGATGTTAGGCCTTCCTTGATATTTTGTATATCCCGTCCCATGCTTTTAGGGGGTGGTACTACTTGTTACCACATGCTGCATACAGAGGCTCACACCAAAATAGTCTGGTTGGCACAACACCCTCCATAACACCAAAAGTCTTTTCCTCCTTCCGGTTTGGGAATCTTGCATATGCAATTCCTATGCACCGCATGCAGCTTGGCATTATTCAGCTCCAAAACAGGTTGCAATAGCAATGCAGCTATGTACTGATGAGTTTTACCTTGTCCCTGAATATAACCAGACTACCTGAATATCTATATTACCTTGAATATAACCTAAATTGCTTATTACGTCCATAACGTGGCCAGCGGAGTATGCCAAGCCTGCTGCATTATAGATGCATACTCCGAGTTCGCATAGTTACTAGAGCATGTTCACACCTTTCGGTTTTCTAACCTCCGATTGAGCGCTTGGGATCGAGTTTGCAGAGTTTCTATCTCAGCACTGACGAGCCCAAGATCTGTTTGAAATGATGACAAGTACGACTCCACAGTTTTGAGAACTTCATCACAGGCCTAGGAAATTCTAAGTACACAAATAAAAGCCATCATATGGTAAACTAACCTTGACAGACCGATGAAGATCATGAAACTTATCCTTCTCCTTCTCATCTGCCATAAAATGAGCTAGCCGCCATGCAAATGGTGCAGAGAGGGGCCGAACCCACATTCATCCACAGACTAAATGCAAGGATCTCAGTTGGAGAGTGGATATTAGAATGAGTGAATGGGTAATTATTTCAGGAAGGAATAGGCCGTTTATGCGTGCTGGGGATTCTGGTTCGGTGGTATATCGCTGCACTGAGGATGAGTAAACCACAGTTGAAGTGGTTGGAATTATGTTTGGGGAAAGCATTGGAAGCTAGGTAAATCTTGCTTTTTTCATGCCTGCAGTTACAATAGCAAACGGCCTATTGCATCTAACTGGGGAATACCCTGCAGCCGCAATCATACGTCCTGAACAATCTACCGCTCCGCCTACTATTTATACCACATCCACTCAATCATCTCGATTCACTGATTACATTTAGTCCCAGATTACCAATGCATGAACCGGAGAGGATGGTGCCACTAATCGAACCACCAAATATGAATTAGGACATCCCCATGTTGGATATATATAAAGACTGCTAGGGGGTATGGAATGATGATAATCTTGTATTGCTTAATTTTGTTTTTATATACTATCTATAGGCTCTATGGAAAGGTATTGATGCACTAAAAGTTAGACTACTTTAGAATCGGTAGCTTAGTATAGATTAGAAGTGGGGGGGTTGTCTCTTGTTCTTATTCTTCCTGTACTTCCAGATAATCATCAGTTCAGACAGAGTGGTCCATAGAATACATACAGATTCCGTATGAGATTATGAGTTAAGCTTTACTCTATATGTGTTCCTTTTCATAGTTTATCAGTGGCGGTACTAAAAAGACTAGATACTCTATTCCTCCTGGTAGACTGGAAGATTACTGTGGTAAATTCCAGGAGTGGCTGCTGTGGTAGCACTCTTCAGAGTCGGTAGAAGTCTTTCTGTTCTCTTTCTCTTTTACTTCGATACTCTATTCCTCCTAATAGGCTGGAAGATCGCTGTAGTGAATTCCAGGAGTGGCTGCTGTGATAGCACTCTTCAGAGTCAGTAGAAATCTTTCTGTTCTCTTTCTCTTTTACTTCGATACTCTATTCCTCCTAATAGGCTGGAAGATCGCTGTAGTGAATTCCAGGAGTGGCTGCTGTGATAGCACTCTTCAGAGTCAGTAGAAATCTTTCTGTTCTCTTTCTCTTTTTCTTCAATACTCTATTCCTCTTAGTAGGCTGGAAAATCGTGATTTTCAGGAGTAGCAGCTACAGTAGTACTCTCTCTTACTTCAAAATCGGTAGCAAATCTTTTTGTTCTCTTTCTCTTTCTTTGATACTCTATTCCTCTCGGTATGCTGGAAAATCGCTGCGATGATTTCTAAGAGTGGTAGCACTCTCTCTTTACTTCAGAATCGGTAGCAAATCACATTTCTATTCTCTTTTCTTTAGTTCACTGTGGGAGCCTTTACTATTTTCAGTCCCAGGATCCTAAGTTCCTATGGCTTTGTTTTTCTTTTCTCCTTCTTCAGATCTTTCTCTTAGTATATTCTTATGTTTCTGCCTTTCGCTATGATGTCGTTCAGTGGGGAGAAAAACACAATTAAGATACAGGACTTTCTAGAGCTATTGGAGTTGTTCTTTGAAGGACTTGATACTCTGATCAGTGATGTAGCCTGGTGTGAATGGGCCAAAGTGCTGGCATTGCAGGACTATTTGGAAGGCAAGGCAAAACAATTCTTCTTCAAGTTGAAAGCGGATAAAAAGACCACCTATAACGCTGCTGCTAGAGCTTTAAGGCAACGATTTCCTGCACAATTTGACGAATATTGGTTTCCGGAGGTTGTTAAAGCCTATGAGAAGCCTAAGCCCTAGATAGAACAAACTCAGCTACCAAATCAAAAGTGTTATGTAGCTTAGAGAGCGAGACTGTGAATATATTGGGGTTGTGTGCATTATTGGCTACAATCCCTGTCCAGTTGTTTCACTCGCTGCGTGGTGGTGTTTTACTCGCCGTCATGTTCAGCGGTTGCGAGCGCTTGGAAATCCCCTTTTCCGGACGTTTGTCGGAACTCACAATACTCTACATGAATAGTGCACGATGATGATAAATCCATGCAGAACCCCTACTCTAGAGTAAAACGCCAACCGACCGACTCCGGCGGCCAGGCCATGATCCATGATGGCATGGCAGCATACGCAGAGACCATTGCGAATAGCTATAAACATCCCTGTAGCGATGTCACATTTCTAATACAAGATAAGGTAGATCTAGAAGGCTAGAAACAACGTTAACCTCAGCAGAGAGCTGGAGGCCTTGTTCTTTTCTGCATGCAGCAAAGTATCACGAACATGTTACATCATGCTCCAAAGCCACTTTATTCCCATTATTACTTTCCTTCCATCGCAGTTATTTGGGTCTCGTTGCTACAAAATAACCTTCATATCGGATATGTCCCTATTTAGTAATTATAACGTCGCTGTGGCCGCTGCGGTGTTGTGGTAAATCCCTGTTGCCATCCGTGGCATTGAACAATTTAATCCCGTAACGGACCAGAACATATAAAAACTCCCCCAAATCAAAATTACTAAATCTTTCGAACATTTCTTTTCATGCCACATATAAATATAACAAGGCAAATTCCGAGCATCTACGGCCATAGACTGAAGAAACAAGGAATCCCGTCCACAGTGCCATATATAAGCTTCAGATCACCAGGCTAGTACTACGTTTGACTTCTTGTTTCGGTAGCGTTGGATGGTTGCATTTTTGAGAAATCACACAGCAGGTAGTCCTTTTTTAGCCCATACCTTTTCCGGTATCTCCCAGTTTACCCTTTTGTAATTAAGCTAGTCCTATCTTGGTAGTCTCCCTACTACAACCATTTTTAGTGGTTATCATTTTTAGATCGAGACTCCACGACGCCAACAGGCAGCTGAAGGGAGCCCTTGACACAAAGTGCTATAGACAAAAATTTCGGAGTAGCCTCATGTTTGGGGTCTGACTTGGATCCTAAATGCCAGCTATGCTGGGTAGTGTTCTGGGCCGTTCCGGGATTCCGGTCCATACCGGTATGGACTAGGCCGTTGCGAGATTGCCGGGCCGTTGCGGAATGAATGTATGCGCACTCCAACAACGGTTCTACAATACTATAGCGACACTCTCATACCGCATGTAGTAAATACTAAATTCCAATATTAGGGTTATATAGCAGCCTATTTAATTAAACCAAAAACAAAGGGATAGAGCAAAATTAATCAAACATCATGGAGGTGATAAAGCGATACAGATACCTCTAGAGGTAGCTTAAAAGACTCGAGTAATGACCGTGACTGTTGAACTCTACCAAATAGTATGGTATGAGATCACAATTCGGCCAGCTTACAGAACCTCTTACCTATACCAGAACTATAGCAGTTATAAATGTCGTCCGATGCTTTAAAAGCCAACATTAAGGATTGGTTAGTACATTAAATTCTCAACATATATGTATTGCACCTTCAAACTCATTCAAACTACATACCAGCATTGAGCGACATATTCCACAAACCTACTCACGCACATGTCGGACTCCTCATATTATCTGATATTTAATCACTTGCGCTTATCCCCTTCATGTGGTTAAGTTACTTGCCCTTTGTTTATTTTATTAGGTAACTAGCTATAACATGTGGTATTGTCACTGTAGTATTGTAGAACCATTGTTGGTATTGCAAAAAATATACCCAGTTGCTGTAGCAATTGAAAACCTTTGACCAAATTTTTAATTCCGCAATGGCCTGGCTGGGCCGTTCCGGAATGGCATACATATACTGTATAGTCACACATTATAAGTATATTAATGTAAGCAGATAGCGCAAGTGATTAAACACCAAAAAAAGAGACAAATAGAACTTAGTTATGAGGAGTCCGACATGTGCGTAAGTAGCTAGACTATTGTCCGCAATCACCAAGCATTGTGTAATTCCTCCTTCACAGGAAGGTTCAGCAATTAATGGATTGATTGAGGCAAGCGAAGCTCTTTTTTATACCCCTCATAGGTAACTTGTTATAAAGTAACTGTAATATTGGACACCCTACTATTTTGTATTTACTATATGTGATATTGGAGTGTCGCTTATTGTAGAACTGTTGTGGTATTGTAGAAGTCACCGTGGCATTGAAAACCTTTGACCAAAATTTTAATTCCGCAATGGCCTGGGCCGTTGCAGAATCCAGGCCATACCGGAACGGCCTGGATCCCGGAACGGCCCAGAACATATATATGTATGTAGGTCAAAAAAACTATACAAACCGGCAGATACTACGGAAACCATCTCAGAAAATAAATGAAAGAATAAACATAGATTAAAAGCTTCCCAAATCACATCCAGGGAGATGAGGAGGGTTGTGGAACAGTGACAAAAAACAATTGCGAACATATTTCTACGAAATTTAGCGCCGTTTGAGTCCTTGTATTCGTTACGGCTTCAAGAGGGCTGATACGTATGAGTATTTTGCTATATAGGCGGACTCACAGTACTGAGATGAAGTATATATCTCTCTCAATTTGCTTCCCCAAAAATCGCGCAATACAATCGCACACCAAAAGCCGCTCATACGTACCTATGCAGTCAAGTGACGTATCTCTCTCTTCCTGTTTGTAACAGGATTAACTAACACTTGTGCGGCCCCAGCAGCCATCATGAAATTCTATCTAGGGACCGCCCTGATCTTTAATACAGTTTTCTTCATCTATCTGGTTAATGCAGAAGTATGTAACGGCGCTTGTGCCGCTTGCTGAAAAATCGGCCAACTTGGGGTAGATACCAAGTGGGAATGCGAAGCTTGTGGTTACTGTGGTAATTACTGTCCACCAGGTTACTATGGCTTACACTGCGCAAAATTGCATGTAAGTTTGGATTTTTTTATTCTTCCAATTATCCTATGTTTCTGTGGGGATATATGAATACATACAACCTTTATTGTTGATATGTCGCTAACGAGGAAGCAATTTAATAGCTACGGGATGGTGATAATGGCTATGGGTCTTGCCAAGATAGACCTGAATAAATGACAAGATAAGGCTCCATATTCCGTTTTTCACACATTTATGTGTCGCAAATTATTAACGAAATTTTCCTGTATTTGGTTTTTCCTCCTGCCCCATCCATACCTGTATGAAACTCAATGCAAGAACATACTAGTCAGTATATTGAGACCACATACGTGAAAGAAAAGAGAGATTTCGAAGATGAGGACCTAGCACCTTGCACAGTTACCCGAAATAGTGCAGATTTTTTTGAACTCATCTGCGGCATGAGGATCACTAAGTACTGGGAGTTGAATGACCTGGCTATTTATGCATTTCGACGGTTACGAGGTCAATACACAATCCAATTATAGAATTGAATGTGATATGTACATATTTGTACCTGGCGGAACACGGCTCCACAAATGACCACTCAACTAACAGTTAACAGTTTTTACTTAGTTACAATACCCTTGTGCATATTTTTGCAGGGGGGGTCGCAAATACTTTCACCGAGGTACTGTACAATTTGGTTGGGTTGACTTTTCATAGTCCAGTGACTTTTTATAGGTATACAGTAGAACTTCATTACAAGCATGTCATCGGGCAGTCGACCCCCATTCTTATAGCGAATATATGCTTATATCAACATGTGTAGCTAAATGAACGTACAGTGTGCATGGATTGGAGATTGAATCGGGTTGTTCACATCAGAAAGGATTTTTATGGCGTCTGGACGCCACTATGTGGCGATCTGAGGTCGCCCAGATCCTGCAGTCATGACCCTCTGCTATCCTATGCTATCCTGTGCCTCTCTATGGTAACCCAGTCATTGCCGGGGGGAGGTGCAGAAAAGCTGCTATTATAGCTGGAGCTTCTCACGTCTCGCTCTCGTCCTCGGAGAACTTGGGACCATTGTAGGGAGAGCCTAGAGATGATATTGATAGCGTAGTGGCTCTTGAGGGTTCTGAAGGAATATTGGTCTTGGCTGTAGCTGCTCCACCGATATGTCTGCAGTCTCAGCTTCTTCCAGAGTGGGAGGCCCTGTTATATTCTTCTGGGCAATAGGAGGGGGGTTTCTTCTAGACTGGCCAGCAAATTGCCAGGCCGGACCATCTAAGGTAGATTCGGGGATGAGGCTGCCACCTCTGCATTTGGGATCCGGCGTAGCCAGACTGTCTGAGTTTGGGGGGTATATAGGTTTCTTGAAGGTGTGGAGTTTTAGATATACTAATCGAGGTGGTTTGGGCCAGGTGTAATCTTGAGACACTCAGAGATTATGACGGACCTTGAGACACTCAAAGGTTCGAATCCTAGCTTAACGCCATGTGGTGATATGTATGAATTCTATAGAGCAAAGAACCCCGGAGCGGGAGCGACCTATATAGCTATCTGACTATCTAATCTCATATCACGTGCCCAAGGCCATGCATGTATCATCTCTCAGAGCACCCCCATGTCATTTTTTTTTTTTTTTTTTTTTTTTTGACAACCCTTGTATGTGTAGACTAGCCAGATACGTAGGCCTGGCCTAGTTGGTGTAGTAGTCTGGTGTAGGACTAGTCTGGTTTGTAGGACCGACTAGGTAATGAAATTCCGAAAAGGGTAATTTTCGAATCACACCATAAATTCTCACTCATGGTTCTCCCGCTCCGCACTTCCTCAAACCAACACCTCCTCAAACCAACTCTTCCTTAAACCAACTGTTCCTCAAACCAACTCTCAGCTCAAGATGCCTTTAACAAATATTACCATCGATATTGGATCTGGAACATCCATAGTTGGCCCAGAATTTTGGTAAGTTGTAGGAACTCCAAACGTGCTTGTACGTTGGGTTTAGCCTGCGAGAGGGTCTGTGCAACTGATAGATTCGTTTTACTAGGGCTCACTCTGGCCTCGATGCTAAAATCATTGGCATGGGCTGCGGCTTTGCTGCAGCCATGTTTCTGGTGGGCGCAGTGGCCGCTAAATGGTTAAGCCAGCGTGGGAACAACCAGGCTAGTTCTACTGGTGCAGTAGAACTAACCAACGTTATCTCTGGAGGTGAGCCGAGTAATCGGGAGCCCGCCCCAGAGGCTGTTACCGCCCCAGCAGCTGGAACGAGGAGTGGGCCGCAAATGCAGCTCCCGGTGCATGACGTGCAGCAGCGAAGATAAGGGCTGAGTTGGAGAGGGGAGGGGGGGCCACCGGTGGGGCTGGCAGGGGAGGGGAGGGGATGGGAGGGGATGAGAGGGGAGGTTAATGTTTTTGGTATGTTAAAAATTTCTCACCCTAAAATACCTTTCCGCTAATGTATAAAAACAAGGCAGAATCCATTGATGGGTTGACAATGATGTCTCAGGCTCGCGTGCCACTTCCTGGTAAGAATTAATCATCAGCAGACCAATAGAGTAAAGTACTGACAATATTCCTATAATCTTTGGGGTGCTTTTGGAAGAGTTGTGCAAACGAGATAATATCAAAGTACTGGTGGTTGTTGAAACTCTGCTGGCTGAAATCAAGTCGAGAGGTAAACAATATTCCCTCCATATACTTTATTACTATAGGCTAAGCCCCGTAAAAGACACAGTGAAGTAGGAATCTATCGCGTGCCGGAATCAGTATCGCATTAAAAGTCGCTCTGGACGTAGGTCAAGAGATCCGCATGGATGATAATCATTGGTACGACATCAATGCTATTGCGGGAAGCCTCAAGCTCTTCATAAGAGAAATTCCGAAGCTTCTCATCCCTCTCGAAATCCTGGTCACTTCAAAACTCTTACATGTAAGTCACAGCATCAATACCCCCTTGATAGCAGCTCACTGATTTCGTTATAGTGGAATTACCTGAGGAGGAACAGTGATAGAATCAATGCGTACAGAAACGTTATGACAATGGCATTGGAGAGAGCTAGTAAGCCAGATCGCTGGAGTGGAATCCCCAAGGATGGTCCTGGACGCGGCTCAGGCTAGACTAGCGGGAAAAATGATGAGGGATCCCTCAGCGTTGGGGGACTTGTGGGTGGACCAGGAGGCGGAAAGAAATAGAGAAGAGGGCAGAGACTGGAAAGACTTTAGCCAGCCGTTCCCTATAGAGGATGGCTTCACCTCGGCGTTGTCGGCAATCTTGAGCAAAGTAGGAAGGCTGGTGGAGGAGGGAGAGGAAAGGGTAAGCATGGGGGGAGCAACAGAGGAGGTGGTCATACCAGTAGTCGACCTGGGCTTATCGGGCACGGCTAAGGCACCCGCTTGGATCAGAAGGATTGAGGAAGTCAGGGGTGGAAGCGTGGTGGTATACACCGATGGTAGTATGAGCGAGTCAGGCAAAGTAGGGGGGGATGGTGTTCAGAGGGAGGGGTAGTGAAAGGTTGCGTGGGCTTAGGAAGGATGGCCACGGTGTGGGACGGAGAGGTGGCTGGACTTTACAGGGCCGTAGAGAATTCACCTGCTCACTGGAAGGTGCTAGTCCTCACGGATTCTCAGGCGGCGGTCGCGGCTGCGGTTAAGGCCGGAAAGAGGGGAAGTTACCGGACGGCGGGTTTAGGAAAGCTCTTAGTGGAAATAAAAGAGAGACAGGACAAGCTAGGGGCAGACGCTGTGAAACTCGGGTGGGTTAAAGCACACATTGGAATCCCGGGGAATGAACGAGCGGACACCCTAGCCAAGGAGGGCTCGGAGAGAATACCTAGAGCCGGGGGAGCTACAGATCACGGAGGGGGGGGTTAGACAGGAATGGAAAAGGATGAGGGAGGCAGAGAGGAAGGTACGAGGCAGCGGAGAAGGTCGAGTGGTCAGGTGGGAAAGAAAGGCACGGGTTAAGTACGTCCACTGTAGGACGGGTAAAGGGAATTTGCAGTCCTGGAGAAACAGGTTGGATGCTACGGTAGACCCGATGTGCAGGACATGTGGACGCCAGGTAGAGACAGGCAGGCATGTTGCATTGGTGTGCCCACGGGGAGAGGAGATGGGCAGAAGGTGGGGAACGTGGGAGGAGATGGATGACCGGAGAAAGTGGCTGAAGAAGATAAAGGATGGGGGAGAGGAGCGGACGGTAGACCTGGTAGAGGCGTTCTTCTCTAACCTGGATTTGACCTAGGCAATAGTGGTTTTGGGGGTTACGAATCCCTTTTGTTAAAAGGGGAAGGGCCAGTAGAGGCGTGGCGGGGGTGGTTATATTTACTCGGGGAGTTGGCCGGCAAACGAGGGCGGGGAGGCGGAGGCAGGGGTTATTTCGGTTATTTTGTTTCATAGGCTCGGAAGGCAGGACGTTTATGTGGCCCGTTGTTCCGATGGTGTACCGAGTCTTTTAAGATGAGGGATCGGGGCCGCTTCATAGCCTTATACTCCATAAGCGTACAGACTTCAAAAAAAAAAAAAAAAATGACAATGGCATTGCCTCCCTACACCTATTATTTTCTACGGCAGTTGTATCTACATTTCCCAACGTAATGGGAGTCCCAATGTCTACTTCTTCTGGGTGTGTGTCTAATGTTTCCATATTAGCCTACAGCCTTTTGATGAGGGGTGAGAAGGCAGCCCTGGCTGTGCAATAAATACCGCTTACATCTAGAGCCTTTTGCTACGGGGCTTCGATCTACAGTGTCAGGGAGGAGGGGCTCGTCATTTATATTGGCGTAATGGCATCTGTATTCATGTGTTTCCTTCAGTTATATTCCGTGTCTGCTGTGCATTTTTCTTGCATGTTTGTTTATTTTCCTTCTTGTCTTTTTTGTAATGTAGTAATGTGTAGTTTTATTTAACATCTAGTGAAGTCTGGGTATTGATCATGATACTAGCTGGTGTGCATCTAGGCTTTCTTTGTAGCCAGTTCTTTCATTACCATTATTATGCTTCCACTCACTAGAACACACCTGCATACCTGCCTCTTTATTTAGAAGGAATAGGCTGCAGTGAGAAATGATGTTTGAACAAGGCAATGCTCCGCTACTACTTCAAAATTGGATTGTGAAGCGACTGGAAGATATGTATGTTCCTCGATCCCGTCTCATCTTGTGCGTGGAGCAGGTGGATGATTTCTTGCAAGAAAGTGAGTTGTGATTTACTAAAATACTCGATGCTAATACGATCAGCAACAACCACCTTGACAGGACGAGCGCTTGGTCGGATCTCCACAACCAGAACAGATATAGACAAACAGATCGCTGCACAAGAAAGCCCTGGCCGCCCACAACAGGAATATCTCCTCCCCTCTTCCTCATGCTTCTTCTTCCTCGCTCTCACCAAAACCTCCCCCTCATGGGCATTGGTCCACGACTCTGCGAGAGCACTCACATCAATTTGGTACCACCAATCAGGGAATTTGTAACTTCCCCACATCGCAGCATAATCCTGCCAGCCAAGGGAAAGAGAAAAAACAATCCTGCAGAGCGTAGTCTGGCTTGCACTTAGGCAGAGCGACAAAGTAAACCCGCCACACAAGACACGACTACAGTCACTGGGCACCCACAGCCACCACCCCCACCACCAATGGCAATGCAAGCCACCGTGGCTGATCACAACAAGAGTGCGTACGAAACCGACGACCCTCCGAGAGCGAAAAGAGCTTCAACAACAAATACCTCAAGGAGCTCTTCGTGGCATGTAATATTTTGGATTCACTAGGTCCTACAGAAGAGGAGTGGTAAGAAGCCACCGCTGAATGGACATACCATATTAGGGCAATTATCAGGATTGGTGGGGTTCGCCGCACCCACTCCTTATCAGACGTACATGATCTCCCACTAACAACTCTATGACTCCCGGTGTCAGAAACAAGCGCCTACACCACACCTTTGGCGGAAGTGGAGATCCACAGGCTGAAGCAAGAGATAATTAGGCTGGAGAAAGAGAACCACGAACTGAAGAGGGATGCTATCTCCTGCGAACAACCAACCCCGCCACCACCGCCGCCATTATCACCCCCCCCCCCCTCCGGTAACAGACAGTAGTACCCAGACCCAACCCCCTCCAGCACGCATGTATGCGGAGGCAGCAACCAACACTACCCGGCAATCGGCACCAGCTCCAACACTACCAGAGCGTCATCATCCAAGACCAAAGGCAAGGGCGGAGGAAGCACCACCCCCACTCCCGAACAATAAGGGCAAGTCTTCGAACAGGTCGAGCACCGCCCCACAGGCAAAACCACAGGGACCACCACCTACCCCAACGACACCACCCCCGACCACCCCCTCCAAAAAGGTAACAACACACGCCGTAGTCCTACACGGAGCCCCAACCAAATACAAGCCCGGCTTGATGCGCTGTTGGTTAGCAGATGACGCAGATTGTGAGTATCCGCTGGCTATTACAAGAGGATAGGAGGGCTAGAAAGTCAGCTTTGTAGCTGGTCATCTACCTGAAGAAAGAGATCAATATCAGGCTTGTGCTCCGCATGGGAAGGAATATCTTCCGAACTACAGCATACGACTGAAATGCATGATTTTTTTGCGGGGATTTGAGGTCTTCTACCACTCGAGAGTGTGTTCATATTTCCTACCAGAGCCGAGTTTTGTTTTCCAGCTGCGAGAATTTGGGACTTGTGAGTCCAAGGGCGAGGAGGTGTTAAAGAGGGAGCGGGAATAATTATCCCGGAGGGCGAGAAGGGGCAGAGCTGGGATTCCAGTCGGGGCTGTGAGCTCATCCAACATTGTCGGTTAACAACAGCATGGGACTCCCGTTCACAATTTCCCTTTGTATCAATAATGTATCTAGTGACGGGCCTGGCAGATTAACTTGCCTGGTTCTGAATCCACCTGGGTTTCCGGGTGGCTCTTCATAGCCCTCCTAACAGGGCCGCATAAGAGTAATGAGTATTTAAATGTAAAAAAAAAAGATGCTAATACGATTCTCCCCCACACAGATACCAGATACCAGGAACTTTTGTCCCCGACGTCTTCGCCGCTCTACGGTCTAAAATCTTCCTGATTGTGAACTCAACTTTATCCGGCGGTGGAGGGGTAATAGTGTAATCCACTCCTCCAACCCCAGTGACGACAACAGCAGCTCCAGCCACTTGACTCTGATGGCGCAGAAAGCTATTCACTAACTTCTAGGCCTAAAGATGATGGTGCTATTTTTTCGTTTAAGGAGGAGTACGCTGCAGTCGTGCAGGTAAATGTTATGAGCCGTGGGACTGTGATGATTGGCTGTACGAGTCAATTATTCCAGGGACCTGGGATGCCGGTTTTTCTTTTGCGTATTGGAGTTACAGGTATAATGGTAGTTGTAATAGTTGCCTAGAATGCAAGGATATATGTCGATTGTATTGGAGATTTGTTTGTGAGCGAGGGTGGAATTGTTTAATGTGGTATACCACTACCCGTTAGAGCTCTGCGTTGCTTGTTCAACGTCTTCTCTGGTTGCTTCTGATGTCCCGCGTTGTGTTTGTTGTATTTGTTGACTAGCTAGTTGAATGCGATATCGTTTTTATAAGGAGGTTCTCACACTGTGACAAGTGCAAGGTATAATAAAATCCGAAGGTTGATCAGGCCTTGGATGAGAGTAGATTTATAGAAGAGTAGCTAGAGGCCCTTCTATATCAGAAAGCGGGACATTGAGTCTACAAGGTATGGCTTGAAGTGCATAGCAGCAAACAACTATCACGCGTTATTTTAGCCGGGGGCCGAAAGTTAGTCTGGTTGGCCGAAAGTCTCCTAATTCCTTGGTATACCGCGAGCGACCTAGAACACATACATTATCACTCGTATTTTTATACGATATCAAGCCTAATACAAAACCAAGTTTGAGCGCAAGCTTTTGGATTGAACAGGGGACACAAAATTAAAGAGTGGATCACCATCTAACATCTACTACCTACTATAGACTGAAGAAAACGAGGCATCCCGTCCGCTCCACGATATCTAAGCTTCAGATCGACAGGCTGGTGGGTGACCACGCGATAAAGTCTCCCTCTGCAGCACTAAACAGGCAATCCGCAATTATTTTGCCTGGCATTGCTTGATTACCTTTTTTGGGGGTTACATTAGATAGTCCCGATTTGGCCCTTACCTTTTATGGTCTCACAGACTACCATTTTTGGAATAAAGCTAGTCCTCTTTGGCATACCAGACTAGTACTCTATATGGTGCCGGCAATATGGAACCAACCCTAAATTGACACCTACGAACTTTGCATACTCTACAACCACAACATATGTAAATCATTATATGAAAGCGTATATTGATAAAACTAGGCTTGTAGAAGAAGGCTTCGCTCTCAGAATTAAAAAAATAAATTGAAAATTGAAGAAGTTATAAGGGAAAGAAAAACAAAATTTTATGAGAGGAGATGTGAATATTACATGCCAAGAGGTGGTAGACTAACTTAAATAGAAAAAAAGAACGATGACTAAGCTAACTTGCGGCGATGATTTTAAAATTCAGCTACTGCTAGTGATAAAGGCTCTCGTATTTCCCAAGGTCGCTCTAGCTGTAATTGCATGAACTGCAGAACTGCCGTATGCCGCATCAAATTTTGTTGTTTCTCTATTTGATCGCAATAACTTTTTTAAATCCTTTTCAAGATCTCCCTCCCTATTTTGCGCTTGTGTTGGTACTACCCCAGCTACCGCAGGTTGGGCCAGTAGATCAGAAGGTATTTCTAAAGTATTCTTAAAATACCCCGTAATTAATGTAGTACCAGTAGCTACCATTTGCAAGTCCCACTTTCTCTTTTTATCCCGCCATCTTATGTGCCTTGACTGTTGACTTCCCTGATAGCATTTTATTATAGGAATTTTCCATTATGGAAGTCTTTAGTTTTATAAAGGTATCTTCTTCTATAATTAACTCTTGATCCAGAGTCTCCCATACTATCTCTATATCCAAGTCCTCCAGCTCCTCTTCTATATTCAAGTCCTCCTGCTCAGTAACCTCTGTGCGATGTAGATGTACAAGTTAACTTGCATATGTAGCAGCCCGACAGGCTCTCTTTTTCTTAGTCAACCGTGGCATCTATATGTATACAGAATATCTTAGTTAAACAAGTATTTCTAGAGTACATACTATAGAGATATCGGGAATCATAGCTACCTCTAGATTTGGAGTTCGGGCTATGTCTTGGGAATATTTTAGTGCTTAGTCAGCAGCTTGGAGAATGTTACAACAGGTCGGTTACATATTGTCGGCACCATATAGAGTCACAAGCACAACATATGATTCCGATCCCCAGAGCCCGAACTCCAAATCTAGAGGTAGCTATTATTGAAAGGTTACTATGAGCGGAGGTATCGCGGTAGTAGAACGGAGGAAGCAGCGGTGGACAATTGGTGCAATGAAGCAGAGAGTGCGAGTGTGCGAGCAGCTTATGGTTCGGTCGAAAGTAGACGATCTATTGAGTCTATCTCGAGGCGTGTATGTATAGAACTAGATACAGGAGCGCGCTGAGAGCTCGTATAAATAGGTACGAGATCAGAGTAAAGATCTAGCAAGGAAATATAAGTAACGTAGCTTAGTGCTAATATCGTAGACAGAAAAAACCTGTTGGGACAAATATTGGTACTGAGCTAGTAAGGAGATTAAGTGAGACATATATATACAATGTATATGAACGAATCATCTATGAAAGAAAGAAATAATCCAGAGATTTTTGTCGGGTAGCAAGTGTACGCAGTAGATATCAGCATAAGTAAGAAAGCATAGATACCTAACTATATCTGTCACAACACCCAAGTGCCTCAGTATACCGAGCGCTCATGTATATAGACTTCTCTCTTTTCCTGCTTTGTTATGTCCCCAATCCAACGTCTTGTATATACTACAAAGTACTTGGTTCACATACCTGGGAACGCCTTGCTCCTCGCCTTGCCTTGCCTTGCTCCTCGCCCTGCTTACGCCTCGCCCCGACCGTTGTATCCCTCGGTTACCCCCGCGCCACGATCTTTGAATACCCCAGTATGAATCGACGATAGAAATTCGCGAACCCCAGGAAGGCTTGCACGTCTTTGAGGTTGGCGGGAGCCTCCCATTCCTGGATTGCCGCGACCTTTGCGGGATCCACTCTGATGCCTTCCGTAGTTAAAATCAGCCCTAGGTATTTGACCTCCTGTACGTGGAATTCGCACTTTTCTGGCTTTAAGTAATAAGTATATCCCAGCCTGCTCGAGCTTCTCTAGTACCTACTTGCTTGACGTGCAGTTTATGCTCGGCTAACGAGTCCGAATGGATGAGGATGTCGTCTAGGTAGGCCGTGCAGAACACATCGAGGAAGTCACGCAGGGTGTCGTTGATAAAGTGTTGGAAGGAAGCCGGGGCATTTGGTCAAGCCGAAAGGCATGACGTTGTATTTGAAATGTCCATACCGAGTACGGAAGGCCGTCTTCCATTCCTCACCCTCAGCTATCCGTACCAGGTTGTACGCCCCCCTCAAATCCAGCTTTGTGAACCACTTGGCCTTGGATAACCTGCTTAATGTCTTCTGGCGGGTATCGATTTTTTACCGTTATCTCGTTCAGGCCCCGATAATCCACGCATAGACGGAGGGGGCCGTCTGCCTTTTTGGCGAAGAGTACGGGGGCGCCTGCTGGGGATGAGCTGTGACGGATGAAATTTTTGGGGAGGTTTTCTTCCAGGTACTTCTTCAATGCTTCTAACTCCGTCTAGGACATTCCGTAGAGAGGGCCGTAGGGGGGGTCTTTCCGTCTACCAGTGGGATCGTGTGGTCATATGGCCTGTGCGGAGGGAGTCTTTCCGCGGCTTTTTCTGAGCACAGGTCGATGAACTCATGATATACCTCTGGAATCAGATTTTTCCACTCCTCCTTGGGCCGCAGCTTATTGATTTCTAGGTTAACCTCATAGATCGACAGGGCGTGAGCATGCCCCCCTGTTGTTATAGATCATCTGGTACAAGCTTGTGCAGCACTCATCACACAGTTGGTACTCTCACATGACGGCCCCTAATCTCAGATTAGGCTCTCATTCTACAAGCCGCCTAGTATATATGTATAAGCTCTGGTGCTAACATTAGTGCTTCCTTCAGCTTACACTGAGAAGCGGCATTACGACCCGGTCGGCATAATGTCAGTTCATCAACCGCCACAGCAACCAGACTAAACCGCCACATATTCTAGAACAAATGAGATATTGACCTAGAGACTGAAGAAAACGAGGCATGCCGTCCGATATCTAAGCTTCAGACCGCAGACTGCGGTAGGTGACTCCGCGGGAAAGTCTCCCACCGCAGCATGCAATGGGTATTCAGAATTTTTGACTTCTTCTTTCGGTATCATTGGATGGTTGCCTTTTTGAGATAATCCTTTTTTGGCCCATACTTTTTCCGGTATCTCTACCCTTTTGGTCATTAAACTAGTCCTATCTTGGTATTTTCCCGGTTATCATTTTTAGATTGAAACTCCATGATGCCAATAAGTAGCTGAGGCGAGCCCTCGACACGAAGTACTGCAAACAAAAATTTCGGAATAGCCTCATATTTGAAGTCTGACTTGGATCCCAAATGCCAGCTGTACTGGGTAGTCAAATATATATATGTACGGTTATTTGCCTCCTTACTGAACAGAAATTCACAACATCGCCTATTATCAGCTCTAAGCTCTCCTGACAACCAAAGATGTCTCCATCCTGAAGAACGCTTACCAGAAAGACACAGTGAGAAAGCTGAACAGCATTGAGAAGTGGTTCAGCAGATTCAGCTATGACATGTTAAACATGACATACGTAAAATATACCACTGATACTATCATTATATAGACACCGTCTCCCGTGGCGATCTGAGGTCGCCCAGATCCTGCCGTCATGACCCTCTGGCGTCCCATGTCATCCTGTGCCTCTGGCATCCCAGGTATCCCAGACTTTGCTGGACTGAGTAACATGCACTGTTGGAGCATATCTTAAGGCATCTTTTTTTTTTTGTTCTGCAATCTTTCTCTTCATGGGATGTACCAGACCAGCCTTTGCTCTTGAAATATTGGCATTTTACTGGGAGGTTCGTAGGGAATGCCGCTGCTGGCTCCGAAGTTCCAAGTTGTTGGGGTCTCATTTTGACTCGGTCCGATTGTTCTCGAAGTCTGAGTGCTACTTCAGAATAAAAAGGTTCAGCAGTCCCCCCTGTGATGTTCATAATAAGATTCTGATGGGAAGATGGGGTAGTGTAACGTGGCGCGAGGGGCGTAGTGACCAAGGGGTACGAGCGGGAGCGAGGGCGGGATAGGAGCGAGGGCAGGGTACACGGAACAAGACGAAGAGGTATGCGGAGAGGCTTTGACACTTGCGTAAGTAAGCTTACGCGAGTGTGGAGGGAGCTGGCAAGGCGAGGGCAAGGCTAGGCAGGACAAGACGAGGTCGGGGTGCACGAGGAAGGTGCACCAGCGTGGAGAGAAGCAAGATCCTGTATTAGGTATACAAGACGTTGGATGGGGATCCAACGAGAGGGCGGAGAGAGCGAGATATATATACAGGCTTCCTTCCTGGCCAAGGCCACCGGAAGGAATAAGCTTCCCGAGACCCCATAACAACGATAACAGCGTT
The DNA here is from genome assembly GCA_003788615.2 of Terfezia boudieri ATCC MYA-4762. Taxonomy (NCBI): domain Eukaryota; kingdom Fungi; phylum Ascomycota; class Pezizomycetes; order Pezizales; family Pezizaceae; genus Terfezia; species Terfezia boudieri. The sequence goes on along the minus strand of ML121528.1, from coordinate 966,266 downwards.
GACAAGAGGGCTCCCTATCACCTGCGTCGCCGAAGGAGTTAACAGTAACGACAGTAACAACAATAACGAGAGTCGGACGGAATCCCGTCTGACTCTCAAAATAACACCAGAGGGGATGGTTGTGACAGGTCAGGAGGTGGGTCGTGCAACCAGACTAGTGACAGGTAGCGTGGAGAGAAGCATGGTTGCCTTCCAACCGTAAAGTACTTGATGCTTCCGGCTAGAGAATCAGGTGATGCAGCAGTGGAGGCAACGTTGGTGAGGAGATTATTCCACCTATTTTCGAAGTTCATGATATGCTGTGTTAGAGTCTCTTTCCTATCGGCGAAGCAGAGATTGGCGATGGCTAAAAGGAGAGACGTCATATGAGTGCGTGTTCTCCCTTCGTAATGGCTCTTAAGTATATTCCATGCATCGAGTCCAGTGTCGCAAATTCGGATTAGAGCGAGTGGTTCTGGCTCACAGTTTGCCAATAGCGTGGTAAGGGCTATGTCCGTGAGGTTTTGAAATTCTTGTGTCATGGGAGTTGGCGGTCTCCCCTGCGAAGAATGGATGGCATCGTCTAGTTTGGCTCTGCTCGGAGAGCTCTGCTGATTTCTTTGGACTATGCTGTGTAAGCAACCTCATTTTTGAGAGTGCCTTGTTTTGGGGGGTTTGAACTGTGAGATGGATGTACCTGCCGACGATTCAGCAGCGATGGATGTCGACATTGTGCTCGATTTGTGCTTGACGTGTTGCTACCATGATCTCACAGTGTACGCACCGTAGTAATAGAGAGGAGAAGAATGTATTCGATGGATACAAGAATCGTCCATGAAGAAAAGCAGAAAACGTCGTTGTTAAATAGACAAAGAGCAGCGTTATCACAAGCTCGTTGCCAAACATCATGACTTTTTCCTTCCGTGACCCTGAGATCCCTGACTTCCGCATTCAGTGTTTTTCCCCAAGCCTCTCAAGCCTTCCTCCACATTCAGACACCTTCGCCCATTGCATGCCTTGAACAGCCTTCATTCAACAATTAGCAATGCTATTGGTACTACCAGGGCAGTTGATCTCACCACCATAATCTATCTGATTGTTGCCTAACAGAACTCATTATCCTTGGGTCCAGGAGTACCTGGGAGCCCATCGGCTAGGTACTTAATGTCTATAGGAAGAACTAGACATAGGCAGCTAATATCACCACCATCCTCTATATAGGAGAGAACTAGATGTAGTTGGATCCAGGTGTGCCTAGGGGGGCCATTAGCTATGCTATTGGTACTACCAGGGCAGTTGATCTCACCACCATCATCTATCTGATTGTTGCCCTTATAAGGGAACTCAACATCCTTGGGTCCAGGACCTGGGAGATTCATCGGCTATGTCCGTAGGAAGAACTAGACATAGGCAGCTAATCTTACTACCGTGAGAGAACTAGATGTACAGGCAAACCGAGCTATAACGAAGGCCAAGATTCCGACCCCTTTCCTTCGTTATAGCCAGGTTTTGCTATTATGCTACCGTAGAAATTGTCCGATAAGATAGTAATATTGTTTAAGACAGTAATCGCGAGTAGGACGGTGGCGCAACTCGGCTGCAAAAGACATTGTAGGGGTACTGCCAATAAGACAGTATAAGGTTGCTAGAAGGTTCACGCTTAGGTGAAGGTTCTGTTATGTTTGTCTCCAACCTTAACTTCACCATCAACAATAACCTTCAACATGCCACCAAAACGACCTGGTCCCATAGTTGAGAACACTGTCAAGCGGCCTCGTTCACAGTTCCCTTTGAACAAGGCCAAAGCGTCTGTACCAGAACAGACAGTAGAAGTGAATACAACTGGGGAAGCGACCAATGAACTGGCAGAAATTCATACACTTGCTAGCCTGGCTGTTATAGGTCAGCGGAGAAAGCAGTATACACGGGAATTTAAGCTAGCAACAATTACATACTGGAGGAAATACTCAATATCACCTCCAGAAGGGTTGGGATTAAGCAAGTATGCTGTTGCTAAGCGGTTAAAAATCTCTGAGAGGATGCTTGGTCAATGGATCAAAAATGAAGCTGTTATTCTTGCAATGAAGACGAAACAAAAGAAAGCAACAACAGGTCGAATAGCACAGTTCCCAGAAATGGAAAATCATAGCCATGAAAAGTTTCTCAAGTTACGTGAGACAGGAGTGAAAATAGGGTGGTCATGGTTTGAAGCTTCATATCCAGAGCGTATACAAGTAGATGCTTTAGGCAATAAGCTATATACAGGATGCCAGTTTTCACGACCATGGTTTGCTAGATTTAAGCAACGAAAGAATATCAGTCTTCGACGCATTACCAATAAAGCACAGAACGTACCTGCCGATTCTGAAAGTCCAATACGCGTAATAATAAGACAGTAACTGTGTTTAAGACAGTAATCGCGAATAGGACGGTGAGGATGCTAGAGGCAAAACCAACGTACTGTGTTTAAGACTGCAGGCTTATCGGACAATTTCTACGGTATTGCAACATGCCTCCTCACCGCCGATATAGGCGTACTGCCTTAGAAAAATGTCAGATATATCAAGCTCGACAGGTTCAAGGACAGCGACCTGGAGAGATGACATTAGAGGAATTCTGCAAGCTCTTTCCACACCGCCAGGGAATGGCAATGCCTTTATCTACTATCTCTACAATCGGTACTACTGAAGTCAATTTCCTTCAAGAATTCGGACATTATTTTCAGTCACTACCAGTCCCCAAATCATACGTTAGTATGGAGAGGCACAAGAAACAAAATACGCTCGACAATAATTGGCTACAACCACACTCTACCCTGTCATTTTCTTAGTTTTTTATTTTGTAGTTAGATCAGCACACTACTAGTTTCACTATAGCCAGTATAGTTTTGCTATGATTGAATTTATTAGGCATGGAATTCTCTTCCCTATCGTTATATCGATAGTTTCACTATAGCCAGTGTACTTTAGCTGCGTACAGGAATAGTCTGACAAATCCTTTCCGTACAGCCGGGTTTTCACTATATTGAGGTTCACTACAGTCAGGTTTACCTGTAGTTGGCTCCTGGGAGTGCCTAGAGTGTCCATTAGCTATGCTATTGGTACTACCAGTGCAGTTGATCTCACCACCATCATCTATCTGATTGTTGCCTAAGAGAACTCAATATCCTTGGGCCTAGAAGTACCTGAGACAGCCGTCAGCTATGTCTATAGAAACAACTAGACATAGGGCACTAACCTCATGATTATCCACTGCCCGAGGGCTATTGATAATGTGGCCCTACCCCTCCACATTTTGCAAGGGTCCCTAGTAACATAACTCTCACTCTTTTTTTTTATTTTGTAATTTTACACTTCTGGCTCCCAAGACCCCGGTCGGGAGGTAAAGTGTTTGAACAAGAAAACGAGGACTAGGAGGTGTACTCCTAGTCCTACGAGTGCTATGATCGCCCAGGTGTACCTATTTCCTGTTAGCAGCTTTGCACAAACATTATACTTTGTAAATGAACACCAAAACACTCATATATTTATTTAGATCAGTATAACAAGGTAACTGAGGTTGACGACGATGTAGTCACCCTGATTTGGCAACGATCACTACTCGGGCAAAGATAATAGTCATATTAAATGGTTATAGAAAAAAAGACACTTATGTCAAAAGGCAAAACGAGTTACCCCAGTCCACTATACTCCGAGCGCCATCACACTACTTCTTAGGTCGCCCTCGTTGTAGACTTGTGGTTTGGTAGAGATATAGTGAACTGGAGCATTAAGGAATGGATACCCGACAACCCTGCTCCCGGTCGCCGACAGTGATATTAAGGCAATTAACTTCTTGCCTCCACCGGGAATCGAACTCGGGCCCTCAATAAATAAACATAAAACCGTAAAGTAAAGAACTTACCACTGCTACTGTCAGTTTCAAACACCATAGTGCTACATTCCAAATTAACGTAACCAGTTGTCAGTTTCAAACACCATAGTGCTACATTCCAATAACTAAAGCTTATTTAGAGATACTATATACTAAGATTGATCCCGATATCTAGTGTATCCAGTCGGCGTTCCTCCTCTAACCTGGCAGCAGTATTCTTCAGTGATGCTATAGATGTCAAGCGCGTGAGTGGAACCGGGTTCAAAAAAGCTAGATCCTGTAAACGTTTAACCCGAGACAGAGCAACAAAGGATAAACCAGCCTGGCGCTCCTTACGACCCAACTCAACCAAAACCTTTGGCAGTGTTAGACCTTGGGATTTGTGGATAGTGAGAGCCCAAGCCAACATGAGCGGAAACTGAGTCCGGGAACATGGTTGGTTATGGTACTCAAACCGAGCGGTGAAGAGAGTGATAGGTACCACACGGGGGTGACTATCTATGAATGGAGGACCCTTGTAGTGATCAACTTCAACTAACAGACACACAGGGAGCCCTCCAGCTTCCGTACTGGGTATGAGCCCGCGCAGGGTCCCCATTGCACCGTTGACAATGCCTGCCGCAGTCCATAAGTTTTTTGTGATCATCATCCTTGCCCCAATTGTTAATAGGCTCATGGGAGGTAAATCCCCCGCCAAAGCCGGCTCTAGCCCCCTTACTACCTGCATAATAGCTGGGGGAGCTAAATGTGATGATAGAGCACGGTAGACAGGGCTTTTTAATGAAAGCAAGTACTTTGCATTATGACTCCTGACCTCCTTCCGGGTGCACATGAGTGCCGTAGCACTATTAAATGAAAGCTTCTCATCCTCTGAAAGCCGTCCCAATACACGAGATTATACAATATTCAACCAGTCATTGTATGTCCAAGCTCCATCCCGAGCACGTAACAAAACAGATCTGAAAAGCTCCTGTTCTGGTGATTCTCCTCCCTGGCGCATGCTAACCTTGAGCCTAATGAAAGATGAAAATTGCTTATAAAGGAAATAACCTCTATCCTGCAACAGGCGGGTTGCGGGATTTCCTCAGAGAATGTCTGTAGGGTGAGCCTGATTGTAGAGAGGAATATCTATAACTGGGGGTAATTCGGGGTGATTTTGCTGCTGTTCTAATTCTTCTAATTCTTCCCGCCGTTTACTCTATAGACATGGACATGGTTAAATCAATGCCATATATTTATCGAATGGGCTATCTGGAATACTTGCAGTCAACTTTACAATCCGTCTCTTAGACCTGCACTGATCACAGGTCCTCCATCTATCACCAGTTTGCGTAAATGTCCATTCTGATGGATCAAATGGTTTTCTACACCTTGAGCATGCAACAGGGTTTATTTGATGCGCCATAATGGGGTCTCGTAGTTGGTATGCAGTACAGGTTGTGGCAGTTGGTATGTGGTATGGGTTGTGGTAGTTGGTATGCAGGAACGGCCTGCTGACACATACACCTGTGTCATGTCACGTGGCTGTCATCACGTGGCTGCCCGCTAAAAGCGCCAAGTGTGCTAGCGTCAAGAAGTCCAGTATATTATAAGAAAATAAATAACAACTTCGTCCCAATTGAAATTGGCAACTTCGTTGCCAAAAAAATATATATATATATAATAGGTAATTGGGGGGTGGAGAAAAGGAAAAGAATAAGAAGGAGGAAGAAGATATATCTGGATAGACGGCAGAATATTCTGCCTTCCCAATTCTATCTCCATGATCACTGCAAGATTGAACTGTCGGAATAGGTAGTCTAGATATCACTCAGTCTTGTTTAATTAATTATATACTTGATCCAGTAGTTCGATCCTCGCAATCGAGAGTTCCTTATGTAGTTTTCTATTGGACACAGCGGAATAGACTCACTTTTTATATTCTGCTACTAGTAAGTACATACGTAATCTTTACCATTTAAACCATGTCAGGTGGGATTTTCTACTTACTATAAATAGAGTTTGGGATCAAGTCGAAATTCTGAAATGATAAATCTTCACAATAACATATTTCATACCCCTGTTGCTATGGTACAAGCTTGTGAGCACCCATCATACAATTGATGCTCTCACGAGTCACATGACAGCCCTAGTCTCTCTTCAGGTGTTGGAAGTCTACAGGGAAACAAGTGGCATATGCAGCAGAACATTGTATTGTGGCTCTCTTATTGATTGATTGCTTGATTGCTTGAATGTTTGAATGTTTGAATAATTGTTCGATAAAAGATAGGACTTTCGAGTGGTTTAAATAAAGAGATTCCTCCATCAGAAGCAACAGCAATAATGCGACAATAGTGACGATAGAAAGAATGTGCAAAAGCATATGTGATCTCGTGTAAAAGTATATTTATTTCAACATCAGGCAACATAGGCTCAATGCATCTTTATCTTACAAGCCACCCAGTTAGTCTGGTATATATAAGCTCTGGTGCTAACTTTAGTGCTTCCCTCAGCTTACTAAGAAATCTCCACACCTCATCCTCTTTTGTGTGCAATCATTCTTTCCTTACTAGAAACTACTTTGTACTACATATGTCAAGAAACCTGAAGATATGGGTGCTTGCTAGGGAGAATGGGTAGCACGGTAAATACAGAGGTGTTAAATTAGATGAGCCAGTTGCAGAACTCACGAGGGTTGATGTTTACGCATTCCACTTTGCAGTACCTATGGAAATGTTATTTTGCTGCTTCGGTACTTCCCCAAGTGCTAGGAACAACACAATCTTATAGAAAGCGGCATTTAGTAGTAGACTCATCATACATTCTGTCGTTTGGTCCCCCAAGGCAGCAGACTTACTACTCAGCGAAAGACTCGATACTCTATTCCTCTTGGTGGGCTGGAAGATCGCTGCGGTGAATTCCAGGTGTGGCTGCTGCGGTAGCACACTCATTCCTCAAAGTCGATAGAAACCTTTCTGTTCTCTTTTTCCTGGTTCACTGCGGGAGCCTTTTCTATTTTCAATCCCACGATCCTAAGTTCTTGTATCTCTGGTTTCTTCTCTCGTCTCTTACTTAATATATTGTTATGTTTCTGCCTATTATATATCGTTCAGTGGGAGAAGAATACAGTTGAGGTGCAGGATTTTCTAGAGCTACTGGAGATATTGTTTGAAGGCCTTGAGACTCAGATCAGTGATGCAGCCCGGCGTGAACGGTTCAAAGTGCTGGCATTGCAGAATCATTTGGAAGGCAAGGCAGAACAATTCTTCTTCAAGTTGAAAGCAGATAAAAAGACTACTTAACGACGCTGCTACCAGAGCTTTAAGGCAACGATTTCCTTCACTTCAACAGGTCTATCAGTTTCCCGAGGTTGTTAAAGCCTATGAGAATCCAAGGGCCCAGCTACTACAAAATCAGCTACCAAACCAAAACCAATTCGGAGGCAGCTATCTCCAGCGAGCTCAGACTCAAAGTGCTAGGGATCAGACTCCTTACACCCAAAACTCAGTCACTTATCCTTACACCCGAGATTCGGTCATCTATGTTGAACATTTGTCCAATGAAGACTTAGGACTGGCCTCGTCTTTGAAGTCTTGGTACACCCACGGAACAACGGGTTACATAGGCGTCCAGCCTCCCGAGCCTAGAATAACCGCTTCTCCCGCCCCTTTCCTTACCGCCATCCTTTCCCCTAAACAACAACAATCCAGGCAAGAAACCTGAATCTCCCACTGGGCCCCCTCATCACCTCATCCCTGCTTCATTCAATACTAGTATATAAATTCCTCGACGGTGGGTCAGAACAGGCTCTACTAGAAAAGAATAGCAAAGAGCTCAGAGGTTTAACCGGGTGAAGAAATCTTCAACCAGGTCCCCAACCACCTCATTGTCCCCATCCCCATCCTTCTTTCTCCTCATCCATACCTCTCTCACGTCCGCTTGCTTGTGCCCAAGAGCTCAAGAGCTTCACCTCCACCCGCTCCACTCCCCAGCAGGACAGATAAGTACGACGTGTTTCCCTGTCTCAACCTCGCCAGATTCCGGGCACGAGGGATCTTCGGACTCATGTAGGGTATGCCTCCACCACCCAAGTCTTCGCCTCCCGGTCCGACATTGGGTGTAGTTCAATAGGGCTTTCCTGTTCCATTTTAAGACCCTCCCCCTCCCCGTGCCTGCAACCTCCCTCTCCGCCTTTCTCTTCCTCTTCCAGGCTTGCTTCAGGCCCCCCTCGGTCACTAGCTGGCAGCCTCTTCTCTTTTCCGCCGCCTTTTTTGCCGCTGCATCCGCCTTCTCATTCCCGTATATGCCCACGTGGGCTTTTAACCAGCCTAATGTTACAGCGCCTGGCCCTAGTAGATTTTTTTTTTTTTTTTTTTTTTAAATACTCATTACTCCTATTCAATCCCAGTGAGGGGACTATGAGGAGCCACCCGGAAACCCGGGTGGATTCAGGACAAGGCAAGTTAATCTGCCAGGTCCACCGCGCGCGAAAAGCAGAAGAGTAAATACAAAATCGTAACACGCAAAGCCCCCATGCTGTCATTAACCGGCTATATGCCAGATGACCCTGAGAGGCCTGACTGAGGCCTGCACAACCGCTCGCCAGTACAAACAAAACCACTCGCCAGTAGAAACCAAAAATAAAACCCTCGCCAGTGGAAACACCCCCCTCGCTAGTGGAAAAGGCCCGCGGATGAGCCAACAGTGTCATAAACAAATCTAAAACCCCTCGCCAGTAGAAAAGCCCGAAAGTGTCATAAAGGAAAGTGTTAATAAGAACCCTCGCCAGTAGAAACAGTGTCGCCGGTAGGAACAAAAAGTGTCATATCATAATAGAAGACCCGGAAAAATCATCTGTTCCACTCGTATTCAGAGGTGCCTGGCCCTAGTAGAGACTGTCTTTTTTGGATGCCATCTACTACCCATTTAAGGTGTTTGGTTCTGGCCTTGCCCCTCCTCCCTGCATTACTGACTGCTGCAATGGCGGCCTGTGAGTCTGACAGGATAACGACCCTCCGATCGTGAGGTTCACACCCCAATGCCCCTCTGAAACCCCCTATCTCCCCATCCCAGACAGTCGCTACTCTCCCGAGGCTCGCACTTCGACTCTTTTCTTCTTCCTGAGTCCACCAGCCAGCCCCCACCCCTCCCTCTTCACTCATACTTCCATTCGTGAAGACAACTGAGTGGTCCACTCCGATCTCATGGATCTTTTGCTGCCACGCTTCCTTCAGGTCCTCCTTCTCTAGTCCCAGGTTAACTTGAGGGACGATTATTTTCTGGCATGATCCTCCAAAGCTCAGCCTCATTCTTCCTTCCCCCGCCACCTCCTGCGCTCTCCTAACTAGCCTTGTCACTGCCGTCTAGGAGATCTCCTACAGCTGTCGGATCTTTTAGGATCTTGCTTAGCAGTCTGACTTGTCCTGCTTCCAGAGCCGTTCTAGGTGATTCTACTGCTGCAATCTAGAGGTGTAGGGTAGCATAAATCATAGAAAAATAGCGCATTCTCAGAATAAACTTATTTTGTAGCGGTGAGTGACATGTTTAATACCATGTCGTTTCACTATATTGTAGGCTGCTGTTATAAAAGCTGTTTTAATATGAATATAGATGCTTGGTAAAGGCCTTCTAGTACTCATAGGCTCACCTGCCCGATATTCGGTCTGTATGGTGGGGTCGAGTGGGGGTCTCCTTGGGAGGGTCGTTGGGGGCAGTGGACTTTAATGCAGGGACATATTGGAGCCATTGGAAGCCTCTCATGGTGGTTGAGAATACTGTGAACGAGTAGTTTGCAGCAGATTGAGAGCAGGAGGTTTAGGGTAGCATAAATCAAGAAAAATTACCGAATTCTCAAATAAACTTATTTTGTAGCGGGGAGTAACTTGTTTAATAGCATGCCGTTTCACTATATTGTAGGCCGCCGCTATAAAAGCTGTTTTAATATGAATATAGATGCTTGGTAAAGGCCTGCTAGTAATCATAGGCTCACCTGCCCGATATTGAGCCTTATGGTGGGAGGGGGGGTGGGTGGTTGATGGGGAGCTCATATCGGTAAACTAGAGTTATTGGTATTAGGTCGATTATTGGTATTAGGTCGATTTTGGCGGGGCATGATGGCTACCATGTTATAGAGTAGTTATAGAGCGTCGTTGTTTCCATAGATCTCTATTTAGTCAGAATGGCCTCTTACCACTCTGCTTGTGTAGATTCATAGGATTCCCGAAAATGGCTAGCGTATTGACCCCTGGTTGGTCGACCTTAGGTAGCCAATGGTACCTCTACGAGGGTGTTGTGCCAACCAGACTACCAATGGTAGTATCTTAACACATGCGATCACAAGTCTATTGTAAAACGTCATGACATGTGAATTCCATTCCTGTCGGGCTTGGCGTAATGCTTGGCAGCCGACGAAAACGCTATATAAACCCCTAGTCTGGTTGCACGATGAGCAGACACCTGTGTATCGAGCCCCTATCTCCTACGAGAGGTAGTCTCGATCAGACCCTCGTAACTAACGAGAGGAAGAATTGGTCGTTAGCGGATGCGGACTGCGGGGACACGGAATGTCTAGAATATCCGGTTTTCAAGAGCAGAGATGGCAGAGCTTATAATGCATCTGGGACTTGTGGAATGGGTCATCGATCCAGCGATCGTCTACTCTGAGTACTCTCCGCCAGTCTCGCATAATGCTCAACCGCCTATTCAACAACCTTCAGCGTGCTGGACTCCGCTCGCAAAGACGAGTGAATACCTCGGTAAGTGCAATACAAGGAAGAGATGACTTACAGGTGACTTTTAACATATATATGTAGGCTTAGAACGCCCGGGCATATAATCACTGGCTCTCTGATAAAGCGGAAATCTACTCAAACGCTCGCATGCTTCAGGGGTTTATGATAGTATATGGTTTTGGTGGGGTAAGTAATAGTCTCAGGTTAGTTAGTATATACACTACAATTACTAATTGATGCTTTATAGTTCTCATTGTAGCAGATCAATCATGAGTTCAACAAGCAATTAAGAACGCCAGCATGGTATCTTTGGAAGAGAAGCTCAAGCTAAACAATGATATTCTAAAGGAGCAATTGAATGAGATTGGACAGAGGCAATTGTCTGTTATTAGAGCAATTCTGGAAAAAAAATCAAAGCCAAAACTAGATTGATTTTTTAAGCTTTTCTTGTGTTTTTCTTTTTCTTATGTCTCTCTAAAGAGAGTGCACCCTAAAACTTCTCTAATACCTGCTCTTGAACAAGTCCGTTCCGGAGTTCCACCACATTCTCCTGGTCCAAAGAGCTCAGAGATTCAATAGCCCGTTGCCATCGGAAGGGTTGGATACATGTATCTTCAGACACTGTTGGAATCGACCAGCCGGAACCAAGCTACGTGTTTGCTTCTTTCCTGCACGAGGCGTATATCTCATCATTATTACTTTTCACAAAGCCCTTATCTCGTACAGATGAACCATCAACAAATTATCCCTCACTACAAACGTTCTGCATTGCCGCCATAAGAGCCTTCCGACCATCGATACTATTGCAGGCTGCAACCCTAGGAGGGCCGCCCGTTCTCGGGCCAGGAACAAGCCCTCGTCCAAAGGAGGCTGTGTACCAGGACGAGTTTTATCGGTCAGTGTACAAATTACTCAAAGGCAAGGTGGGATTAATCCCGGAGTGGGGAACAGCCAATGGAAGGATAGATTTTTATATACCCAGCACAAGGTGGGGAGTGGAGGTACTGAGGGATGGCGAGGATCTTGGGGGGCATGTGGAAAGATTTGCGCCGGGCGGGAGGTACGCTGAATGGATTAGGAAAGGTCTAATGCACAATTTCATTCTACTTGACTTTCGGGGGAAAGCGGTTAAAGGTCCGTTAAGTCAAATAGCAATCCCAGACAGGTTATTGGCATTGAATCATTGATTAATTGATTAGGAACTGAAAGCATTTCCACTGAGTATTTCGGATCCGTGGGTTTTACATATACAAGGTACTCATTTTTCTTCCTTTTTACACAGAAGAGCACGATAGATTACAGTACAGATTCCTCACAAGAGACAGTGAGTTGAGCTTCATCTGAGTGTAGTAGTTGTATTTCTTCTTCAGTGGCAGTACTAGAAAGACTCGGGTGACCCTATTCCTCTCGGTTAGCTAGATCTTCACTGCGGTGAGATCTCGAAGATCTTGAGAAGCTACGGATAACGAAGAGCCGGATCTTCACTGCAGTGAGATTGTTTCGGCTGAGATTATGCAGACCGGGCCGGTGCCACCCGATGGTGGGTGGAACCCACTTCTCAGCCGTAACAGTACTCCCCCAGTCCCCCTCTGCTAGAGGGCGTCCCGACCGACCAACTTCACTCACCCTACTCCCTCCACGTGCGCATGTATATTGGCAGCAATTAGGGCCCCGCGTCCCCACTCAGAGTACAACCCCTGAGTCCACTAACCCACTCAGAACATCACTGAGTACACTGGGTTAAACACATGTGGAATCGACCTCAACATCAGGCACCATGGCTTGTAAGGTAGCTCGGAAGGACGGGTATTCTCTCAAACATAGTGGCATCATGCCAGTGCTTAAACATCAGACCGGGCGGCTTCACATCTCTGGCGACTTGCCATCGATCCGCTTTCCATAAACTGTAGACCAATTGATCCGGGGTATCTCAACATGAGGTGCATCATATATATGGATCATAGATCCGGACATTCATGGGATCCGCAGATCCAGGGTAATCTTGATAGGGGGGGTATTCCAAATGTCATTGCCGTTAAAAACCTCTGCGCGGCAAAACCCTGTGGGAAAAAGCCAGCGTCACAGGGACTTTTCAACTAACTAGTTAGTTGAAAAGGTGGAAAATGACAGGAAGTCATTTGAGTACTTGGGGCCCCTCTCTATGTGAAAAGGTTCAATGCATGCTTTCCCAGCTATCCAACCCGACTTGCCAGTGCAAGGGGGGGGTCTTGTTCATTTGCACGCTCTTGGTGTTCGTTCGGGTCTTTAGCGCTCGCAGCGCTCGTTTGGGTCTTTTACCCAAGGCAGGGGGGTCTTGGAGCTTCGAGCTCGGACGTGGACTTTGAGCTTTTGGAGCTCGAACGGGGTCTTTGAGCTTTCGGAGCTCGTTCGCGGTGTTAGGGGCTCGTTCGGGGCCTTATAGGCTCGTTCGGGGTGCTTGAGCTTGTCGTTCGACATCTAAGAGGCTCTGAAGATCCGGAGATCACCATAGGGGATTAGTATGTCGGTTCGAACAAGCTAGTAAGCAAATATGAGGGGGAAATAATTATTTCGGACGTCGTTCATATTGGCAACTCGTCCAGCGACATTCCTCTGACCATAATCCGGCTGTCCGACAGTGTGTAGGTAGGTAGTCTGGTTGGGTAGGTAGGTAAGGGTGATTAGACCCAGAATCACCGGTCCTTCTTCATGTGGGGTGGAATTTCTGGTTGAGGTGTTAGTTCGGGAGTTTTGGCTCTTTAGCCTCTTCTGGAGTTCGCCCTTCTGAGGGTTGGCCTTGGGCTATCTCACTCTCTGATTCTAAGCTTGTGCTGCTTATCATAGGAGTACTGAGTATTAAAAAAAAAAATAAAAAAAAAAAAAACCTTCTCAACATGTCGAGCAACCAATCAGAGGACAGCTCAGGCATACAAGATGCCACCCAAGTCGGCAGCGCAAGCATCTTCCAACCCGACACATGGCGGCCCACGCAAACCGCTGAGAATCATACCGGTATAGATGAGGACATGACTGAAGAAGAGTTTCCGCTACTGAAGTTAGCCGTAAGCGACAGGAGGGATACCCCAGAGCAGTTTATCACATTGTACAAAGGAGGGCACTTCCTCAGCCATTTACTTGACACCCCAGAAAGAACTCGCAGAGTTTTATGCAAGGCTACGCAGACGCATATCCGAAATGGCGATGTGGGAGTTCTGACTATATACATAAGGCAATTCGAGCACGAGACCTTAGAAGGTGATACTTGGAAAAAAGTAAGTAACCCTCATAGATAAATAACTTGGTTCTAACGTGTGGAGTTTGTTTATCTAAACCGCCTTGATAAACCCCTGCCCAAAGCATGGAATCAATTGATCATGGCACCTACCTTGAAAGGCGAGGTAGCAGGAACGAATGCGTCAGTAAGTGTAACCATTTCAGGATGGTAGGTAGCACATGCTAATTATTATCCATAGTATATTAGGAACCAAAACTGGCAGGAGATAGGGTGTCATGGTGTTCTTTGATTAGCCGCAAGCGCAGCTCGTTATCCGCGGGTATGTAGAGGGCCTACTACTAGAGGCGGTCCAAATGGTAGAGGAGGCCGTCCTGAGTCGTGCATTCGGCTAGGGAGATCTTGGAGTGGCCCAGTTGGCCAGTTTCCATGGCGGAAATGATGTCTTTCAGGACGTCCTTCTCGTACGCCTGCCTTACGATCTCTATTCTCGGTGTCATTTTCCTGGTCGGCGAGGCTCTCTGGGTCGGCGAGGGTGGTGGCTGCTAGGTCTAGGTTTTCGGGCTTTAATACCACCTGATTCTGGTATCTCAGCCGTTCATTACCCCCTTTAGGGAGATCTCCTGATCTCCTCGTTAGTGCATCTGGCTTGCCACCAGCCTTTCCAGGCCGGTATCTGATCTTGAAGTTGAAGCGGGAGAGGAACTCCGACCACCTGGCCTGCCGGAGTGCCGGCGGTTCAGCAACTTGGTTGTAGAGAAGTATTCCAGATTCTTGTGGTCGGACAGGACTTCTATGACCCCCTTAGCTGACTCTAGGTGGGGCCTCCACTCCTCGAAAGCACGGATAATAGCCATCAGTTCTTTGTCATAGATCTCATAGTTGCACTCCGCCGGTGAGTATTTCTTAGAGAAATAAGCCACAGGGTGGAGGAGGCCGTCGTCAACGTGGTACTTCCTTCGGAGGCGTAGTCGGAGGCGTCAGTTTCCGCGACACATTCACGGTCTGGATCAAAATGGGATAGGATCGGCCCGATCGGGGCAGAGCAGAAGGCTTCCTTGAGGTTCTCGAAGGCTGCATCACCGACCTCGCTAGCCTGCCCAGCGCCCTAGGAGACCACACCGAAAACTCCCAACGTTCATCACCAAACTCAAATACCCTATCGTTCTGGGTATCCCCTGGCTTAGAATGCACGACGTATCAGTCAACTTTGGCTCATACACCCTGCAGTTCGAGAGCAAGTATAGTAGGAAACACTGCGGAAACCCAAAAGCCACTATTACTTGACTGTGCGCGCTGCCACCCCCAATAACTTGCCCCACCCAGCCCCGAGCCCCCGAGCCCCCGAGCATTAACTTTATAGGAGCGGGAGCCTTCGCCTATCTCGCCAAACGACAAAAGGAGAATGTGTTATTGTGAAGCTTCTCATTTCAGAGTTTCGACTTGATACTCAGAATTCCCAAACTTTATCTACAGTTGCGAATCCCACCTGACATGGTTTAACTGGTAAAGATTACGTATGTACTTACTTGTAGCAGAATATAAAAAGTGAGTCCATTCCGCTCTGTCCAATAGAACTAACTACACAAGGAACTCTCGATTGCGAGGATCGAACTAACTACTGGATCAAGTATATAATTAATTATACAAGACTGAGTGATGACTAGACTACCTATTCCGACAGTTCAATCTCATAGTAATCATGGAGATATCGAATTGGGAAGGCAGAAATTCTGCCGCCTATCCAGATATAACTTCTTCTGCTTCTTCTTCTTCTTCTTCTTCTTTTTTTTCCCTCTACTTCGCACCTTTATATATACCAAGGATCTACTACACACATCGAAAATGTGAGTATTTTACTGTTCATTTACAAGGTATTCATGCTTTGCATAAAGCTGCTAACAGGAAATAGGAGAGACTGTGCAGTAATTGTACTCGCGGCAATCTTTGTCGTCGGCGTTTTCCTGCCGACTGCATTTATCATCACCTTTATATATATCAAGGATCTATTACACACATCGAGAATGTGAGTATTTTACTGTTCATTTACAAGGTATTCAGGCTTTGCATAGAGCTGCTAACAGGAAATAGGAGAGACTGTACAGTAATTGTACTCGCGGCAATCTTTGTCGTCGGCGTTTTCCTGCCGACTGCATTTTTCCATTTTTCATCTTCGTGTATCTCATAACCCAGCGAAGGGGTTAGGAGAGGGCTAGCTGCAATAGCTAAGCCCAATAAAAGTTAAAAAACAAAAACAGGGCGAGGGGAGCGTTACTTGCAAAATGTGGAGGGGTGTGGCCACATTGTCAAGCCCTCGGGCAGCGGATGATCATGAGGTTAGTGCCCTATGTCAAGTTGTTTCTATAGGCATAGCTGATGGCTGATGGCTTTCCTAGGTACTCCTAGACTAAGGATGTTGAGTTCTCTTAGGCAACAATCAGATAGATGATGGTGGTGAGATCAACTGCCCTATGTCTGGTGGTATCAATGGCATAGCTAATGGCCCCCTAGGCACTCCTGGATCCAACTACGTCTAGTTCTCTCCTATGCAGCAGTCCGACAAAGGAAAGTGGTGAGATTAGCTGCCTATATCTGGTTCTTCCTACGGACATAGCTATGACTCCAAGGTACTCCTGGATCTTACGAGGTTTGTTCTCTCAGCCAACAGTCAGATCAAGTGTAGACACGTGAGGCAATGGTTTCACCATGTCTAGATTGGAGCGAGGTTGATGTTGGATAGACTAGCACACCCCTAATTTCCCTGCCTGCCACTGCTATGCGGTAGCTGCCGCTGGCACACGCTGCAAACCTCTCAAGTCTGAAGGACATAGAGCTTTTCAACCACAACACAAGTCAACAAAACTCATGAACTGCAATCTAGGTGAGAGCATTGCCAGGCCTACAACAAGTGCATGCTTAACTAACCTATCTCACAGAGTTCCTCAGCAATGTCAACACTGCGATACCTCCAGTATCGACACTCCCAGGCCTCCGATATTCGCAAGCGTGGCTGACGAATCTCCCGACCGAGCAAGTTCAGTTCATATAGGTGAGAGCATTTCCAGACCTCTGACAACTGCACGCATAACTAACCTATCTCACAGAGTTCTACAGCAGCATAGACGCTGCAATAACTCCGATATCGACACTTCCATGGCTCTGATGTCGACACTTCCATGGCTCCGATGTCGATACTTTTCATGGCTCCGATATCTACACTTCCATAGCTCCGATGTCGGCAGTTCTATAGCTCCGATGTCGTATTCGATATTTTACCTGTTACGGCACAAGGCTGACGGGGGTAGGGGTACCCGTTTGACCAGGGTCAGGTGATATGTGGGAATTCGATGGATTGGAGGCCTGACTAACCCCGCTTCCTATATATGTGCCCACATCGTGTATCTAGCTTTTGGCTCTTCGAGCATTGATCTCAGTTCGAACCGCACCCGTACGTACTGCAGTTAGGCCCGAGTTTGTGATCGTGCCTTCGCTCGACCCTATATTTCGACAATATTGTTGACCACCGGCTCGGCTCGCCTCTAACATTACCATTCACAGATCGGATCATGATTTGTCAGGAGTAAGGCGAGAAGAGGTGGTAGTTTTGGAACTATTGTTGGCAGGTCTACGTTAGGGGCAGGCAATATGGGCTGGGGTTGGCCAGCGACATGGGGAGGTGGATGCGGGTTCGGTTCATGATGATACTACCTCCGATCGGATAAGCTTTTATGTACATAAACAATTCGAAATACTATTGACATTTATTATTCTTGCTTTACCTCAACCGTTAGGTGTGCTTCATTGCATGTAGCAGGCATCCCTTCAGAGCTGAATAACTAAGGCATGGTTAGACCGGAACGGCAGGCACTAGATGACGTCTGGGACAGCCAACTAGGGTCCAGATGCCATACCGGACGCCATAAAAATCCTTTCTGATATGATGACGAACTTCCAGCACCCTGTCCATCTGCTAAGGATCTCTCGTCATAAGTGTCGATATTCGGAGGGAATAACTGTACAATATCGTTTTTTGATCATGAAATAGTTGGCAGGCTTGGTAAGCTGTCATACTCTAGATCAGAGCAAGCCCTTCAAAGCTGGGGACACTGCTAGCAGTGTCGCTATATAAGATAGCTTGGGTGGCTTAGCTATGAGTATCATATGTTTATTTCTATTATCAACATTTCTATTACAAGGTAACTGAGGCCAACGCGGCGTTGTCCTGGATCGCCAGTTAACTAGGTACGGGAATTTCAGAGGGTAGTCGAGGTAGAGTATGGAATCGTGAATTATCATGTGAACTTTACCTCCTATATTGGCCATACCTACCCGCGCACCTTATATACTCGTATCACAGGATGCACTAATAATCCATAGCTTCTAGAGGGCTGAGTTGACCTATGTTTTCGCCATTTGGCACTTGATTTTTTGCCTTCACACGCCATGCTTTCGCCAATTGGCACTTGATTTTCGTTGTATTTAGGCACCGGACTGGCAACTTAACTTACCCTATGCTGAATCCACCCTGGTTTCCGGGTGGCTCATTATGATCCCCTTACTAGGACCGCATATGAGTAAGGAGATTTTAAAAAAAAGAAAAAATATAGGGCAGAGACTTCGATAACCAGTACTGTATATATATCACCAGGAGACATTTCGCTTGTATACTGAACGTATGTATGCCAACTCGGCCTTTGTTTGCTCTTTCCCTGAGACAACGCTTGCAGAAAGAGTTCCCATCTACTTCCTTTGACTTCATAGCCACTCCAGCTTCCTCACATATGGGGCATCCTTAAGTGAATTATTGATTGTTGTATCATAGATCTTGAATCTTCAATGCTAGATGTTCGATCTATTAATAATATGTAGTCCATAATGTAGAGGGTTACAAGGTATAATGACTGTCAAATATGCCTGCTATCTTGTGACTGCGCCGTTAGTTGATTTGAAGCCTCAGTATCCTTCAATCATTAATCAAGCTGAAGTGCTGTTGCGTAGGTTTTTGCTGCTGCAGTCCTGCTCAAGTTCTTCTGGTCGTTTACTCTATGGATTTATATATAGAATTAGCTCTATCTAATGGCGTTAACTAACAATACGTTCTCCAACCCTAAACTGATGTTGACGTAGATGTCCATGCATAGGCTTGATTTTGTGCGTGTTTTGGGAGTTCATGATTAGTACTTTAGTACTTGAAGCTGTATCACAGGGTTGATTTCGGAGGAGTTTGAATACGATAGGTAGTTAGTTTGGCAGTCCTAATCACGCGGCTGCCCTCGGCTGCCTTGTAGTTAGTACTAATCACGTGGCTGCCCGCAAGTCACATGGCCTGCCTGTGCTAAGATTTCGCTAGTACCGTTTTGATTCTACTATATATCTCTTCGAAATAGTCTGGTTGCACCAGGCTATCTTCGAAATAAAAACAAGCATCGTTCCAATTAACATTATTAACATTATTATTACTATGTATTTCCGACTTACTGCACAAGTCATAGTTATTTCTAACTTTACTATATAACTTATAGTAGATGAGTTAGGGGCTTAACTCCTGTCTCTCTTAGAGTATATAATAGCAATTCCTTAGGCTTCAGTTAGATAGTCTGGTTCTCCATCAGCAAAACCAACCTTCCACGATTATGCCTCTATTTAATTATTTTGTTGGAAACCTCTTTCGGTTTTAGCGTTTGCTCTTTTCGGGGCTAGCGCTAGTGCAATTGGCTATGGTTAAACCCAATCAGGAATGCACTACTGAATTTGGCAGAATAATTTCCTACGTACTTTAGTTTGTTCTAGCTCGCACCTCAGGACACTGTGAACATATGGGGGCACTGTAAACATGATAGGATTCGCTAGAAAACCATAACAATACGAATAGTGTGTAGTAAAACTTCACTACTTGAATAGAATCTAAAACGCAGCAAATCAAGAATACCCACTAACTCCAACCCCTTCCCACAACCCCAACCTTTCTTGCTCACTAGATTGCACTTCGTGAATTGATGATGGTTCATATTGCCAAAAGTAGCAATCGGGTTCTGATTATACTATTGGAATAAATACTTGTCCAACAGCCTGGTATTCCAGTCCACATAATCTCGTAGCTTGTAGGGATTTGAGTAGATTTCAGCTGTCTGGAGTCGATTCATCCACATATTTATGTGGTCGTACTAGGCATATTGGCCATTCTTTTGATAACAGTGGTTGAAGTCGCCGGCTTCCGCTGGGTGACAGAGGAGCCGTAGGGATAGCACGGGCCTGTTGGGGATCTTAGATTGTATTGTACCACGGAAGTATTACGGACATAGAGCTCTGATCTATTATGGGGCGGTCTCGAGCACCATTAGGATGGTTCGTGGAATGAGGTGGAGGGCGACTGTCCATGTTGGCACAAGTCGATCTGGTAAAAATACCCCAGCATGCGTTCGTAGGCAAATTCCATAGAATTGATGGCAGTGTTTCAGACAGACGCAGAACTGTTTGGAAGATGTGATATACTCTTCGGGATATTAGCCAGGCAGAGATTATCACGGGTCGAGCGAGGTATATGATACTCACTGGATGATATCCTTTCCTCCGAATGCAATCTGCTTCACACAGTACTCTATTGCGGCCGCAGTAACCTGTCTATCGGCGAGTTTCATCTCTTCAGATACCTCAATTTCCAGAACCGGTAAATCTTCTGGATCGTGATCAGCCGCGAGTGTAGCCGTTGGTAATTGGACCCTGATATCTGCCGGCGGCTGCGCGGCACTGGAAGCGCACGCCCCAAGCTAAACACCACATTTGGCTTCCTGTCTGCACTAGTAACATAGTGAGCTTCGTTATATGTTCTTCCGCGGCATGCACAAATGTCACGATATGTTCAACGAGTGAAATTATCACCACCCCAGCAAACAGAACAGAATATTAACCAAAAAAAAATCTAAAAAACTATAAAAAAAAAAAAGCATAGAATGCGACAGGCAAAAATGAAAATAATAAAATAATAACCCAAGATATAACGCGACGAGGTAAAAGAAAAAAAAAACAGCCTGATCATATTAAGCTTATGCTTAGTAGAGCCAATTTTACCATGCTTTTCCCTCACCCCCCCTTACCCTGGAGGGTTGAACATAACTTTCAATGTGGGAAGGATAAGAAGGCCAGGTACTCGGCATACTATTCACGGACCGGGTGCAATTCTAGTTGGACTGCGCCCATGTAAAGAATGCAGTAAGGAACGTAGTCTGGGCTGAGAGTCTTATTAATTTATATATAATCGGAATAGCAGCAGGTATAGACATAAGTAGGCTCGTTACAAAGTAGATAAATCTTATTATGAAGGCTTGCTTAATTAACAGAAGATACCAAAACCGGAGGACATATAAACACGGAGGACATATAAACAGGGAGGTGCGGCTGGTTTACGCTGCACCTTCCCTCCCCTTGAGCAGAAGCGGACATGCAAAAAGAAATGGGAGCGAGCTGGCTGCACTGTGAGAGAAGGAAGTAAACGTAGAAATAAGGAAAACAAGACTCCTATATTAGCAAGCTCAGGGTAAAAACGGTTATGGTACATATAAAAAAATAAAGTGATTAGGTGGCTAGGTGGTTGCACGTCAAGCTAGGGAACGCGCTAATATTGTATATATTGCGGGCTGAACATCTAGCTGGAGAAGGGGCGAATATATCCAGCTGGGAAGAGGCGAATATATCCAGCTAGGGAAGGCGCGAATATTGGGGTTGGCGGGTTCAGGGTAAACACAGGTGTGGTGAATATGAAAAAAAATAAAACGACCAGGTGGCTAGGAGGTTGCACGTCAAGCTGAGGAACTCGCTAATATTATATATATTGCAGGGTGAACATCAGGCTTTTAAGTAATCGTATTGAAAGTTAAGTACATTGCATATGTAAGTCTTCATTGGTCCAAGCTTTCTCTTGCCGCTCTCACACTATTTCCCAGGTCATTATCAAAAGTCATAAAGGAAATGTACCTGCGGGTGTATCCGGGATGGACCAAATATTCTCTTGAGCGGACCATTCTCGTTTTCTTCGACACCTCCTCCCACTCGGTGCTTTTTCTTTCGGTATTCTCCAAAACCCATAAAAATCGGAACTCAATGGTATCTGAACCTATTAACTCCTCCCAAGCTCGCCATGAATTGAGGAACATAGACTCTGAGTCGCTGTGTTGATTAGCTATGGTCACTTGCACGCCCACAACTATGGCTTTCTTAGCGGGGGCGCTTTCATCCCTTTTCCTCTTCCCTGATGCAGGGGGCCTGAGGGCGAGAATTGCATCGACCCCCTCATAATTGTAAGTAGTAGGCACATAGATGGTCGGTGTTTTCCTTTTTGGTGGATTTATTGGAAACCTGCCCGTAAATTTATCAAGAGTATGCGCTTCAGAGAATTCACCACCTGCATAGATTGTTCCTTGTTTTATGAGGAGTCCGAGTACTGCTCTCTCAATTTGGAACCCAAGCACTGCTGGATTGTCGCTGCAGTCCGCAATCCTCTTCTTCCAAGGTTTCTCTGCGAACTCTGCAAGGTTTTCAATCTCCCGCAGTCTTGTTGCACCTACCATCCGTGCTATATTACAACTACTTCGCCCAATCCCATTTTCATCTAGGAAGAAATACCTGCCATCTAGGTGAGCACAGTCATGCTCATCTACTGGCTCTTCTATGATGCAACCTTTCCAAGCCAGTCGGAAACTAGAGTCTGCAGTCAGATTTTTGGTATGGAATAAGGTCAAGCTCAGTAAATATACCTTTGAAGACCCTGGGTATCGTCTGATGCGATAAGATCCGATACCTTGGCCGAGAAAAACTTGTTAATTCCATTGATCATTTGTACAGTCTCTGCAGTGTGCATCATCCTGCTTGACAGATCTGCAACCAAGTTCTCGCTATGAGCCACTGCTTCACTTGGCTCGCTGTGATAAGAAGTTTCACCCGCAACAGGAATGGGTCCTATTTGGATTGTCTTCCCCTTTCCCATTAGGCTGTTTCTCCGCTCTTTAGTAAGCCGCTCAACAGCTCGTAGATGAATCGGCATCCTGCCTGTTAAACGCTCCAGAGCCTGTTTATCACTGGGAGAAAGCGATTCGGTATTTTGTGCATCATAACCCTCCCACCAAGCTGCAATTTCTGCCTTTCGTATTGTCAGAGGATTTCCGTAATACAAAAGAACAATGGGGGCAAAAGAATTACATCATCCATTCCCATATTCAGATTGATTCTTCCCTCCGAAGTGGCACGAAATTCATCATGCTTTGCGGCAGCATATGTAGCGGTTGAACTCGATATTTTCATATGATACGATGAAAGCCCATCTAACAGTCTCCGGACCTCCATCTTCTTCTTGTTGCTCACCCGATCATCTTGACTGTCGTCAAGGGTATTCGCTTGGTCTACCACGAAGAGGATGTTCTTTTGCAGTTTGGCAGCCAAGTTGCAAAAGACAAGGACTTCCCACTCAAGACGTGTGCTGGTGGAAGTCTCATCAAGTACAGTATCTGCAAGTGTCCTAATCTCCGGGCCTAACTCCGCATCTTTGCAAAAACTCGTGGCAAGTGAAGATATAAGATATGATACCGGCGGCTCAGACATACAAAGTTCGTAGCAGTCTGGAACATAGACGACTCGAACACCCTCTTTCAATAACAATGACACTAATGCTGCCAGCAAATATGACTTTCCGACTCCCAAAGTTCCATGAATGTGTACCCGTTTTTGCTGTTTGGTATTCATCTGCTTTGTCATATCGTACACTGTTGAGAACATACTCCGTCCAGTAAATTTGAAATGATTCTTATTATCTAACTGGAATCGGTGGGGTGCTGGACCCAGGAATGGAAATGGTAGAAGAAGCATGTTCTTCGGATCTGACAATTTTGCACAACTTATATCCAGTTTCCTTATTTTATCTATGCATTTTGTTAATTCATACGGAATGTATAAGCAATGTGGATATAAGAAGGGCGACATTCCGCCGGGCAGAAGTTAACGTACCATCTAAATCATTCACAGCTTCGTAATGGAGATTTGAAGCTTTTTCCATAAGCGCTAATCGAGGTTCACTACGGCTAGCAATACCCGTAAGAGAGAGTCTTTTCTCGCTCCCACTAGAATGTCCTCGCTTTTTGGGACTCTCTATGACAGTGGGTCCAGGCAGTATAATGGTCTCGCTTAGCAGACATAACCTCTTTGCCACGCCTACAGGAAGCTGGCACTCTTGGACGAAAAATCCAAATGTCCCCTTCAGGAAAATTTGTCCATCAATTTGCAGCTTCTTAAACCTATCGGTGATGTAGGCATCTGGGCTGAGGGGAGGAGGTTGAAGGGAGGTTAGCCATATATACAATTCCCTATAGTTCCAGCTTCGTACACGCTTCTCGCTCGGGAGTTCCGGCTCGTCTTCCTCCGGAGTTGGTCGAACCCATTGGTCTTGTACGTTCGTTGCCGACATCTATTTGCACGAAAGGGAGATAGCGCGGAGAAGATATTTTGAAGATCTAAAAGATCCTTCTGTGCAGGTGGTAGGTGCGAGACCAACCAGACTAGTGCGAGACTGGGACCTATCATCGAACAACTGTCCACAAGCTTATAAGCTTATAAGTCTAAGTTTCCTACGTCACTGTTGCACTTTAGGGGTATTCAAAGTTAAGTTTTCGGCCGAAAATCTTGTACGATTTAAACGGCCAGATAAATCGCCAAAACTTGAGAACCCCCTCCAAAATCCCGGATAAAAGAATTGGATTTGGACCGTATTCACCACGTAAAGTTAATTGGAATTCTGCGACCCGGGCTAGTGACTGCTAGGCCTAATGGGTTTATACAGTCGAATACCAGTTTATTTTCCAAATTTGATGGATAAAAGGTTGTGTGGAGGTCCGCGTATAATGCGCATAAAACGAAAAAGTGGCTTGCCAAGATATTCGTATTATGCGGCGTATAAACTTAACTTTGAATACCCCTTTTATATATGGGAATAAAACTACACTTTAAACATATGTTTACATATATTCGACGCACTCTTCGGTGGAAATAATGCTATATGTGAGTATTCAAACTGCAGTACCTCAATCAGGGTTTCCATAGTGCGACTATAGCTAGGATTTTTAAATACATATGCGAATATCGCCTATGGCAGTCAGTATAATAGGGGTATTCAATCTTAGGTTTATACGGGCCCCCAAATACGCCGTATAAATTTGCGAAAACGTATAAAGTGCCGATCTCCATAGAACCATTTATACGCCGAAAGGCCTACTATAAATGCCTTTATACGCCGTACATCCCTATAAATTGGGAGGGGCTTATACGTTCGTACCTATATCTAGAGCGGAAGCTAGAAAATGGAGGTTTGGGCTAATCACTTAGGGTTAGCTTGGTTGGTTAGCTCAGTTGATAAATTTTAGGGGCTCATCATGTGAGAAGCTCTGAGTCAGCTGAGCCGCTGCGAGGGCTAAGTAAAGTGTCTCATACCAAGACCTAGTCTGGTTGGCACCCAAGACCCTACGTCAAGGGTCCTTACAAACGCAGTGAGGTCATTCCCAAAATAACCTCAACGAGCTACAAGGGGTCACGGGTTGATTTGCTAAGCATCATTTCACATTGCACTAGGCCTATTTAGAAATTGTACTAGCCCCGTGTAGAAAAACCACTAGGCCCATTTAGAGCAAGCTCCAGCATTTTACCCGGCCTTGGCACGCTAAAACGTTCAACCCATTTTTTCTAGAGTGGAGATTACGGTGCCTTATACGCCCCACTTATACGAAAATCTCAGGGGGGTTGTCAGATTTTGGAGCGTATACGTGCCTTTATACGAAAACAGGAATTACGTCGGAAAAAAAGCGTACAACCTAAGATTGAATACCCCTATTGTCATAGATTACTACTTTCGGATTTCGTTGTATAAGTACTCCCTGTGCCAAGACATGCGAAAATGACCTCCCCGGAACAATGTAATGAGATCTAGATCCACTGGAAGTAGGGTTTTGATACGTAATTACTATAAATTTGGGATGTGATTGTTAGTCCTCCAGCATGTTTGAACCGGCAGTTGCATGGGTGCATGCATTGTGGGGCGCCGGGGATGTGAAACAACTTGCTCTCATTTACATGCGTGCGTCGATAATGCTTTGCTACTCTAGTGAAGTGTGAAGTGAGGGTAAGAGAGTAGTATCTAATGGCGTGACGTTGAGACTGATATCAGTTTACTTCACCAATTCGTACTGTAATTCTTCTCATACTCAGTAGGGCAGTTAAACATGTAGACCTCAATCCATGCCGGTGTAGGTATAAGCCCACCCGGTACACAGGTAGGTCCTCACAACCACGGACGAATATCCTCCACGTTATGTTCACTCGCTGCCATCGCGCACCCAGCAGCAACCGTTTCAATTTAACAGTCGCTTTATCATATCCACTAGCCTACCATTTGATATATATCTACCTCAAGTAACTGTCTTCCGAATTCCGAAGGAAAACTGAAGTATCATATGCATCGGGAGGGCTATACACACTTCATCCGACGACGTCGGTAGGTGAAATCTACATCATAACCCATAACCTGGGAACTGACTCAATAAAATAACCAAGCTAATCATATTTGTTTTTCCATTACCTCAGACAATCGGCGAAAGAGGGTGTTGAGTTAGCGCTGATTTAAGTTCCGCACATCAATGGTAGCAGTGGAGGATATCACTGGGTCGTGCAAGAGACAAATGTGAATGTGAACTATCGAATGGGACAGGCTACTGAAGTCCATCCATGGAAAAAAAAAAATCCGTCAAAACAGAAATGAAGCGCCGGTAGGAAACTGAAGAAAACCCTGCCCCAAAAAAAATTCTTGCAGGTAGAAAAAGGAAAAACAAAGATATGTACTGTAGGTATATACTATACATTCTTACTCTTACTCAAGCTGTTGGCCAGTTAAGATGATCTTGCCTGCTTTTTTTAAAGCATGTCTGTCTCCACTCTTAAGTACCCACCCTTACCTTTCTACTATTCTAGTTCATTCTCTATTCAAGAGACTTGGTTAATTCTATTGGCAACGTGCAAGAGGGACTCAAATATTTTCAATGTTAGACGCATATGGTTCAAGCATCACTTAAGGGCCTCTGGACTCGCAGCCCTGGCCGGTGCGGTTCAGCTAATTAATTTTCTATTTATATGTAAAGTACAGTACAGATATATACAAGTATCTTTTTGTTCTGGGATTCTTCTGGGATTCAGAAGTCCGGTCCGGTTCATACATTTGCCCGGTTTAAACAGTTCCGGTATAGTAAGTCGCAAGTGTACAGTACTCCACAGTACTTATGAACACGGGGTGAAGCGCACCGGGGCTTAATTCGCCCGTGCTGTGGCGCTGCAAGTGGCGTGGGGCGGGCGTGGGGCGTCCACTAGAGTGAGAAAACCTCTGAAATCAATCAAATCCTCTAGCCTCCGCTGCTGCCCGCCCTCCTGGACGCGTACTTACTTGCTTCCTCTCGGCGGTACCTGTATATCGACGTCGTCATCAGTCAAGCTGCGGCCGCTTACTCCCCCTCCTCCACTCCTCCTCCACTCGCCGGCGTCGCGCAGACTGGCCCCCGTGTCGTCCATAAAGCTCAGGGCACTCGCCGCCGCCACCTCCAGCACGGCAGCCGCAGCGGCAGCAGCAGCGTACCTCTACACCGCAGGCCCAGCTTTGCAGAGCACCAGCCATCGCGCCATTGCCTCCGAGCCCTCGAAACCGCCCTGGCTCCTGTCGGCCATACGCAGAACCTTCTCTAGCTCGTCGTCGCCCTCGACCAGTGCCACCGTGCCTTACCCGGAGCCAGCAGATATCAAGGATCATACCCAAGGCTCGCCAGTAGCCCTTGATTGCACGCCGGAGCGAGGAGGCACCTCGGCCCCGACCTCTGAGCGGGGGCCACCAATATCCAGTGCAATGTTCCCCCTCTCCTACAAAAAAGCCCTCATACAATGGTGGGCATCGACCCCCCCGCATGTCGCCGAGGCTACCGTCCTCTCCTTCCTCCCCTTCAACACCCTCCCCATCCCATCCCCCACAAGCAACTGTCAAAGGTCCTCAGGCGTCTGCCAAAAGACTTCCACTCCCGCCCCGCCCCCAATCTCCACAGTCATCCCTGCTGAACTCGACCCCTACGGACCAAGGCAATGCTCCTCCACTCTGGTCCATCTCTCCGGAAAGGATCGCGCCATCAACGAATTCGCCATCACTCGCACCGCCGAGCCCCACAAGGAAGACCTCGTCATCCTGCACGGTTACGGCGCTGGGCTCGGCTTCTTCTACCGTAACTTTGACGCCCTATCGCGGCGACCAGGGTGGAAGCTCTGGGCCCTGGATCTCCTCGGCATGGGCAACTCCTCGCGCCCACAATTCAAAATCAACGCTACGGACAAGGCGGGGAAGATCAAGGAAGCGGAGGAGTGGTTTATTGATGCACTTGAGGAATGGAGAATCAAGCGGGGTCTGGATAGGTTTACGTTGTTGGGGCATAGTCTGGGAGGATATCTTGCTACAGCGTATACCCTGAAATACCCCGGGAGAGTCAAGAAACTTATTCTCGCTTCGCCGGTAGGGATCCCCGAGAACCCATATGCAGAGGAAGAGCCGCTACCGCCGAACCCACCACAAGACCAATCGCATCCACCATCTGCAACAGGAATGGAAGCAGAGCTTTTAGACCCTAGCGACGAGGTCCTAAAACCCACCCCCTCCATCACCACCGCCGGAAATTCATCCCCATTAAACACTGCCGACAAGAAAACTCCCACTCCCCCGCGCAGACCAATTTCGAAATGGCTCTCGTACCTGTGGGAACAAAACATCTCCCCATTCTCCCTCGTCCGCTGGTCTGGGCCCCTGGGTCCCCGCCTCGTCTCTGCATGGACTTCTAGAAGATTTAGCCAGCTACCTGGCGATGAATCCACCGTACTGCATACATACGCATACTCCCTCTTCCGCCAGCGCGGGTCGGGCGAGTATGCCCTCGCATTCCTTCTCGCCCCCGGAGCGTATGCACGGAATCCCCTGCTCAAGAGAATCGGGAAGGTGGGCTGGCAGGGGGTTCCGACGGTACTGATGTATGGAGAGGAGGATTGGATGGATGTAGCGGGAGGGTTTGGTGCGCAAGAGAGGATTCGAAGGGAGGGAAGGAGGTTGGATAGGGAGGGGTGGGGCGGCGGGAGTGAGTGGATTGGGGATGGGAATGGGTTGGGAGAGGATGTGAGAGGGGGTGGGGGATTGGGGAGAAGGGAGGTGAAGGACGGGGAGATGGGTGGGGGGGAGGCTAAAGTGTTGATTGTGAAGGGTGCGGGGCATCATGTTTATTTAGATGGGTGGGAGGAATTTAATGAGATGGTGTTGGGGGAGATGGGGGATGTGGAGGTGAGGGAGAGGAGGAGGAGGGAGTGGAGGGAGAGGAATGGGGAGGTGTAGCTTTTGGGTGTTGTACCGAGTGGGTTTTCTGGGCTCTTTGGTCTCGCTTTTTAGGTACGGTTTTTGTCGAGTTGTTTCTAGGACGGGCGGAGGAAGTAATAGGATTTCTGGGATTTTCTTTCTTATTGAGCGAGTGAGAGTGAGGAGGGTTATTACTCTATAGACTTGTATATTATTAGTATTAGGTATGATGAATATATCATAGTGTTCTGATCGTATACAAGACATTAGAAAGTCTGGGCCAGAGGGTAATTTAGCGGAGAGGAAAGAGGACCAAATAAATCCTCAGGGATGGTGGGTACCGGCTTATATATATTGACATCGTCTACAGCATATGTCTGCGCAGTATAGATCGGGATAATCATAGCAACTTCGTTTGGCGAGGGGGAAATGCTTTGCTGGTACCGTAGTAGCCATCCCCTTTCCCAATATCTTGATTCAAGGATATTTATTGTTGTAACTACGTCTTGATCACATTACCATTTGTCAAACAAACAAAAACACCCAAACGAAACTTATCCACCTAACCACACAAAAGCTATGCACAAACAACGGGGAGCATCTAGAATTGTCCATATAACGTTAGTGTTATATCCGGCAATATCCGGCAGACTATGTACAGTATTCCTGAGTTTTGATGGCACAGCAGCCTCGCCTCGCAGCACCTTTCGTGGAATGGTGCTAGCTGGGAGGGGAGCTAAGGAATGAACCTAATTCACAAATTCAGGGTAATCCGCCGCTAATTTGTTACGCTCTGCCGATATCTAGCCCCGACTTTCCGGTTCAATTACTTAGCACGCAAAAGGAGTTTGAGGGCATGGCTAATATTTAGGAAGCTTTCGTAGGGACACAGGCGGTGCAAAATAATAGTTTGATGCTGTATACCGGTGCCTAAGAAGCAGATTACGGACACTAAAATATCTTAATATTTCCTCTGGGTATGGATGCCAGAGGATGCAAAAAGCTCCAGTACATTTGACGAATAACAATACCACCGCTTCTGTTCCAGGTTACTGGCAGCAAGCAGGAACTCTACCTCCTCAATCAAGATGGATTTTTGTTC
The DNA here is from genome assembly GCA_003788615.2 of Terfezia boudieri ATCC MYA-4762. Lineage (NCBI taxonomy): Eukaryota > Fungi > Ascomycota > Pezizomycetes > Pezizales > Pezizaceae > Terfezia > Terfezia boudieri. The sequence goes on along the minus strand of ML121528.1, from coordinate 935,997 downwards.
GAAGCCCCCATCCACCATAGTTCCACTGCAGATTGGAGCCCAATACAAATATTTGCAGAAGGCAAAAAGTAACCTTAACCCAGGGGGCTTTCATGAACAAGAAATGCCTGCAAGGATGATGATTCTACTTCCTGTTATTTACTATGTGCCAGGGCAAAAGAGAGGTCAGCCTTCCAAATTGTTCTGTGATCGTTCGTGGAGAGAACTGTTTGGTCCATTTTGGGTGTGAAAAAAGATATTATTAACCCAAGAGTCATGAAAAAAATTTCGAGGTAACGTAGGCTTCGGCCTCTGGCAAAATGCATTAACAGACAGAGGGGGAGAGCATTACGTGCAAATTATTGGCAGAAGTTTCCCTCCTGCTGCCATATACACTGCGTGGGGGAAAGTGTTCACTCACCCCTTATCATATTATGCAGGGGGGGTGCGTGAACACTTTCCCCCACGCACTGTATGATTCTACTCAAAGACTGTACCAACGCCGTACTTTGGGTAATCAGTGAGTTTGCCTTGTACCACGCTACAGAATGCGTTTCAGCTTTTTACATTACTTGACCTCGTGAGTCTCTTCGCCATGCTCAGCCCTAACATGCCTTACCCAGAACTTGACTCCAACGTCCGAGCGGAGGTTGTCTGGGGGTCATTCCAATGCCCGAGGTTGTAGCAAGTAATCCCCTGCAAAGTATCTACTCGCCGGCATATAGAATATGGCCTCGCGGTGTACAACGTCCCCCTTCTTCTTGTCAGTTTGCTCCCTGTTGCTGAAGCTATGTATAAATATATATGTACTTCTTTTATCTAAGCAAAATATTTGCAAATCAACAAAAAAGGATGGCTAGTTGTTAGAAATCGAATTTCAGGGTATCTAGAGTAAGTATCTTCATCAAAAGATTGATGCCCATGTAGAATAGTACCAGCCAAAGTAAGCACAAACAATATATCAAAGGGAAACTTTATTCAACATCCAGGTAGTCGGTATCCGCAGTTTATGGTAATAAATAACTGGAAGCTAGAGCAAGTCAGGGATTCAACATACTAGTACTCTGATTTTCTGCGAGGACAGGTATTAAGTATTAACTCTATAGGGTTTCAGCCAAATGGGCTCAAACATAGAGAAGGGAAAATATATAGTTAGGTAGAGGAGGTATCAGTTTGAGAAGGAATTATATTATCAGATTAGAGAGGGCTGTGAGTATGACTATAAGTATTGATTTGACTTAGTATAAAAAGTCTCAGCAGTTCCTATTCTAGAAATATATTTGAGTGAGGGATACTACTCTAAATAACCTAGATATATATTGGCATATGCATGGGCATTCACGCATATTTACGGATATGGTCTCAGTGCTATGGCCTCCTTACCAGCTCAGCCACATCTTCAGTTGTTTTCTCTCAGTGCACAATGACTTATTTGGCCAGGCAGCTCACCTGATCTCAATATGATTGAGATTTGCTGGGTATATCTTAAGTACATAACCCCCTTCCCAAACCCAAATCCCCAACAATACTTTAGGCAAACATGTTGCCAATAACCGAAATAGGGCCTCTTACTTCACTTATGGCAGCTGAGCAAGCATGGAAAAATGCATGGCGTGACTTTGAGCAATGGAAGATTCAGCGTTGGATTGAACATGTAACACGCCGCTATCAACACCCGGTGTGAGATGGGAGGGGGTGAGTTGGTGAGGTGGGATTGTACTGTAGATAGCCAACTTGAATCTGAACGATGTCATATGCCAAGCAATTACTCTGTATGTGTGCATATATCTGTATATGTATGCATATGCAGGATTTTCCCAAAGAAGAAAAGGGAAATGACTTTTATTATGCTATGGAGGGTGTTGTGCCAACCAGACTAATTGTTCTGCATCGCTAGATCGGTACTCACGATCCTTCATGAGAAGCAGTTATCCCATAAGCTTGATACGACCTAGCCCCAGCCCTTCAGGCCAGTGGTCGCAACGGGCCAGGCCGTCCTCAGGCCGCCGGTGGCCAGCCGGCCAAGGTCCGTGCTGGCCTGAAACAGCCTGGACCGCCTCCGGCCGAGTATCTGGTGGTCTGGGCCGACCTCTAGGCCACGCAGGCCAGTCCAGGCCATGCAGGCCATGCAGGTCAGTCCAGGCGGTCCAGGCGATCTAGGCCTGGCCGGCCCGTTGAGAAAACTGCTTCAGGCATCGCTAGATCGGTACACACTTCCGTGTTCCGGCCAGTCTCTATATCCTCCAAGTAGAGGGCCCCATTGCTAGACCATGCTGTGGGTGATCAATCCACGTCTTCAGTCTCAGCGGGCTGTCGGCTCGGTTTGCGCCTTAGCGAAGACCACCGTCACATGAGACTCCGTAGCACCCGCCATTCCCGCTGTAAGAGAGACACGAGTAATGCAGGATGGATCCCGTCTATCTACAATCTCAGGGTCTTTATAGTACAGGCTTCCTCCAGGCGTCTCGTCCCCATTTCCCTTTGCACGGGATACTGGGCTCATTTGGATAGTGAATTTGAGGCTCATATGGAATAAAAGCGAATATCCAGGCTTTTTTGCTCGCGGATACTAGGAGGCTAATATGGTTGTAATTAGCCAGACAGTAAATTTGAGGCTCGTATTACCAATTGATAATATTTAATAAATCAATAAACATCTCATTTCCAGGCCAATTGAACATAGCAGGATTGAGATGGAACATTGTATGCTAAAGGGTAGTATCCTCCCCAATGTTAGGGGCGAGCTAATGATCATGGTGATATCTGTCGGAATATTGTTAGACGAGGTAATAATCACTTGCTCGGGCCTAACTGGGCTGCACATAAGGGTGCGAAGAATATAGATTCATTCAAAGTAACCCAGCGATACAAGACTTCGCTCGAGTCTTAGAGAGCAATAACTAGATACTTACAAGAAGTGGGCATATATATGGGAAAGCGGAGTTGACTTCAGGCCGGCCCGGTCTGCATACTTAATCTCAGCCGTAACACCCAACAGCAGCGTCAGTATAAAGTGCAAGCTGGAGGTGATTTGACAAGCGGCACCAGAGTTAAAATGTAATTCACCTAGGAGGCCCGAGATTCAGTGTGTTGCTATATTCGCCCTGCCCCCAGGTATTACGCGAGCGTAGCGAGCCGCAACATCTCGTCTATATTATACTGAGGCTACTGAGAAAAAATGACTGGCACGTGCACCCCGTGCGCAACTAGACAAAGCAGGGAATGAGAGGGTATATAATCAGCGAGCAATTTCATTTAGCATACCTTTGGGTTCTCTGGATACCAACTATGATCTTTGCCCAGAAAGCAGTACCACCAAGAGTAGAGATCGTTGCCAAATCAGGGTGACTACATCATCGTCAACCTCAGTTACCTTGTATTAGATAGTTTAGATGAGTTCAAAGGTTTCGTGAGGTTAAAACCACCTCTCCTTCTCTACGATCACAGGATCATCCACTAGTTCTCCGCCAGATTCTCTGTACTTATATACTTTTCTAACTCCCTCCCCCCACCCCACCCCCATGCCCCATTTTTTTACCCCTATTCACAAGAACTGTCCCCATACCCCTTCGTAACACCCAATGAACCCCCCTCCAGCCGCCTCCGAACTTTCCAGCGTTCTCCCTCCAAATCCTCCAACATGGACACGGGAAGATGTCAAGAAATATTTTGAATCCAAACCTCAACTGCCGGTCCAGTATATTGCGAGCCTTCACCATGAACACGTCGCTGGTATAGATTTGCCTGACCTAACCATGGAAGAGCTTGTCACTTCCTACGGGTTCCCTCGTGCTGTGGCAAAAAGGTTTGAAAAGGTCATCACTGCCGTTCTCCCACAAGGTAAGTTTCCTCCTACCATAATCCAAATGTCCTGCAAAAAAGTTTTTTTAAACTTTTTAGGCACCGCCGTGAAAGCTCGTCTGGAGGAACAGGATGTTCCTAGATAGGCAACGCTAGGGTCAAGGACTAGTGATCATGCCGAGTATATAACGAGAGAGAGGAGACAAGCTCTAGAGAGGACAAGCACAATGATGAGAATGACCGTTCTCCACACATACGTGATTTTCCTCTGCACATGCGTGACACGTATATGACCTGCTCCCACAGCACAGTTATCTCATACCTTGTCCTTCAAGGTTATGACCCCGGTGAAGCCTTACTGAACGTTTTTTGTTTCTCTCCTGACCACGATGTCCGAACACTCAGAGAAGGAGGTAGTCATTACCAAACTAAACTCCAAAAACTATCAGGAATGGAAGAGAGACATTCGGATGATTTTAACCATAAAAGACCTATGGGAACGTCTCTTAGACGACCGTCCTCCCGCTGCACATGAAGAAGAACAACGGAACTGGCGTCATACCCAGCACAAAGCTTTAGCCGTCATCCACTTGCAATGCGAAAGAGAACAAAAGCTCCTGATCGCTGAGGCTGAGACAGGGAGAGAAGCTTGGGATATCCTCGCCGAAAAATATGCGTCTGCTGACCTGGTAAATGTCATGATCAATCGTCCATCCAAAATCCGACGACTGAATAAGAACGACATCGTCTGGTCTGAACCTGAGCATTACACACAAGTTGTCTATAACAATTCCGTCACCAAATATGACCTCGACCAATCACATCGTCGGGATTTTCAACTGACCGATACTCCCGAATTTGTTCGACTTTACGCCAGGCCAATGTTTCACAGGCAGATGGAGTTCCTCATTGATATGCTGACAGACGACGACACTATTGAGGCTTGGATTGTCGGTGAGCTTACCTACCTATATATCAACTAGAGAGACTAATATCGATTCAAAGGTCCTCCTGGAACTGGCAAATCTACTACAACCGAAATCTTCTCCTCGCACATCACACATACCCAGGATACTATTGTGACATGGGTTTCCTGCACACGTGCAACGCACCCATTACTCGTGAGACTGGAAAATACGACAAAGCAAACGTGCGGTTTGACGAAGACATCCTCATTGCTAACTATCTTACAAGAGGTCGAGGACAAGCCGCATGTTGTAGTACTTAATGGGTATATAGATAGCATTCCCGCGGAGAAAACCCTTGCATACTGTCGAACATGGTTGAGAGAAAGGACAGATCTCACACGCAAACTTGTTGTAGTCAGCTCAATGGGGGGAAGATCCAAAGCACAAAGAGGGCCTACGAAAAAGTGTCGGACATTTCAAGTTTCATCATGGATATTAGAGGAATATATGGAAGCAATTAAGGACGATAACCTATTTAAGAGCGTTGAGAAATATCTCGATGCAGGAGTGACAGTGCCTTCCCATTCATCACTATCAGAAACCGCTAGGCGGGAAACAATGATTACCTCAAAATACTATTTGGGCGGTGGCTTTTGTCGAGGGGTATTCGAAATGTCCTCGGATCAATTAACCAAATACTTCCGCCAAGCAATCGAGTCAATAGACAATCCGGAGGCTTATGTCCTAGGTTATGTTGGTGGTCATTCCCGATACGTCACAAATCGGCTGGTTGGGAGCATGCTCGATAGTGAGGGTGAATTTCAAAGCATTGCGATAAGCTCGTATGTGGCAAGGGAGCTAGCTGTAATGGTTGGTCCTCGTCTGTTAGAACAGTTTCTGAAAAGATTTCCAGACCTTGAGGAGAATCCTAGTATTCAAGGTTTTTTCTTTGAAGCAAAATTCTTTTCGCTCATTCGGTTGACCCGTCGGCCCAGTGGACAGGAGAGGTTCCAAATTGTAACGAAAGACGGTAGGCGATAGATTGCTATCTGAATCTTCTTCCTATAACTAAACATTACTATTTCAGGCATGATATCATGGGAATCTGCAAGAGTCTCTCGGTTTGACCCCCAAAATCCTTCCCTTCCGAGAACTCCATCGATGTGGCTTAAGCCAGAAAAATGGAACCAGGGAGGGTATGATGCAATTTTTATTGACCGCCGCCAAAGTTTGTTACGCTTCATTCAAGTAACCATTCAGCACAATCATGACTTCAAGGACGAATACTACAATAGTCTTATTGATAAGATTGGATTAGAGCTCAAAACAATTGAGGTTTATTTTGTTGTGCCAGTGGATAGATTGTCAGTCTTCAGGATCCCACAGAATGGGCACTTAAGAACTTGCCCTTGCGACATTAAAGCTCATCTGAGAGGCGCCGACGGAACTAGGGATGGAACTGGGAATGGAACTGGTGAGGTAACTGGGGAGCGGGGGTGTTCTTGTGTTGCCTGGAGGAAGGTTGCAGCGCTAGATTGGTCAGTGTAATTTTTTTTCCTCCCGGTGGGGTTTCCTTTTTCTTTTTTCCTTTCCGGTTCTGGCTTCTGGTCTTAAGCATCAGTTAGAGTACACAATGAAGAAGCTGTAGGGAAAGCTAGAAGGAAGTTGTAGATGAACTTATGGAGGAAGTTTCGAGGAAATTATGATATAATATTTATCACCGAGTGATGAGTATCCAAAGTAAAAATGAAGGGTGTTGCGCACATCTGTAAAATTAAATGCAGTATCATCCAATTCTGGACCTAAGTTATTTGTGAACTTATGACAGGTCGAGCATTAATATAGATACTAAAGAAAGGGGCTTCCTAGCACTTATAGGCTCATCTACAATACCTATGTACATAGCCTAGAAGGAGGAGCAGTGCCAACCAGACTATGAATACCAATGCATATGCCAAGTACGGATATTCATGCGTTCATATCCTTACATATGCAGCACCTAGATAGGAAGGGGAAAGGGTACACTGCCTTAAGCATACTAGTCTCGATCAGACCCCCGTAGAGGGAAGCTTTAGTCTGTGCACGGAGTACTTATGCACCAATTCTGGACATGTGTTGCATTAGCGTTGCTCTAGCGTACAGTAGAGTCTGGTTGGCACGTTGCACCGTGGTACTAAAAGTATGCCTCCGGGTCGATGGGGCTACCTTCAACAGCAAAATAATTCCTCTGCACCCAAAAATTCAATAGCAACTGAATGCTTGTCATGACTAACAAGAATAAATAGAAACTCCCTTTTATTTGTATCTATATACCGTAGTCCGAATACAAAAGCCCCCAAGAAGCCAGATGCCCGCAAATCTAATCCCAGTGCCTTTGTTACTTCTGCTTGTTGGTTGTTACTTGCTGAGTCTGGTCTTGAGGCTGATATATTGAACTTGAGCTGCTGAATTTTGATTGCAGTGGCTGAAATGAACTTTGATGAAATAGCCAAGAAGCTGAGTATGATAGAATATTTATTGTCAGCATCAATAAATAAACGGTCTACTAAAGTTTACTGAACTCACACCGCCTCCCCGGCCAACGGCTCCACTGATAACGATAAAATAAAGAACGGACGTCATGGTCTTGAGTGAAGCAAGATTATTCAATATAGTATTGATGTTGTCGGTTTGTTTTGCGAAGAACTAAAGTACCGTTGTAAGCGTTGTTGAATGCCCGATTGATGTGAAGCTCACTGACCTCCGAAAACTCAACCTCGATTTTTTTATCAAGATTTTCAATTTTATTCTCAATTTTCGTATCGAGCCGTTTCATACCAAAGCTAATAGGCTCAGTTAGCAGCATTCATCATTGACCCCATTTTTGGAAAGAACCCTCCCAAGTTTCCTGGTTGACGTTCTGCCCTTTCCCGGCTGCTGATCGCCCTTCCTCACCCAGTGTGGAGTCAATCTCCCCACGCAGTGTAGAAACCCTTCAAACATGGTACGGCGGAACAATGGCGACCTGATGAGAAATGTGTACCCACAATCCTAGGACGGAACAATAAGTGCATTCATGTTGTGATGTACGGTCGAGGCGACAGGCCGTTGAGTTTCAGTCCTTGGATTATGGTTGTGCTTGGAGTTGGGCCGTAAGCACCCCAGGTTTAGTCGCTGACAAAACGTCTGTAGCGAGACTGTTCCAGTACAAAGCCGAGTTTGAATGATACTTGTTTTAAAAACAATGTCTGGCTACAATTCTTACAAAACACAAAAGATTTTCCTTATCACATTGAAAAAGCAAAACAGTTCACTGCGCACTCCAGTCGTAGAGGAGTACGCAGCTAGTCTGCACCGGGAGGTATTAAGTTCCCGGATTTTACCAGCCGACTCTGGGAGTCGAACTGGGAGCCCCAATGGTTTGCTGGGCAATCCCACCTCGCCACAACCGAACCAGTCGGCCACAGATAAGGTGGGATATGAATAGGTGGATGCAACCAGAACATAAAGGCATGGGCTGTACAGAGGCTCACACCAAAAGTCTTTTCCTCCTTCGATACGGCAACATAGGGACAATAAGACGTTCTGCGCCCAAAGAAGCTACTCAGGATAGGAGGCGAGCAACAGTAAAGGTAAAACAAATCGCTACATGGCTGGTATAAAATACATTGTCATTATCATAGAACCTGTTTAGAACCGAATAATGCCAAGCTGCATAGGTGCATAGGCATTGCATATGCAATTTTCCCAAACCGGAAGGAGGAAAAGACTTTTGGTTAGTCTGGTTGGCACTAGACTATAATATACCGAAGGTACTGAGACAAAACGTTACAGGTCGTGCACGTGCGCAACTATGGAAAAATGCTTGCATATACGTAACAAAGTTCTTTTGCATTAGCGTATCTTGGCTATTCTACATACAAACACCGCCCCGACGACCGATCGAGCAACCATTTCTTAAAAGTACGCCTACTTGGTCTCCACCTTCAATAGCAAAATAATTCCTCAAATTCAATAGCAACCTTCCTGGGCAGGCTAGAACATATCAATCTCCACTTGCACAATTATTGTGCAAAATATATAAACAAGCTGAATATCGACTTGATACTTTCTGTGCTCACCCCACCGCACATTTTATCTTACGGCACAGGAACCTACTGCACGCTATGCCACCGCACAATACCCTCCACATTCTAGCTTCTGGTATCAACATGTCAGAAGGCTACCCAATCTCATATACAGTTCGAGCCCCTGCTTGGATACAATCACTAGAAATCGAAATCGGGCACAGTTAAGTGAGGGAAAATACCTGGAATATAAATCCTTCTTGACATTCCCAAATTCCAAACTTGAAGCTTCCTCATGATCGCAAACGCCGGGTTTCACGCTTGTCTACCCCACAAGAATATCATTCTTTTAGACATACGTGGCCAAACCTACTCTTGTAACAACTTTACTTCGGAGATAGCGTTCATGGCTCTGAGAGATTAGGGGGCAGCAGTTTTTCTACTTTTTCCTTTTCTCTCTTGTATTTTTCTCTCTCCTTTCTGAATATTCGCCATGTGCATGAAACCTAGGTATTCATACACCCCGGCCTCATTCATGTCATGTATTTGTTCGTGCCAGCCGCGAGAAAATTAAACTCGCAGAGGCCAGCCAGGAGTCCACCCATTTCCTGACTGGCCTGGGCCCCTCGGGAGAGATACAGAATGGCCAGGCCACCCGCGAGTATGATAAAATTGAGGTTTATGGTATCTTGATAATTTCGATACTGTGGCTATCGAGTGAGCTCATTACCCTGAACTAGGCACATATGTGTCCACCAGGTGATTAAATCGTCAATATGCAATTGTCAGTACCTATGCTTACCACTCAAGATGCTTACGACATATGGTGAGCTCGCCATATAATTCTTCTTTTGAACTCTGTACTTGTGTACGCAACCTTAAGGTCGCATGATGAGCTACCCGGAAGCCAGGGTCTTTGCCCTGAGATAACTATGTACAATGAATGATAGAAAAGTAAATCCATAAAATGACGCCAATAATACTCCTTTCACTGTCCAGATAGGGGCCGGTAAAGGTAGGCAAAGTAGGCCTCCACCGCGTCCCACTCGTTGCCTTGTCCCTCTTCCTTCTTCCATACCGGAACATCCAGCTCCGACGACGACTCAAGGCAAACTTGCCACATAACACATGTGTTGCTTGCCACCATCCCTCCTCCTCTCTCCCACTCGAGCGTTATCATTATTTGAGGTTGCTTCATTTTTCCCTTGAGCGAGTTGTCAATATGAGGGACGGTTTTCCTCTTTGTTTAACCTTCTGCAACCTACTAGTGCTTATATGAGGTTTAATCAATTTAAACTTGCATTTGACAGCCAACTGAGCAATGATATTAGCAACAGAAACTTAAAAAGTTACATCCATCCACCCATTACAAGGTGAATGTGCGGAGAGACCGCGTCATTCCCTTCTCTGCCCGCCTTTTCTCCTTCCTCTCCTCCTTCCTTCTCTCCTCCGCGACATCCGCCATCCTCGTCTCCCTTGCCCACTGCCTCCTCCTTCCTCCTTGCATCCTCCTCCTTCCTCCGTGCATCTTCTCTTTCGATCTTCACCTTAATCTTCGCCTTCTTCAACTTCCATGCCCACTGCCTGTCCTTCTTCTTCCTTTCATCCTCTTTTTGCTTCTGCTCCCGCTCCCAGGCCCGATCGCTTGCCTTGACCATATAGTCTCTGACAAGGGAGGATAAGCAACAAGAGATTCTGGAATCGATCACGGCGCTATTGGAAGCAACAACTTTGAACCGAGTCCAGCTGTTTCATCAATACAAAAGCAATTTAAAAGAATTTTCAACTACATGTAAATTTATGAATAGAGTAGATGATGGCAAAGCCGACAACTACCACCATGATGGCGATGAACTCCATACGGACAGGAGCAGCGGTCTTGATCGCATCGGCGGCCATGGTCAACAGGGTGTCCGGCTCTCTGGGCTTACTGCTGTTCATTCTGCGGACGTGCATAGACGCTTAGCACATGGGGAAATTAATTGCACTCTATCTGAGGCTTTGTACTCACATTGGGAATGCTTTTGCGATATGTATCATTCACGCAGTGGCGGCGACGAACAATACAATAGTAAGTATAAAGGTAAGTGTTACTGTGCTACTCGCGGACGTAGGTGTATCAGACGGGGCTCAGATCTTTGGATGGGGAGCTACTTACCGTAGCGATGGTAGAGATTCAGTCCCGGGGGAGTGAGTTGGAGGGGTGAGTGGGGATGGAGCTGTTGTTGGTGAAGGAGAGGAGGATGACGAGGAGGAAAGGGCGGGGGGCAGCGGATGGGGCACGAGACTAAGCGGATGCGGTGCTGGGTAGGCCATATCGGTCGAGATCTCCCAAATAGGCAGTAGCACGTAGATGGTTGCCAAGTGCCAGTAGCCATCAAATTGTTGCCAGGGCCAGATGACCGCCAGGGGGAGGGACACTGGCTGTAGGTACAAGTAGGTATACAGCATGGGAAACATGTTTGGTGCTAGCGGGATGCACCGAGTGAAAGGCACCGACATTAACGGCCAAGGACCGAGTGACTAAACGAACTCGACCACTAGGACGACCGCGACGTTTCTTATAACGAGGTATATTTTCCTGCATAAATTCTTCCGGGACCGTTGTCCAGTTTCTTATATCGAGAGTTCACTGTAGGGAGGCTGCGAGCACGGGTGCACAGCAGATCTGTAGTTTTCTTTCCAGGAAGTAGCAAGTGGCCCAACTCGTGCGTTACCCTGAAAAACTTATTCATGCAGGTTACTCTCATGCGCTCATCATCTCCCCTCGTTCAAAAACGCGTTCTCACACCTGTTGACGTCACAATCTCTCCCCCGGCTACGATTTCAAGGTAAATTATCCCTGCCGTTTAACCAAACCCAACAACGCGGTGACACTGCAATATCAGCTCGTGGTATGCACTTTAATAGGTAACCCCATCCAGAAGTTATCGGAGAAGTCCCATCCTACATACTGTATTTGTGGGGAAACACAAAGTACTTCTCGCCAATTACCCATGGCCCAAAATGGGAACCATCTACATGTACAGTTACGAGGCAATGAATTTGGTACCCCGCATAATAGGGGGCGAGTATGCAGCATACTTTAAACCTATAATATATAAATATGTGCTAATGCAGGACTCTGATATAAGGGAGGTAGGTACCCATAATAGAGGGCGAGTATGTAGCACGCTTTAAACCTATAATATGTGAGCTAAATGTATGCTAATGTAGGACTCTAATGCAAGGGGGGTACCAAATTCATTGCCACCTAACTGTATATAAGCGGCAAGACCGCACTCATGTCGGAGGTTTTGCTTCGTGGACCATAGCATACAAGTCTATAGCGATACCTACGACAGCTCTCCGCAAGTCGGCATTACAAAGTGGTTTAGACTCATCAACATAAATATTCCTCCCTAGTCTGATTATTCATCCCAAAAATCTTCTAACCCGCGATCTAGATAATTTGTAAATTTTTCCTCACCCTTCTTCACCTGGTGATAGCAAGAGGTGTTATTTGGTAATCGGGAGTGCATATTGATAGCATTCCAGGAGGCTTACCTAACCTTATACGAGACTACCTCAAAGGTGAACGTCGTTTTCAGCGCTTGATGCTGACTAAGCAGTAAGGAGACAAATTGGTGACGATCCCAACAGCTTGACCCCCGCCATCGTCACATGCAACTGCAGCAGCAAGTCCATTCCCCCAATCACAACGGCAGAAATCAAAGTATCCATCACGACCTCCACAAAATGGCCACCCACCACCACCTGGATCCCACCATTACCACGCCCACCTTCTCCCTCACCATCTCCCCCTCCTCCACTATCCACCCCACCGGCATCCCCTCTTCCCCACTCTACTTCCTCCCGACTTCCCTCTCCACTCACAGCATCACCCTCTTCATCAACCGCTACACTCCTACCACCCTCACCACGCGCTCCCGTGACACTCTCCACGAGCACAAACTCTTCGCCATTACCAAAATCCCCACCACGGACACCTATACCTTCGTCTCTCACGTGCCCGGACGCTCGGGGAAAGGTATAATCCGCTACACTTCCGGGTGGCTCTGGGGCGGCTCCTGGGAAGCAGAATTCAGCTTCTTCGACGAATCCCTCGACAAAGAACGCCGGCTCATCCTCACGTATCCCGGAGGTCCCGGTGCGAAGTGGATGTTATCCGAAGCAGAGGTGGTTCCGGGGCCAGTGACTGAGGATGGGAAGATGGGGCCTAGTACAGTGGGAGAGCTTAGGCCCGAGACGTTGGTAGCGGAAGAGCAGAGCAATAAACACCCTGCGACGGAAGAAGAGGCAGGGGCCGAGAGAGGAGAGACGATTCTGATTCATACAGGGAAGCAGGAGGTGACTGATATTGTGAGGGAGTTAATTACGGTGGCGTGGGTGACCAAGTGTTGGAATGAGAGGACGAGGGGAGGGTGGTTTGGGAGTAGTGTGAAGCAGCAGGATACGGGGGTAGGGAAGATGTACAATTATTAAAATTTGTTGGAGGAGAAGGAGGAGCAGGAGTTTCTTGTATAAACTTTGAAGACACCCATTATTAAGCTATTAATTTTGTTTATAGTATTACTTGTGTATAATTCAGCCAATGCACTCAATTCTCATTTCATCAATGGTTCACTTTATATGAATGTTAGTAAACAAACTCCCCCCCCCCCCCCCCCAAAAAAACGCTCAATCGCTAGGTATTACCCCACACTCAAACACACTCTACTCCTCTACGCTTTCCCCTGTCCTCTCCTTCTCCTCCTCCAGTCCCACTCCTCCCCATAAACCCACCTCCCCCAATTCTCCCCCACAACCCTCCTAACTTCTTCTCCACTCCACCCCTTCACCCCCCTTACCACCTCCACCGCCCCCTCCAGCACTCGATCCATCTCTTCTCCCGCAGTATGCAAATCACTCTCAACTAGCACCCTCTCCTGGGGAACCATTCCCAAAACTTCCTCTAACCGGCATTTATTCCGTGAGTTTATGGTCGTGCTGAAGCTGAAATAGACTTCGGAGGGGTAGGCTGTTGTGGGGGTGGGGTTACTGAGATATTGAGACAGTGTCTGTGGTGGGGCAGAAAACGAATGTAAACAGATCCTTGGTGGGAATGGGGGTGGGCCTTGGGGTGGCTTGGGGCGCGGCCGCAGCGCTGTGGTTATAGCTTTTGTACCTGAGTTGGATGATAAGGGTGGAGAGAGTATTATATCCTCATCAACCTCAACCTCGTCCCCCTCAACATCGCTATCAAGTTCCTCCAACCCCTTCCCATCTTCCAGCAAAAACCTATCCACCCACTCCCTCTCCTTTCCACCTAATTTCCTCCCCCTAACCACCCTCTCCCGCATCTCCCGCCTACTCTCCACCCTCACTTCCCACCCTTTCCACAATCCTCTCAGTGTATCAAACATCGTCCCGTGGGCTTGTACGCCGTGTACGCTAGCTGGCACACCGACTTCCCCTGCGACTTTCATCTGCATAATAAACACCAGTACCTGGTGATGCATGGAGACCTTATACGGGGAGAGCGCCTTCTCCTTTTCCCCCTCTCCCTCCTCGGAGACTGTAGCTGAAACTGAAGCAGAAGCAGGGGGGCGGTAGCCCTTAGGCCAAGGCAACCGAAACCCACGATCAAGCCCAACCTCACCTAACACTACCCCTCTCCCTTGACTCTTAAAACGCTCAAAATTCCGCCGTAGTTCCACTACCACATCACCCCTTAACCTCCTCGGCATTCCTAATGCCTCAACAAACCCCTTCTCCAACCTTCCCCCGTTCCCTGGCCCACCTCCACCTCCACCTCCACCCTTCAACACCTTCTCAAAATGCCTCGTTGTAAATTCCCCCTCCCATCCCTCCTCCCCAGTCTCCCATAGAGCAAGTAGCTCAGGATCCTCATCATCCCAAACCAAATAACTAAACCAAGGATGCCATCCAAACCCCGGAACAACCCTTTCTGGGTATTTCTCAGCGAGCTCTAGAACGAGAGATTGGTCGGTGCTGTTGGTGCTCATTGCGGTGAGACAGGAGGCGCGCATGCTGGGGATTGTAGGGAGAAGTGAGGGGGTGTCTGTGGGGTGGCAGTGGGAGTCGGGGATAGGAATGTGGGAGGTGCTGGTGCTTGTGGTGGGAGCGGGGGTACTGGGAATGGGTTCCCCATGGCCCTGGGAGCCGTCACCGCCGTCTTGTGCGCACATAGATTTGTCGCTTGGAGGGACGCTGGTTTGGAATCAAAGAGTATAAGCGTACTTGTTCTGTAAATAAAAATTATATTAATGTGTACATGCACCGCAATTAAGAACGAAGAAAGTTGTCTCGTGCTGAGGAGCTTTGTGTGGGGTTAAGTATTTATCAGTTAATATAATTAGCGTCACATTTCTTTCTTATCGCACATAAACTGGTAATCACCTCGGAGACTTAGGATTCGCATTCACAGAATGGTTCATGATATATTGATGGCTTTGTATAACTACCAGTCCTGCAACCCTACTCCTGCTTTGTAAAGTATCCTAATCCACAACTCCATCTTCTTAAAAAGCTCCCCGCCCTATAAAAAAAAAAAAAAAAAAGAGAGACAAAACTCATAGGTATTATCGACTCTCCTCCATTTCATAAAGGTAATTCAGAAACAAACATACGTGAAAATCACATCACAGACCGCCACAAAAAAAAACGGCCCCTCATGGTATCTTGGAACCGATTCAGCACGCCAAAGCAGCATGGAAGAGAAAAATGGAAAAGAGGCCGACCCTAAAACTATAATGCCAGAATGTATAGAGCCAAGTTGAGCAAAACGTAAAACGCCAAAACAAAACGCCGATTCCAAGACCGCCTGAATAATATTATGAGGACTGCCTGCTTCCTATGCTGTCGTTGTGTAAAGATGCACATGGATATATGTGAAGCAGTGGATGATGCAGGAACCAATACCCTATGCGACCTCTCAGTTAACCGTATATAACTTCCCTGCAAAAAAAACGGACTTACGCTAAATAAACAGTATTAGATGCAAACAATGCCCGCAATGCTGTATTCCAATATATCATCCTCCCACACCTGTCCTTCCTCTTCCTTTCCATCAAACAGTCCACTCAAAGTACTTTCAATCCTCCATCATCAACACCGCCCTCCTCGCGACAGTGCCTCCAACAGTGCATTCTCTCTAAACCACTCCCACACTAACTGCGCTCCTTCGTGCCACTGATGCCCAAGCCCGCCGATTATTATTCGCATTAGCTACCCGCCTCAATTGCTGGAGCGCTACCCGAGCCGCAACCTCTCTAGCCTGATTCACATCTTCAAACTCCGCCCCTTTAGGAGTAGAGAAACGATATTGCTGTGGTGTGATCCCTGCTGCTGGATGGTAAAGCTCTGTGGAGGAAAACCGGACGACGCATGTATACAACTTCTGTAGCTGTTCTACTGAAGATGCATAAGACTGCTGCAGTTGAAGGCTCAGCCTATGGTGAGGATCAAGCTCAGGCACTGATTGCATCACCCCGGACCCAACACCAAAGGGAGAGCCCAGTGGCTGAGGGAGGGACATTGAAGATGAAGCGGCTGAAGAATAGTCATTGTTGGTGTGTATTGAGGATGCGTCTGTAGTCGCTTTCAGTACATAATTTGGCTGCGTTAGGCTATTCGCCTTGCAATACTCTGTCATTACATTACATTACATTAGCATAATCAGCCACTATATAAGCAGACATAGCTCACCTGCTAACTCATCTTGAGCTACCTTCTTCTTATAATTTCCCCCTAGGACATTATCTTGAGAATATGAAGACTGTAAAACGGTACCCTCGAAAAATCTTGAGGTGATGAAGTTTGATGCCAAACGCATAGTAACAAGCATCTTGGCTGATTCTTCGTGCTATGCAAAGGTGATGAATAGTTCGTTAATGGTTGACTTTGAAGGGGATCCCAAGCGAAATATATGCTCCCAGAAAGACTCCAGGTGATGGTATCCGTGCGCCAGATGGAACGCTGTATCTACTTTCTCCGACGTCAATCGGTGTTCCCTCTCCAGTGAAGGGGAGTTGCCTCTCCGGAAGTGCCTGTCGAATGTGATGATCCCCGAGCCTGATATCTAGGTGACCCGACAGCCTGGTTCGCTATGCCGTGCTTGTTAGATACTCGGCTGAAGACGTTGTATTCAGTCTAGAGAAGTTAGTTAGCCTTGCTATCTGCAGCAATCGTGATATGTATGTCTTTCCATTCCCTTTTCATTTCTGGAGGTAATTGATTTTGAGGGATCATGACCAATGAGAATGGAGCGTAAAAAAACAAAACTCAACAAAAGAAATGAATCTTAGAAGGATAATGATCCACTTGAGGGTTAGGTCACCCATCCGTGCAGCTAAGTGTACTTACCTAGCATACCTCAACCTCAGAGTGCGGTTTGCAAGTACGGTACACAAAACTCGGTGTAACTATAACGCATCAACGTGAACCATGTACCTAGCACCGCCTACTTCGGAGGATAGATACCAAATATGCGACTTGGTGCTGTCCAAGGCAATCACCGACCCACGCCAGCACAAATTCTGTTCTGTCCTCGACGTGTCAGTGTCAAGTTCGTCGATCTCCACTCTCTCAGGCCCTTCTGTCCTGAAACAGTGCTAGTATCAATGATTCTCCACTCTCTGACCAGGTAGGGAGTTCAGGTGACCGTCTGAAATGACTGCGTGTGGGTGTGTGATTCTGTGTTTTGTCTGGATTCGAGAGAAAGGAAGTATAGAAAAAGCAAGAAAACCGGCCTTATGTTTTCAAGCCCCCCTCAACTGGACAAATCCAACTACTTCGCTTCTCGCCACCGCTCTTCAAATGCGTCGGATAATCGTCTGGCAGGATATGGAGTCTAGTGATGATTGGAGTTGAAACTCTTTTGAAGGGGGGTATGTTCCTCTACTATACTCGCAACAACCTAAAGCATAATCTAGCCTCTCGGTTTGACGTCGCGATGGGGAAAGTCTTCCGTTCCGTTGTAGGTTGACCACAAGTCAATGCGGGTTCATGCACTCAGTTCGTTGGTGATCTGCACTCGGGCAGGCGATATGGCTCTTTCCCGGGGGGCCCGCTGTCGAGATCCTTCTCTGCACACAACGAAAAGGAATTTGCACTTGGGGGATGAGGCACAAGATTTGGGGCCTCTAATATGGTATGAGACTGTTGTTGAGGGCATTGACCCTTCGCCGTCTGCGTGAGGGTATAATAATATGAAATCTAATATGAAAACGAATGAATGGGAAACAGAGTATCCGTAAGGGCAAAAGCAATGTATATGACCCGTATATGATATGGGTCATTTAAAGTCTTCTGATCCGAGGATCGAATCTCCAGGGCAACGTTGGACTAAAAGAAGCCCCCCATTACCCAGTTCGGTCTACTGTGTAGCACACACTCCTTTCGTAACCTTGTTCCAACACCCCGGGCAAGCTCAGTGCATCGGCTCAATAATAGGGCTTGGATAGGGGCGCCGGGTCTCAGCTGAAATTTGAACGTCATTCCCATTCGTCGTTCTCATTATTTGCTCGGTAGTTGCCCCGAGTTGTGAGACCTGTCCGCGGAAATGGCAAGGCTGAGGTCATGCCCGCCATTTTCTCTTGAAGATTCCCAGATTCATCCAAACCGAAGAGGGCGTGTGACCAAGAGATATGTACCTAGCTGTCTGCCTTGACAGGTACAGGTAACGCCATCAGTGACTGTGTCTGATCATTTCACAAGGCGGTCTGGGAAAAGAACAAGAACCCTGTACTTACATACCTAGATACCCAATACCATAATTGGACAGCATCGGTAGTCCGTGTCCGGCCTCCCTATTCCTATGTGGCTCATTCACTTCAAACCCGTAAGTCCTTATTGACTCCAAGAGGATTTGCTGGATTTTCTACAGCTGAAGATAAATGCAGATAGCAATCCCTTCATGGCGGCATCTGAGATATATAGCTTCGAAACAGGGCTGGTTCGAAGGGGAACTTTGGCAGCTTATGTCTACCGCATACCTACTATAAACTGATCGCTGCCCTTGCACCATGCAGCGAATATTGTACGCAAGCAAGGGTCTCTTCCAGTTTATGCATCTAAGGAGGATAGGAGCATGCGGGGTAATCAAAGTGGAATGATAGCAATCCCTGCTCGAGAACAATCTCTGAAGCACCTCCAGCAAGGGGTAATATGGACTTAAATTTTCCACTGCAAAAAGTTTAGCTTGGCATTAAACTCGAACATCAGGGTAATGGCTTCGTGAAGTACTGAGGCTTACGCAGATTGTAGATGGATGAAGTAGCTCCCTTTTAAGTTGAGAGTATTCAGCCGCATTTTTTGTAGTCACTTGAAAATTCCGAGTCACCCCTTATGCATGCTTTTACACTCGTATTCTATAACGATGTACATACTAAAGACAAACGTCAAGGTATCAAACAGCTTGATTTTGTCCACCTCTTTATGCCATTACCCCCAACCATAAATCATAGGGACCGTCACCCATTCCCCCACGAGAACCACGCCCAGCCAATTTACAATTTCTCAATGATAGCATTTGTATACTCATCAGTCTTGGCATTTCCACGCAAATCACCAGTCAATGTCTTGCCCTCCGCGATCGTCTGGAGAATAGCCCTGTGGATCCTCTCGGCATGGGAGTTCAATCCCATGTGTTGCAACATCATCACACTGGAGAGCAGAAGAGCGGTGGGATTGGCAAGGTTCTTCCCTGCGATATCTGGAGCGGATCCGTGGACTGCCTCGAAGATGGAGCACTCGTCACCAATGTTTCCGGAGGGGGTGAGACCAAGGCCACCGATCAAACCTGCACACATGTCGGAAAGAATATCTCCATAAAGATTTGGCATGACCATGACGATGTCGTTGTATGGGGTTGGGTCAGTGACCATCTACGAACACGAGTTAGGCATTATCCTGGATGAGAAAAAAAGTCATTCACCCTACCTTCAAGCAAGCATTGTCAAGGAGCTCAGAGTCGAATTCAATATCTGGGAACTCCTTCGCAACGTTCTGCGCAGTGGTCAAGAAGAGACCGTCACTCATCTTCATGATGGTGGCTTTGTGAACAACCCTGACCCTTGGCTTTCTGATGGACTGAGCATACTGGAACGCGAAGCGCAACACTCTCTCGGAAGCCTCCCTTGTGATAAGCTTGATGCACTGCACAACACCATCGACAACAATGTGCTCAATACCAGAGTACTCTCCCTCAGTATTCTCTCGGATAAGGACGGTGTCAACGTTGTCATATGGTGTCTTGTATCCCTGTAGCGAGCGGCATGGACGGACATTGGCGAAGAGGTTGAATGTTCGGCGGAGAGTAAGGTTCAGGGAGACATGCCCTTCGCCCACCGGGGTAGCAAGGGGACCCTTGAGGGCAACCAAGTTGCGCCTGACAGACTGGATTGCCTCGTCGGGAATGGCAGTAGGACCGTCGCTGGCAATAGGTGTAACGTCAACGGGTTCCCAATCAATTGGTGCCTACGATCGTTAGACTGGCAATGACTAATGGAGGAGTGTTGATTACATCTGCAGCGGCAAAGATCTGCTTGACGGACTTGGAGACCTCAGGCCCGATTCCGTCACCCTCTATGAAGGTAACTGTGTACTTGCCCTATGAAGTAAAGGTTGGATTAGCGCATACAAGCCATGTTATGGGCAGCTTCGGCGCAGGCGCCAATAGAATACACACATTTGCCTTCTTCTGTCCGTTAAATTGTGCGATTTTCTTCTCCGTAGCGTAAGATCTAGCAGCCTGTATTTTCTAGCAATCGCTGGCGCCTTGATGTTAGCCAAGTCAAATCGCAGTCCCACAGCGGGGCACAAACGGGGGCAGCAACAGCAGCATACCGGTACAAACGCTGCAGAGGAGCGGGCAAAAGTACGGGAGGGGGCGAGAAGTTGTCTTCTTGTGCAAGTAAAGAGTGACCTGGTTACGGACATCGTTCTGTATAGGGAGCGGCGATACTGGCGGCTGGGGTTGGTAAACTGAGGTTCACAAACGTTAGGATGCTGGCCGGGATAACAGGAGAGGGGCTGCCGGATTGTTTATTACAATATTAGCAGGAGGAGATAGGGAATGCAACTTTTATATCACTATAAGTTGGGATGAAATCAAAAAAAGCAGAGTATTTGACGGCGGGCCAGAGAGATTATCTGGATAATCTTATCTCATTGGATTAAATTACCTAAGCTGACTGTATTCGTATTATCAGATCCTTTCATGCATCCGTATCACATCCATTGTGACGTCCCACCGTGCTTATTTCCTTCGTGCAGACTCCCTCTTCAGTTCTGTCTCCCGCCATAGACGCCGCAATTGCAAAGCACTACCGCCTAACGGACCTATTCCCTACTACATACATAGTCTAATCTAATTGAAGACAACCAAGTTGTCCTCCGAAAAGCCACCAGAGCGTCGACAGCTCGGTACTCCATTCTCCAGGAGAAAGCACCACCCAATAAACGAGGATGGGACCAAGACCCTCTACGATGGGGCTATAGAGCTCATAACGATATTTCGAGACAGCATGTGTATAGCCGCCAATAAATGATATTAGCAGCATTTACTTTCCCCCTCCAAATACACCAGTAACCCCAGCTAGTGTAACCCCAGCTAGTGTACCCCCAACGCCAGGAGGATTTGTGCCTATGTTTCCTTTGCCCGCAAGGCACCGAGTAATGGTGGTTTGAAGAAAGACCCAGAGGACGAATTTGCTTTCTACCACCCTGAGTAAACTCTCTTGGAGGGGTGCATTACCTGAGCAAGATTTTGACGCGGCTTGGTAATGCTGCGTGCTTGTTGGCAGAGTTGCCAATTGGGAAGATAGCTCAAATCTATGATTGTAGGGGCGAGAGAGAGATGTGTGCATGCAGTTTGCATAGGGTTGCTAGGAGATGCGTAGAATTGTAAGGCCCTGGAGGACTGAACCCGGGCTCCGGAAAATAGGGATGTGACGAAAATGCCATCCCAGTTTTTGCAGGTGGAAGCTGCTGTGATAGGACCTACCTAAGTGAGGTAAGTCTTCGGAGATTATTGTATGTCTCTTCCAGCTATTCCATCAATTTATCTATGTGAAGTTTTAGCTTACATATGTATTTAAACCCCACCTCAGCAAAACTCCTCACACACGTGCGAGGTTACTAAATGGTGGTGGTGGTTGTTGTGGAGGAGGAGGTGGATTTCCTATAGCTGGGTAGTTAGGCCTGGGGAGGCTTTCTTGTAATTTTACTACCGCCTCCTTCCTTAAGTGGAGTACATATTCTTTCCAGTAGAACTTGTTTGAAGAAACAGCCGGCCGTAGACAGGCGGGTCTCCATATTCGGTGACAAGATACAGTTGAGCTTGCCTTATTGCATAGGCTGGGGACACAGGGATCCATGGAATGCGGAGATTACGCGAATATAGTGGTCACTTTCTCAAGGTAACAACATTTTTATTGGGGATGGGTGTTCGATGTAATAAGAGAGGATACAGAGAATGCAATTATAGAGCTCTGACTATAAAGAATATAATCGCCCGTGGGTGTGTACTCGAAGCACAGTCCAAACGTGTATGTATAAGACCATCCTTTCCCCTGTTTTTTTTTGATTTTTACTAGGTTTTCTCCCTTCATCCTCGAACAGAGAAATTAACATTCCTCCTATAAATCTCCTATTAACTTTTTGATACATAAGGATTTCCCTATGATCTAAAACCTCCCATCTCAAAAACTCCCAAATTTGAACTTTTTTTGATTTTGCTCCACGCCCTAATGAAGGGGGATATAACGATTTTCTTTCCCTATAAATTTCCTATTATCTCCATGATAATTCCTTCCTTCCCCCTTTTCCCTTCCCCTTCCTGCTTCGTCTTCCTCCCAAAAACTTCATTTTCAAAGGGGATTTTTACGGGTAAAAAATGTTGAAAATGAAGTGTATGTATAAGACCATCCTTTCCCCTGTTTGGGTGGTTTTGGATTTTTACTAGGTTTTCTCCCTTCATTCTAGAACAGAAAAATTGTGGTGACTGCTTCACCAGGATGGCTTCAATCTTCCAAAGCACTCTAGATTAGTCTCATGCCAGCAGCGAGCTCGCATGGTTGGGGTATACTACGGAATTTGATACCAAGTGCAGTATTTGTCTGTTCAGGGTAATCAAAATCCCCCCTCTTGATATTTCCTTTGCAGTTCCGGTTGCCTAATATATATCGAGATGATCAGTTGAAAGTACTCTACGGAAAGAAATAAATGCATGATAGTTATCAACAATCTCAAGCCCACAGTCTAGGTACACTCCACAAGCTACAGTCCACGTAAGCTGATCTTCTCAGATTGGTCCACTTCTATTCATATCCATGCTAGACACATTTCTCTTGACTTGCGGTATATATGCATTGGATATAGAGCTGAGATATTTTTGTATCAGGTAGAATTACACATGTTGGCAATTTTCTAAAGAAGAGATATTACCCTTTACTGGAATTTTTGATCTGGTTACTGGATTATTTTAGATGGATATGGGATCTAGATCTTCTCGTCTCTCCGCCCTAGTCGCTCGGTAACGGTTATCCTGAGCAGATAAACCACAAAAATAATATAAGGATATACCCTACACTTTATCACAATTAGATACAGTCCTCAATCCCCTCTACCTAGCCCTTTCAGCGCTTGGCATTTTGGGTGTTTTGCGAGATATCGATAAGGGCTTGAGTTGGTGAGTGACTGCAGTTACCCTCAATACCCTAATCTCGCAACATCCTGCAGTTGTACCAAATGAAGTGGTGCCATCGCGTCCATCAATTTATTTTTAGTAATATATATATCCCATTATTCATCCATGTTTTATATAATCATGTCTAGGTATAATGTAGTCCTCTACCAATTCCAATTCCCACGGTTACCATTACAATGACCCACCCTCGTTTGCTCTGGTACATCTTTGATCCGTGAAGGCTGACAAGTCCACCGCTCGACCTAATTAAATTCGTAATATAAATATGAACCACCCAAATCACAAAGGAAGGTCATGCAATGTGAATGATTTTCACCCCCACCTACGTCCCCATCGGCAACGGCGTCTCTTGTCTCTTCGGCAGCTGCCTCCCCGGGGACTCTTCCCTCAACGGCTCATGCCCCACTCTATCCTTCTCCTCCCCAGGCACCCCACAATTCCTAAACAGTTCCGGGAATACTACCCTCAATTCACTCAAATCAGTAATGGTCTTAATCCCCAGCCTCTCCTTCTCCTTCTCTATCTCTGTTTGCTTCGCCGCTGCTACTTCTTCTGCCTCTATATTTCTCTCCTCACTCTCCTTCTCCCCATTATCCCCCTCTTCCACTAAGGGCTCTGCCTCAGGCTCGGCTAAGTGCGCTACCCCTGCCCACCCTAATCTCCTCGCCGCAACACAATTCGCTATACTATCATCCACAAAAAAACACCTCCCCTCGTCCCTCCCCACCACGAGCCCTGTATCATGCATTGCCTTCTCAAACATCTCACGTTGAGGCTTACACATTAACCTCCCATCCTTCTCTCCCTGGACGTAGTCGCAGTATGTAACTCCATCGAAAAAGTCTTCTATCCCTAGTAGCTTCACTACCCGTTTCGCGTGGGTGATGTAGGCGTTTGTAAAGAGCCAGAGTTTGGATGTAGTATTTGATGAGCGGAGGTCGGAGAGGAGGTGTATGAGAGATGGGGAAGGTTGGAGGATTTTCGTTAGAGGGAGGGCGTCGTCGACGAGGGAATTATAGGTAAGGACATTGATGCTATGGTGGAGAACGAGCCCAGAGAGGGCGAGGCCGTACTGGGTGTAATAGTAGCGGCGGAGGTAAGCCGCATGTTCTTTAGTGAGTTCTGCAGGGCAAGGGGTAAGCGATGTATTGATTTATCTGGTGCATGGGACTTGGAAGGGAGGAGTCCAGGATAGATGGAGGAGTCCAGGAGTCATACCTAGATGATTCACGAAATACTGCTGAATCAGTTCCTTCATCATCTCATGGATCTTGTATGATCTCGGGTACAGGCAGTTATCTATATCAAAAAAGAACACTGGTCTGTTGTCTTCGGGTTGGCTATCACCCCGTATGGGGATGTCGACGCCATCAAGGTTAGGTTTTGTGTTGCTGTTTGTGTTTGTTGGTGATGTAGACTCTGCCATTGTATGGTTTACAGCTCTTCGTAAGTTGCTGTGTCCTTGATTGGGGTCAGCTGATCACGTGTCCAATATGCACAGTTATGTAGCGACCAGCCAAAATCTATGCTAAGACTATGCTAGACTTGGTTGCTTTGTCAGCGGCTTTCTTAAGCATGCTGGCCTCTGTGGCCTCAGCCTACACCACGGCCCGCACCGCAACGGGAGTGGCTATATCGACTAGTTAGGCAAATGCGATTCTCCAAGTCTGATGCCACTACCCTAGGCTTCATTTTTAATGCTTTACCATACTATACCGTAACTAGACTAACCAGGATTTCTTCAAGTTGATCACTTTCCATGCATTCTGATGATTAAAAACTCCAACCCAAAATAAGTGCAATTAAAGAAGCTACTAATCTACAAACTCTAAGGTCAAATTGATAGCTGTAAACGGTAGGTAATGCCCCCTCAATATATCCCAATCTACATAGCAGGATCCTTCAGATAAGCAATCCAAATTCAAGCCTAACCACCTAAGACCTACGGAAATAATTTAGTACAAGTTTGACAAATCCCAGAGGTTTGCCCACTTCAGCCCATCCCAGGGTACTGCTTTTGCTTAGGTATGCGCCTATTGCAATTGCTGATAGTCCAACGACAACCGTTACTCCAATTTTTATAGCCTGTGGTTTGTATCTGGTAACCTGGTCACAGATTTCTTTGAGCTTTCTCTTACGGTCCACCTCAGCAGTTTGCTTGAGCAGTAGACATTCAGCTTGTCGTAAATCTGGGTGTGCAGGCCTGTCCTTGGATCTAAACGGACCGGCTCGGCGAGATGTTTTAAGGACCGATTTATTGGATATTTGCACCCATGTTGATAGTTTTTCTGGAGGATATTTCCCAAGTAAAAGAAGGGCCTTTGAGATGAGACCTTCGAGGTCGAGTGGTTTCGGTAGCTTAGAGAGAACTGAATGCAACATTTCCGGTTCATCATCAGGTATATCAAAAAGCTCGTCGCGCCGTTGTAATACAACCTTGCCAGGTCAGTTTGTTATAGTGTATCAAACCGCATGGGAAACTTACCTGAGCGAAGAGATACAAGGGGAAAACCGGATCCGTAGCCAGAAAAACGTCAAACAGCCTTGCTATGTTGCTATATTCCTGAATGTCGTGGGCGTATAATGTAAGGGTAGCCGCGAGGGCAAAGAAAGGCTTTGTGCGTGATAAGTGTTCGCAAAGCCTCTTATCTGCTGATAGTAGTAGCGGGTAAAGCAAGTGCAGATGATCCAATGCAGGGCCCAAGGACGGAAGCATAAAGTCTCGTATTCGGAGAAGAGCGATATGCTCTGTGGCCATTACCGCAGCCTCCACTCCCAACACCAACAAAAACACCTGGCAAATATCGTGAAATCCTTGGAAGTAACATAGCATTGGATGCCGTCTGAGGACCTCGATAATTAGTCTTGAAAGCTCCTTTTTCCGATCAGCCGTCTCGCGTGGTGACATATCTACATGTACGCTTCCACTATTTAGTGCCACATTCAGTCACTGTCGCACACACTACAGAGAAGGGGAAAGCTGGATCCTGTCGGGGATGAACGAACTCTTGGGATAGTATACAAATGACCGATCGACGTCCAGTCTAACCTGGTCTTCATCCTTATGAGGAGGAAGTTTCTCCCAATCTTCTCGACGAGGGTTTGCAGGCTTGATCCCGTCCTCTGTGAAATGTGCGTACCCGAGAAAGAGAGGCCCTAAATTTGGCTGCATTAGATGAGTCAAACTCTGATAGGCCCACCTGGGCTTCTGGCATAAAACATAGTGGATAGAAGAAAGAAAGAGGGTTCAACTCACACACCTCCTGCCGGATATCGTCGGCTAGGAGTCCGTCTGTGGATAGAGCTAAATTTGCTATCATATTCAGATCTCTATCACGGCAGGCTTGTTCGATTTTCTCCCGCTTTTCCTCAACGGAACCAAAGTCAAATTTGACCTTCACTTCATTCTTGATCAGACTAGCTTTTTCTCCCATGCCTGTTGATGTTAAAAGTGCCTAGCTGAAAGACTGAAACGCAGATAGGCTGCTATATGAAATTTCGTAGCTTGACTCGGAAATCGAAGTTGTTCAAGAAGCTCACAGAATCGTGTTCCAGTGTTTTTCGGATCCGTGCAAATCAAATCAAATGGATTTGATGGCTATCGGGGCTCGAGGTTGGCTGATTAAGAAGCTTCGGAGATGACAGCGGGCGCCGGTTGGGCCTTACTTGCAATGCTTTGTCCACACAGAGCGAGGGACGCAGAACATATATTGAGAGCTAAGGTAGTTGATGACCTTGTGGGTTGGAAAGGTTTAGTTGTACCGTAATTGATCCCTGCAGCGCCCCACCTTGATTTGGCATTTAGTTGCTTGGCGCTCTCTCACCAAAACCCAAGGGTTCTTCGAAGCTTAATCCTAAGGATACCTAGGCCAACTTCTACGTACCTACATGTAGGTACTCAACCTGCTCCGCATTGCGCACTCTCAGCAACCTGTCACTTGATTTGACTCATGTGCCCCAATCTCCTTTTGTCTCAGTTACACAATGCACCTGCATATACTGGACAATCGTGCCATCTCGAAGCACTCCCTTGGAGGAATTTCTCACACTAGCTTGGGGCTATGTAACAGGAATACGAATCCAACGTCCACGCTGCACGGTGTATTGGAGCCGTGGTAGAGGCTGCCGATCCTACTAATCTTGTTCGGTACTCTCATGCAGAATGTGGGGCCGGGAGCGCTCCCTTCTGGTATCCGATACTTGCTATCATTCAGATTAAAGTCTGTGATGGTATATTACCATGCTGGCAACATTGATAGTCTTGCCAATGAATCATCCATCACTAAAATTGTGAGGCAACCAGACTAAGCTGCGAGAGGAGATCTCGGCCATTTGAATTGTGCTTTGCGAGATGAGTGTTTGCTATCAGCTGGTGAGTATATGATCATAAGCATTCAGATCTGTTATATCTCGCAGCTTAATATCAGATTCTGCTTCAGTAAACATTCGAGGCTAACTATCACCAACTGCAAGGCTACGACATGCACAGCAGTTCTAGATCTAAAGCCAGATCGCCAAGTTGGTCTCCCCCTGCTCAAGCATGAACATATCCAGGAGAATCAACTGGTGATCGAGGTGCAATGTACTTAACGTGGTCTCACTTCATGTATGCTGGGGTTTGGTTGGAAGACCAAATTTTAGTATATTTGGGTACGCACAAGATACAGTTTGGAAAGGCACTTGCATCGCGATTCGAAGAGTGTATTGTGCAGACTAGGATCTTTCCGCTGGACGTCTAGACTGGCTGCTGTTCCAGAGATTCCCATGTATCACTCCTTGCTACTTTTGCCCACGGGCTTATCGGCACTCAATAACGACATTTTAATATATGCGAGAAGAAATGGTACAGTTTGGTCAGATCAACATGAGAATATTTGATTCTAGAATCCTAGTGGTTGGTGATCAGAGAATTAGCCTCATCCCTAAAATCATGTTTATTTCTCCACAGCTCTGCCTTTTAGACGACCAGTTACTCCAACCTGCTTCATGTCTATCGTATATTTCTCGCAGCGTGAAGGCAAAACCGTTGGGATACCTCTGGAAACGAGAACATGAGCTACCCTTTTTTCTTGAAGTAGGGATAATTCGATCATAGATATTGATATCATTAGCATATTAAAACTACAGAAGGGTGATTATTGGCTGGCCTATCACGGCCGACCGACATCAGGAGATCATGCCATGCTCCGGACCTACCTATCATTCCCTGTACGTTTACCCCTCCCCACGTTCTGCCCCTCCACATTCCCCCAACTTGAAAGACATGCATCGCAGGTAAATACTTTGACATGTATAGGTCGCCCTGATTTGCGTACTGTACTGGAGGCAGGGCCAATGTGTACCTACAGCTACATACAACAATTATCCATGGTGAATGCACGGTATTCTTGGGCTAGCTAGTATTCCCTACGTAATCCGAGCAGCTTATGCATGATGCATGTACGTTTCTTGTTTTTGTTGATCTCAATCAATGTGGAGGGGGATGCTGACTGGAGGTGGGTCACTTTAATGTTATTGGGCAAGTAAATACATAGGTTTACATAACGAAGCACTTGTATGCAACTCGTGAGGTACTTTCCTTTCATGTCCCGAGAGTACCGGTAATACCAGCCGTCACACTCAGACGAAACTGCCGTACCCTCCTCCCTGTACGGTGGAATGTGGGCGGCATTGCCACTCAACCATCCAAGACATGTACCCCCTCTACGAGAGGTTGTGCAACCGGACTCAGAGACATGCCTTGCCAATCATGAGTTTCGCAAGGGTTCATACATGCGGACATACATACATGCACATCATCCATCATCCAGTCCGGCCTATCGTTTGGTAAACGTTCTAGTGTACATGCATAGATAGTCTCGGATAAGTAATAAGTATGTTTTCCCAAGCCCAGACGTATAGGTAGACTAGGTAGACGTATATATTATAATTATATTTGGCGATCTCCGATTGATTGCGCATACGTATATTTCCCAGAAAGTCTAGGACGAGTGTAGGTGCTTGTTCGTCATCGACTGCAGCGCGTGCCACTTACCTTTCTGTTTACCTCACCTTTGCCTTCAACTTTTACAGCGAATCGCTGGCGGCGCTCGTTAGGTTTCAGTCGATGCAATTGCGCTTGGGCGGCTATGAGAGTCGGTGGGGTTTGGTCGGGCCTTAAATAAGAGTCCAAAGTAGCACAGCGGAGATTCCTTGCCGCACCGGAAAAACAATTTACCATCCACTACACCGGTCTCAGCGAGCAGAAGAAAACGGCTTGAGTTGAAATTTGAGCAGCAGGTTCGGCGATAACGGCTTTCCGCCGTTTGAATTCTACTTAGCAACTTCCAACGTGTCTTGAGTTACGAGCCCGCCGCTAAAGTCGCCGAACTACGTCCAATTGGAAATGGCACACAATAACGACAGCACGGCCGCGAGCTTTGGCCGCGAGCTACCAGGTGCAGAGCATGAGCATCCGACGTACGGCATCCTCACACGGACGCTGATCCACTCTCCCGTTGTGAAGCAGATCATTCCCGCTAGGATCCGCGGCAAAGATTTCAATGACGTCGTATTCGTGGCAGTATGTGTCTCCTCATGTTCTATATCGAACGTTAAGAGCTAATCAGCCTGTTAGGAGACATATGTAGAGCTGTACTTACTAAACGACGATGGGAAGCTGCGGAGGATTGCCACAAAATCCGATTTTCAAGCAGATATCCGCCATGTCAAAGTGTTTGCTACAGGCACGGGAAGCGTGGGAAATGCAGGAGTCCTCTCCGAAGATGTCATGGCAGAAGACACAAAAGGACTCCTACCACCACATATACTTGCTCTAACGTTAGATTCTGGGCATATGGTGTTCTTATATGCAGTCACAAAAGGAGAAGAGGTGGAGTTCGTGATGTCAACCAGGAGAATCGATACAAAGGGGGTACATCCAAAGAATCTCGGGAAATCCCTAGCCGTTGATCCAAAGTGAGTAGTGCTGTAAGATATTTCATGCAGACTAGGAACTCTTTCAAGAAACACATTCTGACTTTCGAGCTCTGGTTCCGCAATACCAGGTCTCGGTGTCTTGGTGTGACAGCATATCAAGATGCTTTTCGGTTGTTTGCCCTTTATGAGACAGACGAGCTTGAACGACAATTACAGGCCGGAATGCCTCTGAACCCAATAAAAGAGGTATGTAATCCAAGAGGAAAATCGTTTGCGACGTGCTGCTCATAATTATAAGGAGAGAACTTTCAATGTTCCCGGTGTAATATTGCATATGGAATTCCTTTACCCTGCACCGAGTGATCCCGATCACGTGATGTTGGTACTTTTCATCGTCGAGTCAGTAACCTTCTTCATCAAGGGTAGATCTACTTCAAAACTATTGACTGATTAATTGCAGTGCAAAACAAAAGTTCCGGTTGATGCTATATGAATGGTGGGCATCAAAGCCACTAACCACTGCAATGAAATATGGGCAAAATGGGCTTTTGCTTGACCCGAGTAAGTTTCTGAGCTGTCCACAATAGCCATATATACTGAGTATATTACAGGGGTCTCAGTTCCGCTACATATTATACCACTCCTCGTGGACACGGCTTTCTTGATAATATCGGAAAACTGCATCCACGTCGTCAGGGCATCAGATATTATATCAGGCAGATCCGCGTTTGTGAAAATTGATTATCTCCAGAATTCCCTTGAGAGAGGGAGACGTACGCCTATCCCTCCTTTATGTTGTATTTAATTGCTATCTCTCATTAAGTTTGGCCCCTGACTGCCATTTTAGAGAGTCTTGTAACATCGTGGGCACGCCCGCTGCGAACACCGAGCCATACACAAACCATGGATGACCTATATCTCGCTATGGAAGATGGAGATATATATTTTGTCGAAGTCAATTCAGAAGCCCCTAATTTGGTCGAACTAATGAACAAGGCCGGTCATTTAGATTGTGCGATAGGAAGTGCATTTGCGGCCCTAGACTACGGGCTAGAAAGAAATGACCTCGTGATAGCGGGAGGTGAAATGAGCAGTGGCGGTATCTATTTAGTAAGTTCTTAGATCTCCGTTTTTCTCCCTTAGGATAGTTATTGAGACCCTTGGAGTTAAAGATAGAACCAAGCTCCCCTGTCTCCTCGAACTTGGGAATAGATGATGAGCTAAAGCTAGGAGAGACTGTGGCCAATTGGTCGCCCGTCTTTGATTTCGACCTCATCAACCCTTCTTCACAAGGGCATGCTCAGGGGCGTGCGGTAAGAGATCGGATGTACGCCTGTACTGGACGTGGGGAACATGGGGCAATTGCTGAGATACGCTACGGGATTCATGGCCTAATACAAAGTGCGGCAGACTACATGCCTGGCATCCGTAACATCTGGGTGCTACCGGGTTCTGAGGGTACTGGTTTTTTCTTGCTTTGCTCCTTTCCCGACAGATCAACACTTTGTCTCATGAACGAAGCTGGTGAATGGGAAGATGTCAGCGAGTCCGAATTCCTTGACATGTCCCAAACAACCCTTACTGCTGCTGTGATAGGAGAGGAATCTGTTCAAATCACCCCAAGAGCAGTCAATGTCAGCCTGCTGAAGGAGAAAAATTTGAGTAAGAACAGGACTCCAACTGGGGATATAACTATGTTCGACAGTGATGCGGATGGTGGTGCAAATGGTGATATGGAGCGGGTTAAACCAATGTGGAGTCAACAATGTGGTTCTGGGGATCTCATCGTGGCTGCTGCTATCCGGGATGCATATTTGGTGATAGCTGTTAGAAGCGGAGTTTCTATCAAGATGACCTTGGCAAAAATATTACCACAGGTGGATGTAGAGTGAGTATTTTTGTTCTCATGAGTCATATGAAGTGGCACTGACGAAGGCTGTCAGGGGTGACTTCTTGAAACCAATTGGATCACATATTGAGTTACAGGACGACCCATCGTTTGTTTCCATAATCAAGCTGTATGTGGTACATTCATCCTGAAGTATTCAATAGACTGACACTTGCACAGTGGTGGACAGCTTCTCGCAGTCGTAGGGACTCGAGATGCGACTATCCAATTTTACCTCATTGATCCCTCAAATGGCCTCATACCAACTCTAGAGCAGTGCAGTGAGTTAAGTCTCGTTTAGAAAAGTTGAGTTGGGGTTCTAATCTGATATTACTTATTAGTGCTTCCAGATACTGAGACGGAGGCCACCATGGTACAGCGAGATCTCTTCATTTGCGAATCTTCTGTTCCAATGATATCTGCCACATCAACACAGCTCCTTTGTGGGCTACGAGATGGCACACTGGTAATGTTCAATACTACTATCTCATCAGGTATAGCTCCCAGATGACAATTCACCCACCTAGGGAGATGAGGGCAGTGCTTAATTCATACCAGGAAACCTCCAGTTGGAACGGAAAAATGAGATTCAATTCGGGCCTATACCTGTGCAAGCACTGCCACATGTTCAACGAGAAGATCTTGTGCTGGTATTGGCAGGCCCAGAATTATATCGCTTCGAAATGACTGGAGATGAAGTCACGGTTTCTCAAATAGTCTTTGAGGGCACCATAATCGAGGTGTGTCTCCCTTATCGATATGAAGCTTGAATCTGAACTGAGTTTGCATCAATAGCCTGCACTTGTAGCCGTGTCACAAATCGACTACTCCCTGAGCCCTGAAGCGTACATAGTATGTGCAACAAAAGACCAGATATTTATGGCCGAAGTGGGGCATTCGGAGAATGTTTGCGTTCGAAGGCTACCAGTATTTGAAACACCCAGGCGGTTAATATATTACAAACCACTCAATATATTAATCGTCGCAATCTCGAAGGCAGAGCCCATGGGGGGAACAAGCACTGAATCAAGGAAAAGAGGATCTTCCGCCTCGCTATGCTTCTTGAATCCCCGAACGTGAGTAGAGATTTTTTGTTAGATATTTCCATGTTCTCTAGAAGAAGCTAACAAGATAACGATCCCAGTGGTGACTTACTGGGAGCGCGCGAGCTCGTAGATAGTGGGGGTTCTAGTTTGGTTTTTGGCAAAGAAAACGAGCAAATCTATGGCCTTTCAGGTACGTAGCTACCCATATACTCTGTGGCGAAGATGTGCTAAACTTTGGTAAGAATGGCACGTTGAGGCCGAAAACAAGGACGGAAGAAAAACATGGAAATTTGTAGCTATATGTACCGGCTCCATCAACGCCAGTGCTACAACACTGAAAGGTAGAGTCATGATAATATCGGTATGGCAGAACGCCTCAGGGAGAATTGAGGTGAAACGGCGACACCAGATACCCTGCGATGCGCCGGTATACTCGGTTGCACCGTATGGGAAACAGTCCATCGTTTATTGCGCGGGTAATAGGCTGTATATGAGGAGGCTGAACAACGATGCACATCCGAAAAAGTGAGTTTTGTAACGCTACCTCTGGTAAAACGTATTGACATATTTCTTTATAGGCTAGAGGAAATAGCAGAGTTTAAATTACGGTCGCCAGCAGTGCAAATTACTGTTAATGAACCCTACATTAACTGTTCGTGTGCTTCAGATTCGTTATGCATCATCAAATTTGAAGAAGGAAAAGTTGTAGCCGGACAACCTCCTGAACCCAGCAAACTACTTGCCCACTATAGGTCAGTTTCTTCTTTAAAAAGGCCCCCATAAAATGATACTGATAAACAATGAATGCAGTGACGAAATCGCCAGAAACGGATTCAGCCACTACTCTCCACTAGAGAACCTTTTCATCGTCTCAGACAAGCAATATGGAATTGCTGGATTATGGCAGCCACCAGGTAAATCCACCAAGTTTATCTACCCCCTTCTCAAGCACTATGCTAACATTTACCCAACTAAGACAAACGCAACACTGGCTCCCTAACCACTCTCTTCGACACGGAAATTACTTCCTCTGTCTCCCGCCTCCGCGGGGGCTCTCTCCGCCCCCCTTGGCACGCAAATAAACCCCGTCCCGGCGTCCTCCTCCCTGATAAAGACATCATTGGCTCTGGCGTCGATGGCTCTATATTCCATTTTACTCTACTCAATATTGACGCCCTCCGGCTGCTGAGATATATTCAAGGAATCTATACCGCACAAACTGAGACCTACCGGCACCACTACCCGCCTAGAGTTGTAGCGGTGGAAAATACTCGGCTGAGAGCAGATGTTGATGGGGATACGTTGCTTTCGGTTATCAAGCTGGGTGAGAAGTGGCTTAGGGAGGCGGTGGAGAATGAGGAGTCCGAGAAACCCATGGGGAGAGGGGGGGTGAGTTTTAGGGTGATGGTGGAAAATGTATTGGGCCCGGGCGGCGATGTGGTTACGAGATCGCTAGAATATGTTAAGGGGTTGTTGGAGGGGGTGGTACTTTAATTAATCTTGCCTTTTTCTTTTGGCTTTTCTTGCGAGGTGTCGGTTTATAGTGGTGAGTTTGGTAATAAGAGGTTCTATGATTGTTGGGTTCCGATTCCATATTTGTATACACACAGATTATTTATTCAATCAAGTAATAAGAGGTTCTATGATCTTTTTTTTGTTCCGATTCCATATCTGTATACATACAGATTATTTATTCAATCAAAACTAGGTAACTACTGTTCCATTGCAATCAGACTCTATTCTAAATCAAAAGTCGAAATAGTTAAACATGTGTCACCCTCAAATTACTACTTAGGGCTTCACCCTAATCCGTACCCTTTTTTACATAACCCGTCATAACCCGTCATACCAACCTCCCAGGTACTTAGCACTCACTCACTTCCTTACGTACTTCCATCACCAACTGCCCACCGACCAATAATTAACCGTACGTTTCCCCCGTCACCTTCCTAATCCCCAAACCCAACAACATGATGACCAAATGATTCTGCAATCCCGACAAATACAACCCTCCCCCCCAAAAAAACCCTTCTTGCCCTACTTCCCGCCCGTTGCTGGGTGCCCATTTCGGTGGCGGACTTGAGCTTGCGGGCTTGGGTAGTCGTTCGCAGGGGGCTTGGAAGGGGGGTGGAATATGGGGACGAAAAATCAATCTACACTTGATCTGAGGCCTGTTTGTATTATATTGTTTCGGCGATGAACTGAAAGGAAGATGAGGGTGTGGGGTTCAAAGGCTAACAGCGGTTTGAAGGGTCAATAGGTCTTGTTTGGGTTCTATTGGAGTAAGAATGATCTATGAGGATTAGAAGTATAGGATTAAGGAAGACTGCAAGGGATTGGTGGTGTTGAATGAGCGATGGTATTGGTAGTTGTCTATAGATGGACCAATCACCCAATATTAAGAACATCTTATCGTCACCTACCTCAACGCTTTTAGCCCTCCGTGTTTCCAAACTTAAAGTCCTCATGACGGCTGTCTTCCAGTTCATTCTAAGTAACCACCTTTAACTATTCAATGTTTCATGCCAGCCTTAAATTGATTGTGCACAGCTCGTATCAAAAAAAAAAATTGCTAGCATAACTTCTTTCTTCAAGGTAATCCGGAATTGCTAGTCGAATAACACCCTTTAACTTGTATTGTTATGATCTGATGTACCCCCATATTGAACATTATAAAGGAAAAAAGAAAATGAGGATGAAAAAATCTGACACCGCAGACACAAATCAAATCAAAAGCAAACAGAAACCAAAGTACCAAACCCAATTTTCCTATATTCCCAATTTTCACCCCACCCGAAGCAAGTGAACGCAGCCCAACCTGATATCGATCTACCCAACCTGCCATGAAGCAACGAGTAGCAATTTACAACTTATCATAGTACTATATTGATGATATTAGCATTGAAACCACTGCTTAGATTTGAAAATTGAGAGGGGAATACTAACGTTATCGACACCTGGAACCTCGACCTTGATACCCTTGCGTTTCCTCATATCCTGTACAATCTGGCCTGGCTTGGTTGTTGCATCGAGAGGAGACCCACCTGGCAAGATCTGCCAGTGGTCGAAGACGGATTGAGGGAACGCCTGACCAGCAGTGTTGGAACGGAGATCGGCAGTGAAACCGAAAGACTCGTTGACCGGGAGGTAAGCCTTAATGTTGAAAAGAGGAGTACCTGGACGCTGCTCCTCGGAGAAGACGTGACCACGACGACGGGTCAAGACACCGTAGATACCACCCATTGCCTGCTCTGGAACTGTAATCTCGACCAAGTAGACTGGCTCCAAGAGGCCAGGCTGAGCAAGAAGAGTAGCAGCGTACAAGACACGACGAGCCGTTGGGATAATCTGTCCACCTCCACGATGGATAGCATCAGCGTGGAGGGTAACATCAAGAATGTTGAAGCGGATGCTCCTCATTGGCTCCTCAGCAACAGGACCCTCACGAGTAGCCCATTGGAAACCAGAGACAACGGAATCCTTGATTTCGTTTAGATACTGGACGGCCTTGGTCTGATCAACCAATAAGTTTGCACCAGAAGTATCAGGACCGAAACACCAAATTTTACGAGCATCAGTGACGTCCCAGCCATACTCATCAGCCAAGAGACGGGCACGGGCCTTGAAATCGTCACGGGGACTGATCTTTCCGGCCTCAATGGCCTTGGAAACATCCTCGTCGAGTGGCTCGGCAACAACGTAGAGACGGTTGTGCTTATTGGGGGACTTCGACAACGCAGTGATGCTAGACTTGCCGCCGACAGTCTCACGGTAAGAGACGACGGGGTCGGAGATCCTGAGAGGAACGCCGGCATGGTCCTCCTCGAGATCCTTCAAGCAAATCTCCAAGTGCAACTCACCAGCGCCAGCAACAATGTGCTCACCAGACTCAGAGATGTAAGTCAAGACACAGGGGTCAGACTTGGAAAGACGCTTGAGACCTTCGACCAATTTAGGTAAGTCGTTGGCATTTTTGACCTCGACGGCGACTTGGACAACGGGAGAGACGGAGAACTTCATGACCTTCAAGTTGTGTGCGGTCTCAGAAGTAGTAAGAGTACCAGACTTGAGCAAGAACTGATCAACACCGACTAAACCACAGATGTTACCGGCTGGAACATCAGTAATGGGTTCAATGTAACGACCCATCATGAGAATGGTGCGCTGGATAGCCTTGACGAACAAATCCTCCTTCTTTCCTGGGACATAGTTTGGACCCTGGATGCGGACCTTGAGGCCGGACTTGACGGTGCCGGAAAAGACACGTCCGAAAGCGTAGAAACGGCCCTTGTCAGAGGTCGGTACCATCTTGGAAACGTACAACATGAGAGGAGCGTTGGGGTCACAGTTCTTGATACCCATGCAGCATTCATCATCTTGGGGACCTTCGTAGAGTGTCTCAGCACGGTAAGCCTGGGCAGTGACGGGAGATGGCAAATGGATAACCATCATCTCCAAGAGGGCGTCAGCAGCAGGAAGGAACTTCCTCATGACAACCTTGAGGAGAGCCTTGCCCTCCAAGTCCTTCTCGTCACCCTTGAGAACAATTTCGAGTTTGCTGAGGAGAATTGGGATCTCGTCCTTCTTGAAGTTCATGATAGCGGAGAAGATCTTGAAGATGGGGTCCAAGATGAACTGGTTGAAAGCACGCTCAAGTGACTTTCCGTCAGCATCGGTTCCGTTCTTGGTCCACTTCTTGGTCTTAGGGTTGAAAAAGTTGTCACCCTAGAATATCTCGTTTAGTAAAGCCGCGATATATATAATCCTGGAAGAAAATAATATACCCAGAGACGCTCCATCATCTTGCTCCTGTCAACACCAAATTTCTTGGCATAACGACCCGCGAATTGCCTGATAGTGAAAGCCCAACCGTGGAGACCAGATCCGAAAGCAATTGTACCTTTCTCGGGGTAAACCTGAACATCACCGAGGGCCTTGTCGAAATAAGTAGCGATAATAACGTTAACAGACTCGACGGTACGGGAGAAAGATTGGTACAAGTCCTCCTTGGTCACTTGGAGCTCGAGAAGAGCACGGTCGACCTTGTTGATGATACAAACAGGTTTGATGCGCTCACCGAGAGCCTGTCGGAGCACAGTCTCGGTCTGGACACACACACCTTCAACACAATCGACGACAACGAGCGCGCCATCAGTGACACGGAGAGCAGCAGTGACCTCGGATGAGAAGTCAACGTGACCGGGGGAGTCGATCAAATTGATCAAAAAGTCTGTTCCATCGGTCTTCTGCTTGATGTCCTTAAGATCCTCCTCGGCCATTGGGGCATAAAGGGAGATGGCTGTCGACTTAATTGTGACACCACGTTCCTGTTCGTCTGCACGAGTATCTGTAAATCGTTGTTCACCGGCCTTTGCAGCTGAAATGATACCGGCACGCTGCACCAAGGAGTCGGTGAGGGTAGACTTTCCGTGATCTACGTGGGCAATGACAGACATGTTTCGGACCTATATGGTTCGTCAGTACCCATTCAACAGATATCATACTCCATATGTCGAAGTCAGAAAGAGGTTTCTTACGTTTGTCGCCTTGTCCATGAGGCCACGGATCTATATTGAATATCCATCAGCATCCCCGCACAGCACACTCCGATCCACAAACAGTTGAATTTGAGCTATACCTGATCCACCGTGAAGCTATTTTCCCAAATATGTTAGCACATTATCGCCTCATGTCCATGATACCCAATGCATAAGCAATGAGATAGGTATATGGACCACTTACTTCACCATCTTGCCTGATTTCCTTCAGCAACTTTGTCAAACAAAAAAAATAGATAAATATATATCACGAATGTCTGCCTTGGGTCTCTCCACTGGCAATTCAAACGTGGTCGTTAACAGGACAAGAGAAGAGAAAAATAGGTGGGTGCTAAGAAGCTTTTGATGTTGGGAAAGCGGGGGTCTGCGGATGAGGAGAATTTGGGTGGGAGGGGCAGCCAATTTCTAATCTGCATAGGCTTACTTGCCCCTTCTTGGCTTCTATGAACAAACAACGACTTTGGCACTAGTGAACCCTAACCCAACGCAGTTTTTGTGCGATTGCGGGGTGTAGATGCGGCTCTGACGTTCAGTGACTGCGAAAATGCCTGACTAAAAGTGCACCTTCGTCACGGGGCGCCGCCTGTTTCCCTTATTGCAGCTATCTACACTAATTTGCCCTCTATATCGACTCAGAGTGCCGTGATTGGGCCACTGTCGCTGCTTAAGTGCTCACTATGAGTCGAAATATGTAATCTGGAGTCGAAAACTACGATCTAGTCTGGTTGGCACAACACCTCCACAGGAGGACTACGCTTGAGCGCCACAGTATGAATAAACTAAGTAGATGACTAAGATTCACGCCACATACCTTAGGCCCAAGTGGGCTACGTCCTATTCCATCACTAGCACAAGTAGTCTGGTTTAGCACAAGCAGGGAAGAAACTCGGTTTCCAGAGGATATTAGAGCACAACGTTGTAAGGGTAAACCTTTATGAGACGAAGGAAGAAGTACATAGGGATAGTCTGGTTGGCACAAGCCGCTCGTAGAGCACATAGGGAGATAGCGATCCTTACGGATTGCAGGTGTTTTAGTAATTAGGGTCCAGTAGTCTGGTTGCATGACCCCTACGGAGCGGCTGAATGTTTAAGGTTCTCCTACGGAAGATGATCCCGATATTAAAGAGTCTAGTATCATTTGGTTTACGCCGTCATGCCAGATAATTGAACGTTTTATCAACAACTCGGGCGAGCGAATGTACAACTGCGCAGATGGCGAAACCGGTGGAGAAGAGGAAGTTGTTGCTGTAGACCTTATGAACTGGACGCAGAGAAGTGTATTTCATAGTGGAGGCAAAACAGCCTTCCCTTGGCCAAGCAATGAAGCAATGTTTACCCATGAGGGATATGTATGATATCAATGGTGGGGGCGAAGTATATGATATTGTTACAAGCGGATGATTAGATATGATGGTGCATCGTTTTAAAGGAGTGAAGAAATGGTGACACTATTTAATGAGATTGGTGCAATGGATGGACGGTTATCTGGTTGTGGTTATGCTGCTCTGAGGCGAAAAAAGAGGTGGTTGGATTGGTTTAAGTTTAGTCTGGTTGGCACGTTTAAGTTTACAGCAAATACGATTCCCTTTTGGCTTAGTCTACCCATTGTCACGATACAACTGGGGGACTAAGTTCACACATATTTGGAGCAATACAAAGTATTTGTCCGAGGTAATTCCCTTGAAGCCAATGCGAACACACTCCCGATAATCTAACAATCATTTCTTTCCATGTTCTCACTTTTCCTTACATACTCATGCCACATAGAATATGTCCAAAATATGCTAATAACAACACCAACCCAAAAGATCCATTCGCAAGAAAAAAACCACAATTGGCCCA
Organism: Terfezia boudieri ATCC MYA-4762; assembly: GCA_003788615.2. Taxonomy (NCBI): domain Eukaryota; kingdom Fungi; phylum Ascomycota; class Pezizomycetes; order Pezizales; family Pezizaceae; genus Terfezia; species Terfezia boudieri. The sequence continues at coordinate 895,298 of ML121528.1, read as the reverse complement.
TAATGTGAAAAGAATAACGTCTCGCCAGATTGGAACTTAACTAAAATAGAGTAAGAATTAAACAGCAAGATGATGTTCAAACTCCATCCATCTCTAAGATTGTAAGATTGACCCCCAATTTTCCCGGATTGTAGACATATGTATAAAGAAACTCGTTCAAATCAATCAAATAGTGTATCGGAAGAAGCTGGCATAATCACCCTTCTCGCGCTCAGCTTCCTTCTCGGCATTAGTGTAATCAGCCAATGTCCTGCCCTGCTCAGCTAACAGCTTGTTACGCCTAGCATTCTCGCGTCGGAGGTAAAGAGTCATAAAGATGCAGAGGCACATAGACATAGTGATAGTGCCAAGTAAAGTTCCGTGTCCGGAAAGGTAACGCGGCTTCTCCTTAGCACGGTAGGTGAAAGCAGCAATCACTCCTCCCAGATTACCGAAACCGACATGCATAGCAATACCAACACCCCGCTTGGTAGATCCACCAATGTTGTTTCCGTTCCAAGCAACCCCCATAGGCACGTTGGGGTAGATGCCCATGGCGGCAAGGAAAGTACCAAGGTACTGAATGGCTGGCTGGTCAGTGCTGATCAGCATAATGAAGCCAACGATACTGAGTGCGCAGAAGAAGATCATGTAGATGCCACGTTGCTTGTGCCTGTCAGCCAACCAACCACCCAGGATAGTGGTAATGCACGCAGCAACATATGGTGGAACCGTCATCAACTGAGCTTTGTTATTGGTGTGGCCCATAGCGGAAACAATAGTTGGAAGGAAAAGGGAGAATGAGTAAAGCGGAGTGTAGATGCCGATAGTGATCAACATATGGATATATATTTTCCAGTCCTGTATAGCGTGAAAGAAGTATTTCATGTTGAACTCATCTGCCAGACTGGTCCTATCAAGCTTCAAGCGGCGATGTACTTCATCTTTCTCCTCTTGAGTAAGGAATTTGGCTGTTTCTGGGTAGTCGTTGATAACCCAATAAGCAGCGAAAGCTGTCAAAGGGTGTTAGACACGTAAAACACTAGGTAGTTGGTGTGAAAACTGCTCACCAACGCAAATAGTAGCGAGACCCTCAAGGATGAAAATCCAGGCCCAACCAGGCTTTCCTCCAATGCCATCCATCTCAGAGATACCACGAGCCAGGAGACCGCCGAAGGCACCAGCAAGAGTAGCAGCAGAAAAGAACAAAGCCATCCTGTAACCGCATTCATGACGTCGATACCACATGGTGATATAGAACGTCACACCAGGAAACAAACCACCTTCAGCAAGCCCAAGAGCCATACGGGCAACGAGCAAGCCAGGATAGTTGTTGACCAAACCCATGAGAGTCATAACAACACCCCATGCAGACATAATGACTGTCAACCACAAAGATGGGCGGGTTTTCTTCATCATCATGTTGCTGGGAACCTCCGCGGCAACATACCACGGGAAGAAGACGGCCAACGCAACCTAGAGTAATAGCATGTCAAATATGATTGCGGATCTAATCGGCAATCAGGGAGTACCAACATTGTAGTCTAAACCCTCCATCTTAAGATCTTTTTCTAAACCAGCAAGACGTGCATTTCCAATGTTTGTTCGGTCAAGGAAACTCAACCTAGATACCTCCAGCGTTAGTCCTCCCAAAAGACATCCTATAATACAAGCAAAGGGAGGCACACAAGTAGAGCAAAGCAAGAAATGGTACTAAATTGAGATCGAGCTTCCGTAGTAATGCCTTGGTCCTCGTCGAATCGAATCGAGGCTGATCGGTATTCTCAAAGCTGGTAGTCTCCGCATTCTTCTCGCTCAAGGCAGGATCATAGGAAGGTGTTGAAGCACCTGTCATTTTGATACAGGTTGTTGCTTGCGATCCGGAATGAATGTAGTTTCCCTCTAATGTTTCGATAGGTTCTGATATATTATATGTATCTACCCAGCGGAGTTTTCTAGCGATCTGGAGGCACCTGGGTCCGAAGGCTGGAACTGTGGACTGAAAACCTGGGACGGAAGGGCAAACTCAATTAATATATAATAGGCTACCGAAAAGTGGGAGGCATACTGGTCGTCAGGTCCTCATGGGACTGAAACTCCCCAGGGCTCAAGCCTAGTTCAGGCAGCCACACGCTGGCGGGGGTTGGAGTGGGTGGTACGGCCATGCAGCAGAGAGATACAGGCAATAAGTTTGGACTTGAATGGGTCCCAGTGCATAAATTAGCGGGCAAGGGAGGTGCAGAGTATTGGAGTTACCATGCGAGTACTGACAGCAGTGGAAGAGCTGGTCAGCTTGTATCCTTCAAAGTCAGGGGGGTTTGAAAAGTGCTCCCAACCCTGGCAGAAAGCAGAGGAAAGGACGCGACTAATATAATTAGATTATGGACTCACCCTCTGGGTCTGGGGCGTAATGATACATACGTATACACTCCCGCTGCTATATCAAGGATTTTCAGTTATGCACTATTCTCGTGGATGTCGGTACTCTCAATTGCCAGACAGCCTCTTGCTACCCGCCGCTTTGGGGTGTGCGATCACTCTACGCGGACTCGATTGCAGTCTGCTACTGGTCATGTTGCATTGCCCCTCGTAGTCTGGGACACGCTAGACACAAGAGTAGAGGCGGTGAAGGGGTTTGGAGATCTACGTATTCGTGAAAATAAGAAATCTAAGGGTTCGTTGGACGTTGGGGCGGCGTTGGATGAGGTGAGGGCTATCGTTAAACTAAGTCGTGTTATGGCAATAAGCCCGACCCTGGTCTAGCGCTAGGAGCGCTCCAGGCAATAAGCAGGCATACGTACCCTCTGTAGGTGTCTATAGGTATCGAGTACGAACTCTACAGAGCAGTCTCACCCGCCGTGCGAGATAGGTAACAGTGCGTGGGGTGCGTGGGAAGCATAATACATATGTAGTCTGTGTGTTGAGACTTGCATATATATTCAGCAATGGCAAATTCAGTGCGTTACACCATGGACAACTTCAAGATCTACTGGCGGCTGATTGATCTAAAAATGTCGGTATCCAGCCGGAATTATATTTATTTGCGCGCATTGAGTGCTGTTCTCGTGCCCCTCATCCTCGGACCTAAAGCTCTCCAATACATACACATATTTATACCTATAGTTATCCACAGCAAATCCGATTGTCACATCCACATTTCATGGTATACAGTAGAAGTTGATATATCGACAAAAGGATTATAGCATAACGCTGCATACTTTCGGAATTTAAAAAGAGGTGCGTGTCTATTTTTCCCCACACAAATATTACCTATCAGACGTGCGTCATGCGTCATTCTGATAGGCCCATCGTCTGGACCCGAGCATCCCATGCAATCTCCAGATCTCTCCAGATTGAGTAGGAGAGTTTTGTGTATTCTTAGCGACTCAATCGAACTGGCCAGTCCCGAAATGCATCTTGTGTATGGACAAGTGATGTCTCGGAGAGGTGTAAATATGGAATAGGAGAGCTTATAGCTTGCATGCTTGCATATGCGTATAAAAAGTCAAACATACCAAGTGCGATTTGAAATTCCGATAGAAGAGATGAGCATGGCGTTTCAGCACAGTGATTCATTTCATCTGAAAAACATCGTAGTTAGGAGAGGCTATCCCATACACTTATGCTTGGGAAGAAGGATATGCTGAAGGACACTAGTGTACTGATTGTGATATATACAGGGTTCGTTGCCAATTATATTGTGCATTCCACAACCTATTGGAATTTGATTTGCAAAAGTGAATACCTTACTCTATTTTGATATCAAAAGCTTGGTTGACTCTGTTCAAGGAAATTTCGAGCTTCCTGAAGTCCGATATATACCCTGGTTACTCCACTCTCCAGGAACCCCCCGGTCACATCCACTTGCCACTTCACAAAAAAATGTGCGAAAGGTCTCTATTAATGCCTTAGCTCATTCAATATTCAATTCTTGCGCCGCAATGCTGTAACCATGAAAGTGAACTATAGCAACAGTGGTATCACTCCTGGGACGCCTATGGCTATGGCGACTAAAACGTTATATTTTTCGACGGTTATGGGGTTCAGTTATGTACTTAATTATGTAGATTTCACCATGCTAAAGCTGTGAGAGCTAAAGTTTAGTAATGCTGCACCTCGAATGCTGTGAATAAGGTTCCCTATACCTGAAGAGTCTGCTGCGGCATACGTAGAGCTTAAAATTGGTTTTGACTCATAGCATAGAAAGGCTCAATTGAAGTTCCACATGAGCAATTTCAATCATAGCGCGTTGGAAGTTTCAAAGTCATTATAATCCATATGCATAGTTGGCCGTTGAAAATTTGGGTGTCAAATATCACACTACATCTGGCTATGTATAAGTGTTAGGTGGCCCAAGCTAGACACTTCGTACGAATACATGTCCTAGCGTGATAACTGAGGGAGAGATAGTCTGGAGGGAGAGAGAGCAAGTATCTTATTCCTATGACCGTGTGATAAAGGTTAATCCTCTCTCTCAACTACTGGTCAATCTCCTAACTAACCAGACTATCTCCTAACGCTGGTTTATATGACCTTATCAGGTAGTCTTGGCCAGTCCACATTCCAGTTCCACAGTATCTTGGTACAAAGCTGCTGTATGCTTAAGCTCGCATGCACAAATGTTGCAGCAAGTCAACGAATTGCGAAAGATTCGTTTGGGAATACCCTATAAAGCTAAGTAAGACCTGACGATACCCAGTCTTGTGCCAACCAGACTAGTCAAATCGCAGTCTGAAAATAAAATCCCGAGACAAGCCGCAATTGACATATTCTTGTCCCGAATATGCATTACTTCGGCTTTGCTTGTTGCCTCCTAAAGTTCAAGCTTTCTTTCTCGGGCTCATACCGAAAGGAGAAAGAAGCCGTCCATTTACAAGGAGTACTTACTTACAAATATTTAATATTCCTTGTGCTATCACTGACAGGATACATGTACCGAGAACGAGTATAAATTGTGCCACAAGCAATCCCGCATCTCAATTTTAAGTAGAATAATCTCCCGTCGACTGAACAGGTATGATCAAGTTAACATTATTTCGATTCTCATTGCAATTGCTATACTTATACAACATACATACATACATACATTTAATAGTTTTGACTTGTGCTTGATACCGGTATGCTGGCTACCTTTCCAAATTTCAGTAACGAAACTTCTATATGCTCAACCTTGTAATTATACATGCAAGAGGGTGGACATGTCGTAGTAGGGAGCACCCTTACGTTGGGAGGTTATTTACATAACTGCTTCATGTCCCCCATACAAGGGTTAGGAGTGTATGCGATAGCTCTCAAGTGTTGTGTAACGCGCTAGGTACATCAAATGACGTGATCTGCGGTTAGTCTGGTTGCATCTTCGGTATCAGTCGAGTGTTCCTTACGTTAATACCTCGCCGCTTTTCACGTCATCTACTTTAGCAGGGGGTTCTGCTCGGCTGCTCCAAGGAATTTATGTGTGGGGGGGTACTTATGGAGTTATTATTACGGGTAGTTTACATTCAGCCTGACGTAAAGAATTAAGATTCGGCTCTATAGTCAAAGTCAGTGCGCAATGTTAATGCGATGTCTCAGTTGTCTCTTTGGATGTTCATACGGGATCTGACACGGAAAAAAATCGAATGCTCTCCCTTCGAGACCAGGTTTCACAGGACGGATACGCACGGATGTTTTAGATTCCCACTGTGTACTCCGTATGCAGGTGAGGTTTATTATTTACGGCCAGCGGCTTGTGCCAACCTGGTTATGGCCATGATATCGTACCAACCGGACTATGAGCGTCTGGGCACGAGACAGAACTGTGAGTGATATGTACATCCATGTCTCAAAAATAGTCTGGTTGACACAAACTCTCCTTTGATTTCAATTACTACCCACAAGGGTACCGGTGCTTAATGGTCTCCTAGTTGACATAGGCTCATCTGCTGGGTACCTGACCTATACGGGGGGTTGAGGGGGGAGAGGTGTGGGTCTTCGGGGAGGTCATATCGGAAAGGGGTATATTGGATCTTCGGTTGATTTTGGCAGGATGTGAGCATTACCATATTGTAAAAAAGAGTGTACTCGTTTCCAAATCACCAGGCTCATGATATATCACGAGTTGTGGCTGGAGACGCTTTGCAGGGGGTGTCCACTAGCCCGTGGCTGCTCACTAGTAAGCCTGCAGGGGTACCTAGTCTGGTTGGCAAGGGTGCCAAGTTCCTAAATAATGCAACACCACAAAATGGCTAAAAGCATTTCCGTTGACAGCCAGGACTCAACTTGTGAATTCAAAAAAGGATTTTTGGTAGGAGTTTGAGCTTAATATGAAGTTTCCCCAATTATAACGACCCTTCAGCTGCCTTGGTGAATTCTTGAAGTCGGAAGAAACTGAAAAAGTGGGAAAATGCGCTATTCCTCATATCCATTTTCGCAGTTTTCCCAAAATTCTGTAGACTCACTGTACCTGTCTAAGACCTCTTACATAGCTACAAAATATGAATACTCTTAGAGACTGTGTATTTTTCCCTTAAATTCTACACCGTAAAAACTAACTAAACGCCGCTTTGAAGGACTCACTATGCATGCCTATATACAGCTAGGTGGCCAAAAATTCCTACTCTGCATATTGGAAAATTTTGTATAAACGGTGACTTCCGTTTCATGTGGCTTATGAAGGACCGTAAAGCAGGCACGGCTCATACATACGCGTCCAACGGTCTGTCAGACGGTAAATCAGTCAGCTAACCTAGGTGGGTTAAATTAGGCCTGGCAGTCAAAATACAATATTTCAGATCAAATGAAGAACGTTGATATTCAATAGTCTGGGTCAGTGTAAATAGCAGAAAATGAATGGCTGAATGTTATTATTAATTGGTGTTTTGAAGCGCTTGACCATGTACCGGTATTTATAGCAAGTTAAATTTGTCAGGTTAGCTGACCGGTTATACCGTCGTTATCTGTTTCATATCAAGGTAGTTAGCTCTCATACATACATGCGTATTAGCTATATTTTAATTTTGAAACCCGCTGAAGCCCCCCCCAAAAAAAAGAAGAAAAGGAAAAAAGAACATAAGATGTAGGCACATTTGGCGTCCGAGTACTCTAGCAAAGAGTCACAATAACATATCCCACAAAACCTAACTAAAATTTTAAGGGGACACTCATGCGGGTACCATTGAGAATTTTTGAAATACTTATGGTACCGATAACTACCACCCCGAATTCGAAAACAAGAACTACGTCCGAACAAGGGAGTTTGGTGAGGTGCTTTGGGAGCTTTGCAAATTTTCTGGGAGCGGTTTTGCTGCTTGGCCGGCCGCGGGCAGATTTCAAATCTATCTCCAGAATGTCTAGTACATAATTGGGCTGGCAAGCCACCTACAAAAGCGTCCTCTATCTACGTCTCGCTGAATGCAGTTAGAGCGGTGGGCCCGCGGCAACCAGACGTAACGTTAAACAAAGGTGTTTGTTGGTTACTTACCTACTCGTAAAAGAATATGGGTCAGTAAACAACTCTCTACAAACCCCTACGTATGGGAAGTTGCATTCTGGAGCACCAATTTACTATGGCGCACCCTCTTAATACAGGTGAAAGTGCCCAGCCCCGGTGATTTTACTCAGCAACTGACTGCTTCCACAACGTCGTCTTCTCTGTGAGGGCTGTTCGGGAATTGGCCCCGGGGGTGAGCCTGATATTGGCTATAATTGACATACACCCAGTGAACCAGACATAGCAAATACATACCGCTCAAAGGACGGTCCTCCCACGGTTTTCGCTGAGATGTGTGGCGAAACTCGAATATGGTAGACGAAGTCAGTCCCGAGCATTAGGTACAAGGTAAAAGCTTAGGTTCTCTGGATTGAAAACACCCCAGAGCGGAAATAGAACATTTTTACTAGAAATTAGGTATACCAATAATTCCAGGTAGATTAACGAATAGGACATGAAGAACCATAGCAGTTAGCCACCCAATAACAAAGTGATGCTTTCCAACCTGTGTCAATCCCCTGCCACCCAAGTAGGTTTTTTTTTTGCGAGATAAGGAAACAACATTAAATCGATAAATAAATAAAAAAAAAATTGTAAAATACTACACGCGTTATACCGGTAATAAACAGTGTGAAGCGATCAACAGCAGAACATGTCTTGATGCAATATTGTTACTGTTGATCCATGTGAATATGAATCAAGATTCAAGCGTCAATGTTTTTGGTTGATGCAGTATTATCAATTAGACTTTGGTGAAAATTATGGTGCTCTGCTAACACGGTCTTCGATTGCCAGGTGGGACAAAGCAGATCTGCCATGAGGCTGCTGTGAAGAGAATAACGTAGGTTGTCTCCCTTGATCATCCGTACGCATAGAGTACGTGCCACCCAAGCCCTACAAGATATTGGATTGGGGCCAAAACCTTGATCTGCCCATGGACAACTCTATTTCGCCTCCTAGCACCATTCCCCCAGATTTCTTCCCCACTAGAGTACAGCCGGTGACACCCACGGAGTATGAATCTATAAGAGATTGGGTTTGTATCGACCTCTTGATAGATTGGTACTCGGTTATCATCATAACATAGACTATTCCCATAATGGAGCATACGTGGTCCTTGCATAGTCTTCGCGCCCATGCACACTCCCAACATCTCCCGATACGGATGATTCACCACCAAATGTGTAACTGCCAGACGCACGTTTGGGTGGTTTCCCTATTGGATATATCGACGTGAAGTGAACTAGACACTCAGATGGACGAGCGGGTACGGAGTTGACATCTTGATATTGATGCTGCTGGCCTGATACCCAATGATGCACCCTGGAGACATCAGACGCTGCAGGATCCCCAGTCATTCTGAATTTTAGGCCCCTTGTGGGACATTGGCATACTTTTTCCGATGTAGGAGGTAGTGGTGTGCAGAGTGGAAAGTTCCGATTTCCAGCGGCTTGGGGTTCCAGTAGTTTGCGCCGTACAGCTCTTATCGATACTGTTCGCCGTGGCATTTGTGCAGATGGCATTGGCGGATCAGATGTTCCAGCTATTATTGTATCGTCCCAGTATTAGTATTTCCCCATATAACACGAATATTTGTTGACAAGAGACTTAACTTGCCTAAAGGCTTTGAATTTCTGTCACCACGCCTATTTCCGAACCGTGATCGAAAGGTACTTGAGCTGTGCATCCTTCGCAGTACAATTCGCTTCTCTCCATATTCGCTGTTTGGTCCTGAAGAAAGTGCTAGATCTGTGCTAATTTCGCTTATCTCAGTTCGACTATTCGTGCTATTGGATCTTCCTAGGCCCTCAGAACCGCTCTGAGAGTCATAGAACCCCTGTGTTTGGTAGGTCTTTGGCGCTGGCTGTAATGGCCTAAAAACCCATGAGGCGCAGTCCGTGTATTCACTTGCCATACTCGAGCAATCAACACTCTGCCTCCCCTGCATTGCTGCCAGGAAATTCTGAATCGCTTCATGTGAACTAGTATAGGGGTCATCTAAACGGGGAGTTGCGGTGTATGATGCCTGGCCTAAAGCGTTGGTATAAGACGTATGAGGGCGGCCGTATGTGCTGTCAGTATTGCTTTCCCAATCCTCACTTCCAACAGCAGACAATTCCGAGGTCCCTTGCACAACTAATTCAAACTCTTCTGCTTCTGTTGATGGACCATGAGATGTAGTTGCTGGGCTGCTAATGGATAATAGATATGTCCTTGGCCATGACCAATAGCCATCCTCAGACTCAAATCTACCATCCTCAGGAATTGTCTTAAGACTTTCTCCCAACAATCTTTCCAATTTCTTCCCTCCAAAAAACTGCAATCGTGGCGTGCCTTTCCCAGAATCGCTAGAGGCATAGGTGGGCTCGAATTGCCACGTAGAGATTTCCTTATTACGCTCGGCCGTATCAGTTCCACACTCGGATAAGGTCAACATTTGTCGTGGAGCTGGCCCCGGAATCGGCTGTGTGAAGAGCGGCTGAACCCCATAGAATCTGGCTGTTTTCGGTTTAAATGGCGAATTAACATCCCGCTCTGTATGTATGATTATTGGTTTATTAGCCTTCAACTTCCTTGCTTTCAGACACCTTCATTTATTCTAGATGTGTATACATTCAACTCAAAGAGGTCAACTTCAAGAATAGATGGATATATTCAATGAGACGAGTAGCCAATCTGGTACTGGAGCTACATAACACTGTTTATGTACTGAAATACCGGTCCAGCAACCAAAGGTAACTATCTTGAATTTGATGGGAAAATGTCATAGTTTGCTTGAAGTGCTTGATGCATACCGGATGTTTGCTGCCATTGCTGACGCCGCCTCCTACCACCACAGAGACCTGCAAACCAGCAGCAGCCACTTCTACCCCTGGAAAACATGAATGGGCTGAGGGTATCAAGGAATGCTGACTCTCGAGCAACTGCCCGTATCACAATTCGATTATGTATTGCCCACTGTAGATCTTTGATTGTTCGTGGTGTGATCTCTAACTCGGTTGAGACCAATTCCGGAGGCGACACGTATAAGTGAATTGTGCTACTCCCGTTCCCGATCCTGGCGCTGAGATTTGAACTTTCGATGCCTTGAAGTCAAATTGCCCACCTCTGTAACTGTCAATCCGTACTAGTGACAGTTCATTAGGAAACAATGGAGTTGATGGGTTTTGTTGTCATACGGAGCTAGTGGTTAAGCAATTGCCACAGCTGCTCCGCCAAGTTCTGTACTTTTCGTTGTAAGGAGTTATGGTTATTATTCAAATGTATTTGAGTTATGTAATAATAGCGGTTAGGGCCACAGTGTAATTTGCACGCGGTTAATGTACTCTATGTACGGCTGATGGCTTTGGGCAGGTACAGTAGCTTTAATCGCCTACTTACCTAGTATGAAAATAGTTTGTGCAATACCCCCTCGTCGGTGTGTATTTAATTAAACGGTGTTTCCCAGTGAAATATGCCGAAGAAATTACGGATCTTGAAGGGGAGGGGATGTTGGAGAATATGAAGAGCTATAAAATGCAAGCCGAATCTGGGTGAACGCACTATATTTATGCAGGCACAAGGACTTAAGTCAATGTTTGAAATATACGGAAACAATGAGGTAATAAGGTGGATACGCAAGGACGTATATAAATGATATATTTGTGTTGAGATAAGTAGGTAGAGAGGCTGGAGTCGTAACTAGACAAAACGGGTCAGCTACCCTGGGAAGCCATATCAATTTTTACCCTGCTGTCGTAACACCCGATGTCTTTCTGCTCTACAATTTTTTGCTGGTGAGCTGATGACACTGCATACTGTGAATACTATTGCGCTATTGTTCTGGACAAATGGAACAACATGATTCATACATGTTGGGTATGGTGCCCGCCAGATTAACCGATGTGATGAGGTGAAATGATCATGCAAGCCAACGGTGATATCCGCGTGAAGCTTCATATGTTCTACGGTATCGCAATCCATCTTTGGCACTGTCTGTGCCAATAGCTAACCAGAGTTTAGCTTTCTGTGTCAGTTAGGATTGCAGAAGTTGACGTGCAGCCGCCGTGGCATCATTAACGTTACACGATGATCTTTGCTTCTTCTTGTGTCGCACATACCGTATGTACCCAGGAGAAAATACCTTAATCAGTTCACCCCATGCAGATCAACAGCAGTTGTGTCTTGGTTGAGATCCTTGGGAGCAATGTGCAAAGATATTTCCTACTCAATGTTATTCATAAAGATGGGAAGCTGTATCGATCTCCTTGATTTGAATATATAACTACTGGTACAATGCGGCGGTTAGAAGCATATGTACGGAGGTCCACACGAAAAGTCTTTTCCTCCTTCCTATTTGGGAAAGGTCTGCATATGCACATATATGCACATATTCTCATGTATATGCAGGCACAATTTCTTGGCATATGCACAGCAGCTTAATATTATCTACCAACAGACGAAACCAAACACTCTTTGTGGAGTATGCGGAGAACACTGTCAGCTGAGATATTGAACTCTAAGGCAAGTTGGGCGGTTGTTTTCTCCCGACCATATCGATCTTTGATAACTGCATCTACTACAGCCTGCTCCACCACGGCGGTAACCTTTTTGGGCCTTCCGGAGCGAGCCTTGTCCTTAACATGCTTCAATGTGAGGGGGGTGCCAGGATCCCACCCTCTAGTCTGTGCTTCGTTGTAGAGATTCCGGATGTGTCTAGGAGTAATTCCGGTTTGCTGTTGAATAACAATAAGGGCTTCTCCGAGTGACCGCAAAATCACTGCTTGCTCACGAGTTACAATGTCGAACATACTAGAAGGGCGGAAATAGAGTAGCTGGATGATGAGCGGAAGGAATAGCTGGAGAATGAGCGGAAGGAATAGCTGGAGAATGAGCGCAAGGCATAGCTAGAGAGTATATAGAATTGTACATGAGAAGCCCTGATGGCTGGCCTATCCGGCCTATCTGGCCTGCTGGCCTCGCCCATGCAGGAACATTTTGCATATGCAACATATAACGCAAATATGCTTACATATGCAGGAATATGCTGCCAAGACTATATTCCCAAATAGGAAGGAGGAAAAGACTTTTCGCCGTATATCAAAGATTGTTTATTGTCTGATCCGTGGATACATGAGTTCTAGGTTACCGGGTAATGGCCTCTCTTTCAAAACTTCCCTTGATTTTCATCACGCATGGAAGCGTTTACCCTTTGTAACTGCCACTGAGGAACTTACTCTTTACAAGACCCTATGCTGTGTTGATTGGAATGAACATTCAATACATGCATGTGTCAAATTCGAATTACCACTAATGATTTATGCACGATCCCAGATTAGACTATAAAAGGGTTGGTGGGGAGGTTTTTAATGATAGTTCTATGCCATAAGTCATCGGTTTTTAGCACTTTCGATAAACTGTCAACAACCAAAGCAGCAGCTGCCTTGGGAATTCTTTTCAAAATACTTATTCCTCTCACATACCGAGATATCGGGCAAAGGGATCAATAATTGGATTAAGGTGGTTGTGAAGTGGTTTTAATGTAACTTCCCATACAAATTTTTATGGCAACGTGATATACTCTGACATCTGGTGTCTGTGAACTATGGCCGTTAAGCTGGATGTGTCATAACTTGTAAGGCGGAGATTTTCGATAATCCCTAAATGCCTAGAGAACTACTGTACAAGTGCCTCTAGGAAAGTGGAGAGTTTTAGTAAAATTTTGAAATGGCCAGTTATGCCGAATTTGGCCGACGGGACAAAGGTATAGGTATGTCTCTGAGCTTGAACTAATGTGGATTCAAGCAGGGAACCGAACAGAGCAATCAACTATAAGGAATATTGAGCATGAAATGACATACTTCGACCCGAACTTACATCCTCAATAGCAACTACTTCTTAGTATATATTCGGGGATATAAGGAACAGGGTTATTATTGTCTACCATGCACACAAAAAACCTAGAAAGCTGCCGATAAGGAATGAAAGCCTTCGTGGTTCATGAAGTCCCATGTCATAGACCCATACGGACACAATACAGGATGTGAAACGAAGCAAGGTGGCTCCTGGGCGAAAGTAGGAGAATTAATAAAACTACAAGCTCGGTAGTTGTTTTAATTACGAAGCCGGTCTCTTTTCATGTGCAGGAGGGTCATACAAGGATAATGTTGAGAGCAAGATGGCACCCAGTTGAAGCATATGATTCTGACAGAGGTGGAGGTGGCCTCGGACTTGGATTCGGGTCCGGTTGGGGCCATGCACAATTTCTTTAGGTTGGCGATTCACAGATGTACGTAGCTTTTGCTTCTTGGTACCGAAAGCTTAGGGCCAGCCTTTAAAGCTGTATGATCTCAGGTCGATATTGCATCCTTTTTGGTTTTGATCAGACCGACCTTGTGTCACAAGACTGGTAGTAAAGTAGTGTGGTCTCAGATATGGTACTTACTATGATATTTTGATTTCATCCTAGTTTCGTTGATTTCGTCCTTGAAGCTCTCTGTATTGTCATTCGCAGGTAGGAGACGTTGTGCCACCAGACTACATCGCAGGGAGCCACTAAAGAACTTTGTTTAGGGTGCTTTATATTCAACATCTTATCTACACATTTGTTCCACGTACGGAGTACACAGGGCCAATTTATCAAGCAATGCTGACTGTAGGCGGTCAATTGTGACAAGTGTTATTTTAGCTTTCCTATTCTTTGGGGAACGTGGATCCCAAGTAATAAACAAATGTATAATCTCTGTAGAGAGCATATGGAGTGCGGCAAAAAGTTTCACCCTGGGTAGGTAAAATGGCACGTCTTCTGCAACTACCCGCACCCCCTTTAGCGTACCATAAGAATGACAGGAAGCAAAACTTTTTTTTAACAAGAGACCGGGGTTTCCGTTAATACAATCACTGCGATTATGCAGTGAGATCATGGTGGTGGTCTTTTTTTCCTTTCAGTGGGGTGACTGAACAAAGACGTTACCGCATGCACCAGAACCCATAAAAGTTCGTATATTTACCGGCAGGCCTTCATAAAGGTTTATTTATAGGGTACGGGGGTAAAATTACCAGCCCTGCTCTTGGAGATCTCAATGCCTCAATGCATGTGTCTTTGTATCGGATATCCGAGTACAACAAGTGAGAATTTGTTAGAGCGGATTCTTCCAGCCCTCTGTCCACCTTTAAGGTCCGTTGAGTATCGCAAGGCCTGACTGAAATGCTCTTCAGTTTAACATCCTAACAATTGGAAGTTGGTATCTATATTATAGACTAATTATGGATAACTTGGGATCTTTATAGGCTAATCTACGATATAGACAATTATATAGTTCTCAGATTATTAGCCTGCAGCAGTCTAGGATATGAGAAAAGCGGCATTGCATGTACTAGGTATATTGGTACATGTATATCTGCGATAAGTCATTTATTCTACAGTAGAAGCTCAGCTAGCTGAGAGCCGCCTACGGAGTACAGTCTAACCTTGCTATACCGGACGACCAAAATCCGGCCCTTTTTGTCCGGTATAGCAAGGTTAGACTGTATATCGATATTGATGGTAAATAATAGGCGGGGATTCTGCAGATTTAGCTGCAGTAATGAGGTGAGAACTAGTGAGATTCCAGGGCATATCGCCGAGATCGACAAGCATTCATTGGCGACACATAGAAAAAGTCTCCGGTACAGGTATCATATTTCCACCGGTTCTATTCTAGGACAAACAGCCGAGAATGCAATGCACAGATAACGTGGTCATTATGGGGGCCGATACCTGCGATCCTTCATACTATTTCTGATCTGTGTTCAACGGCTCTTAGCTCAACGGCTCTTAGCTCAACGGTTTAATGCCACAATATCTTGGCTACATAGCTACATACAGTGTACTGTCAACATCTGATGAAGGACGACTTGTCGAATAGCATGACAAAGGTCTCGGAAACGGGAGGCTGGGACCAGAATGTGTCGAAAATTCGAACCTTTTGAAGTGGTGGGTAGCAGATTTACATAGAGATATCAATACAGGCAGGAAATGATCAAAAACCAGGACAATGTTACACGCAGTGGGCATGCCCACGAAAGCAATATTAGAGATCATTAGTAAGGGAGGCAGCTCAAAAAGCCCGATCTACAGTGGTGCAAGGGTGCCAACCAGACTACAGCAGAAGGTAGCAGAAGGTAATAGAAGAACTCGAGAGGTCCCAACCAGACTAAACTTAGATGAGTTTTAAAAAGATCACAGGAGGGTTAGTGCCAACCAGGCCTATTGGACTCTCGTGCCCAGATCGTCAGTGGGGATTATATTTGGAGTGGGTGTTTAGGCATACCCAAATATTGGTTGCATTATTAGCCCATATATTTATACTACTAGTGGTGGTCACTTCTTAATTGCAATAATGAAAATTGCAATAACGAAGCGCCTTGGCACCCATGAACTAAGCCTAAACTGTAAAAAATTGTGATTAACAAGTGACCACATCAAATTTCTAATTACCATAATTCAGCCTTTTCCTCAATGCCTCGAACAACCCAACGCGGTCTTTTATTGAGAAGCATCATACATATCGTCAGATTTGTAGCGTAGAGGATAAATGGACGCTGGAGATCGAGGGGGTCTTGCGATGTCGGATAGATCTCAGAATTTTTGCGATCATGCGATGATGTTGGTTTTCCTGATGACTAAGGCTCGTTATTGCAATTTTCATTATTGAAATTAAGAAGTGACCACCACTACTAGTGTGGAGGTATGTATGTAACATTCATAATCGGGTCTCATTCTTAGATAAAAAAAAATGTGGTATATTTTAGTCTGGTTGGCACAAGCCTCTCGTGGTATATTTGGTTAGTTACTGTGACATCACTAGTGGACTTCTCCAATGCCGCATATGGAGGAATGTTGATAAAGCTTATGTTGGGCATGAAGGCATAATATTGGCATATGCAGCATTTCTAAATAGAAGGAAAATTCGGCCGAGAGTGTGGTATGTACCGTAGGTCTGTCCCAGCGGCTTTGGGGGGAGCATTTTGGAGTTTTTATTCAACGAATGACAGTCACGATGTTGGCATTGTTCATGTGTGGGTTGCATTCGAATTTTAATGGCTGATCGGTATGAGAGACGGAGCTTGGACCAAGTGCATATGGGGATGGTTGGGCCTTAGTATTGGAGCAATCTTGATGGCAACTGAGTCAATCCCTGACAGTAACGACCGACTGGGTTTACAGAGTTGGTCACGGCCATATGGTTTTCGCGAACCTGGTGAGATAGAGGAGACAACTGAGTATCAGCTGCCCCAGAACCTCACATGTGCCACTCATTTGGGCAATTAAACCGGTGTGGCCACTGGCATGTACTATATATAGTATACAGATCTATAATATACTGAAGCTACTGAGACAAAACGTTACAGGTCGTGCACCCCGTGTGCAACTAGACAAACCAAGAAAAATACTTGCATATACGTAGATCAAGCATGTAGAAGGGAGTTAATGTGTGCTTAGGTCAATGCTGATCTGATTTAGCTATTGCATATGTACTGTTGTAACGTGGATTTGCAGAGTAATTTCAAGAGCATGAATGGGGTTTAACATGCGTTTGGGACCATACTGATATCGCACAACATGTAGTAAAATAGTTTAATGTGTACTTGAGGTCATATCTAATTAAGGCGATGAGATATAGCAAATTCTCGTGACCTTCCAACCCTTATTCCTGCCATTCCCACCTCTATTCATTCCAGCCGTGATTCTGGCAGTGAGTTCCCTACATTCATACTGATTTCTAGGCTTATTTGGATGCTGATTTCCATGCTGATTTCCAATGTCCCCTTTGCCTCCGCCAGCTGATGGTTTCCATCATCCATCAGGCAGCCATGTATACTATCTCACCTACAAATATTCTTCCTTCTCTTTCAACCACTTCCAACAGGGCTTCGCCAACAGAAAGCAGTAGGAATGTCGAAAACGGGGAGGACAATTTGGACACAGATATCTAGGCTGTTTTCTACGCTGATATCCATAGCAATTTGGTTTGTAATTTCTAGAACGATTTGGATGTGATTTTTAGGCTGATTTCCAAGTAGATTTGGGTAATAAGATCTAGGCTGATTTGTATACTACTTTGGTTTGCGATTTTTAGGTGATTTTTAGGTGATTTCTGGAGTAATTTGCATGCTGATTTCTGGGGCAATCTGGACAGAGTGATTGGGGTTGTAGTGATTTCTCAACTAATTCACACTAATTCTATGGTGGGCTGGACAGTCATTTTTGAGTATATATGGACGGTGATTTGCGAACATTCAGTCTGGTGGTGATTTGCGAACATTACAGCCTGCGGTGATTTAGTTGTAGCCAGAAGAAGGCGGGCATGGAGGGTCGAGGGGGGTGGCAACTGGAATATAGTACGATTGAAGTATGGCAGAATTGTTTAACATATGTACCCAGATTGAGATTGGGCGACAAACATTACCAGGACTACCTCTGATCAATAATGAGATAAATTCGCTAAGGGAGTATCCTCATCAAGCTCCCCTAGAGCCTGGCATGCAGCGCGGGTATTGAGTGCAAGGAACGATTTTGCATGTAAGTGGAGTTGAAGTTAAAATAATGTAATCCACCTGGGAGACTATGAGATTCAGTATCTTTTCGCCCTGCTCCCAGGTGTTACGCGAGCGTCAATATCTCGTACAAGGTAACTGAGGTTGACGACGATGTAGTCACCCTGATTTGGCAACGATCACTACTCTGGTTGGTACTGCTTTTCTGGGCAAAGATCATAGTGGTATCCAGAAAACCCAAAGGTATGCTAAATAAAATTGATTATATACCCTCTCATTCTCTGCTTTGTCTAGTTGCACCGCTCGCTACGCTCGCGTAATACCTGGGGGCAGAGCGAATATAGCAACACACTGAATCTCAGGCCTCCTAGGTGAATTACATTTTAACTCTGGTGCCGCTTGTCAAATCACCTCCAGCTTGCGCTTTATACTGACGCTGCTGTTGGGTGTTACGGCTGAGATTATGCAGACCGGGCCGGCCTGAAGTCAACCCCGCTTTCCCATATATATGCCCACTGGGTATTCCCCCTCTAGGGGGGGGGAGTCATATTGGAAGGGGTGGGTATTGGTTGATTTTGGCGGAAAGTGAGGGTAATAGTTGTGGATATGGCCGGAATCGTGATATATCACGAGATGAGGCTAGAGACGCTATTGCCAGAGGGATCACCAGTAGGTACTTTCACATATATGTACCCTGTATTTTTGTGCTGCCAATGTAATTCCACTTTACACATACATGTCTAAGTGCTTTAAAGCAACACCAAGTTACCCATATATCCTCGAGGACCATTACATCCTCAATTCTTTGAGGAAAAGGTTCTCTAGCGAGGCATACACCTAACCTTTAGTTCGAATCGGCATATAGACTTAAAAAATAAAAAACCCCCCCCCCCCTGTATTTTGGGTGTGCTGCCAATGTAATTCCACTTTACACATACATGTCTAGGTGCTTTAAAGTAACACCAAGTTACCCATATATCCTCGAGGACCATTACATCCTCGATTCTTTGAGAAAAGGTTCTCTAGCGAGGCATACACCTAACCAATGGCTGAAGTCACAGGCGATAGCTATAAGCCGTCAAAACAAGTTTAATGGTAAGCTGAAGATCTTCTGAAACTTGGTCCCTGTGTGTTTGCGCAGACGTTTGCATAATACTGAGGCCCCACAAGGTCAGGCTTCTCAGCACATCCTGCGAACTTACGAGACCAACATATTAAAGTCACGTTTTGTGCCCGGTTTCAAGGCTTCTTCACTAGATGACGCTTGTCAAATCCTCGGCACTATGAACTATAGAACATGTATGTAGCCATATCCTGAGGAATATACCGAAAGTTGATTCATAGATATAAAGTAATACTCCTGAGCAATACCTGCTATAAATGCGTAACGCGGCTGAAGAAATTGAATTCGATGCAGACTTTAAACAAATCATACAACTGTCTAATTGTATTCCCTCTTTTGTTCCAATAGAACCTATCCAGCTCTTCAGGGATTGCATATAAAGAATGACTTACCCTGAAAGACTGTAATAGAAGCCCACTTTCCACCTCAAAACAAAACAAAAATAGAAAAACTGTTTTGTTTCATTTGGTGCACACCCTCATATTCCTTCTATTATCATACTTTTCCATCCAATACTACATCTCACACCCAAGCCCCATGTATATAATATATGTACCACACTCACTCAGAATCTCATCATTCAACATAAAGTATACGTATCCCATACAAACACAACGCACACAAACACAAACACAACACACAACCACAAGAAGTAACAGTAAGACGAGAAAACCCGAAACAAAAGCTTATACCCAACTTAACATCCTCGTTTCTCCCAAGAAGAAACCCCCAATACATCAGCCGTATCTTCAGTCTATAATATTACAACAGCCCTATCTTACCTCCCCCCAACCCTCCACCGGTTGCCACCCCTCCCAATATTAATAGGGTGGGGTACATTAATACGTTACTCAGCCAACCACCTCCCCTCATCATCATCGGCCAAATCATAATCCTCCACCGCTGTATTCGCGTTCTTCGCTCCATTCTCCCCAGCCGCAACCTCCGTACTCGCCTGCGTAGTCTCTGCTTGTTTCTGTTGCGCGGTGGGCGTTGGTGTTGGTGATTGTGTTTGCGGTTGTATTGGGTTATTCACCCATGCCATTTCCACTTTACCAATACCTGGGATAGTAGAGCCCGCATGGACGAACTACATAGGAAAAGAGCATAAGTACCCTATTTCATATAATATAATATAGTTGGAAAGTGAATGAAATAGAGGATTAGATGTATACCTTCTCCGCCGTCATTCTATCCTTAAACAACACCACCACCGCCCCCTCCCCCTCCGGCATTTTCTCAATACTCTCAAACTCGCCAATGCCCTATATTCAAAACCATTAGCCTCTTACAATTACCCTTAACTCCCATATTCTTTGTGGTGACTTACAAACAGATACTCCCTCAACGCCTCATCTCTACCCCCCTCCAGCAGCTTTACACTAACTCTCCTCGTCCTATTATCTAACTTCATAGCCCCGCCTCTCCCCCTTGCCGCCAGCGCCCCACCTCTTCCCCGGTACCCAGGAATATACGGCTTCCCTGCCCCCGGGGGAATATATGACGAAGGATACCCACCCCTGCTCGCTCCACGGAACGCCGCTCGTGCACGGAATGCTCCGCGTCCACGTGATGGGTAGTAGGTTGCGTTGGGGTCGGCTTGAGAGTGGTCTAGACCAAGAGACTTTGCTTCTGCTTCTAATGCTTCGAGTTGAGCTCTGAGCGCTTCCGTTTCCGCATCAGTCGCTGGTGGTGCCGTTGTTGCCTTAGCAGCCAGCTGTGGCGAAGACTGCGCATCCGTTGTCTTAGTAGCAGCACTATCTGCCGTCTCATTCGCCGGCGACGCAACATTAGCAGGCGATTCCTTCTTCACAGGTGGCATTGCCGCAGTCGTAACCGCAGCGACAGCCCCCGCCTTCCTCTTAACTAGCTTCTCCATCAAAATCCTCTTCTGCTCCATCTCCATCTTCAACAACTCCTCCTTCTTCTTCTCCAACTCCCTCATCTTCTCCTCGTGCTCCTTCTTCTTCCTCATCTTCTCCTCATGCGCTTTTTGCGCCTCCTCCGTTTTCCGCTTAAACTCCTCCATATCCAGCGGCTCCTCCTCATCTGCCAACTTGCTCAGCTGCGGTGGTGGGCTTCCTCCCGCTCTACTACTCCCAGGGACACCACAACCTGCCCCAGATACAACACTAGGACTTGCTATCCGCGCACCGACATCCACAGAAGGCTTATACCAAAACACCTTGACGAACCTATTATCGAATATTGGTGCTGGCGAATCATACGCCCTCTTAGCACCATCCCACCGCTCGAATTTCACTGTAGCAAGTTTTTTCCATGGCTGCACGCTAACTTCCACCACAGACCCAAATTGACCAAAAAACGTCTTGATGGAGTTCTCATCAAGTTTATCTTCTGGAATATGTTCTACCACTAGCGTGGAGTTACTTTTATCGTAATTTGGCCCTGTACCGGCTATATCGCTTCTTCCTGCCCTGCCACCAGCACCCGCCCCTGCACCGCGCCCACGCCCGCCGCCAAATCCCCGGCCTCGATCGCTTCCGTTGAGGTGGACAGCGGATGTAGATGCTGTGGGAAAAAGTTGTGAATTGTTCGGGTCGTATTCATCATTTGCACCGCCTTCAGCGATGACTATGTGATCCATCCCATGCTCATATGGACACATATCCCCCTGCATACAGTATCCCTTCTCATCATAATCCTTACATCTCTCACCTATTTTCCTCTCTACCGGCTTCCTTTGTGCTCCAGCCCCTGCAGAAGGCACGGCTGCGTCTTTGGGTACTGGTGCACCAGGGGGAGGTATCGGCGGGAACCCGGTCATCCCAGACCAGGCTTGCATAGCAAGCAAAGCTGCCATCGGGTCTTCCGGCCAAGGGAATCCAGCCGGGAGTCCAGATACAACAGCTGGTACTCCAAAAACACTAGTTGCTGCTGCTGGGTTCGGGAAAGACCCTACACCTACTGTTGGTGATGCTGCTCCCATAGCTGCTCCTCCACGAGTCCACCGCCCGGAATTTGCTCCGCTACGGTCACCTCCACGCCGGGGGGCCTTGAACCCGCGAGAAGAGGTTGAGTTTGGGGCGTATTGACTATCTCCTACACCTCTCCCCCCATCCCTGTCTCTATCGTAATATGGCCGCTTCTGGCCACGCTCATTGTGATTGTTGCTGTTGCGATGGTGGTTTGGTTGATATCCCTGGCCACCATGTCCTTGTGATTGCACCGGGGGACTTTGTAGCCCTCTAGGCTCCCCTACTGGTGATGGAGCTGCACCATCCATATCCTCCTGTTTTGACTGTTGGGACTCAAGTGGCTGGGGCTGCTGTTGTCGAGTAGGGGTCACTGGGGTTGGAGGAGGGGATTGTACTACTACCCCTCCACCACCGGATAAAGTCGAGTTCACACTCAAGAAGATTTTAGACCGTAGAGCGGCGAAGACGTCGTGGACAAAGTTCCTGGTATCTGTGTGGGGGAGAATCGTATTAGCATCGAGTGTTGTTTTCTTCCAGGAAATCACAACTCACGTTCTCGCAAGAAATCATCCAGCTGCTCCACGCACAAATTCTTGACCTCCTCCTCGCCTTGTTCATGCCTCAGCAGTGCAAGAACGTAGTCGGCTAAAACGTCGGAGTCGGCGTCGGAGCTGCAGGTTGCAAATCACATCATTAGCATCATGTTGCGGGCGAGGTGAGGAATAAGATGAGATGGGATGGGATGGGATGGGATGGGATGGTCGATGGAGGAACGTACATATCCTCCAGTCGCTTCACAATCCACTTCTTAAGTAGCGCAGCATCTCCTTCTTCAAACAACATTTGTCTCTGCAGCTTATTCTGTCTAAATAAAGAGGCAGGTATGCGGGTGTGTTCTAGTGAGTGGAAGCACAAAGATGGTGTTGAAAGAACTGGCTACAAAGAAAGCCTAGACCGTTCGTGTATGTGTGTCTGTGGTGAGTCGTGCAAAAGTAGCAATACCCTCAACTTTTGAAGGAATCTTCTCGCGCGTCTCCAGCACAGCCCAGTTTCCGTACCCACTTTCTTGACCTGCTAGCCTCGCTGACCGTGCTCCACTGGACGTCTGATCTGCTGTATTGTTTGTTTCCCTTGATGCTTATTTGCGGGCGTCGATGATATGTGATGAGCGAACACACAAAATCCAAAGGTTTTGTTCCCAATTGTTCGTGCCCGTTCGCTTGTTGAGTGCAGTTAGGCCCGGCACGCATGCGCACTGCTCAACGTGAATATGCGTATGTATGTATGATATCAATTGGCAGCCTGGTGCTCTCGATCGACTTGTGTGTGCAAGAACAGATGGATACAGAGAAAGGCTCTATCTAATGAATCGATCCAGATGGGGGTGGTTGCAATCGAGGCAAGAAGTATTATGGTTGCATAGCCCCTGGTTGCATAGCCCCTCTGGCATGGCATAGCTGACAAGTATCACGTGACATGCATACCAACTGATGGAAATTGTAGTACTGCGATGGATCATTGCCAGAATCACATCACATCATAACTTTCACCTCCTCCCTCGCCCTACTCTCGCCCTCTCCAAAACAAATCCACAAATATCAGCCAAGCAAGCTAGACCAAAACAACTTACCAAGGTAAGACGCAATTGATCGTGAAGTTCTAGCGACTCAACTGGGACTCCCTAACTCCTGTCTGTCCATCAACCCAAAACCCCCAAAATCCACAAAGAGAAAAATCACAAGAAAGAAACGCACATAAAGCATCCACCTTGCAACATACCGGTTATACAAACCCTCAAAGTAAGTAATCTAGAGCGGACCAACCATAGGACTTCCCCATCAATATGCTACTGGATGGAACAAATCTACTCCTGTCAGCTCGGTGAGAACCCCGGTGCCAACCTCCTCGCCCCAGGAGTGCCCTGTAGGGTTCCATTCCCCACAATGCCCATCCCCAACCCCAGCTTCTTCTTCGGTGTTGACCCCGCACTAGGCTTTGTCACCCTCTCCTGATGACCATGCCCATGCCCATGGGACCCTACATGCACCCCCACCGCATGGTGAGGATAATGATGCTTCAGCTTAATGCCCCCGCCCCCAGGGACCCCAAGCCTCCCATCCCTCTCAAACCTGCCCCCCATAACTCCACTCCCACTATTACTCCTTTTCCTCGCATACGAGCCCGCCTCGGCCTCCCCTCCCTTACCACCTTCTACCCTGCGATCCAAGATCGGAGGAACCTCATCCTCCTCCCCCGTCCCCTCCATCCCACTCACACTCCCACCCTCCGCATCCGTAACATCCCAATCAACTTCCCCATTATCCCCACCGCCTCCCCCTTTTATTTCACTTTCTTCCGAGCGAAGCTGCCCCGAAGGGAAAGTGACCTTTTCAACTAACTAGTTAGTTTAAAAGGTCACTTTCCCACCTTTTCAACTAGTTTAAATCAACTAAGTTGCCGCCTCCCCCTCCCCCTCCCCAGCCATTACTGTTCTCTTTCGACAGTATACTACCTCTTCGATGCATATTCAATGCATAACCCTGCACAATCCGAGGTTCCCTCCGCTGCGTAGAGCTATTTCCAGGAGAGCTCATCAGGAACATTAAGCTCTCCACTGCCTCCTCTTCTGCTGATTTTGAGCTTGCGCCTCGAGAGAGTGTTGGATGACGAATTGGGGTAGCAGGGGTTTGTATTGTTGTGGTAGTGGACCTTTCGCTGTACGTGCTTAGGTTACTATGCGAGGGGGTTAATGTTGGTGGAGCCCGTATAGTGCGATGGGAGGGGAAGTAGGTAGTGGCTTGCTGTTGTTGCGGTTGCGGATGTAGATGATGATTGGGGTGGTTATGGTGTGGCGGGGGGTAATGCCCCCGTGCATGCCCACTCTCTTCTCCTGGCGCAAGGGATTCCATTTGGGTATATGGCTGTTGCGGTGGATGATGGTGGTGATTATTATGATGTGGCGGATACTGCTGACCATATTGCGACTGTTGATGCTGTCCTTGCCCTTGACCCTGGCCCTGCTGCTGATAAGACCCTCCAGACTGGCACTGAGTCCCCCCAGTGGTGGTAGTCATCTTCTCCAGCATTTTCGTCGTAAATGGCGCCCTCTCCTTCCAAAAACTCTCATACGTCTTCTCATTCCCCTGTCCAGCCCCACCAACGGGACCATGAATCCCTTGTCCTCCCACGCCTATGCCCACCTCCCCATACTTCTGATTCCCTGGCACACTATTGGTCCTACTATGCCCCCTCCTCCCGCCTGGAGCTCGATGAATCGGAGGTCCAAAGTCCATCGGCCCATCAGCAGGAGCAGGAGGAGAATCCCTCTTGAATTTCAGTGTGGGAAGGCCATTACTGTTACTGCCCCTTGCGGGCGAGTTGTGGTTAGAATGATAGATACTCTCAACTTGATCTAGAGATTTAGTTGTCCAGTTGTTGTCAACTTTTATCCGGGCATATTTTAGGCGGGTGCGGAGCTGGGTGGAGAGCTATCATATCGCACCGTCAGTACCTACCTCTTCAAGATGAATGAGTTTATCTCGGGTGTATATTACCTCCTGGATCCTCCCTGGATCAACTGCACCTCCCAGATTACTTAAACTCATCCCCAGTCGACCACCGAGACCTCCCTCTCCCACCGTCCCCACCTCCACACTCGCCTCCGTAGGCGAAACCAGAACCTCCATCGGCGACCCCGGCACCGAGGCCGCTTCCAGCCCTAAGACCCCCACTGTAATAGCCTTGACTTTCCCCGAACTCGTCCTCTTCGCACCCGCCACTACTGACGGAGGCGGAGACCCCGAAACCGAAGTCGATGCAGAAACAATGTTATTCGAATTCTGCTGGTGCATGCTGACATGAGTTTTCGGCGGCGTACTCGGCGGGGAGGAAATACAAGGAATTACCTCCTCAATCTTCTCCGGGAGGGGGGGCAGTCCATCTGTTGCACCGGGTGCGGGGTGCACTTGTGCTTGAGATTGTGCTGCGGGGGTGGTTCGTTGAAGATGGGCATGAGGTGGCGGAGGAGGGGGAGGAGGGGGAGGAGAGGGAGGCGCAAATCGCGACAACACGGGGCTCGAGCCTCCCCGTACCGGATCTCCTCCAACACCACCATTAATCCCAGCCACGCCATCTCCCACACGCCCTCCTTGCGTCCCCGTCAAAAGCGAAGGGTAACCACTCCTTTCCCCCTCTCCCGCAAACTCTCTCAATTGCTCCTCCCCCAGCATATGCCTTCCCTGACTCTGATTCTGATTCTGATTCTGCCCTTCTCTCTGACTACTAACCATACTCGAATACCCCGACTCCACCACCTCCCCACCACCACCACCACCACCCACTACCTGTGTTTCAATTTCCATATCTGCAGATATAAAACCCTAAATCTCCAGATTTCCCCGCACGGTCATATAAGTTAAAAAAGAATTTAAAAAAGATTTCTTATTCCAGATCCCTCTTTCCCTTTTCCTTTTTCCTTTTACCCTTTTTACTTTTCCCTTTTCCCTTTCTTCCTTCGCTCTCCAGACCCGTCTTCCTACGCGTAAAGCTATGCAAAAAGTAAAATAAAAAATAAAAAACTCAATCGTGGCTGGACCGACGTCTACGCGTAGAAATCAATGGAGCAAGGAGGTACCCCGGTGGGGAGAACGTGGTGGGATGTAGTTTCACCAGTTTTTCGAGCGGGTCGGGGGAAACTCGCGTTGCGAAACGCCGTTGTAGTAGCACAGAAGCGGTTACCTTGAATGCTAGCAGTTCGATAGAAGGAAGAGAAGGATAGTGAAGGTGAACGGAGGAGTAAGTAGGGGTAGGAGTAGTCAACTGGCGATTGAAATGCATACATATGCCTGATGCAAATATCTGGGAACCCGATCACTCTGGATGTGGGACGGAGGAACGGACGGAAGGGTGGACGGACGAGTAGATAGGGTACGGATCAAGTGGTACTGGCCGTAGTGGTGGACTACGACTTGTCATGGTGGGCGTGCGGGCGTGGTGACTGGGGGGTCACGCGGGGTTCACGTTGCTGCCTCGCTTCTTCCGTTGCCATACCTAACTTTACATTACCTGATTCTGCTCTTTAGGACCTTGAATCCTCTGCTCTAACGAACTCTGCTCTGCTAACTGCCACTTCTCCATCCCCATGGCCGAGGAGGTTCTGCAGGCTTGCCATTTAAGTTCACAGTTTATATCTCTAGCCGCCGCTCTCAGCGTCCTCACCTCTCTCTCCAAAGTCTCTAGGTAGTGTTTTCTGCCAGAAAAGAAATTCTTCTCACATGGCAGCGCACTCTGCTGACGAAAAAAACTTGACCTGTGGAGTACTTGAGTAACTTACCCCAATCAATCACCAGGGCCAGGGTACTACGACACTGCATGTCTTGTCTTTGGGGTTGCGCAATCATCAACCCTCCTCTCTCCCCTATATAAAAAAAAAAGGAAAGAACTTTTATAATCATGCTGTATGTGACACGTAGAAAAAAAGAACCTTCGAGTCACCAGGCCGTGACTTTTCGCATATCCGGTATACGTATTTCGCGTCGTCCTAACTACGTGTCCCAGTCGAGTCACGGTTTTAGAGCCGGTCACGCTGTCATGTGATATGGCCAACAACTTCTCTGCGAAGTCGTCTACCTGAGAAGCTGCTAGCCGACACTTTGTCTCTCGCTAGACATGCTGTTTGGCGCACGTGGTCACTCTGCTTTAAATCCTAGCTTCCAGAGAGTGGCGTTCCGATTTTCTATGTGTAGGTAGGTACCTATACAGAGGGTACCTTCAACTTTTGAGTTCTCATTTACCTTCGGCTCAGGGTAACCGAGGCACCCTTTGAAAGCTGGAATTTCAGCTTAAGTTACCCTGAGCCCCTGGGCCGCATACATATTTCAAAAGCCTAGTCCATTCCCAGAACACATGCTCTAATCCCCAATGCCGCACTTAACAACCTGCAAACAATGTCTAGGTCACCCCTCTCTCACTAGAGAGACTATAAAAGTGAATTAATGCAGCACATATGATTCTTATGAAACTTCACCGAATGAATATACGTACAGCTCAACCACCTCTCAAAAGAATGCAATTGCAAGCACCCAACAAGACCCACAAAAAAAGCCAACCGAATCCAAATGAGCGAGCCCATTTATCCCAGGCCAATGATCAAAAACCAGACATCTGCATATTGCAATCCTAATGCCATACTGCATGTTTTCCGGTAAGCAACAAAGTAAAGGTAATTGAAATTGAGATACCCTGACAAAGGAGAAAACTGAAGTTGAGCCGCGCATATGCATATATTTAGATGGTATGATATGGATAGAATATCATACAAAGGGAATAAAAGTCGAGGTTAGCTTTTATAACTTGAAAAAGAAATGTTGCCTGTTGGATAAAGGGAGGAGGTCTCTGCCGTTAGGTAAACTCCTCAAAATGAATTACAAACAAAGAAGACACCAGATGCTGAAAGGGACAAGGACATCCGCCAGAGGCAATATCTATCTTCCAACTTGATCAAAATTTAGTAATCATTCTCACTAGTCTCACTCCCCAACTCCGTCCAGCTCGCCGCATCATCAAACTCTCCATCACTACCCGACCCAAACTCGCTCACCACTTCCGGAATATCGACAATCTCCCCCGCGCCAACCACGCTTCCATCATCGGACCCTTGGCCAGCTTGTGTAGGTGGGCGACTATCGCCATCTTCGCTGCTACCACAACTGGTATTGTTGATCCATTCCTGAGTACTCATGTAGGATGCGGCGGATTCGAAGGGGTTTGGGGGGATGACATCCGGCTCACTGTGGCTGCTAGAGGAGTGGGTCGAAGGTGGGCTCTGTGCGTCGGGAAGGGTTGATGGGGATGTGGGGAGGGATGTGGGGAGGGATGTGAGGGCTTCGGGTGTCAGTGCAGCTGCGACTGTGGCTCCAACTGCTGCACCAGCGACGACGACGGCTGCAGAAACGGGGAGGGCAGGAGCAGGAGGGGATAGAGCACGAGGGGCAGGTTCAGCAGGTGGGGCAGAGGGCATGATGACTTCCGACTGCTGGGCAAGTGGTGATGACTGTTGCTGTACCCTAGCCGGCCTGAGCGGGGAAGAAATAAATGCTGTCTGTTCGGAGCCATATCCACTTTCCGATGGAGCAGACTCCAACGTCCTTCTCGGTGGAAGCGGGGGAAGATCCTCTTTGACAGCAGGTAAATCATAAAGCACGTGACACTCCCCTCCCGTGTTCCTCTGCCTATACCTCGCCGGAGCATTCTGCGCCCGCCCAGTCGTCCTCCCTTCTGGATTCGAGATCTTTCCGTACGGCTGCAAAAAGCCCTCAGCCTCCTCCTCTCTCCTCAATCTGTCATCAAAGGACCGTCTTCTGTACGCCTCATCCAGGTCAGAATAACCCATGGGGCCTTCTCTCTGCCGAGCGCCGACTTGGTCAGCAATTTTATGCAGGGATTGGGCGAGTTTGTTCCGTCCACGCTCGTAGAGCTCGACAATTTGCTCGCGGTTGTTGTAGATGACGATGCCAGTTGCGACGACGGCAGCAACGATGATGGGGATCGCTTTGGCAGGCATAGCTGTAGATAATTATTACTGGTTGCTTGAGTCGAAGAGCTTGTGGACACGAGTGTCTATAGGAGTAAAAGTGAGTAGCTGCGACTGTCTTCTATAGGAGTAAAAAGTAAGTAGCTAAAGAAGGGGGGGGAAGGATGATTAGGTTCTGTATGGACGATGCTTAAGCTCTCCACGCACGTGGTGGAAGAAGAGAGACGGAAAGCAGATCGATCACAGGCTGGGGAGCTTTTGCTTTCAACTCCGTTTTCCAGGTCCAAACAGAGAGAGGGGTAATGGATAAGACGGGGCAGCGAATTAGCTATGAGACCTGCCCCCTAGCCGCCAAGTGGAGTGAAAGCTGGGCAGAGCTGCTTATGTGTGCATATCTGGCCACGGCTCGTAATGTGAATATTGAAAAAGTTAACACTAACCTTACTCAACATGAGTCCAGCAGGATGATTTATGATACTGTGACTTCTGCATGCCGAACTTCGTCGCCCAAGAGTTCACATACATAGGCAGTTGCGCCGACCCGACCCATGCATGACTCACACTTGGCCTAAATCCTGGGCCGCTGCCACCAATGTCAACCAGCAAACTAAGCAAAGTGAAGCAGAAACCAAAATGTCAGGAGTTTTAACGAATGAAAATCTAGGGGTCAGGAGTTTTAACGAATGAAAATCTAGGGACACATTAGTCTGGTTGGCACGGGACAAATCACTGCGCTCAGTCACAAAGTGAGGATCTTCAAGTTCACATGATCACAGTTTGTTTACTTGCCCACTCTCAATGGCCGGTTACCCTGAAACCTCTCCATGTCCATGCTACCATATCAGTAATCATTCAGTTTATTTCCTGGGAGATATGCGGTTCAGATTCCAGTTTATGAAGCAGTATAGCCTACGTATCTCATTATACTACAATTACGGATCATTGAGTAATCACTCGAGAAATATAAACGACAGGAACAAAAACGAAGGGGAAACAAAGAAGAGAAACAGATGAAGCCCATATAACAAAACTATGAAATCATAATTTTAAACTCGCTCGCCTAGCTATCTTCTCTTCTCCTCTGTTGATACTTTTCTTTGATAGGATATTCCGAACCTCCGAATCCTGCACCGAGAGTCCAAATCGTTGCTAATAATTATGACGATGACAATGGTCTATCCAATATTTTCCGATGTATGCTCCTCTGCCTGTCTTTACCTCCTTTGGCTCATCTTTATTTTCTTTTCCACTCACGCCTGAGGTATGGTATGGTATGATATGAAAAAACAACCCCAAAATCTAGATTGATATACGTGATGAAACACAAAATGTGTTCCGTTGGACAAAACAAACAACTGCCACCCCATTCAGAACCCTCTCCAATCCACTACTTCGCCGGCGGAGGACTCGTTGGGCTCTTCACATCATTTTTAATGAACGGGTTATTCTTCAATGTTCCCACTCTGTTCCTCTTCCCTCCATCTGTCCCACTCGTTGGACTCACCAAATCATTCCTTAAAAAAGGATTATCCTTCAATCCACCTCCGACCCTCCCTGGCCCCGTCCTCGACTCCGCAACTGCAATCTTGCCCGGCGAAGGAGGCGCGGTCTCGTCGATACTGGGTGCACGAAGACCTCTGGTGGTGATGGACATAGGGGTGATGCGAGTCTTCTCTACAATTGGTTCCGGGGAATCTTTAGTTGGCGAGGGGGTTCTAAGGCCACGCTTAGGTAGGTCCTTGAAACTAGGTAAGGGGGGCATTGGTGGGGATGCGACTCTATTCAGCGCGAGGACACCTGGTGGGCCTTGAGCGACGGTCCCAGACCTGGAGCGGCCTCCTATCCTTCGTCCAGATGGAGATGGGGTTGTAGAGGCGGTATCTGGTGCTGCGCTGAGACCTGGTGAAGGAGTCCGAGGTAGAGAACCCACCCCCGTGGTAGCGCGGGATAACTTGGGCTTTTGCTCCATTGCAGCATCAGCTTGCGCAAAGACTGCTGGAATAGTTCTCCGCTTAATAAATGAGCCGGGTTGTGGTGACACAGGTTCCGCCGGTGGTGCAGTCTCCTTTTCTTTTTCTTGTTCTCTTTCCCTCTCCCTTTCTCTTTCTTCCTTCTTCTCCCTCTCTCTTGCCTTTCTTATTTCAATCTCCCTCACCTTCGTCTTCTTAATCTCAGACACCCGCTCCCTACCTTTCTCCATTTCCCTCAACCTTTCCATCTCCCTCTCCTTCTCCCTTTCTCTTTCTCTCCCCTTTTCCCTTTCTCTTTCTCTCCCCTTTTCCCTTTCTCTTTCTCTCTCCTTTTCCCTCTCTCTTGCCTTTTCAACTTCAATCTCCCTCACCTTTGTCTTCTCAATCTCCCGCTCCCGTTCCCTCCCTCTCTCTATCTCCCTTAATCTTTCCCTTTCCTTCGCGCTTTCAATCTCTATCTCCCTCTCTCTCTCTTGCTCCTTCTCCCTTTCCTTTTCCTTTTCCTTCTCCTTGAGAGAAGCTTCCAGAGAGGCATAGTCACCTCCGATTGAGCGCAAGGACTTGCGTTTCATTTGAATGGTGACTTCTGGACTCTCAGTCGTATAAATAATATCCTCCACGGGCTTAATAGTAGATCTACGTTTGGATATTTTCAGCGGCTCAGCGGCATCTTCGCGGGTGGGCGACTCCGCTTCTGGTACTGGTACTGGGTTGGTAGAAAATGCAGGGATAGACTTTCTCTTGAAGACCCTAGGGGAATCTTCTGAGACAATGCTCTTTGATTGAGAGCGGCTGTGATCCAGCACTAGACTGTCCATGGAAAAGGTAGGGGTACGTATAACTGTTTCAGGAGCTGCCTCAGGTGTCTGGGGAGCTGTCGGTATACGTTTAATAGGCTCAGGGATGGGTTCTGGCGTTTGTCCTCGTGTAAACCTCCTTTTGAGCGGTTCGACAGGAACCTGAGATGTTCGCGGGATTGTAGGTGAATACTTCATAGACTCACCCTGAGATAATGTGCGGGTACGACTCCGTTGAATTGGCCCTGGTTCATAGTGCTCCCCTAGGTCTGGAGTGGGCTCAACTGCCTTCGTCCACTGTTCCAGTTCAGCCCGCTGCAGCTCAGTCTCTTGCTCTGCTTCTTGCTCCTGCGCAACATACTTGCGTATGAGACCTCTAGCCTTGGATCTAGCGGGCCTGGGTTCCTCGGTCTTTGGTTTCTGGGCGGGCCACTCCTCAACTAGTGGCTTTGCGTCTCCTGCATCAACATCAACAGTCATCGAAGTTGACTTTGGTGATTCCTCAACTCCCAGTTGCCCTAACAGTGTTGATTCCACAACAGAGGATGCCTGTAATTGGGTTTCGTTCTCCTGAGCAACGTATTGACGGAGCAGATTGCGGGCCTTCAAGCGAGCAGTCCTTGATGCTCTTGGTGGGCTGGCCATTGTTTCTTGAACTTGGGATGTGACAACTGGCTCAATTTGACTCATGGGTTCTGAGGACACCTCTACCGACATCTCGGGGTCCTTCTCTGCACCATTCTCAGGTCTTTCCTCGGGCTTCATATCTGCCTTCTCTTCTGCTTTTTCTTCAATCTTTTCTTCAAGAATCCCTTCAGACTTCTCCTCGGACTTCTTCACAGGTGTCTCCACAGTCTTTTCATCCGCTTGTTCGATACTGAGGATTGCAAGTTGTGCCTCAGCAACATACTGGTTTATAAGGTTTTGAGCTTTAAACCGAGCTGTACGCGACTCCTCAGGAGGGTTGACAAGAGTTTGGGCTTCCTGGTGCTCCTGAGTTTTGGGAGAGGCAAGTAATACATGCATTGTGTGTGCAGGTACTTCAGGTAGCCCTTTTCTGTATATAGGCTCCTCAGAAATTAATGCACCTTCGGGCTGCTCCTCCACTTGGGGTAGAACTTCAACTGTCGATTTATTTCCAGCCGGGGTCTGCTGAAGCTCCCTTGACAGTGGTCTCGTGTTTGGAACGACAGGCTGAAGGATAGACTCATCCAGAGCTTCTTGGGCTATCAAAGGTCCCGGTGGTGGCCCTGGAGTGACTAGTATATCGGGAAGGAAGTCAATTTCCGATGGGGGCGGAGGTAAACTTTTGCGCAAGTTTCTCAAAAACTCTCTGTCTTCCTCACTTTTCTCTGGAATTTCTGGCAGTGGCTCCTTCTCTGGCAGTGGAGGTGGAGGTAAGCTCTTTCTGATATCTACCATTTGGAATTGCTCAGCAATCACGGAGAATAGTCCTTTGCTCGGCTCAGGCTCAGTTCTATCCCCCACTTCTCCGTTTCTCTGGGCTTGAACGTGGGGGTGCATATCTATGCTCGCTCTATATGGAGGAGAGATGAAGCCGCTGTCTCCCTTGCCGATGCCTGTCTCTGCATCGTAGATGTCCTCCGCATATGAATCCCTTCCCGCCTTTTTTACTGACACTTTCGGTGATCCAATACTAGGGGCCGCACTTGTAGTCTCACTATTTGAAGTGGCTTTCATAGGGGGGCTAGAACTAGGAGTTTGTGCTGGCGTTCCCCCAAAGGCTTTGCGCTTTTTCTCACCTGCCCATGATGCCCATGCTGAGAAATATCCTCCCTTGGCAGGTTGTGGAGGCTCGGCGGGTTTCTCGCCAGCCTCAGAGCTGTCCACACTAGGAGTAATACTCGGTGTGGGAGAATGCGGCTCGGGGTTACTTAATTTCTTTGTTTGGGTTTCTCGTAATGATGCAACGTTGCTTGTCAAAGTAGAGAAGGCAGCTCCGAGCTTCCCACGGCCCGCAACAAGTGTCTTTGCTACAGCTTCACGTCCGTTGACCATCTTCTCATCTAGCTTCAGTTCATTTAGCTGCCTATATACACGGTCAGCCTGGTTCCGATGTACTTAGAACACATATTTATAGACGAACTGAGAAATTCTACGAGAAACATCATCCATGGTCAGACCTCCTGCCATGACATGTTTGGGTGGAACCAGGTCAAATAACTCAGAATCTGTGATATTAATGATTAATGACTGTACGGCGACATTCAAGTGGTGAGAATCTTACCTGTGAATTTTTGAAATATTCGATAGTTTTCCGTCTTCTTCCACATATCAATGAAGTCCATTCCAAAATCAAGGGCGGGATCCCCCTCTATTAATAAATAAGTAAAGGCATCTGCAAAGGACTAGTAGTGTAACGTACCAACATCCGGGAGCAGCTTCCCTGCTGAACCCGCATACTTCTGCAAAAAGTCATGGCATTTAACAGAAGATACCATTGACAAAGCGTATTCCTCAAACTGTAGCCGAATGTAGTCCTCACTCCCAACAAATCCCATAGTATTGGGTCGGCTTGGATCATTTTCGTCCCAAGATTCTGCTACAGCCTGGACAATTGAATCTATCCATCGCCTATCTGCCGCAGTAAGGTACAAGGCAGTGCGTAACGAAGAAGACGTGATGTTAACACTAAGCTCATCAAGCTAGAAGATGATCCAGTACACTTCGTCAGTTTTTTTTAATGGGGCCAATTTGAACGAAAGATGAGGAAGCATACATTGATAAGTATATCCGAGTATCTGTCCTTCTGCTGTAATAATAACGAGTTTGTTGACCCTACCACATAAGATTTCGTACCCACGTCCGCTAGTATATCAAGCTGCTGCAATGGAGTATAGGGTCCAAAAAGGCTCCCCTTCCCAAAAATTTGTAATGGCATACCCATGAATGTCAACACTAGGCATCACATCAGTACGATTGTTCTACGACTGTACCGCGCGGTGAGATACATACAAGACTTGCGATCACTCGTCTTAACGGAGGTTGGCTTAAAAAGCTTCCCTTCATAATAGTTCAACTCGGGATCTGCGCAGTCTTCAAGGGCACCCAACAGCCCGGGTATCAATGATAGAAGCGAGAACTGAGTCATGCATAGACGGTCACAGCGTGAACCGAAAAATAGCATCTTCGGCTGTAGAAGACAGCATTTGAATAGGACGAGAGTTTGTTGTCGGAATTCAAATACCAACTCCCGGAGAGAGAGTCCAAGATATTGGTCACTTCCAACACTCAAGCTCAGTTTTAAGCTTTCTTGAAACTTCTGTGGGACAATTAGCTTTATCCCAATCATGAATTCATGCTTTAAAACACACCCTTATTATATCAAGATCTTCGAAATTTCTACATTTTCGACGTTAGCTTCCATCGATCTCAGTACTTCTCCATCTAAATGGCCGCTCTTATGGCAACCCAGCGCCCTTCTACATACTCAAACAGGAGCTACCCACCTTTGCGCAAACCAAGCCCTCGTAACCATTCCTAACTTCTCCTTCAAGCCTCCGAAATAGACAGGACTATCGGCAATAACTACCACTGCCTTCTGAACTGTACTCCTCGTCACCTCGTGTGGTCTTCTGATAAGTGTACTTGAGTCAAGCTGTCTGGTACATGATATACCGAAGAGTGAAACTGGTCTATCCTCAGTCCCGTCAGGCTTCCTAAGAACATGTTTCAGGGTAAAGTAGCTGAAATCTTCCGAGGAGCTATCAAGCCTGTTAAAGTTGTAAGTAGTATTCGATCGACTAGTAGTTTGCCGATGACTTACGAGTGTGCCCCATCCGACAGAGCCATAAAGGGGAGCAGTGGCCATTCCGACAGACTGCCCTCGTCTTCAACACCAATCCAGCACTCTATTTCTGGGCCTCTATTCCCCCAATTTCTCGTCAGTCACCACATCCGTGCGGAAAATGAATGCAGTGCATCCAACTTCAAGGTGCCATCTTTACCTCGCATGGTGAAATCCTACAATAGAGACAATCGGGTCGAATTGCGGCGTCGTAGTGGCCATTAGATGTTTGTTGGGGCTTCAACTGCCGAGGCTAGTTTCAATCTAAGATCCTCGAATACAACTCCGGCATCTACAAGTCGTGAAAGCGTCGTAACGTCGTGAATTCCCCGTCGGGGTGCTCGTGATTGTTAAAGGAGGCTCGGGAGATTATTTGGGGGATGCTAAGCCGATCTGTCACGGGAGCTCAAGTCTGACCACCATTAAACCCAATTAGGAGAATCGGAAATATTAGCGCCTTCATTTACGTAAGCGGTTTTATTGTTTCCTTTTTGAATTACAGTATATTTTGCAGGGCGGGTCGCAAATACTTTTGCCGGGGTATTGTACTGTCCATACAGTATCAGCTCTATCTACTATTCTACTGTAATTCGTTTAGACATCTCCCGAGTCGCTCCTCTTGCAACCTCAAACCACAGCAGTCTTATGGTGTGTACTTCGGTGGAGCCTCCTTTGCTGGCCTCCCAGGCCGTCGGGCTTGTTCACTCGAGCTCTGTTGGTGTTCCATCAAGTGAATTTGTATGCCGGTGCCTAGGTGAATTTGATGGTTGATAGGGTGATGAGAATGGAACTCAGTAAATGTGGTGCCAACCAGACTGGTAAATGTGGACGTTGTTCAGATAGTAGGACTAGTATAGATACAAAACGTATAGGCAAGGCATTATAGATGTTTATACTAAGTACAGTAACATAGATATCTTGATCTAGCTTTGACTTTGCGTACAACGTTCACATTTGAATCAACTGCATCAGCATCGTGCATCGTCACCATCCCCTTATCCTGGACATCCTGATGTCTGAAGATCATCCCCGCTACAATTTCCGCTTGGGCTTTCAGTGCTTTTCCTTCTTCATCCTGCTGTAGCAAATACCACGCAAGAACGCCCGCAAAGAATTCGTAACTCAGCTTTGTGCTTCTGATGTTTTGGTGTGGTGCCAATGTCGTGGAGCATGGCAGTGAGAAAGTGATTTTCATCTAATGCAGATCCGGTAGTCAGGCCCCATTCTGAGAATACGTTCCCGCCCGATGGCGGTACCGTAGCACTCGGATGCTGTAGGCGTAGGTTTAGGGAGGGAGCGCAGATTTTGCATAGGCGCTTTACTCGGGTGGCTAATGCTGTGGTAGGGGGTTGGAGGGAGAGATAGGCACGGTCGTCTGACGGTTGAAGGTCGGAAACGGACGCTGGAACTGCTAGCAGCCCGTAGATTCATCTGTGGTTGACATTGCCATTCGTGATTCTCACGACCTCTGAATTGGGCGATTGACGTCATGACAGGGATATCGACTGTGGCTATTATTGTAGAATCTAAAAGAAGTACATCTTACTAAACACAAGTTAGTTACCTGTTAATACATACCTAATTACCCTGAAGTAACAACATTTCTTTTCAAGGAAAGCCAGACAAGCTCAACACTTTGATTAGTGAATCAATAATACGAACTTAAAACTACTAAATAACCAAAGCGATGAATCTAAAACCACCCGAGTATACAGGAAGGACCCTTTGGTGACACCTCAACCATTACCAATTCAGGGTAACTTGAGATCCCTGCCTTCAACTCATCTTCACTCCACCTGACCTGTGGCTGGCTCTCATGCAACAGGGTTCGTCCCCGTAGGTGAAGGCGACTCAGACTCCTCACTCCACTTTTCACCTTTTTGCTTGATTAAAAGCCTCAGTTCCTCTAGCTCACCCCTTAGCTTCAAAATCTCCACGACGGCCGGCTCCTTATCCACATCAGGCACTACCTCTGTAACCTGCTTCTCCCACCCATCTCCAAGAATATCCACTTCTCCTTGTAACTCTTCCCATTCTTCAGTCTCATCGTCGTCTTCCTCGCCCTTGGCACGGTTGGCGCGGACTTTATATGCGGATCGGCTTTCAATCCAGGCAATGATAACAAGAAATGGGGAGTACACAACACCCATCACTAAATTGTTCAGCTCCGAGTAGGTGCTCTTCGACATCCACCATTCAAATGGGGCAATGAGGAGGAATATCTCGATAATATTGAATGCTAGACAGGTTCCCGGTTAGTTTCTTCCTCGTTAAAGGGGTTTTGAAGTTCTTACGTGCAAGGAATACATTCTCATCAGGGGCTCGAATGAATTGCATGGTTTTATGTGAGAACTAAAACAAGAGTAAGCATCCGGTCACCCTACATACAACCTGTGGGTGCTCACCAATGCCAGATACTCATCAATAGCATTCTCAGTGATATCCGTATAAGCTTGATTGTAGAGTGCAATAAGAATGTTCAGGAGGATAACCATCACAATGAACGCAAAAACGTAGTAAAGGATCATGCCGAAAGGGTGTGAGAAATTGTCAAAACTGCCCCCTCATTATAATTAGGTAACTCTACTTTCGTGGGGGATGGTCACTAACCCATCAAATTCAGGGCTACCCAGAATTGCATTGGTCATCGCTCTTAGGATGAACCCTGTTACTTCGCCCTTATCTTCCGTATTATCCATTCCTACGAATGCTTGGAGAAACCCAATGATGATAACGACAAGTAATGCGAAGAAACTGGTTCCAGTTTAGCAATTTCGGTTGAGACAAAGAATACTCTGAAAGACATACATTATACTCTCCTGCATCATGACCTTGAGTACAACAAGCATGGCTCCGAAGAACTTGATCGCATCCAGATACAGCAACATTCGGCACCAAAACATGGGTGCAACGAAAGCAAGCAAGTTGTACGACAAGACGTCATATCTCGTGTTCTCTGGGCTTCCCAATGGATAGCCGAGAGCTAACATTCGAGTCACAAATGTAACGGTCAGAGTACCGTAAAGGAGGGCCTGGCAACGCTTCAGTCAATTTCCGTCGTAATTCGAGATAAGGAACATATCCTCACGTTGAACACATTCCAGAAACCTGAAAGTACCGTTAGCTCACAATAAGGCATTGAGAGTCGTCCCTAGAGTCAGATAGACATAACTCACCAAGATAGTATCGTCCAATTTTCCAAACCTTGACACCCTCATCAATTATGAAGCCAAAAGTGAACAGGTACAAAAACACTTCCTCAATGTCAATATCACGCTGTTTATGTTACTTAGCGGCCTCAAATACCCAGCTTGGAGCATACAACGTACCTCAGGATCAACGGTATTAATCGCAATGGTATATAAAAGCAAGTAGACAAACGAGACAAATATCTGGAATGCATTTTGATAAACCGGGGCTATGAAGGCCATATCATCAGCCTACAGTATTTTCGTATCCACGCACAACATACCTCGCATCCGGTCATGTTGAAAGTGAGCCCAATACGACTTGTTCGCAACGTCCTTATAGCTGGTGAACTGGGATGGGTCTTTACTGTCCCGGACAAGCCAACCTTTCCAAAGGTATGTTATGCACTAAGGCCGTGTAAGTCTTCGAAAGGCCCATTACGCGAATTCAATGCATACCTTTTGATATCCTGATGATCCAATGACTCTCGTAGCATGGAGGTCAATAGCCTTCTCAACAGCTAAGCCCGAGTCAGTCTTTTGTCTCTTCAACTAGACACAAGGTATCCAACCATTGGCCGGTGTGGTCTCTTCTCCATTTTTCAAGATACTGAACTTCTGTAACAATATCCCGGAGAAGAGATACTCCTGATCTTCCGTGGACTCAATTCTGATCATACATCAGTGAACTAGAAAACTGCCGTATCACCTGGAGGGCTCACATCTTCTTTGCAATGACCTGGCAGGCTTCAGCTCTGAGAACGTTCAGGTCCGCATCGTACATCTCAAGCCTATCATAACCAGTCAATACTGTGCCCGTAAACCCTAGCCTGCCAACCTGAACTCTGAACTTACAAGGCTTGCCTTTTGAACTACTCGTAAAGTCAGCCCCTCTTAAATCTGCAATAAAGCCCAAGATTTTCTCACCCATCTCAAGCAAATCAACAAACAAAACACTACACAGGCTTTATTCTCCGTTCCAGCAGCATTGCGGGCCAAGTCGACCACACCATGGGTGATGATTGGGGAATGTGGACGTGTGATATGGCTTTCCTTCAGCTCACAAGGAACAGCTGCCTCAATCCTTTGAATCAAGATATAATCAACATTCGTGCGCTTCATCATGGAAATACTCAAATCGAGGGAGCTCAATCCATACAAATACTTCAACTTGAGTGCAACTTTAGTAACATCCTTCGCTGGCATTGCATTATGTTGTCTATGATGGGGGAGAATCAATGGATCCGCCTCATTATCCAACAGCGACCTGGTGCCATTTACGGCACCAGAAAAGAACCGGCCAAAGCTGAACAGCGGCATTCTGGTTCCGTTTCGCTTCCGTAGCTATCCCAATCGGTTGGTTGTCGTCCGTTACGCTTCAACACTTCTGCGTATAAAGGAATCTGAAAGGCGAGTGCGGCAGAACAAGGGATAGCAGTGCTCATATACAAACTTGTCGCGGTGTGGGGCGAGCAACCGGCCTAGCAATGGGTGAAGTCCTGCAGGCACGGATCAAGTTTGTGTACCACACGCCATGGAAAACTGGGAAACAGACTACCCTGGGGAAACCGGACTAGGTACCACGGGAATGCCCCAATGGAAAGTACATAACGGTGCCAACGAGAGGGTAACTTTGGTACATACGATGTTCTCTCAAGAGGAAGCGAGAAATCCTTGCAGATGCAAGCCACTTTGACAGACTTTGCAAGCTCTGAGATCGTATGTAACGAACTCTCCTGGAGCTGCAATCGTAACTCTCAGCTTGTTTGTGGCGAACACAGTCTGGTTGCAGATCCCTGGAGATGTAATTCTAAGGGCGAAATGTGTCGTTGACGCAACACAACACATAACAGGGATTCGTGCATTAAGCAAGTGCAAGTTCACGCAACCGATGGACGGTACCTACTCTAGAGCGCTCTTTTGCTTTTCAACTGTAGCCTATGCAGCATCCACATCTCAGGTCCTCCAATCATTAACTTGAATTTAGGACATGGGTGCAACTACCGTACGCCCAAATAATGTCCATTTAGTCAATCGTACAAAAACCGTGTCAGACATTTTCGATGCTACGCCCACATATCCGCTCAAAAAATACAAATAAAGCAAAATGGACAGAGACCTAGACCGTCAAAGCAGATATGTAAACCATGGCTATTATGTGAGAACCTTCCTCCCCATACCTTCCGTTCTCGTTCAACATAGTCCACTTTTTTTTGACCTTGATAACCATCGTTTACGCTGGCAATTCAGCCTCGTCGCTCTCCGACACCTCCTCATCACCCGATATCTCTTGGTTCTCCCTCTCTTTTTTATCCATGAGAGCCTGTAACTCGGCATCATCATTCTCAGTGACAGCCTTGGGAGCCATTCTAACGTCACAGTTACCACCATTCTTGGTGATATTGTCTTTGATAGCCTGAATGGCTTGCTCCAGGATCGCTATCCCTTGAGTCTTCTCTAGGCACTGGCTAGTCAGGACGTATAGTGGTGGTGATACAAGCTTGACCTTGACGGGAGTCTCAGGGGTATTCAACGCCTCAGCTGCACGAAGGGCATTCTTGACGGCATCGATTCCCTCGTAAGCGAAACATGTGACCTCAATATCCGCGCGGACTTTGGTGGGTTGGGGTGTAAGACGTTTGCCGATGTAAGTTGTGAGCTCGGCCTTGACGGCATCGCTTGGAAATTCGATGCCATCCCAGACGTCGTTGTTCCTAGAACCCAGTAAAAAATGTTAGAACGTTAAAGTGGGTCAAGGAACACAATTATGGAGACCTTACGTGATTGAGTACTTGAAAGCATCAACTGTATGTCCGTACTTCTTCATCAAAGGCCACCCAATCTTCTTATAGAGCTCTTCAATCGGAGTTTTTGTCTTATCGGCAACATGACGGAGGATAGAGTGGACCATCTTGCTCTTGTTGAAACGCTCTTCGCATTTTATCACGTCCTCGGGGCTGACTCGTCTCTTCGACAAGTCGATATAACCTGCATCCCAGCGTCAGCAACTGGTTCGGAAAGGCTGATGCTGTGAGACCAAATACCCTTCTCTTTGTCCACCCTGAGCACAACCACGACTTCATTACGGCCGACACGAATGAGCTTTTGGATACTTCTTATACGTCTTCGAGATAATTCACTGAGCAAGATCATCCCATCGATATTATCATACTCCAACAGCTTGACGTAGGCACCCATTTCCGCGATCTGTCTCCAGTATTCACATCAGCCCTCAACATCCGGCCTTTATAAAGCCTCAGCGACCGAAGCAAGTCCGAGGAAAAAACTAACCTGTTTCACATTTACCATTACATAGCTGTCCACCTCCGGATATTTCTCCTCATAGTACCGACAATTCTGCAGAGACATAGTGCTGGGTTGTATGCCCGATTCGGGCTGGACCTTTTTGATTTAGACACGTGTGAAGTAAACCAAGCGTTGAGAGTTGAGAGAGATGCGTGAATGCTGTGAGCTAGCAAATGAGATACGTCTACGGCTTCCTTAGATGGAGGGGTTCATGGGAAATTTTAGGTGGGGTCCAGGGAAGCTTAATAATCATTGGCCGCCAAGGACAAGCGGTTGGAACATAGGTAGCCAGCCATACCCTCTTACAGCGTGCCAAACATTCTAGGGTATAGCAAATCCCCATATATCAAAATATCATTTACATAAGTCGTGGTAGTTTGGGATTCATGATAGAATCTGATGTTTGTAGGTCCTGCATAAGATTAAGACACGAGCGTTTTAGCTACCTTGGGGCAGCTAATGCAGTTTGGTACTTTCCTCGAGTAGAAAAAATGAAAGTGATCGTATTCGCTATGGTATGACAAGATTGTGAGCAAGATCAGAGACAGATTTCTCCAGACGGAGACTACATTATCAGGCAGTCTAATGAGAGCACGTGACATTCCACTCGATGGGCAACATGCGCATCTGGGTTTATATACAAATTTCTCCTCAGTTCAATAACCCCTACGCCGTTTTGTGAAATTAGAAGAGGAATATTGGAAGAGCCGTATATGTTGGAGCTGGCTCCTTAGGTGCATCTGTAGGGAGCTTCGTAACAGGACTCGTGTACCTGGTTACATGGCACCATTAGCACATGAATAGAGAAAGAGGGGCCCGGGCAAGGACTTGAAATGCCCGCACTTACTGGAAGAATAAAATTTTGATAGTGAGGGATAACCCGGCATGGAGTAAGATCACCACCAGAAGCATGATCTTAGATGTTTTCGATCCAGTAGCTCGGACCACCGGATCTCTGCAACACAAACAATTGAATCATAAGCAAGCAAACCAAGGTATAAAATTTTCGGAATATCCCAAACTCACAAGTTGCGTAGTAAAAAGGCTACTGAAAGACCAAATCCCACTGTTACAAATACCCAGTTGAGAACTGTAACGCGATTGGTGTTAGCATTAGCTACACAACCCCTTTGAAGGCCATGGTTGTAGGGTAACATACTTGCAATTGGCGATGCAGAAGCAATGGCGATGGGTATCCATATAAGATTAGCATAGCCATATAGACACAGGCACTCGAGAAGATTGGCCCCCTCACTGCCATACCATTTCAGCCCACCCCACAGGGCAAGTGGGATTATCCCAGTGTACCCATACATCAGTCCCGCAGCACCTGCAGTGTTGTCATGTAATATGAGTATCCCGCTGTAAAGAGGGAAACGCCACAAGCACGCTGTTGGACGTACCACTCAACAAGTCGAAATTATAACGGTATGGCTTGTCGTTCGTGCTTGCAAAATACCCTTGAATTGTTGACGACAGAAATAGGGTCAAAACAACAGTGGTTGTAATCCATATTGGGCCATATAGGTCGGGATTTCCATCCAACCTGAATTGTTGTGGAGTATTAGCCATC
This sequence comes from Terfezia boudieri ATCC MYA-4762, assembly GCA_003788615.2. Lineage (NCBI taxonomy): Eukaryota > Fungi > Ascomycota > Pezizomycetes > Pezizales > Pezizaceae > Terfezia > Terfezia boudieri. Next base: position 851,098 of record ML121528.1, on the reverse strand, counting down.
TATTATACAAAGTCACTTCGGAGGAGACTGACAGGTCAAGAAAATTTGTCTTAAGGAAAAGCGTTGCCCAGCATCTCCGCAAGACCTCGTTGGTATCCACGTCAAAGAACCGTGCATAAAACTCTAAACTCCACAAGAAACGCTTGCTACCACCAGATCGGGTGGTCGGTGGGGCGCTGAAAAATCCAGCAGGTGTTCCTACATCCCAGAATTAAAGGCTGCCCTGATAAAGGGGTCGAAGCGTGATCCCAACCTCCGTGAGCTTCACCTTGGGGAATCTTGCCGCTGGCTTGTTCGTTATTGAAATCTGTTGGCAAGGGCCAGTTAGCATGCCCATCTCATGACCTGGAGAACTAGCTAACTTGAATGATGGAACTCGAGCTCTTGATTAAACTCCAGGTCTCCAAGATCGCCTTCGTCGTCTATATCGATCACGACGTTATAGTCTCCGGACGACATTATTGTTGTGGAGAAGTTGTAATGAGGGGTATAACTTCAATGATGTTGGCAATGACCCCAAGTTCTTGAGAATTTAAGTCGCAACCCGCATCAAGTGTGATATACCTTATGTAGAGTACTTTGCTTATGTACAGTACAGGTGTCAATTTGTCTTAGGCAAGCACATTCCTATGCAAATAACCATAGCTGCATCAAAACTGAAAACAGAACAGATTCGTAATCATACAAATATACGCAACATAACGCCACTGTACTAATAAATCCCCATTTCCCATAATGCAAAGGTCTAGAAATCCTAACTGCAATGTCTATTCCTCAGGTGGCCTTGCGCTGGTTGACAAACTAGAGACCATAAATAAATTCATTTTCCCAAGCGTAAATCATACTCCCAAGTGTAATCATACCGGAACCTCGTCCTGTGTCACTGCCGCTAAACCTAAGCCTTCCGATTGGCGTCCTCGTCCCCTGCGCGCCATATCTCCTTGGAGATCTCGCATTAATTCCTCGACGAATTGGCTGTTGTCGGACTTCTCGTCATAAGATGGCCATATGCGAACCTGATCTTGCCTACCCCAATCAAGTCGGTGTTGTTGGAAAATCCTTTCTTTTACAATCCTATGCTCCAAGCTGTCCAATTCGTCCAAGACTTGCCATGTCTTGGGACATGACTTCTCGATCCACTGGATCGTCCGCTCGCTCTTTTTGGAGTCGATACCTTTGTATCCAGATATATTCAAATAACTGTGCACTTCAGCGAGCAAGCACTCCAACGTTCGCATGAATGGATAGAATTCAGGAGTGTTATAGCTCTGCTCACGACCTTCCACATTTCTACCAGCAAATCCTGGTATGAGTACCTTCTCACATAACGTAAAAGCCTGGACAATCCTGCGGTTGAGGATTAATGCCTGCACCATATCGTTCACGTTGACATTGTCCAGCTGAAAACCGTAGTGCAGAAGCTGATCTCGTTCCCATTCCAGGGTCGACATATCTCTGTCCAGAGCTAGAGCTTTGATGACAACACTAAAAATGTTGCATAATATCTGATTATGCTTTTGGAGCACAACCTTCCTCTGCCCCGCGGGGAGTCGCCCATAGTCCACACGCTTTGCCTGCCTAAGGGCTGTCCGCTTGGCTTCCTGCCAGATATCCAAAAGCAGCTTTGTGTCTCCTGAGCGCAAAAGAGCATTCGCTACATGCAGATACATATCTAGGTCGGGAGTTGTATTCCCCGGCTTTTTCCTCTCTTGAATTTCCATGAACCTCTGGAATAGTTCCAACGCTCGTTCATGCGAGCCTTCTCTTGCATATATTTGTATGAGGGGAACGAACAAAAAAGGTGGAATAGCTGACTTAACCCTGTCGGGGGACTGCAAGTCGAGAACTGATAGATCCGAAATTGAATGTGACAGAATAGCTTCAGCTTCTCGTAGAAAAAGGACCCCTCCTAACCTCCGATATTCTATATATTCAGCAGTAGATACCACTTGGATAAGGATTGCTTGTGTGATGAATGTTGGAGCGAACCCAGCTTTAAGCATTCGGTTATATGTTAACCACACTTTGGTGATGTCCTTCCGCAACATGTGATCCAACATTATCGTAGCATAGTGCGTTTGGTTGAGATTCACAATCCCTTCTGTCTCCAGCATCTCTAACATTCTCTCGGCTTCAGCAACCTTCCCTGTGAGGCATAATGAATGCATCAATATCGAATATGTGTAACTGTCAAATGGGATATTGTCGTTACGCATTTGGTGATATGTTTCCGCCATTTTGTTTAAATCTTCCGCCCAAAGGTACCCAACTAGAATATTGTTCCACATCCGCGTTGGGTTGTTCCTCTTTTCGGAGGTTTTCATAGCTTTGAAAGCTTCATTGGCAACTATGGATGCCTGCTGCGTGAACTCGGGGCTCCTTTGTTTGACATAAGCATATGTCACTGCATTATGTATGGCCTGACTCGCCACTAGGCCCTGCTCCCTCATCCCGCCCAGCAGGAGCTCACAAGCGTCGATATCCCCCCGACTAGCGCAAAGCGACATTAGTGTGTGGTATGTGATCAAGTCGGGTTTCAGTTCTTTTGTAGAATTGCACATGAGATAGAAGCGCCGAAATGCCGAATCAATATCGTCAGCTTGCTTGTATGCGTTTATAAGGATATTATACGCGACTCTGGTTGGTAATAGCTCAAAACGGTCTATCTTCATGAACCATTCGAGGACTTCTTGAACCTCACCGCGAACGGCATGAGCATGCATCATCAGTTCAATGACTCCAATTCGAATCGGAAACCTGCTAACATAATACTCGAAGAAGTCCTTGATGACTGAAGTTTCCCCGCGTGATGCAAATTGGCGCATAATGTATAGACATGCATCCTCGTTGGGTCGTGAACCGAAGTGGAACCAATCATCAAATACCCGTTCCATGTTTCGAAAATCTTGCAAGTGTCCAAACGATTTTAGCGTTCCATAAAGGAGCTGGGCAAGTTCTCTTCCTGGTGGAGACTCTTGCAGAGGCGTATCCCGGTAAATAAGATACGTGTCTGCAGCAGCCTGATGATGTGCATTCTCTTGAAGCTGTTTCATGAGATTCCACCACAACGACCATGAAACACTTGCTCCCCACCCATTTTGATGCATAGCCTTCAATATACTGTATGCTTCCATCACAGCCTCTGAACTACCCATCGAAAGTGCGTTGATCATACCGCCGGTACCGAGCCATGATGCGAACACGGGAGTGTATGATTCCACAGGCTTCTCCTCCAGCCATGCTAGGTATTTACTCTTGAAGCCATGCACCTCGGGGATGATCCTCTCAGGTGCAGTATCGTCAATAACAGATTCAGGTAGTAGTTTGAATGCTTGGTGAGCTAAAATCCATCGATCTTCATCAATTCCAAACATTATAAGCCGCCTAATGGCTTTCAATGCGGTCAATGGATTGACCTCAGCAACTTTGGATACCAATAGATACGCATCATCCGTAAGCCCATGCTCCAATAACACCTTCGTCACCGCCTCGCATGCCACAGGTTGAAAGTCGTTGATCGCCATTCGCTTCCCCAATTCCAAAATCCGACCTTGGTCCACCTTGCGGTCCGAAGAGCTGAGGTATTCAATTGTCTTGTTGACTGCCATGGGAGTGGCAGTGGCCAATTCGTTTTGTATATGATGCCAGGCTTCGTCGTAGTGCGCCGGCTCTGCCGCAGCCTTATAGAGGAGAGAAGTGAGGTCCTTGTAGAGAAACTTCGCTGAATCAAGGACCCTGGGTGAGTCTCCACTTTCCCTTTTTGCCTCAGTGCTGTAATACCTTTCGCATTGGCTCCTCTGGCGACGGCTCGATATTACTGGAGGTGCGGGCGGAAGCCCATGTCGAGAAACCTGCTTCAGGAATTCCAGGGTCTTTGAAGGGTACAAAAACTCGAAATGCAATTGCCCCTCCGATATCCGTTGATTCAGTGCTTCTACCTCCGTTGAGAATACTCCACCCACACAAACCGACAGTGACCCCAGGAGAGGAGTCAGCCCTTCAGCGCCATAGAGCCAGAAACCCGAGTGCAGCATTCTTTTTTGACGTCTATTGCGGAGAAGCCACCTCCCGCCACTTGATATGTGACGACAAAATCGTTCGAGCATGCCCCAGTGGCCACAGTTGTTGTATCCTACCACTTCTGCACCCAGGGAAACAAGGGCCAGAGTCTTACGTGTATTAGCATTGAGCCTGCCACGATTCTTGAATGGATCCCTTTACCGCAAACCATGCCCTTGAAATGTGATGGGACACAATGCCTATGACGGAAGTGGTTGGTGAGGTCAAATGGTGGGTCAGGTTGTATAATTAAATTATCACGATGGACCGCTGTGGAGAACGAGTGTGGTGTCGTATGGGGAGTAGGTATTTCTGAGTCGGATGGAGATGCAATTTGGAGGTGCAATTTGGAGGTGCAATTGGTGGGCCGTCGCAGAATCGAAACAATTGATACTCGTCGTGGCGTTGGAAAAAATTAATTCGCTTGTGTATATATTACATAACCCAGGTCAATCTTGAACATATGCAACATGTAAACAACATATAACTGTAGCTGTAGAACTATTGCATATAGAAATGTACAGTAGTCCCGCCTCTACGAAGTTATGCATAGAGGCGGCACTCTGAGGGTAACAGTTGATTTCATGTTGTGTCCACAGGATTGCATACTGTTCAATTTTCCCAACGACCGAGGTACGTCATGGCTGCACGCATGAAGGTACTTTAATTCATATGGTTGACAAAATAGTTTTATTATAATGCTCGTGACTAGGAGTATTTGTCTTACTTAAATAACTTTTCTCTTGTTTGAACAGATATCTATATACATACTTGTATGTCTCACTTATCTCACTTATCTCACTTATTTCTTTGACAAACAAATTTCACTGGCCTTATGAGTTTATCACACCAACTTCCTCTCTGGATTTCTGGATTTATTCATTATTACATCACGCATTAGGCTGACCTTGTTTGATGGAGGATTCGCAATTGGCTGATGGTCGTTCTAGGTGTGTTTGTGGACGTCTACTGTACTCTCTTTGGTCTAGTGATCCCTAATGATAAAGGCAGTTATACATCGGCCTCTGCTCGCTCTATCAATAAGTAAGTATTCTTTTTTTTTTTTTTCATTGTCTAGACGGGGATATAAGTACATATATGGCGCTTAGAGTTGAACATTTGGGGTTGCTATCGGAGTCGGCAGATGATTTGCATTTGCAGCCCTCGATCATCCCGTGATGGTGTCCACAATTCTCCCGACCCCCGGCCTGGCTATAATTGCTTCAGCAGCAAAAGCAAAAAAGCTGCTCAAAGCGTGCTGATATCGAGCATCTTCCTCTTGTCTACACCTTTGCGGCCATCGAAATCCTTGCTCTCCAAGCCCATGGCCCAGTTGCATCGCTACAAATATATTGCAGCTAGCTCGGTAGCTCGAGAGCTCGATAGTTTGCCTCTCCTCTCCTCGCCCCTCCCCCCACCCCCCCCACACTGAATTCAGTACCGTACCACTCACGCAAGAGGAGAGAGACATGACAAGCTTCCCCGTCCACCCTCTCGCCCTTTTCTCATCTCCTGGCTTTTTGGAGATCTTCGAAAACTTGCCTCACACATATAATCTATTCAGTAACCATAGCTCGGGCACCTAGTAGCTAGTAGCTACCAGAAGGTTCTCGTATTTCTGCACCCTCAAGCTCCTCACCATTTTCGAAATCTCTGGCACAATTCTCCAACGGATCTTGTGGCTAACAAACACACTTCCACCTTACACGCATGTCTCCGCTCCCTTTCAGTAGTCGCAGTCATGGGCCCGATCGTGATGCCCAACTTCGAGATGACTCAATCACCACAGATCAGTCCACATCCTCAGCTCTGCAAACAACTAGCCCTACATCTACATTCGAGCTTCTCGGGACCGAGAATTTAGTTTCCAAAAATCATACCATAACCGACCGGGCGCAACTCATCCAGCAAATTAAAGCTGGTGAATGTTCAAACTGGAATCTGAACAGAAATGTTGGTTGAGATCTGGATTCGAAGAGCCATACATAGTACGATTTGCTTACGACCGCTTTGTGCCTGTGTAGGACTATCGAATTCGGTATTTCGCAGACGGGCCTCTCGACGAAGACAGTGATCGGCCCAAGTCCGCTTTGCATAGCGGTGTTTTCACAGACGACTCAAGTGGTAGAAATTTCAACCATCCACCTACACCGATAAGCACAAACTTCGAAACTTCCTTCCAGCATGCATTCCACTCTAGGTATCAGATATCTCATTCACCTCCTTTTGGCGGCCATGGTTTACAACCAGCGTGCGACCGTGATGCTTTCACTCCGATAAATTCATCATCTCATCGGCTCCGAGGAAACTCCGTTAGCTCTCTGTCTAATTTCGTGTTCACAATACCAACCTCCCCTTTGGCATACTCCTCGAACCTCGATCATATGGACATAGAATCTACTTCCCCACGGTCAGCTGGACTTCGCTGGGCCCAATCGGACAGTACCCCTATGCTACCTGCTTTGCCCTCCTCGCTATCTTCTGTTCAGTTGTCTTCAAATCCAGCCTCCTCTCATCCCCGAAATTATTCACTCAGCTACAAAAGGGGGTCAGTACCAGAGTCTTACATTGATGGACCCGTAAATAGACCGACCCGGAGACTTTCCTCGGGATTAGGATTGAGCTCCGAGCTACCATTCGGTTCCTTTGTGGGATCCTATGAGGAAAGTATCCTCAATGGACGAATGTCTACTACGCCCTCCAAGCCCCTCACGTTTGTGGCGAAGATTGGTGTACTGGGTATGGGCAAATGCAAGCCGACCTTGAGATGCCCGACACATGTCACCATTCCCTTTCCAGCCTATTTCTATTCTGTGGGTGATTACGATAGCCCATCCCCATATGTGGGTCAAATTGATTTGGAGACGCTGGCAGAGAAGTCAAAGAAATTTTCTTATGGGGGATATCGTATACCACAGCAGGGTCAGTTGCAAATTGTTATCAAAAATCCGAACAAAACTGCAGTGAAGCTTTTTTTGGTCCCATACAATCTTCGGGATATGGAAGTTGGAACGAAGACCTTCGTGAGGCAAAAATCTTATGCTGCGGGAGATGCTTTGCTTGACGAAGTGCTGCCTGCTCAAGAACAGCCAAAGATACGGCATAGAGAACGTGAATCCCTACGTTATCTCATCCACCTACATATTTGTTGTCCATCTAGGGGAAGATACTACTTGTATCGAAACATCAGAGTGGTGTTTGCGAACCGAGTTCCGGATGGGAAAGAAAAACTGAGAAATGAGGTGTTGTTACCCAGCCCAAAGTACTCTAGCTGGAAACCGGGCAAGGAGAGTACTTCAGTGTGTTCTTCACTTAGCAGTCTAGGTAGAAAACGCAGTCAAAGTGTTAATAGTAGCATGGGTGGTGATCATAGGGAAAAGCCCCCCCCGATTCCAAGTGTGCCATCCCAATACTTGGGTTGGAACAACATAGGTGGAGCTATCGCTATGACCAAATCGGGGATTCCCCTTCCTCCGGCGTTGGAGATACCTAGACGGGCGGTAGGACCATATGACAAAATACCCGCGAGTTTGTATTCCTCAAGTGTAAAGTCTGAGGGTCGTGGTTTACTCGCACGAAAATTGAAGGGATTGGACGTTGAGGAACAAGAATGAATAGTAGCCCTGGATATATGCGAGAGGGAAAATCCAACCTTACTGTAGCAGTTTCTTTCTATCGGCTTTTATTTCTTTTTATGCTTCTCAGTGGATTCTCATTCGGTGGGGTGTTTGGTGTTTGCTTTGTTTCTCTGTCGTGCATTTCCAGGTCTGGAATTCGTCGTTTATATATTTATTATTTCTATCTGCAGCTCCTAGGTTTCGAGTTATTTAATGTATCATCTCCCCACAATCAAAGAAATTTTTTCTCTGGATACAGGAACGGAATTTAATGGGGAACTGCAAATTACCCTGCGGGATGTAATTGGATGGGTCAGAAGCCAATCATGGGAATGCGGGATGACGTAGTCACGCGTGAGAACTTATGCATGCAATTCTTAAACTTAGCCTGAACTAGCCAGAGCTAGTTATAGTACCCCGGCGAAAGTATGTATTTGCGACCCCCCCTGCAGATATATATGGGGAGCCTCGCAAATACTTTTGCCGGGGTATTGTATTTAAGTATCTGATTGAGGGTAATTAACTTTATATGGCTGGCCACAACATTTAACATAGTACCAAAGTACCATGACATATTTAGCGGGGGTCTTGTGCCAAAAATTGCTATAGTTCCGTGCCATATTTTGCACGTTCCCGGCTTGAGGCCACGGCGGCGGGGCCGTTTTTGAATGGACTCTGTTTGGCTATGAAACCTATAAGCAGATGAATCAGTAACAGCACTAGTTCTTCTAGCAGTTTAATATCATGCATTGTATGTACTGTACATTGCGTGCAATTCAGTTGTGTATGCGTAGTTGCCAATGTTTACAGCAATAGGTACGGAAACGTACGGAATAAATCTTCAGACCAGACATGAATATTCCATTATACTTCATTTATATCACAGTCCTAGACATGGGTTGGTTTTCTTAGGTGGGGAATAAATCGTGGTTGCAGCTGGTACAATTTGCATGTCTCCATGATATTAGGTACCGCCCAAATACATTATATTAGGTAGATTTCGCAGAATCAGGGCTACCAGGGGCTACCAGGGTAGCGCGATTGAATGGGTTGAGGGAGCTGGATTCTGAATGCGGGAACCTATCGAGGGGTGGTGCCAACCAGACTACATACAAGTTATTTGAAGTATTAGCCAGGGAATGGGCGAGATTGATGAGTAAATCCACCAGCTGTTAACTCCGCGGAAGCTCCGTGCAGTAATAAGCGAGCTGGACGAATTGCTTGCTGAGATGTTCCACCTTGGCTAGGGCACGAGGGTGCAGATACAGGCACGGTATATCTAGAAGGAAGCAAATTCCGTGACGAACTAAAAAACCCAGAAGCATTTTCCATTCCTTATTCATTGATGCACCCGAGAAAGAGAAAAAGGGAAAAAAAAAATCGAAAGAATACTATGACAAAGTGTAAACCCGCATGTATATTAAACAGAAAACCCACGCCAATATCCCTTCCAACCCTCCCTTCTTCATCCAGAAACAACCAGCACCGACACACAGGAGGGGGCGAGTCGTTTACTTGAGCTTCTTCTTAGGGCGGAGATGGTTGGAGTGCCCGCACTTTTTCTTTCGCTATATCCCCAGGTATGTTAGCTGGAAATATGTCATTGGAGTAGTGGTATATTTGTGTGGAAAGGGATCCTTACGCAGTTTGTGGCACGTGGTGGAAGACGGGCATAGCACTTGCGGCAAATCATCTTCTCGCAGTTGTACTTGGAGGCAAGAGCCTTGAGGGAGGGCTCAATGATACCACCACGGAGACGGAGGACCAAGTGGAGGGTGGATTCCTATTTGTTGCAGTTTGTGTCAATTGCAGGTGCCTTTAGTCCAAGTTGACCGATACAGGGACGATACAGTGCATCTTCCCCGCATCGCTCTCCTGCTTAGCTGGTTCGTACCTTCTGGATGTTGTAGTCGGACAAAGTGCGTCCTATCTCATCAAATACGTCAGCCTCCCTTACTCCTTCCTGAATTTTCCCATCCTTAACAAAAATAATTCGTAAATGCTAGAAAAGACGTACCATCCTCCAACTGCTTTCCGGCAAAGATTAAACGCTGCTGATCTGGTGGGATTCCCTCCTTATCTTGGATCTTGGCCTTGACATTGTCAATGGTGTCGCTGGACTCGACCTCAAGAGTGATGGTCTTGCCGGTGAGGGTTTTCACGAAGCTAATTCCCGTATTAGCCCCTGGTTTCCTCCACTGTCGTATTTCATGGTGGTACTGAATCGGTGGACTCACATCTGCACTGTTAATCCGGGGAAGTTCGAACGTCAGTATAGAGTCCATTATTAAGGGGTTCATGAACGTACTTTTTGCTCTGGGTCGTGGTGTCGTTAGTGTCGTTTGTCCTTGGTGTGGGCCAGCTGATGTTGAGATGGCGGAAGAGTTGACCTTTCGGAATATAGCAGTCACGGTCTTGGCGCACAAAACTTCAAATGCGTCGTAATCGTAGTCTGTACGTAATCGTGTAGCTACCGGTAGTCTTTATTTTTCTTAGTTGGCGTACTCCTTGTCACGCATGGGCATAACGGTTTGTAGTACGTATGTAATGTACTTAATGTATGTACATAAGTGTAACGCCGCCTACATAAATACAACTACGGAGGGGTCATGCAACCAGACTAATAAATACAGTGCATGAGGGAAAGTTACCACGCTACCTAGCGTTGCCCACTGGTGCGTAGTAACTTTCCCCCATGCACTCTGTATTTATACATAAACCAGATACATATACATAGTTGAGATTACATCCCAATACCACGAGGCTACTCAATACCTACATCTCTTCCTTCTCATAACTATATGTATCAGGGTGCACCGTGCAAAACTAGAAATAAGTGAAAAATAGCAATACAATATCTGGTGGAATGTTATGCTTCGTAAAGGTTTCGAGCTGTAGGGGAAATACCCATACTGTAATCGAGCACTATTAACTATTGGGTAGGTGGAGTTTCTAGAGAGTATTTAGTCTCGATCGCTGGGCGTGAAACGAAAACAAAGTAGATCAAAACCATGTAGCTCACCAAAATAACCAAAAAATAAATAAAGAAAAAAAAAAGACATGTATGCATACCATACAAAGCAAGTCTTGTTACCCTGAACTTATTTGCGGTCTTTTTTACCCCTACTTTGAAAAATAATAAGAAAATCACCAACTCATGAATTAACTTTGTTATGGTCTCTAAAACTAGTAATTATTAAACTCATGAGATTTATTTGTATTTCCACCGTACCTGGTAGACGTGTAAGATTCTGAAACTTTTGCCAGATTTATATGGCAACACCTTGTACTCACCCCTTCTTCAGGTTTCATGCTTTCTAGAAAACGTACCAATCCCAAGGCCATGCAAATTTGATAATGCTTAGCTTTTGAAAGTCATTCTTGAATTTGTGAAAGATAATGTCAATTGCTTAACTTTGGTGGAAAGACGGCCTCGTGCTAACACTTTGATGTAGAACTATACGCAACCCGACTAAGATCAAATTCACGTTGTATAAACTTCATAGAATACATTTCTCACGGGATAATATTATACACTCACATGAAACCCCAAGTGGTGGAGATACCCATTTCCTATTCTGGATTTCATATACCTAAATATACAACCAACAGACATATGAACTCTTATTTTGCCCAAATAGTATAAAGCCAACATAGACTTGAGAGGAGAGTTAGAAACCAGCCAACCCAAATCACCAGAGAAAAATGTACATGTGGTGCACTGGGGAAATATTTTGAGGGTGGAAGGTAGGGGGCCGCATGTAGAGGGAAAAAACGAAAAGCGTGTACAAGAAGCTCACTAATGAAGTGTATGGGAGTATATACAGTAATCTATCATTCCAGAAAAAAGAGAGGAACAGAAAAAAAAGCAGTCTAGATCGCCTATTCCTTTTCTAGATGAAAGTGAAAACGAAAAACATACGCCCTCCACTTCGCCATTATTTTCACCAACTATTACCCCTCATCGAGCGGCATCAACCCTCCTGGTTCAGTCACCTGTCTCATTATCGCTAATTCAAGGCATCGTCTTCTGCTTCCCGCGGCCACCACGCTTCAAATTTCTTTAATATACTCTGGTATAGCACCAACATTGTCCCACTCTGTACACTCGTCCATACCATTCTTGGCCCCACACCCCTGAACCATCCTTGTATCCCCTCTGTTCGATATATCAACCCTAGTCCTTTATAAATACTATTTGTATTAAGCTTCACAGTAGTACCCGGTTTCGGCGGGGGTGTCGTGCTGGGTGATGACGTCGATATTTTGCGGTGTTGCTGCTGTGCCGTATTTGCCGATAATGCTGTGGCAGTGACAGTGGTATGGTGTGGTGGGTTTGACGACAGGTTCGTCACTGGTGCAGCAGGCGTGGCAGAGGGAGTGATGCTAGACGTGGAAATTGTTGGCCCGGGCTCCGTGCGGACCTGTGTCTGAATCCTCGTTTTTACGACATCCAATGGGCAGGTGATGACACCAGCGAGTCCCCCAGCAGCTCCACCAGTCAGGATTTCAAGACAAATACCAATATCCCGGGAGTTTTGATATGATTTTGCCCATTTCTGGAATTCTTCATAGAAGGCAAACTGTAAAGCCGAGAAGGGCAAATCACGCATGATGGTGGCCTTATAGCCGTAAAAGAGAGCAGGGAAGCCTTCTGTGCGAATGATCTATGGTGATAGAATGTAAGCAATGTGGGGAGCTTTGTAATGGAAAAGGACAAGTGGAAACTCACCGTGCGAGTGGCATCAATAGTACCCCGGTAGTTGTAGCCGGATTTGAAGTAGGGGTTGTTATAGCGCCCCTGAAGTTGTAAACGAGTTTTTAAGACTTCAGAGGGAACATATATTACAGATGCAAACAAATCACCAACCAAGCCTGCCCGTCACATCCAACTGTCAGCACTTCCACCCTGCTTCCGAGTTCCTTCCAGTAGTAACTAACCTCCAATCAAATACGCAGCTGCATCCGGACATCCCATATCAAGCAAATGCCTTTTCGAGTACTCATACGTCCCAAAGAAAATCATTGTTCCAGGTAAACTCCCCATAAACGCCGGTGCTACTCCTCCATACAACCCTCGACGGAATCCTTCCTCCCGAAAAATTGTAGTGTATGCGTCGCCCATAGTCGAGTATTTCAGTACACTTGGTGCACCCTGTTGCCGAGTCTTAACTGTGTCGAGAGAGTGCATCATCATATCGCCAGTGGCACCACCGAAACCACCGGCTATCATTGACTGTATGCACACGAATTAGAGCTTTTGCAACAATAAACCCACACATCCAGATGAGAAATAGGGGCAAGGTAGAGAAGCTTACATGTAAGTAGGGCGCCCGCCTTGCAGACAAGTCATCATCCTCTCCCTCCACCGCCATAATTCCCAGTCCATGTAGTTGCGCTCCTGCGGGTTCATGGCTGCCTGATGTACTGGCAGGTATCACTACAACGCTGCTATTGCTCCCACCACCTCGGTTCAATGACCCTAGCGAGGGTGAGTCTGGGGAGGTTGTGCTGGAGGTAGTGAAAAAGCTTGATATTCGGGATGCCAGGGACATGGCAATCCCCGTCTGTCACGGGACTTTGAAGGTTGGCTTCTTGATGGGGGAATTGAGCTGTCCGAAGGAAAGGCGTCGAGTGTTGGAAGGCACCGGGGAGTCGAGCAGCAGCAGGAGAACAGCTGAAGCTGGGGTTCACCTTGTGGAGGCGTGGGGGAGAGTGGAGGTGGGTATGTTCGTGGAGAAAACGTGGGGCAATATACAGAAATCTGAGACTTCATGTTTTCCAGGCATCTTTTTTTTCTCTTGGCGCTGGATTCGACATGTGCTGCTTAGGTAATTAGTTACCTAAGCAGCACATGTCGAATCCAGCGCCAAGAGAAAAAAAAGATGCCTGGAAAACATGAAGTCTCAGATTTCTGTATATATCCATATCCCATCTAAATGTCTAGCAATCTGGGCCTGTAGCACATTATCAACTTGACAGAGCGCCATGTGACTGGCTGTAGAGTAGATGCCTTGCAATGTCACCTACTTATTAGTGGAATGCCTCTCGCCCGAATATGTACAGTATGTCCCCACTAAACCTACCATAGCAACGCCACTATGCCGCATGTCATGAAAAGTAAACACAAGCATCTGCTGGCAATTTGGTAGAGGTACAACAAGCTGATTCCCCCATCACATCACCTCACATCACCTCACATTATCCCCCACAAACTTCTTAAGCTAAATCAACTGCTCCCGCCCGCCATCTCTCCACCAGTGCAACCAAGCGAACACCAGGCCGCAGATTCCAGAAGCATACTTTGCATCCGCAAACAAACCCAACCAATCGTAAATATGTCAATGTGGCTTTCGAAAAAGAAAAAAGCCGACCTTGTTGACTTATGCGATGAGCTTGGGCTTAGGTATATACCTCTCTCCCAACTTTCTCTCCTCCCTCCACCTTGCTCCATCGTCAAGCCAGCGCGTTTGCGGAATTGCGATCGCCCAATCTGACCGAGTTGAACGCTAGAACCGACGGTCTTAAAAAACCAGAAATAGAGCAAAATCTCAAACAATACCTTTACCAGCACGAGTCCAAGCTTTCCACCCATCCCTCTTTTTCCTCCTACTACGAAACCCTCGCCCGGACGCCTAATAAGCGAGGATCCCCCCAACCACCTGTCTTCATCAACCCAGTGGATCCAATCCTCCCCGAGGGAACGAAGCGAGAGCGCAGACAGTCGACGAGATTCCAACCTGGTCGGAAGTCAACATGGGGTTACTCAGAGTCTGTGTAAGTCTCCATTCTGGTCCCAGCGGAAGCCAGCAGAGCTGGGCCTCGCCACTCAGCATAACCGTTATTGATAGCTTGACTAACGTAGCGGTGACAGTGAGCCAGAACCAACAGTCGCAGTCGTTCCCACTACCCACATTAACGGCATTCCAGAAGAGCACACCTCCGAGCCCGATCCTCAACTTCGCCGGCGTACAGGGTCCACTACCCCCGGTCCTACCCGCCGCAGTGCACGCATTATCCTCAATCACATGCAAAGCCCCTCCGCGCAGCTCCTGGGCGAACCAGAAACCCCCGCGTCGCATACCATACCTCTCCCTCCATCCCCTGCTGTGGTAGCCGACTTGGTCGAAGCGTCCACTCAAGACATAAGAGCACGAATATCCATCTACCTCCATGAACACCTCACTCCCGTAGTAACGCGCCGTCTGCAATCAACACAACAATCTCTCAGTAATGTTGTTAGTGTTGCTGTGCTAGTGCATGCGGTTGAACTGGGAGCGCTGGTTTACAGGCTCATACCGGCTACTTATCCAGTCACTGTCCCCCCAGTTGCCAGTCTAAACCCGATAGCAGTGAACCTCCCCGACCTATTCGCCGTTCTGGAAAGTCGATTTTGGGTTCCCGTATTGACATGGGTAGTAGTCAGCGTGCTGATTCCAGGGTTGGTAGGGTACTTCGTCAACTTGACCAGAGGCCCTACAGCCCTGAATGCCAGTGGTGGTTACGTTTGTGACCCGTTGACTTTTGCGCTGGCTAAGGGACTTCTTGGATGGATTCTGTTCTGCCAGAGAACGGTCAACTTTGAGGGGTTGAGAGTAGTGGAGGAGGCTGTCGGGAAGGAGGTGTTGGCATTCGTTGGGAGTATAGTGGTTGGTTTGGTGGGGTTGTGGGAAGGCTTGATGTCTCGATAGACAGATTAATCTGTGCGTTATAATACCACTCACCGACTCCAAATTACCATTACTCCAATTGCACCGATCCCACCATCTCCCCTCCTACGAACCTCCATCCATTCCCTGATCCTCACACACTTCATTTTCAGCACATCCTCTCTGTCTCGCATTGTCTTGTCCGTCATTCTATGGTTTGATTGTACTACGTTGTCTTCTCTATGTTATGGAACTGGTCTAGGAACTGGTCATTGATTTCAAATGTTCAGCGGACTGTGTGTAGGTTGAGTTAGTTAAGCCCGAGTGTACGAGTACCGCTTTCCCTTACTCAAGTACTTTAATAGCTTGTCTCCTTGTTTGGGATTTCTTAAGGGACGCGGAGCAGTTATGGATTCAAAAGCGAGAACTCCTTTATGCGTGAAACAGGAACCAGGTCACGTGGTTCAGTGGTTACCGTTCAGTGGTATTGATTGGTTGCTCCGAGGTACTTACTATTTTGTTTTGCAGAGGATAATAAGGGTACCGAGTAGCGAAACTGGTTTATGTCGTTTTTAACATTTGAATTTGACCCAATACTTAAGTCGTAAAAGATCTATCTGAAGTTTCTCGGATTGTGATCAAGATTTTGTGAAACCAGCAACCACCACCTGTCTCTTGATTCTCTCTAATTAAAGCACAAATACGCCTCCCATATCCCACAGTTAACTTTTTCGTTGCATTCGTAAATGAGCCTCGTGTTCGTATGATGAGTACGTCAAGTAGAAATATGAATGATTTCAAGACAGGCATCCAGCTGCGTGTGATAACCGATTCCATGACCCTGACCCCAGTTGCCCCAAGCAAAAATCAAATCTCCCAAAGACGTTTTTTGTATTCAAAATGACAGTGAAAAAGGACAGTGAAAAAGGACAGTGAAAAAGGACAGTGAAAACACCCAAACCAAACCTGCAAAGACAAGAGCTAATGTGGCTTTATCAAGCAGAATATGAAGAAGTATAAATAAAGTCTTACTTAAGAGAAGCTTCCTTGACCGCAATAGCAGCCTCCTCGTTCATGGCAGAGATAATTGTGACAACGCAATCGGTACCATTTTCCTCGAACTCCTTAATCTTATTTCCGATTTCATTATCAGGCAGCTTGACGTCGTTCTTCTCAACCCCTGCGGAATCCAAAAGGTGAAGGAAACCACCATCCTCAAAGATCTGAATCATAATATATTTAGCATATATTCAAGTATCTTGTGGCAATGCGGGAACCTTACGAATTGGTATTCTTCACGACTGACTCTGGGGACGTCCATGTTGTGGGTAGATGGACATAAGTCTTCAAGCTTCTTTCCAGTGAAAATGTCGATGGCAACCAAGTGAACCTTTGCGTGACCGTGCTTGCCGGTCTTGGAGGTACTCATTTCAACAATCTTACAAGGCCTACTCTTGATGACAACATAGCTAGAATGAAGTCAATATTACTGGAATGAAGGGATAATTTCTGAGTTGGTAACTGACCCGTTCTTGCGGAGGGCAGAACATTGCATGGGAAAGGTGGTGGAGGCACCAGCAGAAGCCTGCTGAAACTCGTGGTTATGCTATTTCATTTATGTTAGCATCGCGCATAGTACAGGGAGGATCCAACAGCTTCGATTGGAGGCTCGTGAGGAAGTTGGGAGACAGGTGGGAGCCCGGGCACTCACTTGTTCATCATCGGCCATTTTGATAAATTTAGACGAGAAACGTATGTGTAAGAAGGATGCGATTGAAGAAATGAATGAAGGAGGGAGGTAGAGGGGTTGGGAGGAGAGAAGGCTGTTCGAGAGAAGAGGAGAAAAATGGCCACTCAAAGCAATTATAACGTTGGTGGGGGGTGGCCGCAATGCAATTTTTTGTGGGTGAGGAGGGGAAACTTTTCAGGCTAGCCTCTTTAAGTAGTGAGAGGCTTGGCTCAACCCAATTGTCGGCTGGCTTGGCGTCACGAATCTATTGGAGGGCCTCTTTCTGAAAGAGCACATGGTGGATTGGTTTTAGGAGACTACAAAGCTTACCCAAAGGTGAGCTCGTGCGGCTCTGTAGGTGGTGTGCGGGAAACCGTTACAAGCTAACTTCTTACCCTCAAAACGTTCCATTGCTCACCAATTCGCGAACACTCACTAAGGCCGCAAAAATGTGGAAGCCAGGCTGGAAAGGCGCGGGTCATCCTTCTCAGATTGGTAGCTCCAATGGCCGTTCGTTCTCTCCAGTTCCTGTCGGTCGGAGAAGACCTCAGCCCACCCCGCGGTCGTCTTCTCTCACAATGTCTTCCAACACATCAACTACGTCCCTGCCAGGCACACGGGCAACTAAGCGAAGCACCGCTGCACCTCCTCCGGTAGGTCTTAGGGAGCCTTTAGAAGTTTTAGGAGAGATTCTTGGAATCCAAACAATGCTACCAGTAAGCTCGAACCGCTCCTAGGGTCGAGAGCCTTGAGCTCACGCATATGTTAGGACTCGAATGAGAATGAATCGCACCTGAGTGGCACGGAACTGCAAATCGAGGACGACATTGATTTTGGGGAATTAAGCCTCGAAGAGTATGCAAATCTGGAAGAACCTGAGAAATTCGAAGCCAAGCCCCATAGCTACAATTCACAGTCTGTGGATGAATGTGGGTTCGGCCCCTCTCTGCACCATTTGCATGGCGGCTAGCTCATTTTATGGCAGATGAGAAGGAGAAGGATAAGTTTCATGATCTTCATCGGTCTGTCAAGGTTAGTTTACCATATGATGGCTTTTATTTGTGTACTTAGAATTTCCTAGGCCTGTGATGAAGTTCTCAAAACTGTGGAGTCGTACTTGTCATCATTTCAAACAGATCTTGGGCTCGTCAGTGCTGAGATAGAAACTCTGCAAACTCGATCCCAAGCGCTCAATCGGAGGTTAGAAAACCGAAAGGTGTGAACATGCTCTAGTAACTGGTTCAGAACCGCGGTTTGCTAAATTATCTCACAGGCCGTCGAAAAAATACTTGGCCCAATAGTGGAGGACATAGCACTCGCTCCCCATGTAGTGCGGAAAATTGCAGAAGGCGAGATTAATGACAGCTGGATTAAAGCTCTGCAAGAAGCGGAACAGAAAATCAAGTCTGTCGAGGCCCGGGACCCTGAAAACATCAAAGCTATTCAAGATGTCAAACCTGAACTGGACAGAATTACCAATAAGGTACCAGTACACTGGACCCCCCCGGCATTGTTCTATACTAACCCTTGAAAAGGTTATAGAACGTGTAAGAGAATACTTCGTGACTAGGATTAAGGCCCTACGAGTTCCAAACGCAAATGCTCAGCATATACAGCAAACTGGTTTTCTTAGAATGAAAGAACTTTTTCTCTTCATGGCTCATCATAGCAGTCAGTTAACTGACGAGATAGCCCAAGCATATATAAACACTATGCGCTGGTACTACCTAAGTCATTTCCAAAGATATCACAGATCCTTGGAGAAACTAAAAGTGCATATAATGGAAAAGTATGACACAGTTGGTCATGAAGACTTAACCAAAAGAAGTGAGTTAATTTATCCATCCATTATGGCTCTGCTAATTCAATGGACAGGCACTTTAATTCCATCCTTAAAGTCCACCCCAATTATTGCGCACGACCCTTTTGGACTAGGTAGGCGCATCGAGACTCTGCGGAATCGAGAGCATCCTCCTCTCAAAGCTGCATCAATTGAGGATGATAAGGCTATACACTATCTCGAGGTTCCTTTCCGGCACTTCAACTACGCCTTGATGGAAAATGCATCAGCAGAGTACACCTTTATCACAGAATTCTTCTCCTACAAATCGTACGAACAGGCATCGATTATGTTTCATCAAATTTTTGGACCCACATTTGCCCTTGGCCAATCGTTCACCAAATCTCTCGTAGAACAGAACATGGATGCTCTCGGGATTATGCTCGCTGTAAGGCTCAATAATCAGTTTGCATTTGAGCTTCAACGGCGCCGCGTGCCAGTCTTGGATGGTTATATCAATGCTACCAATATGCTACTCTGGCCTCGATTTCAGATTGTATTGGATGCACACAGTGAGAGCTTGAAGAAATACAATCCAAGTAGCGCCCTCGGAGGGAGTCGTGGTGCTCTAACCTCTGGGGATTCTAAGCATAACACAGCACCGCATTTATTGACTCAAAGGTTTGGGCAATTTCTTCACGGAATCCTTGCGTTGAGTTCAGAAGCAGGGGATGACGAACCAACTGCCAATAGGTACGCTCTTAACCTCTAATAGAGTAATGTGGATTACTGATGTTTGTGAAAATATAAGTTTGGGGCGATTGAGGGGGGATTATGAGGCATTCTTGACTAGGCTTAGTAAAGTGTTGGCCGATGACCGGAAGAAGAAGAGGTTTCTGTATAATAATTACTCCCTGGTACTCACTATCATAAGTGTAAGTTCCCCTCCAGGTGGGATATATACTCACTGCTCACATTCCGCCTCCCACAGGATACGGATGGCAAACTTGCTGCAGAACAGAGAGAACATTTTGAGGCACTAAAGAGGGCGTTCCGGGAGTAAGTAGTAGTATTGCATCTATAGGGCGGCGTTATTTTCTGGCTTTAGAACTTAATACAATCTGTTGTCTTTTACTCATCATGTACAGAGGCTCTCATCTTTTCCCCCTTCCTATTTGGAACACCTGCATATGCAGATTCTATTGGCATGCATAGCATAAGTAATCGCAACTCAACCTCCTCCCCCTTTGGGAGAGAGAGCCCATGAAAACCTCCGAGAGCCTCTCTTGGAATTTCAATACCGAGTACCTGATTTGTGCATGCTAGAAACTGCGATATCATTTTTTGGCATTCTACAGTACCTATAGTTCTAAATACAGTAAGCGGCCCAAATTTATACTAATTGGGCTTATAGAGCACACTCATGAGGAGCTTTTTACTAGTAGTGATCATGGTAGTGGGTGAGGTGTGGTAGCTGTACCCGGGGGAGGGGTTGTTGGGCGTGGTGAACGTGCGAAGGCTCTGGAGGTTTCAGGGTAAATCAGGGTGGGTTATACAGTAGATATGAAATTTGAATTTTGAGTGTTTTAGGCTATATTCAATGTTCTCATGACATGCATGCTGCAAAGGTTGGTGGAATATTTGAGAATCTCATGCATGCGGGAGGATACTTATGGCGATCGTCACGTGGGTGGCAATCGGTAGGTACCTATGTATGCAGTTTGTGATACATCACTCTCGGTTTGGTAATCTTGCATATGCAATTTGTATGCACAGTATGCAGCTTGGCATTATTCAGCTCCAAAAACGGGTTGCGCTGCATTTGCGTTCGGAAGAACCCCTTGGCAGGAGGGTCTTGGCATAAGACTACATTAGAAATGCATACGCCAAGTTACTTCGCATAGGTGAAGTAGCCTTGGCATACGCTGCATACGGCAACATAGGGACAATGAAGACCTTCTGCGCCAAAAGAAGCTACTCAGGATAGGAGGCAGTGCAAGCCAGACTAAAACAAATCGGTATAAAATGCATTGTCATTGGAACCCGTTTGGAGCCGAATAATGCCAAGCTGCATAGGTGAATAAGAATTGCATATGCAATATTCCCGAACCGGAAGTGGTTGGTGTGAGCTCTGTACCTACCAAGCTCACACACCAAAAGTCTTTTCCTCCTTCTGGTTTGGGGATCTTGCATATGCAATGCCTATTATTCAGCTCCAAACGGGTTCTAATGACAACATATTTATACCAGCCATGTAGCGATTTGTTTTACCTTTACTGTTGCTCGCCTCCTACCCGGGTAGCTTCTTTGGGTGCAGAACGTCTTCATTGTCCCTATGTTGCCTTATGCAGCGTCTGCTAAAGTATGCCAGGGCTACTTCGCATATGCGGAGAAACTTGGCGTATGCATCACTAATGCAGCAGACTCCGCACGACACATTATGGACGTAATAAGCCATTAGGTATATTCAAGGTAGTATGACTATTTTCAGGGCAGAGTACAGGCAACAGTAAAGGTAAAACTCATCATTACATGGCTGTAGTCTCGAACCCGACCGCTCCGGGACCATGGCTGCAATGCCATTGCAACGTACGGTTAGGTGTGGTGAAAGAAAGGGGTGCAGCTGAATAATGCCAAGCTGCATGCAGTGCATAAGAATTGCATATGCAAGATTCCCAACCCGGAAGTATTCAATGTTTTGGAGCTGAATAATGCCAAGAATGCGGTACATAGGTAATGCTTATGCAAGATTACCAAACTGGGTCTACTTAGCCTACTTAGGCTATGTCCGGAGCTCGGCATCAAGACTTCGACATCTAGATATCGATGTCGGCAGAAAATAGTTATAGGCGACTCAACCGATGCGGCATCGACAACTGCAAGACAACATTATATTACCTAGAAGATGGCCAATGGTTTTGCAAGAATGGACATCGAAGAGAAGTAGACTTCCCACAGGTTATTTCTTCAAAATGGTAATATTGGTATTGACTGTAACCAAAAAGGGCGAGCTCGACCTCGAGGAGGATGATGAATTGAACGCACAAACTCAAACTGGGGCCAAGGCCAAAAAGGCAAAGGATCAAGAGAAGGAAGCTCCAGCTGAAGTTCTACATGGAAGGAAGGGGTTCGAATTGTTTTTGAAATGTATCCAGTTGATACTTAGGAAGCAAGTTCGGGTGCTGGTATATGAGAAGGGCTTTCCGGCGCAGCTTGAGGTATGTTCGTGGTATATTTTCACGCGACACGACTGAACTCTCATTGCTAGGCAGTAGTCCGTGATTTGTGGGCACTGCGCCTCCAAAAAGCCTTGGGGAAGCTGAAAACCTCTATCCCAGCAGCCGCAGCTCCGGGCGAAGAGCCAATTCTCCAAGACTCTACGGATGGAGATACCGGCATCGCGTCTGCGGCAGCAGTTACAGACACGGAAACATATTCCTCTGAATACTGGTCTAGTGATATTGAAGTCGACAATGCTGTCGCTGGGGAAGCTGATCCCGTCAAAAAGAATCTTCTCAGGAGGAATAAGAGAGCATTTCAAGTACCAGGATTGATAGTCACGATTGGGTTATGCTACCTTGGAGCAATGATGTTGAAGGTACCAGTGCCATTGGGGGATATATATAAATGGGTGGAAAGCCAGGAGCTGCCATATAAGGCTACCTTACAAGAGATCCCAGAGAATTTGAAGAGATTGCTGTCTGGGGCATATATCAAGGCCTTACGGCCGACGGTAAGTTCCGCCGCGCGGTGCGAGTGAATTTCTCAGGAACTGACAAGTGTGGGTGCGTAGACTCGTCTCCATCCTAACCGTCTACAGAAGACAATCCACGACCTCATACTTCTATACAGTTCCCAATTCGGCATCACATTTCCCGAGATTAACTGGCCCATCTTAGCCATGAGATACATCCGCGACCTCGGATTACCATGTACTGCGCCTAAACTTCTCTCTCTTCACCCAGTAGAAATCTACCACTAACAGTTGTATAGTAGAAATTTTCCATGCTGTCAAACGCCTCCTCACTCTTTATCCTCTCACTTTCCAATACCCTTCCACCCCCACCCTTAAAACCCTCATCAGCGCCTATCCCGAAGCAAAACTCATGTCCCTCATTCTCCTCTCCACAAAACTCCTCTGGGGTGTGGACGACACAAAACGCATACCTAGAGAGAAAACAGAACCAGCAGCTGTTACCCCGGATATAAAGAACTGGGAGAGATTTTTGACAGAGAATAAGTTTGTGGGGGACTCAATCTTTGATTGGACGGATGCAGATGTTTTTGGGATGAGTGGGGAGGAGTTAGATAAATATATGGATTGGTATGAGAGGATGTGGTTGGTGAAGGGAAAGGGTGGTAGGAAAAAACAACGTAAGCCCAGCAAATTAGCAAATCCAATTTTACACAACAATGCATACTAATAACCTCCACAGCCGACCACCTCCTGGGCCTTTTTCCCACTAGCAATCCCAACAAGTCCACCCATGATAACTCAGCCCCGCAGAATCCCGCTTATAACCCACACACCGCCACCCCCACCACCGGTACCCACAAATCTAACATCACAAGACTCAACTCATCGGTATCCCTCAACAGCACCTCGCGGGACCTTCCCCCAGGAAGCCTTCGCCCAGGAGGAGGTTACCCTCTCTGGAGACCAGATACTATATTACCCACACAAACAAACATATTACTCGAGGTGGCTAGTGCCGCGGTATGTTTGTCACGGGAGGATATGGTTGTGGCGTTGAGGCAGGTGGAGGTTATGTTTAGGGATTCTGAGTGGATGAAGAGGGAGAGGCGAAGGAAGAAATAGAATAATGAAGGGACCTCATGTATCAATACTGTAACACGACTGCAACTCTGAGACTTGATACCATCTCTTTAATCCCTGCTTAGAGAAACAAATATTTAGGATCTCCAACCAAACCTCCTAGTCTGTTGCATTTGTATTTCTATTTGCCTGGGTTGTCAAGAACATTAATGTGATGCATTATTTCAATAGGAGCTACTCTTAAGGTTCCGGGTACGTAGTTTAATAGGCACTGGGATCGCAGAATAAAGCTACTACATTTTCATTCATAGTAGTTCATTCTCTTCTTCATCCAGTGTAACAAACGAAGATGAACCTCGCCTCCCCATCCACTGTCGCTATCCACCTATATAATTGCACCCCTAACTTCTGTACCAAACACTCATATTCCAGCAGTGTTGTCTCCTTACCGTTCGCAATGAGCACTATGGCTCGGCCTCGACTACATGTGCGGGAGCTGGTGGTCCCTAAACGCCAAGCCCAGCAATTCCAGAAGGTGTACTTACTAGTATGGGGGCGGGTTGATGGCGGGTCAATACTATTGGAAATCAGCAATCTCCAGCAGGAGAAGTTGTTACCCTCAGAAAGCTTCTTCTGCATCCTCAAATACAAATAAGATTTTCAACAATATAATAATAATATGCTTCCCATATTTCGACAAAATCTCCCTATCGGCTTTCTTATACAGAAACTTTTTACTTAAGTATGCTCACGAAATCACAAGCAAAAATATATATATGCAGTCAAAGAATGTTGGGGGTACCCCCTTGAAGAACAAAACAAACGCGATAATCAAGGAGACCTTTTGTGGCTAACTCGCCAAATCTATTCATCCTCAGCTTGAGTTGAGCTAATAATTTTCAACTTTGTAAATGGCATTATCATTTTATGTTTTTTTTTTTTTTTTTTTTTTTGGGGGGGGGGGGGGGGGGGGGGAAGGAGAGCGGAGGGCAGGGGTAGGTAATTTTGCCCATGGTTAAACATTTTGCACAAAACATGCCTATAAACAAATTTTTTTGATTCCAGAGAAGCATATACGTTGTTGAAAAATTTATGTCGATGATATTATATGCCCATGCAGAAGGGCGTTTCCGAGCGCAAGACAGGAGGCTAATTTTATCAGTATTAGTGTTTACCTCGGAGGAGAATGATGGAATACATATACGAGATATATAGATACTTGACCTGAAGGGCTTCCGCTAACCAGGCTAGATACAAAGTAGATAGAAAATTATTACGGGGTTAGAGTGCAGTACTGTCGTATATCACCCTCTTTCGATTCCTTGAGGTTATCCTGAAGTTTTAGTTTAACCAGCGACAAATAGTAGCTTTGTACATGGCTGGTATTTCCTTGGTGTGGAAATGACTCAACCTAGGCTGGGAACAGGAGCAATATGAAACGAGTTCCCATGATGCTAAGGCTCAGCATATAATTACAGAGCTGTTAAGGGATTATAATTCGTAACTGCAGTATCCATTCGGCTTTTCTAAAAACTATGATATGATTTCCATACCCACACGTTTACTGCCCAAGAAAATTCCTCCTCCAGTGCGCCCCTCTGCTCCTTTCTAGTTCTACTCAATAGGCACCCCAGAAGAAAAAAACTAAAGAAAAACATTCATCCTCTCAAACTTCACCATCACCTAAGCATTTTTCCCTGCATCCTCCTTCAATGTCACAATCCTATTCAACACTATCTTTCCCCCAGGAACATTACCCGAATCGGTATCCATGGCAAAATACCCCACCCTCAACGCCTGGAACCTCGTACTCTCTTTTCCTATAACCTTCTTATCCTTCTCTCCCTCCCTCTCCGGCCACGGCGCCCGTCTTCTGACCTCCTCAAATCCAACTTCAATTATGGCATTCCCAAAAATCTCCTCACTGTCGGGATTAATATCCGCCAGGAACCCATCTGGATTACTTTCTGGATCATCAGACTTGAAAAGCTGATTGAATAATCTCGCCTCGACTTGAATCGGAGAGTTTTTGCTCGGGCAGTGAGCAAGCCATTGGATGTATGTCTTTGGCTTGACGAATGTCGGTGCGTCGCTTTCATAGTGTGCGCGGATTTCGGTGATAAGTCCCGTAACCGGGTCTTTGGTGAAGGAAGTACATTTGATAGGACATGGGACCTTAAATAACCCAACGGACTTGCCCGGGGCAAGACGGAAGTAGTCCCTCGAATCTACCTCCCTGAAGTCTGATCTATCAATATACACCTTCCTGGTAAACGGGACCTCATGCTCTCCCATCTTCGGTACACCAGGCCTAAATGGAACACTGAAGCTCTCATAATGATCTTCGGGTAGATTCTCGATAATTACTGGCACAGGATCTAGAACCATCATCAACCTCGGCACAGTTTCCTCAAGGTACTTCCTAATTGAATTCTCAAACCGCTTGATTTGAATATTTGTAGTCGCAGTAGTGACGCCGAGTTCGTTGACAAAGGAGAGGATAGCTCCCGGTGGGACACCACGGCGACGAATAGCGACGAGCGTGTAAAGCCGGGGATCGTCCCAGCCGCGGACATAGCCTTGGTTGACGAGTTTAGCAATCTTGCGTTTGGACATGATGGTCCCAGTGAGGTTGAGACGGCCGTACTCGGATTGCTGGGGGCGGTAAATCTCGAGGGCGTTGCACAGCCAGTCGTAGGACTGGCGAGAGTTGATAAATTCGGTGGTACAGAGAGAATGTCTATATACTCCCAAATTAGTGATCCCTTATTTCCATCTCCTTACCAGAGCATGTCCTAAGGATTGTGGGGGTTTTACGAGATGTTCTCAAAGCTATCGCACAAGCAATGAGTAAAGTCATAAGTAGGGTAGACCCTCCACTCGTTCCCAGTCCTATGATGTGGCGTCTCCAGAATACGGTACGCAGTTAAATCCCACATCTGAGGGTTACCATCCTCAAGATCCTGCTTCATACGAAGAATGGCCTCCTTCGGTTTATATTTTCCATCCCTCATAGCTCTGAACTCCATTAGGGATTCCTCAATAGGACGGTCACGGTGAGGGCAGGCATATCTCGGGCCACGGTTATCTCCTCCACGCTGGAGATGGACTTCCTCAGCAGTGCAGTGGCAGACATAGGCAAATCCACGTTTCGTGAGATCCTCCGCAAGATCATACAGCCTCTGGAAATGGTCGCTGGAATAAGTTATCTTATAAGGCTTAAATCCAAGCCACTCAACAATCTCCCTAATAGCAACAAAATAGCGTTCCTCCTCAGCTTCAGGGTTTGTATCGTCGTAACGAAGATAACATTCACCGCCGTGGTATCTTGCAAATCCAAAATTGATAGCAATGGCCTTGCTGTGTCCGATGTGCAGGTATCCATTGGGCTAGAGACAGAAAAGTTAACTTCGTGCTACTCAGATAATGTAGGACATGGCACACCTCTGGTGGAAATCGTGTGTACACCTTGCCTCCAGTCTCCCTCAAGTGCTTCTCCCTATTCTCTGGAATGATCTGGTAGTTTCCACCTGGCTTGTGCAAAGCGGCCAAGAACCCTTCCTCAAACATACTTGTAGTGTTCAATGGATCTGAACCCACTGGCTTAGCTTCTTCCTTCCTGTCCTTCCCTGCTGATGCTGCTGCTGTTGCTGCTGCTGGTTTTGCCTTCGTCTGCCAAACCCATTAGATGAGCAAAGCCCACCTCCATTCCCCACAGGACAGAGACACATACCTTCTTCTTTTCATTATCCCTTTCATCCTTTGGCCCAATCAACGCCTCAAACTGTGTATCCACCTCCTGCTTTACTTCCAATGGTGGTGCCCACTTCAAATCCGTCGTATTCTTCAACACCGACAACGTCTCTTGTGCAATCTTATACCTCTCTTCCACAATCCTCTCCTTGTTTGAGTCCACATGCTGCTTCACTATTGCTGCAACCTCCTCCTTTGTAAATTCCACTCCGACACCACATTCTCGCTCGAAAACTTCCTCGCTATACTCCCCAAGTTTCCCCTCGGCCTCTAGTCCTCGTAAGTGTTCTAGTGCAGCCTGAATCTGGACATTGGTTTTGAGGCGCCTGTCGATGATGGCTTTTGTGATGACTTCTCGCTTTGGGCATTGGGTTTCCTTGGTCTGACTGGCGAGATATGACAGGCCTTTTGTGACATCGGGCTCGGGAGTAGAAGTGAGGTTCGCTTCAATTGCGATTCCAGTGTAGGTTGCAGTGAGCTTCTTATTTTTAAATGTGTCTTTAATGGCTTTGTCTGCAAGGCCCAGGATCTTTAATTGAGCAGTGAGAGTCGCTTCGTCTGCCATGATTGTACGAGAGGCTGTACCTGTTTTCTTTGGTGCCGTGTCTTCGCTCCACTGGCTGATGTATCGCAAAGGAATCCAAAAAATGACGTTGGGTATGTTGCAGGGAGGGTGGAGGGACACGAAAAGGATCAGCGTATGTATCAAGGATGGCTGCTGGGGTTTTGAGTCTCGTTAGATAGTTTGACGACGGGCAGCGAGTCAATAACACGATAAGCTTCTACGACGGAAAAACGAGCAAGCACAATGCCATTTGCCTACTTAGTATCTGTATGATACTCCACGTTTTTTTTTTTGTCGCAGGGCAGCAGCGCTCTGGTTGGGTCTCACACATTGGGCCCTGCCGAGACAAACCCTGAACCACCCATTAATTGTACACCGCTCGTACTGCCTATTTAACATACACACTTGCTGAAGTAAGCATTCAAGTACAAACTGAGTGATCAACCCAGAGCGCAGTCAACTGCATCAAGTTGCAATAAAATAATACGGCGAAAAAAAGTAAAGTGATATATCTCGGTGTCCCAATAACCCCAGAAGAAAAGAAATATAAAAACGTGCGCCACCACACCCAAAGCAAATGTAGAAATGATCAGAGTGAAAAGCCCGGCCCTATGAACGATACGCACAAAAGGGAAGCACAACAGATAGTTGATCAAACGGTGCAAAATGTGAATTAGCCAAACAAC
This sequence comes from Terfezia boudieri ATCC MYA-4762, assembly GCA_003788615.2. NCBI lineage: Eukaryota > Fungi > Ascomycota > Pezizomycetes > Pezizales > Pezizaceae > Terfezia > Terfezia boudieri. Next base: position 822,483 of record ML121528.1, on the reverse strand, counting down.
ATGCTCCCACATGCTAATTGGGCCTCACGCTTTCGTCGACTTTCCGGAGGAATGACGATAGCCTTCCCGTGTCAACCTCTGTTGGATCGCTTTCCACAGCCTCCAGCAAGCTATGCAATACCCCATCGACTTCATTCTCGGGTACACCGGTACACAAAGCCACCACCCGCCTGAACCTCTGTTCCAAATCAGCAGATCGGTCATGCAACGCCCCAGCCGTTCTTTTCAACCCTTCCAAGTTCTTCTGATAAGCTTCGACCCTAGTTCGCAATATCGACGTTTGTGGGAGTGACTTGAGCAGTTTGACTTGTGCTTCGGATAGTTGAGCCGTGTTGTTGATCCCAAGGACCTCCTCTGACACCCTAAAAGGCTCGTCTGGCTCGGGGTGCTTCACACTCTGTGATGGTAGGTTGATTCGCAACGCTGCAAGCTTGCTCTGACAGAATGCCCGTTCCTCGTCCAACGCCCGCCTCAAATTCTGGCAATTCTGTTTCTTCTGTGCATGGTCATTGACCAATTTCCTCAACTGCTCCAGCTTCTGCTCTTCCTCCTTGTACCGCCGTGTAGCATTTTGAAGCTGAGAAATAGCAGCATTGTGCTGTTGCTGCTTTTGCTCAATCTCGTCTCGGAACTCCTTGTCCAAGCCACTGATGACTTCTTGGACCGCTGTAGTAGACGAGGACCGATTAGCAAGGGCAAGTAATCGAAGGTGTATGAGCTGAATCTTACAATCCAAGATGTCTCGACTCTTTTGCACCACGGCTTGGGAGACGACCCAGGTCTGGTCACGGGTATTCGGTGTTGGTTCTCCTCCGATCCCAAAGTCGATTGGTCTTAGCCCGGCCCTGTTAGGAATCTTGGAATCTGCCCCGATATCGAGCAGCTGTTGGATAATGAGCTTATTCCCAATCCGGGCCGCGATGTTGAGAGCAGTGTCCCCATGTTCATCCTGAGAGTTCACGACCTCGCTGATGAATTTGGCTAGACCCATCTCGTTGGACTGAGTATGACCACGCGATGCACCATGTTTAACCACGAACTCAAGGAGGCATTCCAAATAATATCGGCTATCTGCACTCCTGCCCTTCATGCCCGATTTAATTGCAATATGGTGCAATATCGTCCGCCCAGCCTTGTCCGCAAGTGGAATTGTTGGATACAAAAACTCAAGCAGAGCCGGGAAGGAGTTTTGCGTGTAATTGTTTGTGACGAAGCAACCACGCACCAACGCCGTTTCCCCGGAATCATTGACCCTGAAGATAGATGCACCTCGCTCAATGAGTGTCTTAAGTAGTGACACTTTGGCAAGCGAGGCTGCCCAGTGTATGGCAGCACTGCCATTCGAATCCATCGGGACGTCAATTTCGTCCGGCGTCAGGCTCCTGAGCAAAGCCGAGTAATCCTTTATCGGCTCTCCCTCCTTCTCAACAAAGAGGTCCATCAAGGTTTGGCGTACACCATCCAAATTTGATATTTTCCGTGGGTCCACAGGCTGTAACGGCTCCGCTGGCCGTACTGTCAAGATAGGGTCTATCCTGATGGGCGGCGCCTCCCCCCTAGGCTCGGGGCGCGGACGCTTCATAGGCGGCTCTTCGTTCTCCTGCTGCGAATTATGATACGAAGGCACGGCCTGAGATGCATATGCCGAGTCAGGTTGAGGCTGAGAATATGAGAAGTTTTCCGCAGCTGGCATGCTTAGTGGTGGGGGTGGTGGTTGGATGTATGCCTCCCGTTGAGGCTCCTGCCTCACCATCGTCGCCACCGTCGACAGATTCGATACTGTCCTAGATGGGGGTTGCCTGGGCCCCGGAGAGTCTACCCTTGTTCTGTTGAGTGTAGCAAAGGCATTTGTGACTGTTGATGATATTGGAGGAAAATTAGGACCAGTAGAGCCATTTGTCTTGTGGTACATGCGCTTACGCTTCGCAGCCAGTGCCTGTTCTTTTGTAGGCGTGGTATCGGGCTTGTCTGTGGTATTCATTTCAAAGTTGAGCAGCGGGGCCAGAAGGTCATAAACGCCGTATTCCTTGCAGAATTGCACACCACGGGTATGCTCGATCCTACAAAGTGTTAGCGGTTATACAATTATTCTTAAGCATGGCAAGACAATATACCAAGTTCCCTGGTATTTCCCATAGCCTCCTTGCACCTTCTCATGTACTCCATTCAAAATCTCTTTCTCCAGCACCTTAGTCCTCTTCCCCTTTTCGATACCAGCCACCTTCAGAATCTGAGTTGCATTTAACCAAGAGTCATTTCGTCTCCTCATCACAGCCACATTGTTCACGGTCATCTCATACACCGAAATTCCGGAATACACAGCCTGAAAGGGGGGAAGGTTGGGAAACGGATCAGCTATTACATCCCATGAAACAAAGGACAGAGATGTACCAACCGTGTATATTGTCGGCGTGGTAGTCCGCTCAATCTGTTGCGCCATTGGTGGAGGGGGAGTGCCCGCCGGTGTCGAGGCGGAGCTATTAAAGGAAGCATTTCCCAAAAAACTCGCCGTCGTCAGCGTCGACGAGCCGCTCCGAGCAAAGGTCGGAGGGGCCCTTGTAGCCATTTCTGTTGGAAAGGGTTTCGCAACGGTACAGGTCTGTCGGCCCTTGCTGTCTTATGTCGTCACGCTCTCTTATCACTTTCTTCGGTTATGTTGTAATATCTTTTGTATGGAATACCGTATGTTATATGTGGATGTTTTGGGAAGGCAGCGTGAGTGGGGAAGGGCTCGGAGGGCACTCTCAGCGGGAAGCTGTAAGCAGAGCGAATTAAGAGCTCCTGCGCCAAGGATCTCCACGGTGGTATGCGGTCTTGCGGGTGGTGAGACGTGTTGGGAAGACGCGTAGGGCACGACGGAGACGCGAGCCAGAGAATTTTTCGCGACCAACGAAGCGAGAGCACGATGCGTTGCGACAATGGGGGGAATGCGTTGGGGGGCCAGACATGCGGTGGCAGAAAGCGGGGAACAGGCAGGAATGCAGCTCCCTTTAACCCATCTCTTCCTGCCCTCCGCTCCGCTTGCTTTTTGGCTTTTTTGTGCGTATCGCAACGTTGCACGTTGGCCTCCCAGGTTCTGGGTGCAAGCTCGCTCAATGGAACTCCTGGCCCTGCAATATTGAATCGCAAATTCCGTGGAACTCCCGTTCTCCGAATACAGCGAATACAGCGTCGTATGTACGGTACGTAATGTACATGCTATCTAGTACCTACTTACATGTTACTTTGATATATGCGTGATCGCAAAATTATCGAGCCTTCACACGCCAAGACTCGATCCTTTTCGTGCGGGACAGCCGCGCAAGTTACCCTCACACACCACCACTCCCGCCATGTTGCTCAGAACACTCCTCACATCTCCCTGCCGGGCTTCTCTATGCCGAATAATAACCCCATCCTGCTACGCTTGCCCCTACTCGCAGCTTGCCGACTTAGGAAAATCCAGAGACAGGCACCATGACCTCGCCAGCTTCAAATACTATGCAGAGTCGACAGGACTCGACCCCACAAGCACAGTCTACCGGGGGACCGTTTACGAGTTTGTCTTCCCCCAACTCTTTTCCCTTACTATTCACTGCAAAGCTAATACCTCCTGTGATGGCAGATACATAGTCTCCAATACCCTCTTCCATAAAAACATGAACCTCATCCGCACAGGTGGCAAATCTGACCGCGGCATCGATCTCCGTGGTGAGTGGCACATCCCACTTCCACCCACAGTCCACCCCACACCACCCCATCCAGACTCCGACTCTCGTCTCTCAGAACCTCCCATCACTCGAACAAAAGCCATCCGCATAATCGTCCAATGCAAAGGCCACACCACCGTCCCCCTCGGGCCCAACATTGTTCGCGAGCTCTCCGGTACCCTCGCCTACGAACTCTCCACAACTATCGGCTTTCTAGCCTCAATGTACCCCTGCACCAATGGCGCCCGAAATGCCATTCGCTTTATCCAAAAGCCGATGGGGTATGCGTGTATTTCCGAGAAAGGGGTGGTGAAACAGCTTGTCTGGAACCGGTTAGCTTCTGAGCTGCTAGGCTCGGGAATGGGTGTAGGTGTGAGGTACACGAATCTTGAGGTTGGACAAACGGGTGGAGATGGAGAGTTAGAGCAGGAGGCGGTATTGGTGTTTAATGGGGAGATCGTCGATGGATTATTGATGAAGGAGTTTGAGGTGGAAAGGCCACTACCGAAAAAAGTAAGAAAGCTGATGCAAAAGGAAGCAAGGAAGAAATCGAGCAAGAGCAAGAAATCGAGCAAGAAATTGAGTAAGAAAGAGTTAAAAAAAGAGAGTATATAATTTAAAGTGTGTCTATTATAGTTTATTGTCAATTTTGGTGATGCGATGTGTTGCCCTGCAGCAATCAATTCAGGGTAATGCAGCAATTATGCCAACGCAAGTATTTTTTTTTTCCCAATAACTCAGTACTCATCCGCATCCCCGATTTCTGGGAAGATTGACTCAACTCCGGGCCACAACTTAAGTACTTATGTACGTACCTAGGTACCCAAACTTTGGCCGCACAAACCTGAAGTACAAACTACTTGAAAAAGCTTGGTTCAGATTTGCATGTTCTGTTACTGTTCTGCTTCATACTAGTATTCCGCATATCGTTCTTATTGCATATACAGTATCATTGTCTGAAGAATTCTAGGTACTTAGATAAAGAGTCTAACACCGCATGCTGAGCATGTGTAACCTAAAAGTGTAGGTCTTTTGGTAGAAATACCATGAAGCCATAAGACTGAGAAGTGTTATGGCCCTTATCGTTAACTTGGTTTCATGTCTGATACCCCGTTGCATGTGAAATTGAGGGTTTCTCGTCTTGCAAGTTCAGATGATGACCCGAGTCACCCCCCGAAGAAACCGGTGTACGGCCTGGTGTATTGTAATTGTTGCTGAACTGGGTTTTGAAGATCGAGACGGTGCTGAATTTTTTGGTCTACGGACATCGTCTAGATAGTCCTGAGCATACATACATAGAACTTGGCCATAATACTTGTTATTGTAAGAACCATGGCAGTCACGGGTCAAATTGCAATGTAACCCATGCTCCGCCTCGTCTGACTCCATGCACCTCTGGGTACTTCACAGAAGCCCTCCACCCAATTCACATCTATAACCTAACTCATAACACGACGACGACCATCTAGACATGACAAGCATCCATCTCACTTACAATGTAGGCCAGCCAGATCACCGAATCCTAGAATCCATTACCAAGAACCCAATTACCCAAGCCCAGCCCTACCGAACCCTAGATAGCTAACCTCAAATCAAACTCTGACAGTATGGAATCGAGTATAATGAAAAAAACACTTCCAACTGCCATCACTACTTGGGCTCATTGAGCTACCAATTTCACTCCCGCTCCCAAGCTACCCAGACTCATTACTCTAAGTACTTCCATAACATAACCCGATTTCCCCATCATCACCCGATCGCCTTCAAAAAGACTATAATCAACAAGCGTCAGTAGCCTCGAAATATATACAAGCGAAAAAGAATCCAGAAAAGTAGAAAAACAGATGTCCTTGTATTCAACCCCTACGCCCCGCACAATATGCCATGCGACGCGTGAAAGTAAGTACTTCAGTAAGCACAAGCAAGCGACTCCCGATAGCAGCCCCCCCCCTTCCCACACACACCTGAACTGGTATGACCCCCTCCACTATGTTGTAGACATTAAACGTTAAAGCTGTTTCATGAGTCTGACTGTATTAACATTCGGAGGCAATTGTGATTCGAGTTTTTGGTGATCGTACGTATGCAGCTCGATATGCATGGTATCCATATTATCAGGATGATGCGCCAGAATTTTGGTAACAGCGGCGATTCCTCCCTATGAATGGATGCATGTCTGAAGGAAGAATATGGAAATGAGAGCCAAAAAGGGAAAAAACAAAGAGTAAAAATCTGACATGGAGTCGAACAGTTGTATGAAAGAAAATAAATTCAAAGACATGAACCCCAACTCCAAGCACACAAACAAAAAAGTAGAAAAAAAAAGAAAAAATTTCGAATGGAACCAGTGTCATGACAAATACAAGGGAGCTAGACTCGCTTAAGAAAGGGTCAGAAAGAGCAGATGAATACAAAGGCACCTATTCTAGGTACTCCTAGGGCACCTTTCCTGCCTACTCCTCCTCTAAAGATTTAGAGCATCGTAGACACGAATAAGATGAACAAATAAATAGCCAACGCTGCGGCACCCGAGCCCTACTCCGGCCTCTGTTTCGAACCCCCAGCTTCCTCGTCGTCATTGAATAACTCGAGTAACCCACTAGTGGTTAACCTTGCTTTGCTAAAGTGCACGGTGATAAGCCAGGCTACCACAACGTTGACGAGGTGGTGGAGCCGGTATGCGTACGTCACTCCCCAGATTCCTGCATAGAAGGCAAGGAAGGCTAGGAGGATGTCTGTTACTAACCATAGTCTGTACCCCATATACTTCATTAGTATAATTCACAGTTTCTATATTAGCAGGAGCTGGAGAGTAAGTACTGACCTAGTGGTAACACGAGGGATCATCTTCCCACTTGTTAACGTCTCGACAAGCAATATGAAGGGTACAATTGAGATCAAGTTGTGATGGGAAGAGAAAGGTGTGAGCCAGTGCACAGCCAGATTATGTATCCACACAACTAAGACTGGTAAGTTTATTGGTAGAATCCACAACATGAGGATCATTATCGAGTGGGTATAATGATAGAAGTTCCATTGCGCACTGTGACGGTCGCCAGCGCTCTGTCAAAGGTAAGTTAGCAATTAACACCCCTCGAGGCCAAGGATCTTCCACTTGCATTATCATGAGCGCATTTCAACGCCCTGACTGTCGTTGCCAGCTGTACAATGCATGCCACCAGGTATGCAAACTGGTATGGAACCACAAAAGCCACAAAGGATAATAAGACCAAAGTAGTCATGACTCTCCTCTTGGGGCTACTCGCTACAAATGCAGCTGCAATTGACCGCCTGTATGCATTAGTCAGTTATATGTAATCTGCAGCATATAAGATAGCTCACTTTTTATCACGATTAAGAAGGCTGACATAGTCCAATATAGTATAATACCCCATTAGAATCCGTAGAATAACCATGACCAAGTAATTAACGACAACCACCACACCAAGTGAGACAAGAGCAAACAGTGGTGCAAGGAACCAGAAGAAAGGATCTTGTAAACCTATCAGAAGGTCGTTTCGAGCATATTCCGCCTTAGTTGTCTCTCGATTATGCCTGCGATTCTGGGACATGGGTGATGAAGGAACCGCATTGACAATAGCGAAATAAGCAGCCAACGTTGAGAAAACCACTAAGGTTACCGGGAGCGTCTGTGCAATCATGATATCCAAGCCTTCGTTAAAGCTTATGAAGCGACCTCTAGAGTTATATTCTCGAAACTGTTTCCTCGACACAGATGCAACCATCAGCAGTGGGAATGCTGCGAAAATCGTTCGATAACGCATGACCAGTTTTCCTAAGCTGCCCCAAGGGTCGAATTTCAGGGTAACATCTACTGGAGCGTTGCAAGTCGGATCCGACCAGAACTGTAACGACAGGCCCCTGTGAGGGCCAGGTTTCAGCGCCTGTGGCATGAACGGGGCAGACCCATGAAAATGAATATCCGCATTCTTGACGTTGACGAAATACTTTGACTCGTATGGCTCGGAAATGTATTGCCTAAGTATAGGCTGGAACAGTGGCTCAAGGTTACGACAGGACTGAGGCTGGAAAGAAAGCTTCCAGGTGAGTAAGCTGCTGTGAATAGCCGGGATGGTGAGCTCCTGGACAAGATGCCTATTAGAAGCCAAGGTCACGTGCAACCCATCCACCAACAGTCCAGTAAGGCTTGTGTTAGCCTGCATTTTCTGTGCATTTCGATAAACAAATTCACCGACAGCCCAACCAGTGGTGGGAGTCGCTGCGGAATCCACCACAGCAACAAACTGATGCTCGTATATGTCTCCAAAATCATATTGAAGATACGAAAAAGGCGATGATTGGTCAAATGGGTATTGCGAATCCTTGGTCGAGGCCGGAAGGTGGATCACGTCGCTCCCGGCGAGCTTGCATGCTAATTTCGTAGATCCAGAACCATCACCAGACAAATCCATATTCATGGGAAAGCTTTGTGCCGTCTGGCTCGGGGTCGAAGAGAACATACTGCAAAGCAAAACTTTCAAGTGATCGTCTTGGACGTGCTCCAAATTTCTATTCGTAAGTAGTGTAAATCGTGCACCTGCGGTTCCTGTAGTTGCGGGTATCGGCATCAAATATGCACGAGGCTTAGGCGACTGTCCCAACTCCCGAATAACCAAACGCTCCCCTTGGGGTATCATCGACTGAGATATATCCTCTAATGTAAGTAAAGTACTGGGTGTCTCTTGTGGAAGTGTCTTAATGGCATTATCCTCCATTCCTGTCAAATACCATTTCTTGAATACACGCATTCTGTCTGGGCGGCTTTTCGTCTGCCCTGGACGTTTCACATCAACTATGTCGAGCAGAGATCCAATGAGAACCTTCATAAGCTGATTGCACCATAAAATCGCCAAGTGATCGATGCTGACCCAGACGTCTGGTATCGATGAAGTGAATACCGTAAATCCGTTCGTTTCCGGTAGAATTGATGCGACATTTGCGTAATCCGAAGGCACAACCGTATCTAAGCTTCCTCCAGCAATAGATATCAATGTGGTATAAAACAACGGATTATACGGGGCCCACTCTGCTGAGTATGACTTTCTCCAATAGTCGTTTATATGGGTATAAGTTGAGACAATTTGCTCATCAAAAGACACGGGTGCTCTCGCATGAGGGGTCGATAAGGTGATAATAGTGTTAACTGAATTCAGTTGATAATTTGGCATTGTAAGCATAGTTCTAGCGACGATTCCCCCCATAGAATGGCCAACGATGATAACCGAACTTGGGTCAGGTAAATCGGAATCAAGAGTCGACTTCCTAGCGTCATGATAAAGTGAGAGTATGTATGCCACTGCATCATTCAAGTATTCCGCCTGATCGAGGAGTGTCTGGCCATGAAAAGCAGTGATGTCCTCATTAAAGTCGACCGTGAAGAAATCCAACTTATGCCTTCCCGACTCCTCAATTCCTGGATTCACCTGTACTAACTCTGCCCATTGCCGTGCTCCCTCCTTCGCCATAGACCGAACTTGTTTGTAACTTCCGGCGTTCCCGGGAATGAACAAAACTGGGACTCCTCGGGGCTAAAACCAACTCCTACGTTAGCAACTCCACGACGATCCGCCGGAATATCCTAGCATCCAACATACGTCCAGAGATGAGGTATCATATTGCCTTTCACGGTACAAATACACCTTGTATTTACTCGCGAACCTCGTGTGTTCCGTATCAAAGTTGACCAGTGGAGCATACGCCGGGCTCATATACGTCTTGATACACCCCTTTACATCGCATTGCCTGCTCTGGAATGAATGCACAATCGCCACCATCGTCAAGGCCGATAAAATCGTGACACAAAGCGTCGAAATCGAGCAAGCCCAGAATGACCGAGCCTTCACTCGTCTATAGCCCCGTGGTTCCTCCATCTTTTCCTTGCTTATCGGCGTCGTGACGTCTGGCTTTGTCGTCTTCTCTAAAGTTGAGCTTGAGAGCGGTAGCTGCGATACTGATGGGAGGGTAGTTACACTAGATATGGCTGCCGATGTGCTATAGTTGTAATCGCCTATTTTTTGTAGGTCAGTTAGGGGTGTAAAGTTATCAATTGGCGAGCAGTTGGTTCACCTCCATCTAGAGGCGACGCTGGTTCTGGGTCTCCGTCGTCCGTGCTGCTTGATGGGCGTCTCGACCGCATTGGATGTTGGAGCCCGATCGAGAGGATTTTGCACGAGGTAACTAGTGGTGCTTGGACGACTTTGGCGGAAGAGAGGAGGGAGAAGAATCACGGCCGAAAAGCGACAACGGGGGCTGAGAGTAAGGATCGGGACTCTAGCCTGGCGTCGGCGGGGGTGGGAGAGATAGGAGAACAGCCTTGGTGGAGAGGTGAGACGTTTGGATGTGTGTATATGTGTGGGCGAGAAATGGAGCGAGTGCAAGCAGACGACTGCACGTTACATATTACAGTACTTACTTACATACAGCAGCATCAGCATAGGTATGAGCGTTTTACATACTTTTCTCGGACGCTTACTGTTCCTGTAAAACTTATCTGGGGAGCAGGATTGACTCTGATATAGGGCTGTTCACGACGACATCGCGTTTCTGTAGTCTGGTTGGCACAACGACCTCTGAAGGTTTCTGTGGCCTTCAAACTCCCAGCCGTACGAACAGCTTTCGTACCACGCCCAGGGAACCTGGCGAAATATATGTACCGTCTAGTGTAATGTGCGGGGGGGAGCTGTTATGTTTTTTTTTATATTTTTTTTCTAGCTGCCAGGCACAGTTCTAGAGGCGCCTGGCCATGCTTACTAGGTAGCCTACATACCGTGCAACCAGACTAGGTACATCATAGGTTACAGCAAACCACTGACGGTTAAAGCCTCACTTTTTCACGTTAAAGCCACTTGAAGGTTGTATGAAACAGTTATGGGGTTTGGACAACGCCAATTTGTGTTGGGCAAATATTCACGTTGTATCATTTGCAGAGACTATGGAAACCGACCCGACGAGGATCAATTGGCCATAGGACTAGGTACCACAGCGGCAGCTTACTATAGTTTTTGATACCTACGAGTTGTCTTCAATTACATAGCTTGTAGTATTATAATGATGGGGTTCACGCCAGGGGGCCGGCTCCTGTATAGCTTCAACATTCGGAGCATTATGCTTCACCGCCGAGGTAGTATATAAACCTCAGTTCACTTTTGTATTGTGCTTTGCATGGTTGGGCCACTCCATATATGCATAGGAGCGACCTCATGATATGCAGTACTCCTCCAAGGCTGACAAGCTTTAGCAGACCCAAGCAACGTAACATGCATATAGTACTTCGCTCAACGGTGCACGAAGTAAGCTATTCGCCTGAAGACTATATCAACCTCCCAACTTTAATCTCATTACTTTGCTTTGCCTCAAGGCGCTTGGCTTCTGTCTCCTTTGCCTTCTTTGCTTGTTTCAATGCTCTCTCGAACTTCGCCATCCCAAATTTCCTTCTCGTAAGGATATCCCCAGCTTGGCCTTTTGTTAACTTCTTTTGGTCCCAGTCACCCTCGGGCTTCATCTTCTTAAGATGATTTAATTGTACGGAAGATGCAGGCGCCTTCCGCCAGGGTGCACTGTGTAAAATCATTTTACGTGGGTAATGCTCTGATGCGTAGGTATCTTCGATGATGGTTAGCCTGTGCCATATAATACAGATACGGGAAGTACGTACCAGCACCCCTAACTGCGTGTGCGAGCGAATCAATATTGTCTGCGAGTATTTTTTCCGGCTGGGAAATATACTGTTCTGCAAAAAAGTTCCACTGCGGGCTTTGCTTCTGCAGGATAGTATACTTGCCTTTAATTTTGGTCAGCTTATATAACCATCCTCGCAGAAAAATTGCCCGCCCTCTTACCATCTGCTCGTTTAGAAATTTTCAAAACCATCCCTGCTGCTGAAAGTACATAGTCGGTAAGCCCAACCTTGACCCAAGAGTAAGGGCTAAGCTGCCTAATTTGTTTCTCATGCCCTGAATCTTTCAGAAGATCCCATATGTTCTCATAGTCTGTGAACGACACATGTTTTATAGGCACATCCCACAATCTATCATGTCCACTTGAGTCCGCCTGTAAAATTTCTAGACCTTCCTTTGCATCGTCACGCATTTTTTCCATGCTAGATGGGGTAGCATTGTCGAGAATCGTAAAAGGATCTAGGCCAAACAATGTTGGTGTACTTATGATACCTCTATTCAAGATTCCTATCATATCAATAACATGGCAGCTCTCTTTTCCGGGAGATAACCGCATTCCCCGCCCAATCATTTGGATCTATCAATTAGTCAGCCAACTTTATATGGTGCATTCTAAGGTGGTGGGGTTATTTGAAAGGCGTACCAAGAGATTTTTTGATCTAGTTGGCCTTGCAAGAAGAACACAGTCTATGTTAGGTATATCTGTCCCCTCTGTAAGAATTCCACAGTTGACCAGCACCGGGAAAATTCCAGCTCGGAAATCATCTAATAACCTCGTTCGGTCCTCCTTCGGTGTGTGACTAGTGACGAATCTAGCATCTACTCCATATTTTCGAAAAGTGTTTGTCATTTCGGTCACGTGAGCTATATCTACACAAAATACCAGTGTAGACTTCCGCTTCCCTATACTGAGCATTAGCCTTGGCTCCGTAAATTAACTGATGAACTTGATAAGCGTACCAGCCTTTTCTAACCAAGCTCTGGCAGTTATGTTATTAGTCTGTGACGTGTTGACTGCCAGTGACAGATCCGCTAGGTTGTAGTCGCCTCTACTTTCTCGGACTGCTGAAAGGTCGACGTGCGTCTGGACGGTTGTAAATTGTACATTTGACAACCAGTTTTCGCTAATCATATCTATATAGTTCCTATAGATGCATGTCAAGATAGAACTTCGCGCAATTTCGTGATCTGGCCACGCTTACTTATGGTAGACTATGTAGTCCAAAACAGTGCCCATCTTCAGTCCATCATGCCTTGATAAAGTGGCTGACACCCCGACCACAACAGGATGATTGCCGCCACTCTTCTCAGGGTGCAGAGCACCAAAATGATCCAGAGTTCTCATATATGTATCCGCAACAGCATGGTGACACTCATCAATCAAAATGAGCTTGAAATTCTGGGGGTTGAATTTTTCAACCCTGTCCTTGCTTACAATGCTTTGAATTGACGCAAGTGTAATATCTGCCACTCCAGATGCATGCCTATTCGCCATTTCGACTTCCACGGTCTTTTCAGGGTAAGCATTCATGCAGTGACGGAGAGCTTGTTCAAGAAGCTCTCTTCGATGAACCAAAATCAAGGTTTGAGTTGCGGTATCATTTGGGGCTGGGAGTTTGTCAATGAGTTGGGTAAATATCACCTATATAACGCATATTAGTCAGGTGGGTCATTGCGGAGCTGCAAAATGTATGTACCGTTTTCCCTGAACCAGTAGCAAGAGAGATGGCTAATCTTTTACGGCCTTGCTTGACGTGATCTAATACAGCGTCTATGCATTCTTGTTGGTAGTCTCTCAGGATAATGGCTTTGGTCGTGGGTGGCGGTTCTCGAACTGCTTCTGCTACGTCTAACTCATCTTTAGATCCCTTATTCTTCCTCTTCTTGGTCCCTCCTAGTGTGTCGAGTTTTTTCGCCGATTTGACTTTCGTTTTGGCTCCCAATCCAGACTCTGATAACTTGACAACTCTTCTTGACGGCGATAAATCTAGTTCAGCGCCTCCATTCTTCTCAACAATTGATATTTCCTTCTCCCTCTTCTTCTTCTTCTTCTTGGTCCCCACCTGGTTCGGAGGTTCGGGATTTGGTGGTGCTCGTATGGAGGAAGTTGACAGAGTCTCGGCCAACGTAGCTTGTGTCCTTCGTATGATTCGTATTCCCGTGGGCACAAACGCTGGCTTATTTGCGAAGGCCCTCAGTAATCTCACTGGTATCATGTCTTGTTAAACCAGAAAATTAAATTGCAAAGGTAATGTGAATCCAGAATCGTAACAGTATCTGTAGGGTCATTTGCATGAATGCGGCTTGGCACCGATAGCTCGAGCTTTGGTCGTAGAGTGGCGTACACTGGTGCTTTAAACAATCACCAACGCACAGAATGGCCGACCGACTCACTCAGCTTCAAGATGCGCTCGACCAGGCGAGTCGCCTTTGCTTACTGAATACAGCTTTACACTAACCTTCTCCCCTCCAGCTAGCTACTCAATTCTACTGCGCTATCAGATACATCTCGACACGCCACGAGCCCATTGCGCTCGGCAAAGAGCCGACAGTCAAAGATGAGAACGTGACGCCAGATGACCCGGCGACCTTTGAAAGTTCGGCATCCTGTAGTCCATTTGCTCTCTCTTGCTAATTTAATGTTACTCTCTGCAGTTGCCAAGGCCGAACTTGCAAAGGACCTCATCATGAAATCGAAACAAATTGAGCTTTTGATCTGCTCACTCCCAGGAATTGGTGTGAGCGAGGTCGAGCAGCAACAGAAGTTACGATCTTTAGAGAAGGAGCTGCAAGAGGCAGAAGCTGAGAGAAAGCAAGCGGTGGAAGAGAAGGAGGATATGGTTGAGAGGCTGGATACAGTAATACGAAGTATACGAAGGGTGTGAAGCGAAACGGGGCCCAAATATGCGGAGGGCGTCAGCATCCAGCCATTGTTACCTAGGGCATCTCTTTCTTAACATTCCTTGCCGGCGTTCATAGGGGTCTTCATTTGTACGATTAAGTAGCATACTCGACTTTCTATGTGATTTTCAACCACTTATTGAAGGTATCATGCCCACGACATGAACTGCTGGTTTGCTGCGTGGACTTTCCCACTCGAATCACAACATGGACTCTCCTTTCACATGTGTGTGCAAACTGCAGAATGATACTTATTATGCCAAGCTATATTTATTCTCACCAGAGAAAATCCTATGCAAAGAGGAATAACCGTGATCTATCCAAATTCGTCCAAGAAACCAGAATAAGTATATAATTCCACAAATACAGATCCTCAACACCAACTAAACACCGGATTATTCGCCTTAACCGTTTCTAGTCTTTCAACAATGACCTTCCTTGTAGCATTCTCCATATCTGACGCTGCAGCGTAACCAAGATCGCCCTCCACATCATCCCCACCAAAGAAAGCAGCCGATAGTGAGTTCCCACGTTTTCTACCAGCATTCCTAGAATGCCTAGGATCGTAGCTGGTCCCTCTTTGTGGTTGACGTAGGCTCTCTGGTATGGAGTTGAGCGGAGGCTCATTTTGCGCCCGACTTTTTATCGACTGTGGAGAGCTTGAAAGGATTGAAACCTGTACCTCATCTGGTGCACTATTTCGAGATCTGCCTATCTGAAACCTGCCGGCGCTGGGGATATCAGACGGAGGTGATAGGCCAAGCCCAAGAAGGTCTGGATTTTGTATTGAAGGAGCAGATACAACTGCTGTCGCTCCGATATCTATTTCTTCTTCCTCGTCATGTGTTTGTTGGCATGGGGCCTCTGAAGAAGGAACCCGAAGTGGAACAGCAACTGGAACCTCCATTTCGTCATCCTATACAATACCCCATTAGTAGTCTTACACAAGAATATATATAGAGATATAAGTACCCAGACATGGACCCTCGCACGCCTTGTGAGCTCCAAAGGTCCTTGATCGGGACTCTTGAGAGTCTCGACTACATTAAACGCCTGTCCCTTGAGCACAGCCATCTGCTTGGAAAACATCCTTTCTTTGAAATCAGTATCCAGCTCGAAGAGCTCGCGAAGTTTTGCTTGTGTCTCCGACCACCACTTGGGTGACGTCAATATCGATAGGAAGTGGTCACGTGTTTTAGTTGAAAATGGTTGTCCGATTAGCGATACAGGTAGAAATAGCCAGCTGTGAATATGTCAAGTAAATATGTCAAGTAAATATGTAAGTTCTTCGAGACACAATCAATTGCAAGTGTAGTATCGATCACTTACCCGAAAGGAAAACTCCGCCATTGATCTGGGTGTTTCCATGGAAATGCTAGTGAATTATCAATTGCTCCAATTTTGAGCTTCGGAACAGCTCCATTCATTGGAGTGGTCGCACGAGGAGTGGCAACCATAGGCTCCGAAAGCTGATACCCAGGGGATTCAGGCTGTGATGAGGAGGAACCAATGTCTCCCGCTATATGTGGTGATATGGCGCTCCCTCTAAAGGTGCCATTACCCAATGGCGTAATTGGGTTCTCCCATTCAACCTTAATCATCCAATTGTCAAGGCCCCTGTCTGTATTTCGCATGATATAGTCGAGAACAACCAACTTCTCGAGCTCTTCCCTAAATTGCTGCTGAACAGGCTCTGTCCATACAAATCTTCTATTTTGAGGATCTTCCGATGTATTGGGCCTATCTGGGGCATTTTCAACATCATCTACACCACTAGGAACACAGGTATAGCTCCAAGGACCTCGCCTCGGGGCCGCATCGGTACGAAACCCGGAGTTTGTTGAGTCTGGCCAGGGATGTTTCCGGAAGAAGACATTCGCATCTGCAAAAGGTTCAATAACGAATACATGAAGGACTCATGATGGTGAGGACTTACCTTCAAAGCCTTGCAAAAAAACCTGAAAGCTTCCAACCTTCGGAGGCAGTGGTTTCTTTTTCCTATAGAAAGCACGCCGGTCCCAGTAATCATAATGAAACGATTTCGACGATATCCAAACAATCTCGGTATGTGGTACCAGGAATACTCGTAACTGCCTGTCCAAGATACATGCCGCAGCTTCTGATATGTAGCTAAGGTTGGGTATAAGGCTAGATGTATACTTAGCGTCACGCCTTCAGTGGGCTAAGAGTAAACCCACCAGCTACGTCCAAAGAAACAAGGGAATCTAGACATGCGGGTAAGCGTCAGAACTCTTTATTGTCACGGTTAATAACCCACAGATTCCTATGCAACCACTTTGTGGTTTTGGGATTGAGGTGGCCATATCTGAAAAATAAACGTAAGCAGGATCCCCTAGAAATACTGAAGAAATGAAATTAAACTCACGGCTCTTCATCTTTTGGCTTGAAGACACCAACAATCTTCCCATCGCTAGTCCTCATAAAGTAACTTCCAGATGAGCCTTGTTTAATGAGCTTAGGCTCAACCCCTTTACTGATAGCAGCTCTCACTGCGTCAAACAGCTCAACAAATTGTTCTTTTGTAATGTGCCCTTGCTCATTCGGCTCTAAGCTTCCCAGGCTCGATACTGGTCTGTATCCGTCCGGAGGCACAAATACGGAATACACAATCTCCAACGGAGCTTCCTCCTGCAAAGACCTTCCTTTCTGTTTCCCGATTTTGAATTTGCTAGCAATTTCCTCCGCCCAACGCTCTAGTCGAGCATTGATAGCTTTGATGTCTACACCAGAGCTGTTCCTTCGCATTCGCGGCCCACTCCTGCCATCCACGAAAACAGGAGGCGAGAAGGGCTCTCGTGAATGGCGAGAAGTAGCAGGAGGCCGTATAGACACCACTCTTGAGCGGAAGTTATCCTCGTCGAATTCATTGTCCGAGTCTGACAGCTCGGCATTCTGGGCTAATCTTTCGTAGCCAGACGCAGGTGGTCGGGGCATTCTGTGTCGGCCTGGGGGTCAGGCTCTCAGCTCAGGTTGAAAATGATATTCGTTGATAAGTATCAGGATCACCGGCAACCCGACAGCATAGCGTTGTATGTTGGAGCTTTGAGGCTGGGCATCACGAGTGATCCGGTTAGTGCTACGTAACAGGCGATCTTCCGAAACGAACCAAGCACACTAAAGTAAGGTACCTCCTACATGCGCAATACCACGCGCAGCAACGGGCCAGTAATATGGGATCTAGATGTTCGATAACGATATCAATATGAAACTCCAAACTCTATCCCACTTATTCTAATAGCGACATGACAGTTAATCAGGCCTGTCCAGGTCCCAAAATGGCCAGGCGCTGGGGCCCGGTTAAGCTCGCCCGCAGCATGGGCTGGGAGCCCAAGGCGGCGGACACTAACGTTATCGATCATGCATGGAAGGCATATCGAATCTTCCATGAAAAACCCCAGTCAGTTGATACCAACTTCTATTTGATTCCCTGGTCAAACATAATACAAGAAACAATCGGCTTACTCCCCGTACCAGTAAAGCCTTCTCAGCATCATGATTGCGAAGGCACCTGCTGGAGTATGAAGGCGCGGGTAAGCTGGTTGTGTCCGAAAAGACGTTGTCATTGTGCATTCGCAAGGCAACACCGACGCCACTCTTCCCAAGAAGGAGGCAGTTCCGTGAAGTATGTAGGTGTAAGTTATTAGAACTCCACTGTTGATTTGATTGGCAGAGAGAAATATCCTATCTATGACCTTCTCAATTTAAAAGAAGCAAAGAGCCTGAAGTACAACAACACTCTCTGGCCAGGAACAGTCATGTGGAGTCATCATATTGAAGCCACGACGAGGGGCGCTCGCTACCAGTCATTGGAGATCCCTAGGAGAACCAGCTATTACTGTGCTTTGACTAGTTAGACTAGTGTTCTTCAACAGTCTTTGTAAGTAAGACGAGACGATAAATTAGAGATAATTGTGGTGTAGCTTATGCCTAACGGGACAACGTGCTATCAGCTCTTATTATTTCTTTCCCCTATGGAACGCTCATCCACCAGCTGTTTAGCATTGAGTATTCAGGGTGGACACCATTTTCAGCCTATTACAGTCAGCAGATTAATATTGGCGGTGAGTGTAGCTATCGTACTATGTCGTAATCATCAACAGGGTCCAGGCAAGGGGAACTGCTTTATATTTCAGTACTTCTGTGCTAAAAATATCGTTTCACATTGACTGAGGTCTCTTGCACCGCCTACTTGGTGCAACACGAGAAGGCCATGGTCAGTCCTTTGATTGGCTTCTCTTGTGGACCTATCAAAGGTTAGTCTGGTTATCAGGGCCGTGTATTCATACCCTACCATCTGGAGCTATGCGCTGGTCTGCTTATATCAACGCTGGATCCTGGGATTCGAATGAATGCAATGCGTTCGTCTAGTCACTGGTAAATGCTAACAATTTAAGAGACCCCCTGCTGGTTTTGGAAGATTTCTTACCCGTCCCAACGGGATCTCGCGATATCTGTGAAGATCTTTACCATTTTCCTTGGATGGTTAAATCTGCCGTACAGCCATGCAGGCAATGGTAATGTCTTGTTGGCACAACCACTCCTACTAGCAATAGTACCTAGTTAGTATGATCTCGTGTTGGGAGTACGGCGATTGATACAAACTTATCCATGCGGGAGCGTTTAAGATCTTGACGCGGGAGGATTAAACGAGCATAATTACTGTGAGCCTCAATTGACCAGTTACCGGTAAAGTACCAGTTTTACTTTTTACTGAGAATTCAAGACCTGTCTCTCCTAGACAAGGATCTTGTTTCTCAGTAACACATGTATGCCACCCGGTAGGTATACCGGTACATGCTCTAGATGCAACCAACCAGTACCCTCCACAGCACATTGCTTCTCTCTACTACCTACTTGCTTTCGGGATACTACCCTCATGCCGGTGCAGTTCCCACTGGAGTGTACAGCTGTCAGGTTGTCCAGCCATCCCACACAAGGGTTAGACAAGGGCTCTGGGAATCTATTCGTGAAATACTTGGGTCAGATGCTCAACATGTTCAAGTTGTGAGAAATAGAAAGACACATCACAGCCCTCATAACACATTGCCTGCAATAAATCAATGGGTGACCAATTCTAATGGAGTCAACGACCGAACTTTACTGGTGGTTTATACCCCGTGGACCTAGTCTGGTTGACCGTGGACCTAGGCCTCGGAGCTCATCGGAGTATTCGATTGCCTCACCATATGTGTCAGCTGCCTGGACTTCAAACCTCCTCCGCGGTTAAGCTAAGCGCCAAGCGACCAGGGGCGCTGTTATAGGATTGGGCCACGTTCCAGGAAACAGAATGAAGGGGCAGTATCTGCAGCAAACGTTTGGTCTTGCCCCAATCTGGTTATTTTGATCCATTTCCAGGCCCCATTCTAGGCCAATAGTGCATGCACGCTCACGTCGACCTCGTGCGTACCTACTCCTCCATTTCAGCTGTCCAAGGGTTACTGCGCCTGGTCCTGCATCCAACCCTTTCGACACAGCAGTTACCATACCCCCCTTTCCCTCCCCACACCCCCCTTTGTTTCTTCCGCACACCTTCTATCGCCCTTCTGTGCATAATCGCACTCCTTGCAAATCTAATACATATTTCAATCATTTTTTTTTATCTTCCTAATCTCGCCCTTTTATCATCGTTCTGTGCCAGACTCTGACCAGATCCTCCCCCCCCACAAAAAGCCCACGCCTACGCCCAACCAAACCCCCATCCCATCCCTCCAATTCATCCCTCCCTAAATACCTTTTTTTCCCTCTGCTGTAATTTTCTTTTCTTCGATTTTGACATTTAGCCAGCTCCGCACTCTCGTTTCTCGGTTAGTAACTGCTTGATTATATCTTTCCCACTATCAATCGTTCCTACATCACACTTCACCTAAAACATACCAGCTCTGCTCTTCCATCTAGTTCTTGCTTGTCCCTCATCTGGCGTGAATTCAAGCTCTTGATACACAACTGTTCATACATTCTATCACAGGGGCTTCCCGCAAGCCCTACAGCTCCCGAACTGGCTCCCCTTCTATTCTCACCTGCTCCAGAGCAGCTCCCCTCTCCGCACCAGTTCCTCCATCCTCACAGCACTAGCCGAGACGACTGGACGTTGCCTGCGATAGACTCCTCGAGGCCCTCGTCTAGGAATTCACAGTTGCCGTCCTTATCCGCGCTAGCTGCTGCCGCCGTCCCTTCACCTCCATTAAGGTTGGTACTAAGAGTATTTTCTAATCTTTCCTTATCCTTCCTTATCAACGACGTGTCTCCACACAACAAACATTATCATATCAATTGCCAATTCTCATACTGATAAAGCTCCATGTATAGGGCGCTGAATGTGAATGGCGGTTTTGCCATGACCTTCGCTACATCTTCGCCAGGAGCCAGCACTGCAGGTCAAGGGACTACTCCTGTAAGTTTACTTAACAAACCATCTTCTCCCACAAACAACTTTCTACGCGTTTCACTTGAAGCCATTAGTAACATGTCTCTCCAGCCGATCTGCCAAAACTGTACGACCTCAACTACTCCTTTATGGAGAAGAGATGAAGCAGGATCTGTGTTATGCAATGCTTGTGGGCTTTTTCTCAAACTACATAGCCGACCACGGCCCATCAGCCTGAAGACCGATGTCATCAAGAGTAGGAACCGTGTTAAGAACTCTGGCCAGTCTGCTAAGAAGAAGGTTAGCACCCAAATAGTCTCTTAACATCAAGTCTTCTCTGACAGACTGCCTTCAGAGCCTCTTCGATCCACCAAGGTCAGAAAATGGCACGCCCACACCAGGACACAGAGCCCCGAGATCAAAGTTTTCGTCTGGAATGTCCACGGGTTCTGCGTCCCCACAGTCTCGAGCAGGAACCCCACTCCCTCCTGCGTCCTCTATTGCACCCCCATCCTTATTCGAGTCCTTGGTGAACGATAATGTCCTTGCTGGCAGTTCATCCCTCCCTCCACTCAGCCTTAATCATCCTTCACCAGGCTCCATATCCTCTATCGACATGAAGCACCTTGAACAGCCACAAACCATGGATTCAATCATCAATACAAATAATATACTGAGGACGAGAGTCAAGGAGCTCGAGCTTGTCAATGACATGTTCCGAACCAGGGTTCACCAGTTGGAAACAAGCGAAGCCAACCTAAAGCGAACGACGATCACCAATCGAGAAATCGAAGCACAACTGAGGCAATGCATCGAAGAATGCAATAAGCGGGAGGACATCCTCAAGAGAAAAGTGGAAGATTTGGAGAGTGAACTTATGGAGATTAAGGACCCTCTCGCAAGGAAGAAGCTCCGAGTTTCAGATATCACTGCTTGATTGAGCTGAGCAGCTCGGCCATCATCATTCTTTCCTATTGGTGGTTTTCATAATGTGCCCTTCCATTCCTTTTGTTGACGGGCTTGCGGAAAAGTCTCGAGTTAAATCATGGGAACATTTTCTTGAGTAATGGGTCAGGGTTTTTCTTTTAATGTCTAAGTTTCGCTATGGGGGAGGCTTCTGAAGGAGTAATAGGGAGGGTTGCATCTTTCGTTTTCTTTGTGTTCTCTTACGGATCCCCTCTTGGTTTTGCTCTAACGCTCATATCTGTTTTAATTTTTTGCTTACTTCAACTCTTTCTCAGGGCCTCCCTATTTTGTTCTGCGATCTCAGCGCTTTTGCTTTCTCTTTCTACTTTTGCTCTCATCTCCTACCTACTTTTCGATCTTAAATTGGCGGTCTTAAAAAAAGTTCTTTTAGCTCCTTTCATTTCTTTTGGATACAATATGTTGTTTAATATCTACAGATCATCGACAGACGAGCAAATACCTTCTCTTTCTTGCATTGCTATTTAGCCTGTTCATTTTTTTGGCTACTGTTGGGTTGAATTACTAGATACCACTACGTTGCTGTTGCTGTTGCTGATCAGGGGCGCCTTTTTTGTAATACCGTTGGTAGTTTTTGCTTTTTTTTTTTTGGCTTAGGATATACCCTTGGTACTTACTACTCTCGACACACGACAGAGGGTTGGTTGCTGTGGTCTTGGAGGTTGGGCTGAATGATGTGATCTAATCTGGTTGATTTTCTCGACATATATGGTACTGTTTTTCTTCATAGCTCACTACTTGCTATAGACTTTCTTATACTTACTACCACTGGAAAGAGAAGAGAGCTGAGGGAAAGAGGAATGAATGAGATACTAGTCTAGTTGCATAATTTACTCCTCTACAAATACATTAAACAGATGAGGATGGGAAAGAGCTTTTCTTTTCAAGGCTATACCTCTTTCCGAGTTGGTGCTGTGGATTTGTGATGTGAAGATATTGGAGGTTACATCCAAGGATTTGTAGTTTAGAATTTGATGTCTGGCTATCATTGGTCACGACGTCACGATAGAAATTGGCAGTTGAAATTTTCAATTGCCGACGATGGCAGTGTCATAGATGTCGTAGAAGGAACTAGCTACTTCTCTCTCGTCTTCTGTGCTTCTCTATTTGGCCTGCGATAATTTGCTTTTTTTGAACTTTTGGTAGCCCTAAGTAGGGTCCCTGTCGATGTGTAGTCTAGCCAGGAGTGATTGTCAGGAGTTACATATGAAAGAGCTTATCGATACATGAGTACTTTACTTATCAACGCGCAACAATTTTCCTCCTTGTTTTATGCTTCTCCGCGGCCGCGGGGCACAAATTTACAGGTCGGCGAGCCGGCGCTGGAGGCAGCCAACGGGATGAGTGCTTACAAAGTCTGGGGAATGATGTTAGGCCGTCGGGTTAGTTACGTACAGTACCGTAAAGGAATATGATGATGATAGTGTGATATTGCTCCAGCCTTGCTATATAGTATATCTTGGTGGAGGAGCAAGATGACACTCAAAAATGGTGTATAAGCTACATCTAGAAAATAAGCAAGAGGGCAACAGAAAAAAATACATCTCTTCCCATGAGCCCTACTCCAAGACGTACGCAATATGGATGCCCCAAACCTAACAAAATGATAAGTACATCTCATCTCCTTATTATCCCTCCAATCATATGTATCCCGGCTCCTAATCCTCATTAGCAGCCGTCCCTCCTATTTCTCTTAATGATATACAAGCACCCCAATCCCACCGCACTCGCAAATAGCGTAATAAAATACGCATCCCTAAAACACATAATCCTCTCTGACTCACCAGGCCTACCAGGCAAAGACGTGCTATGCGAATCGAAGATCCGGCCTATAGCGTCATCACAAGGAGTCAGTCTCCATACATCATCAGCCCGATAACCAAGGGCCAGCAAAGCAAAACATCCTCAACACCCAAATGGGAGAAAAAAATTCTTATCGTTATCAGAACGCCAATGTCTTGTTTTGATTCGCCCGGGCTGGCAGTTGTGTAAAGTCTGGTATCACATTGGGTATCATCACGTGCAGTGGGTACTTTGCAACGCTGATAGGGAAAAAAACAAAAGGCGGGGAACAGGGGTATAGATAAGGATACAGCATCAAAAATTGCTGGTTATTTGGAAGCTGAGAGTAGTCTCGGACCCGCTGAGAGGAAAAGGAGGAAAAGCCAACCGGAGGACAACAGGATTGGCGTTGCGGACTAGGAAACTCAAGAAAGATCACTTATCGTAGCAAAAGTTGAATTTCTGTCCACAAATGACAGTCCCGATCGTCATATTCCCCAGTTTCCTGACATGCCGTGAGATCAAAGACCTCAGAGATCTGAGCAAGTACCAAGCCTCATTAGGATGGGACATAATCCTCGGGGAGGGCGAAAACTCACGATATACGCGAGTCCGCTGATGCCAGATACCAGAAATAGCCAGTGTGGTGTTTCCACAGAAAGGGCGCGGTACCTAAATCCGAACCAGTATATCAGACGAGACACTTGGAGGCACAGGGTTAGATTACAGACTAGAATGATTAAGCATTTATATGCAAGTGCCATGCTCACCAACAAAGATCCATCCTGTAAAACTGCATTTTGATAGAATGTAATACATGCATTGCTTGACGGCTTTGGACAAGCTTCGGATCAGTGTCGGTGAATACTTGGATCAAAGCGCTTGTACCTGCATTTTTTATGAGTACATCCTTATGCGAATCGGGGAAATCAGGTCCCTTACAGAATGTCGGATATTGCTGCAGCAAGAAAAGGAATTAGTTACAAGGCCAAAAGTTTGCGGAAAGTGATAGTTCTCACTTTATCGTCATCAGACCAATCCCAGTCATCACTCCCAGTACTCTCCAATAAAACCAGAAATCAACCGAGCGAATCAAAGCCCAACCTCGAATATCTATATGGCCATGATGAGCATTGTCAACTGGGTGAGCCGAACATACCTTGGGGTCTTCATCCTCGACGTTGCCGTCCAATGACGAGAAGGAGACGATTGAGGAGGTCTCCGTAACAGATTCCCTATTCACTTGTGCCTGCTATAGAGGAAAATCCGGCAATGTAACTTGTTGCTGTGGTCATACTGTCGGATGCATTGGGTGCCCGAAGAACACGTAAAAAGAAATAAAATAAAATGAAGACAATTATTAAATAGAACTCAAGTAGAAGGAGGAAGGATGCGGTATCGCCATGGAAAATAATGTTGGAAGATACTAAGGAAAAGAAGAATGTACTGAGATTGAACACCGAGAGTGGAAGAGCCGATGCAGTGCCAATGCTCATGCATATACAAGAAAGTCATCATGTCCATGTTAGAGAAACCAACCAATATAATATATCCAACAAATGAGAAACGCCTTTAGTCGCGAAACGAGCTTCGGAAGCAACTAATGCCAAACCCCCGGTATATGACGCAAACCTTTCCACTCAAAATATCAGAGTAAAGGTGAGATTCTGAGATTGTGCTTGCGGTCCTGATGTGCACAGTAATTGCACTGGCGATTGTCATGGTAGAGTTCATCCTGGTGGTAATATCTGTAGGTTGATTTTGTTGGTACGGTGATTGTGGTGGTGATTAGAGTGGTGGTGATTAGAGTGGTGGTGATTAGAGTGGTGGTGATGTGATAATTATGGTTAGAGATATAAGGGGCAAGGGGATGTAAGCGATACAGCAGATCATTTGTTGCCCATGACGTAAAAGGTATATGCGGAAGCCTGAAGATCGTGTGCCTCAGGAAGCGTATGTGGGGCGTCAGGACGCAAATTTTTTTGGGCTATGGAGAAAGTAGACACCCCATCCTAGGAGACTGACAGTGAAAGCTGCTATCCACCAAGGCATTGAGGTCGAGATGATAGTTTTGTAGTTGTGGGAACTAGGTTATGTGAGCTCTCAGCTCTTAGCACAGAAAGGTATACTCTTACGAGGCTGGCAATATGAGCTTACATACAGATCACTACGATTTCCTGCTCACATAAAGGTGGGCTTTGTGTGAACAAGCCGAAATTTTATGGTTTGAATCATTGCCCTGAGTTTATTATGGACCTTTTGGCTCACTTCACTATCTTCCCTTGTCAACATCGAACTACAATTCATTGGGTGTTTGGTACCATGGTTTAGTCTGGTTACCATTTATACGCCAAATGAGGTTGACTTGTAAGCTAATAATTGGGGTGAATGAATGAAAAGTGGGGAATACACCATATATCGAATCCCTACTCTCTCGAATCCTGCGACCTTACACTTATGAATGTTCCGACCCCCCGGCGAGAAAATTAAACTCGCGGAAGGCCGGGGCCACTCGCGAGAGGCCCGGGCCCCGCGGGAGAATATGGAATGGCCGGGCCACGCGCGAGTATGAGAAAAATGAGGTTTACGGTATCTTGATCATTTCGATGATGTTGGCTGTCGGGTGATTTTATTACCCTGAACTAGACACAAAAAATTAATTCTCACAAACACGGCTTTGGATGTATTAGAAGAGCTTCTATGCTAGAGAATCGATAATTGAGATGATAATAATGATACATTGAGTGGAGGGGACTGGCCCTTTAAATACCCGAAACAGCACTCCTTCTTACATTCCTCTCCTTCTTACATTCCTCTTTTTCTAACCACAGGCATTGCGGCCGCGTTGCATTTGTACAGAAGCAACCCGTTGCCGAACATCCATTGTCCACTTTGACAAAAACATACAGAAACCGAACATCCATTACCCACTTAGACAAAAGCATACAGAGAACATATAACCTTGACAAGACCGCGTAACCACTTGGACAGAGCCGTATAAGAATACGCAACACGGAATCCGAAAGCATCCAACCCGGTTATTACCGGTCATCGTCAGCCTACGATGATTACTTATTTCCAACACATAACCTGTCCACCGGATGCTTGACTTATCAATATGCAAGTGTAAGTACCTCGCACAAGAAGTGCACGGCATCCTCAGATCCCCCTTTCCACGGGTAGTACCTATGCTTACCACTCAAGATGCTTCCTACATATAGTGAGCTCAGCACACATATATTTTGTGTACTATTTATTTAGGAAATATTTTCATATGCGGTCTCAGTAAGGAGACCCCAGAAACCCGGGTGGATTCAGGATAAGGCAAGTTTATCTGCCACATCCGGTGTGCAAACAAAATGAACAGTCCCAATTGGGAAAGCAGATATAGGTAAAAAGAAAGCAAATAGACTCAAGTGAAACGGAATGCCCATGCTGTCATTAACCGGCTAGTGCCAGATGACCTCGAGAGGCCTGACCCAACCAAACTCGCATGAAATATAAAATTAAAATTAAAAATAAACTCAAGTGAAGTGAGACGCCCATGTGCCAAATGACCCCAAGGAGCCTCCGCTCCAAACCTTTTCACATTAGGGCCCCCTCTTCCGGCGAGCTTTTTATAAAGGAAACCGAAGAAAGCTTCTAATATATAAATCTCATATGTACCAACAAATCTCGTTCCAGTCCATCCTCGTCAGAATCCTCCACGGAGGGTACACACTCATGCGATCCAAGTATGGGACCTGTATTCAGTAGCGTTGTATTCTTAAGTTCCTGCAGGCTAAGCGTTATGTTATCGGGCCGTCGACCGCCATTCTTATAGTGAATATATAATGCGTAGTTAAATGAACATACATAAATTCAGGTACCGCATATAACAATCCTTGCCGATTTAAAGACATATATTACTACTAGATAATTATAATATTATAGCCATGTTCTTTGGCTGAATGGTGGGCTTGTTTTTTTTTTGTCGTGAACTCTGGTGATTTATATTCTACCACACTAACTTTAACTGTCCTTGGCTTGGCATTCAGCTTAGAGTTTTCATAGCTAGACCCTGAGCTTAGTAGTTTAGAAGAACACACCTCCTCGTGAACTCTCCTTTTACTGCTTGCCTCAAGGCTCGGCGGAATGGATGCCAATAGTGGGAACGAGAACAATAGTAGGTCAACATACCTGTATTGCACCTTCTAACTCACGTTCAACTGCTTGCTACCTACAAGCATCGGCTCCAGCGACATAATCCACAAACCTACTCACGCACATGTCGGACTCCTCATAACTAAGTTCTATTTGTCTCTTTATTTGATATTTAATCACTTGCGCTTATCCCCTTCATGTTCCCTTTGTTATTTATTTAATTAGGTAACTAATAATAACGTATTTTAATATTTGGATAGACTTCTATTTGGTATTTACTACGTGTGGTATTGGAGTGTCACTGTGGTATTGTAGAAATTATACCCCATTGAAAATCTTTGACCAAAGTTGTAATTCCGGAACCGCCTGGGGAATGACCTGGATTCCGCAACGGCCCAGAACATATACACACATCATCACTCAGTTTTTTATACGATATCAAGACTAATACAAAACCAAGTTTCAACTCCAGCTTTCGGATTGAATAGGGGACACAAAATTAAGAGTGGATCAGCATCTAACGCCTACGGCCATAGACTGAATAACGAGGCATCCCGTCCGCTCTGCCATATCTAAGCTTCAGATCGCCAGGCTAGTACCTACTGCGTTGGTGACCACGCGTACATGACTCCCTACATACGCAGCACCAAACAGGTATTCTGCATTTTTGGTAGTCTGGTTGGCACATTTTTGGTGTTCTTTTTGGAAATCATACGGAGAGTCCTGATATAACCAGACTAGTCCTGATTTGGCTCCTACCTTTTCTGGTACCACACAGAATAGACTACCTATTTGGAGATTTCACTAGTCCCATCTTGGTAGCCTCAGCACCACGCTAACATCCACAAGGCGTACAGTGAAGTCACGTTATAAGAAACAGTTTCTACGGTCCGGCCAGAATTTGTATGGGAAAATAAGAAACCCTCATTACTAGCAGATTTCTTAATTATTTGCTTAGTAATACATATAAAACCGTGAGTTTCTTATAAGCTACAGATATTACCCTGCAGTAAGACTGCGTTGTGCCAAATTGTTTTATCACTAGTACACACACATCCAACTGCAACATTTCAGGTCTTATTTCACACATCTTATACCCAGTCAGAAGGAGCAGGCTGATATCCCCAATCAACGTACACTACATCCTGGCCATAGCTATTAAGAGATCAAGCAGTATTTCAATACAAAATACGCACCTAAGACTATCAGCAAATCTCAGATAAGCAAGATCCTTAGTCTCAAGCGGCATCTACCAGCAGACCACAAAATTCAGCCATGTAAGAAACCTCCCGTTATAAGAAACCCCCGGCCGGTCCCGAGAGGGTTTCTTATATCGGGACCTCACTGTAGGCCATTCAGGCCATCAGGCGGTCCAGGCAGTCCAGGCGGTCCAGGCGGCCCCCGCTACCCTATTCGCCGGCCCGTTGACACGCTGGAATTTACTCAGCTACAGTCTGCAACCCCTTCCTTACCTTAGTTGCGAAAGGTCTTTCATGCTGATCTGGATTATAGCCCGGCTACCCCCTGGCACCCCCCATCGACCCCACCCACTTGCCACTTACTTAATGTGGTTGCTACTGCGGAGTACTATCTGCGACACAACTCGTTATAAGAAATTCACGGTTTTATATGTATTTAAGCAAATATTTAAGAAACCTGCTAGTAAAGATGGTTTCTTATTTTCCCATACCAACTCTGGCCGGACCGGAGCACTGTTTCTTATATCGGAAGGCTTCTTATAACGGGGGTTTCTTATAACGGGACTTCACGTAACTGTATTCAAGATTTTCGTGGTCTTATATACGTACCCAATTCATCACACACGCTAGGTGGAGATTAGGGTGGTTCTAGAAATAACGTGTACCCGGCGGGCATATAGCTGGCAGAATGACTATCGAGAGTATATGCTACAGATTGGTTCAATCCCTCAAGTCCCAAAGGTGGTCATTAATAAATGGAAGAGATGCAAAGTGGTTGTATATCATCTAACACACTGCATCTCTTTTCATTGGGCTACTCACATCCGACTCCAAATAATGATCCTCCCACTCCCACATTCTTCCAAACACCCACTACTTCTCTTCGGCCAAATTGACTTTGCCGAATTGATAGGCCTGGGCACGAGCTGGCCCGCGAGAATTGCAACAATGAATAGATAACTACATACGCTAGATATCTATATAGGCTATGGAAAATAAGAAAGACGCCGAAATATTGAAGATACGGGTATAACCGATATGGAAATAGGAAAGAATCACTTTCAACCCTTATCACCCACCTAAAGTCCGCAGCGAAGTCCGACGATAAATGGGCCATGGCTGGGTAGTCTCAGGTTCCCACCCAACCCTCTCCATTTTAATCTCTCCATCCCCCCCTGCAGCGCAATCTTGAAACATATGACCAGTTCCCTCAAGCGGTGCAATAAGACAAAACAAACATTCAGCTCCTCAGGCGGCGTGGAAGCCAACAGGGCACAGGTGTAGAGTAGCCATGGTAAGGTTTATGATGTTATTTGGGCGCTGCAATCAAATCAACGCATACAGGTTCCGAAGCTCGCCAGGTATTGCTAATGACGGTATCCGCTTTAAAATCATAGATGGCTCAATGGTTAGATATGGTAACATTTTTTGGGCGGCTATACTCATAAAACAACCGCAAGGGTGGGTCAGGGGGTATTGGCTGCCCGAGGCTTCTCAAGCAGGAGCATATTTATTGTGGTACGGAATATGAAAAACCGATGTGATGGGAGGCTGGCGTTGAATATTTTATGGGTCAGATTCTGGCATTGACCAGTCGGCATTATGCGGTAAAACCTATTGCGTGTTAGTGGGTGTAAGTCTAATGAAAAAATGGCACACATACTGTGTCATACAACCACCGATCGCGTAGGCGAAACGAATGTGTAATTGGCCATAAAATAATAGTGGACTCCATTCCCCAAATTTCGCCTCAGTTCATTGCGGGCAGTAGATGCATGGGCCACCGGCTCCCGGCCATAGGGCTGGAGAGCGGGGACTTCGGGACGAGGGTTCCGCAAATTCGAGTTGAACAACACAGCTGAGCCCATGTGTCTGCCGTCTGATGTGGGGCACGGGGGGTATGCCGGAGGTCCTGCTCCGTCTGTCGGGATGGCTGGGTCTTGCCGGTGTGCTGTCACGTCCGGTTGTTTGGGTAATCACCCTTTGTTCCAAGGATGAGATCCTTTGGTTAGAAGCTTCGAACCTCTCGTGCACTGTCTCTTGTAGCTTCTCTAGGATGTCATTCCTTTTTCTCTCCATATCCGCCATGAGCATCTTTATTTCTTTTAGTCCCTCGTTCCAGTTGTTTCCTACCCTTCCTTGTTCTCGGTCTGGGTGGTGGCTTCGGTCCCGGTGTCTGTAGTTTCGAGGGGAGTTGGCTTTGAGGGGGAGTATTCTTCCCATCTCCTTTCTGGCCCAGCGTCTCTGGGGCTTTACGTTTCATTTGTTTCTTATTCCATCTTGGGTTCCTCGTCGAGGTCGTCCGGCTCCTCTTCCTCTTCGACAAGCGTGTTTTCGGGGTAATAGAGGTTTCTCCGTTCCCGGAGGGATTCTGGGGAGGCGAGACATGAGCTCAGTGGGGTTCTTTTAAACTCAAGATGGTGTGTAGCGGTGAGAATGGATGAAAAGGAAAAGCAGGAGATGAGGCACCTAGACGGGAACATGTAGACTGGAAGGACACTACATAGCGGCTGGGAAGTATGAGCCGAGGACATGTATTGAGACTTCGAAGAGACACCTCTCACTCTACGAGCAATAACCCTGATCAACTGGCGGTACTGGAAAGACCACTAGAGTGCTGCTGAGGTGCGAAGAACATCGTATCGGTCATACATTTATTCTTTTTTTTCTCGTCGTCTCGGTTATCATATACTATCATCGGAAAACGTTCAGTACCGGATAAGTTGAAGAGCTTCCCACTCAACGGCTCTGTCAAGCAGGCATCAAAAACACTTCAGCAGAAGGGAGAGGAATCTGGGAAACCTGGGTTGCTTATCAAATTGGACCTCGCAGACCTCTCGTGTTGCTCGGAAGGAGAGGGCTTCGGTACAAGGAATAAGACCACAAACTGACAACATCGACAGTCAATGACAGACTCAATTGCACGGACGACTCAAATGGAGTGTCAAGGGAAACCGTGGCGTGTGGTGAGGTATCTGAAGTACACGCCTCTACATCGGAGTTGAGCCTGGAGGTACAGTCAAGACGACCTATGGAATCGTTAGCTAAAATCATACCATTTCTGGGGAGGAGGGAGGCGAAGGAGAATGCAGAAGATTTTCTGGGTGACGTAGAGTTTGTTGCGGAACAAGTGACTACCTCGGGGCACCAGATGACAAGATGTTGATAAGACTGTTCAGACAGCACTTTGAAGATAAGGCATTAGACTTTTGGCTCGAAATGAACTCGGAAGACAAGAAGGAGTGGAGAATGGCGAAAGGTGTGTGTATGTAAACGCTTGACTAATTCTTGAGGTTATGCTGTCTCCTGACCAAGCCGGCCTAGCCTCTCTATACTAACTTACTTCTGATATGTATGTATGCATGTGTCTCTGTTTCCTTACGATGCTGCACTAGGTAGTAAGGAGTGCGTGGAGTAGCTAGTAGTACCTTTAATCTGAGCTGGGAGAGCCTATGGTAGTGAATCCAAGAACTGGGAGTGCTTAGGTAGTGACGCCAGGGCTGGAAGCGCGTGGATTAGCAGAGTGGAGCTACTGAAGATACCTGAGTGGACTGGTGCTAACCTGGTGCCGAACCGGCAAAGCCTCGGTGAGTGCCGCGTGTACTGGAAGTTGTATAGGGTGCCGTGCAGTGAAGAATGCTGTGCACTGAAGGATGCCCTGTGAACTGAAGGGCGCCAGGTGTGCTCATTCCCTATAGATACCTAGATTGCCTAAGTACAGTGAAGTCCCGTTTAAGAATTCCCCTCGGGACCGGCCGGGATAACGGGAGGTCCCTTATATCGGGATATAACAAACGTCTTGTTGAGAATATTGACACCCCTGAATATAATACAGTAAAAAAGTATAGATATAAAATGAAGAAATGTCCGAGCGAGGCCCCCAAAAATCAATAATTATTGTTTGCTCGCGCCATGCCTTGTAACTCCTCAATATCCTGCTTTCCTCTATATAGAAGAGTCTCTAGCTGCTCGCTTTTTTGTGCACTCATTCCATTTCCCACTGCGAACTCGTTCTTCTAAGGGCTCATTTTTGTTCAACTGTGTAGGTATGTTGGTAGATGCCGCTCGTGGCTAAGGCTTATTTGAAATTTGCTGATAGTCTTAGGTGCGTATTTTGTATTGAACCACTGGTTGATCTCTTGATAGCTATGGCCAGGACGTAGTGTACGTTGATTGCGGATATCATCTCGCTCCTTTTGATTCCATGCCTGGCGAGTTTGAATCTCCTTGTGTGGCATAGTCGGCTTGGGTATAGAGGACTTGTAGGAGAGTAACAAAATGACAAATGATCAGAATTGACGGGGTATAGATGTGTAAAATAAGACCTGAAATGTTGCAGTTGGATGTGTACTAGTGATAAAACAATTCGCACAATGTGGTTCCTACTCCGGGGGAATATCTGTTGCTCAACTCGTTTTAAGATACTAACGGTTTTATATGTACTATTAAGCAAATAATTAAGAAACCTGCTAGTAACGAGGGTTTCGTCTCATGCGGTTTCTTATTTTCCCATCCAAATTCCGGCCGGACCGGAGCAATGATTCTTATAACAGGACTTCATTGTATATGTTGGGTATGCTGGGTATAGTGAAGCGCGTGAATTGTACCTAGTGTTAATATGCGGGTAATCTGGTTGATACACATGTAACAAGAGGCTGCATGATGTCTATTTCAAAACGAACAAAAAATGTCCCTTGTGTTAGGTTCAGGTGTAGGTAGTGTATAGGCTCTTCCGGTACTCCGTACAAGCAACACATTTGGAAGGAACTACGTCCCTTCAGGGTTACGCTAGAGGAGGGATATCGGGCTTGGCAATACACTAAGGAATAAGGGATAAAAGCTCACAGTGTACAAGGAAATAGAGATCACACGTTGAGAGAACTGCAGAGCTTCCAGGTTTGAGCCCGATCTGTGTTCACTTCTTTTTCAAAAACTCTGTGGCTCTCTCTCTCTCTCTCTTTTTTATTTCTTCGTTTTCGTGACCAATATGTCTACCGAAAGGACAGTGAATGATTCAAATTATCATGAATGGAAGGATGATATAAAGATGATTCTGATCATCAAAGGCTACTGGCGAGTACTGCAGAGTGAACGCCCCCCTCGACAAGGGAAGAAGACCTAGAAAACTGGCAGAGCTTCAAGAACAGTGTCTTGCAGTAATACACTTATCGTGTGAACGAGACCAGAAACACCTAATCTCCGAAGCCGAAACGGGTCATGATGCCTGGCAAACCTTACCCGATACCTACGCCTCAAACGATATATCCAACGTAATGAGAATCGAGGAGATGTTTGGGAAAGCCAAGAAGACAAATGAACAAACCATGGGTCAATGGATTGCTCATGTAAAGAATCTCGCAAATCAACCCAGGGAAGTCAAAATTTGACGTAAGTATGGCAGCCAAATCTAGGTAAGCGATATTTAAATATTAACCACCTTGTCCATGTATCCGCAGATTATAGATACATGTACTACAGCCACCGCAACCTGCTTTTCTGTATTCCCCAAGGTGCTGCCTTCTACCATTACCGTACCACGAGACATTTACACGCGCCATGACAAAGAACCGGCGCAAGCCAGCTGCAAGTAGTGGAGTTCGGCCGCGAGTGGGAAGCGAATTTCCCGAAAAGGCAGCAGATGTGGACACTATTTATTCACAACACCTGTGGCTGTCGAGCCAACTGCCTAATTGGGGAATCCCAGAAGCTGTGTCACTGGGCGCTGTCCCCCTCTCTCATCCAACAGTCTCTCATCCAACACTCTCTCACCCAACACTCTCTCACCCAACATACGGGATCAGCTTCATTACACAAAATCTTTTCACATTTCTATCGTGTCAGTTGCTGCATCCGACATGACTATGCCTTCGCCACCACCGGATAAGTGGTGTGGAGTATACACCATGCTGGCAACAGCCGCCTTTATGCGGTACTCCGGCTATGTGATGGACTGGCTGGAAGGGATGGTATTGTTGGCAGCACAGAAACTCGGCCTGATCCCGACCAACTACACCGCCTTCCACTGCTCCACCCAGCACCCCGCCGCCCGTCCAACAGCATCGCGGCAGCGGACTGCAGCTTGAAATCAGGATGGATAGGGAAAAAATCCTGAAGGAAGGGAAGGAATCCAGAGGGAAAGGGAAGGAATCAGGGGGAAAGGGAAGAAATCCAGGAGGAAAGGAAAGGAATCCGGCAGGAAAGGGAAAAAAATCTTGAAGGAAAGGGAAGGATTCCAGAGGGAAAGGGAAGACATTCGGGAGGAAAGGAAAGGATCCGGCGGGAAAGGGAACGAATGCAGCAACAGGGGGAAGAAATATGGAAAGAGATTAGGGAGGAGGTGAAATTTATCAGGAGGGAGGAAGAAGAGATCTGGAAAGAGAAGGAAGGGATGAGGAGGGAGAGCGAAGAGATCTGGAAAGAGAGGGAGGATATCCGGAGGAAGAGGGAAAAAATCCGGAAAAAATCCGGAAAAAATCCGGAAGGAGAGAAAAGGGACCCAGAAACAGGGTTGAATAGGTAATATCGCCAGGTGATATTTGGGTTGGGATGGCAATCCGGCAGCTAACATACCGGCCTAATGGGCCTACAGGCTAGAGCCCAGGGGTTAGGTGATGGTGTTGTTGTTCGATTCATGTCAAGTACATAATGTTAAAATGCCGTTCATTCCGCCCATACACTTGCTATACTTCGTGACATACTTCACATGCTATACTGCACATGCGTTTCATGACGTGCTTCACACATATGGCGTGCCTCTCATCCTTCTTCAGATGTGTGTTCATACACGTATATAGTATATCTCGTTCATTCCCTTCACGACAATCATATGCATTCACTGCCTCATACAGTGAAGTCCCGTTATAAGAAGCCCCCTCGAGACCGGGCGGGAGTTTCTTATATCGGGATATGTAAATAAAAAATTTAGAAATGTCCGAGCGAGGCCCAAAAAAAATCAGTAATTGTTGTTTGCTGTTCTCTGCCTCGCGCCATCCCTTGTAACCCCTCAATATCCTGCTTTCCTCTATATAGAAGAGACTCTAACTGCTTCCTTTCTGCGTACATCATTCCATTTCCCACTGCGAACTCGTGCTGCTATTGGCTGAATTTTGTTCAACTGTGTACGTATGTATGCTGGTAGATGCCGCGCTTTAGACTAACGCTTATCTGAGGTTTTCTGATAGTCTTAGGTGCGTATTCACTGGTTGATCACTTGATAGCTATGGCCAGGATCCCGCGCCTTTTGACTCCATGCCTGGCGAGTATGAATCTCCTTGTGTGGCAAAGTCGGCTTGAGTATAGAGGACTTGTAGGAGAGTAACAAAATGACAAATGATCAGAATTGACGGGGTATATATATGTAAAATAAGACCTGAAATGTTGCAGTTGGATGTGTACTAGTGATAAAACAATTCGCACAATGTGGTTCCTACTGCGGAGTAATATCTGCAGCTCAACTCGTTTTAAAGAAACTCACGGTTACTAAAAAAATAATTAAGGGACCTGCTAGTAACGAGGGCTTCTTATTTTCCCATACAAATGCTGGCCGGACCGGAGCACTGTTTCTTATAGCGGGAGGTTTCTTATAACGGGGGTTGATTATAACGTGACTTCACTTGTACAGGCCTTGTGGATGTTAGCGTGGTGCAGGGGCTACCAAGATGGGACTAGTGAAATCTCCAAATAGGTAGTCTATTCTGTGTGGTACCAGAAATGGTAGGGTGGCTACGGAAGCATATTAAGCCAAGGTATAGAGCTATAGCATACCTCCATATTGGAGCGCATAGAGCAGTTATACTTGTATGACTAGAACCTAGGTATGTACAGTATGTTAAACTTAGAGAACAGGAAGCGCGTAACGTCAAGGTCCTGAAGCATGCGACAGAAAGCAAGCATGCGGCCATCAGAAACATGCAACACTAGAGGTCGTAGAGAGTAATAGCTAGTACTACGATACAAAAATAGTTGAGGCGTCCTGACGTAGATTTATTTCTACTGATATGTCAGGACGCATATGAGAGGTAATAAGAGAGTTGTGACGAGATGGGACGTAGTTGAGGCGTCCTGATGCAGATTTTTTTCTGCTAATATAGCAGGACGTACTATCAGAAGATAAAAAAATGTTGTGACGCACAGGACGGCCCCAAAGTTTTCGGTGCAGATTTTTTTTGCAGATGTAACTGGCTTGTAGAGTTCATCTCCCACAGTGTGCCGTCTAAGGATTCTTCAATCAAAGCTCGACCGCATCATGGAGTGCGAAACTTTCAGGTCAGCCTTTAAGGAACTATGTGCGGAGCTCTGAGAGCCAAGTAGAGAAAAGCCGGCAGGAGATTCGTGAGTGGTTCTGGAAGCATGAGCATGCTTATCCATGGAAGATTTTCCACTCTATGAGGATCAAAACTGAAAATACGGATTACCCCACCTCTATTGCTGTTTCATACCTCGCATACCTTCGACGGTCGAACATCAAGCATTCATATGTCATTAGAGGGAAGTTTTAGATTGGCAATTGCTTTAACTTTCTGCCCTCTTCTGTATTCACCTTTCTTGCCCTTTTTCTTTTGTTTCTTAGCTTAGAATAGGATTGGAATACGGCATAGTGGAACACAAAAGTTGGCGGTATTTAGGAGCTTAAACAACATATTCAGTTCAATGGTTTAGGTGCTAGGATAAAAAAGCAAGATAACAGCATGGTCGCAATGAGAACAACGAATAGCAGTTCTGACTTTAGGATAAGTTAGTCTAATTGCACAACCTCCCATAAAGGTGTGGCTTTTTAAAGACCGCAGAGAGTGCAGAAAGTACAGAAAACCGCAGAAATCAGGTTGAATACCCTTTATTGTCCATCAGAGTACTTACCGGTATATTGATCGCTTCAACTGACTTGAATACAAAAAATGGGCCGATTCAGGGGTCCTGTTTTGATCTTTTCACCAAGATCTGAATGTAAGCAAGTTGATCCTATTACCCCTATTATACAGCCGGCTCAAAGTAACCCATTGATGTACCAGCATCAAGATCTAGTCAAGACGATCCGACACGATGCACCATACCTGGTAACTGGTACGCCATCAACCTGATTATAGCTGGGTACAGGGCCCACCACACTTGGGATGAGTGACTTGCAACCAGCCTATGTTGTGTTCCCACCAGTTTCCCTACAAAAGAAAGAAAAAAAAGAATGTGCCAACGCATACAAATGGACATGATCCTTGGGTTTTGCTTGGGATAAACCCCGTACTGCTACTGGGAAACGAACAGCAACGGTAAAGAGGTGGGGGGGGGGGGGGGGCTGTGTTACAATGATATGATGTTATCTCGGGGTAGGATATCCACGCTGTCGTGTACATTTATGGAGGTTTGTTTAGGTTTGTACGAAGCTACTTGGGTACTTTGTGTATGAGTACTGTTGTTACCCTGAATCTCGTCTTGTGCCAACTGACTAACTACCATCTTTATTTTCCCAACTTGAAAACTGAACGAAAAGTGAATGGCTTTGGTATCTTTGAAGATTTAAGATTTGTGTGTTTTTCATACGACTCCGAGTGAGAGGAATCTGAGAAGCGCTCACAAACTCACATCGTTCAAGATCTCTCGCACTCTCCCCACGCTTCATCCTTCTATTTATTTCTATATAGTCAGAACTTCATTGAGTAGTGGTATAATTTAATTCTAACATGCAGACCTAAGTCGAGCACCAGGTCCATCTAAACCGTACAAACAGACATCTTATCCCAATCCCCATCCTCATCCTCACCAAACTCCTCACCATCCTCCGACCAACCGCTCGGAGAGCATGCAGATATACAGGCGCCAACATCACTACAAACATCCCAACCCAATTCCTCGACACATCTCCTTCTCTTCCCATCCCACACGCCAACCGCATCATCCACCAGCTTTGCCCACGCATCTCTCGCCGGGGGAAGCATCTGCATGCTCAGCTCATCACACCCATCATCCTCATCCTCTCCTTTATGCCCCTCCGTCCACCATGGGATGCCCCCCATTTTAATCTCCCATTCATCAACTTCCATTCCATTCTTCTCCAAAATCCCATCTTCAACCTCCCCCTTGGTATAATTCGCCTTCCGGGCCTTCTGGTTCATCTGCCTCCGCTCCCGCTTACATCCCGGACATGCACAATGGTTCCCCCAGACTAAACCCGCTGCAATCCTACTAGCAGTATATATGCGTCTGCGCTGGCCCCGAGCAGTTAGGAGATTAATAGGGATGTTTGGGTGGAGGAGCTCGTTGTAGATTCCGGAGGATTCCCAGGCGGAGAGCTCGGAAACAAGGGTGGTCGTAGGGAGGGTGAGAGCGTGGGAGAAGGGGATAGGTTTGGGGAAGGCGCGGGTGGGGAGGTTGGTTGTGTAGTATTTTTTCAAGTGGGTACGGTGACGGAGGGGGGCGAGGGAGGGGGTGCGAAGGTCGAGGGTAGTGGAGGTGAGTGGGAGGAAGTCGTCGGCGGTATTGGGGTCCATGGTGATGAGCAGCTGGGAGTGCTAACAGTTGCTGGGGGGGGTTTCCACTGAATAGAGAGGTGTCTCGATGTTGATGGTGGGCACCGGACGTGCAGGCTAAGCGCGTTAAGTATTCTTGGGATTAGGTATCTCCAGGATGACTTTCTTCGTCGATTACCTAGCGAAAGGAACCGGAGAACGAATTTGAAGTTTGGGGGGAGGAAAGGAGCGATTGCGATGTATTGTGCACAGCACGCGCTATACTCTTGCTCCGCGGGGCTTGGAGTCTGCTCCTGTGGAAGTGGGAATTCGAGCGAAGAGGATAGGAGCAGG
Source organism: Terfezia boudieri ATCC MYA-4762 (assembly GCA_003788615.2). Lineage (NCBI taxonomy): Eukaryota > Fungi > Ascomycota > Pezizomycetes > Pezizales > Pezizaceae > Terfezia > Terfezia boudieri. The sequence goes on along the minus strand of ML121528.1, from coordinate 782,910 downwards.
CAGTGGGTACTTATATACCGCGATGCTTGGTACATATCCCGGGTCCCCTTGCAATTGTCACCGAAGTGGTGGCAATGACCGCGGCATCATCGGTGGCAGTTCCGTATGTGATAGGGCTGCATGGGCTGCGCGCATGTACAAGGCTTAGGTTACTACAGTAGGTTACCCTCAACGCCAGGGTTAGGGGCTGGTGGCCTAAGCTGACGGTACCTAATATGTGTCACACTTCGACTCATAAGGATAATTTTAGTTTCTCCGGGAGCGAGATCTGGATCTGGATCGGCGCTGCTGCATACTGTGCATGCAATCATCATCATCTTGCATGCACAGTATGTACCTATTCTATGTATGTGCGACAACAATGCGCAGCCGCATCATTCCTGTCTCCCGGGAAGCTGAAAAGGAGCTTGAGTCATATGTACATAGCTACCTGCTATACACGTCCTATGGATTATTTCAAGGGAGGATAGGAGGTGACCGGGGAGGATAGGCGGTGACCGCGGTGGATACACCCAAATCCTTTGGATTATCCATCTAGGCCTACCCACAGAAATTGGATACCTCCTGCACCTGTTACATCTGTTTTATAGATAGCCCTTGCTTCATTCATCTGTCCATTCATTGGCTACCTATAAATTTGCACCCCTCTCCCTTTCCTATCTCCGCGGTATCAAGTTCCAGGTTCAAGTTTCTCTCCTGCACGTATTGATCTCACACGTCTACCACCATATCTTATCTTTCAAATATACCCACCAACCATGACAGCCACCACCATCATCGTTCCCATCCACCCCGACGACCAATCCCACGACCTCCGCGCCCCCAACATCCCAAAGAAGCGTTTCAAGTGCCACCTCTTCCGGTACGGCTACATCCGCCGCGCCGGCCGACACACTCGGCCCTCCTTTCACGAGGTAGCCCCCTCCTCTGTCCCTCTATTATATCCAACTAACATCTCCACAGACCGTCACCAACCCAACCCACCCCGCCTAACCCCGCACGCACCCACCCACCTCCTCCCTCCCCGCAAAACAACACCTCCACACCCTCACTACCGACAACTGGCGCTGAATATCCTACGCCTGTTCATGCTGCTACCTCCCCGAACCCCGGCGGCTGGCCCTACACAGACATGAGCTCCACGTCACGGCGAAACTCCTCTCTCCGCGCCGCATTAACCCCAGAATCGAGGCGCTGGGGAAGTATATCTGTTATATCTGTCGGCTCCGACCTCCGCCCCCAGGAGTGCTGGGACGCTGATAATGGAATGCGAGTATGCGAGCGGGCTTTCAGACAGGGGGAGGAGGGTGGATATCTGAGCTCAGAGAAGGTCTGGGGGAAGGGAGACGGGAGGTGGGATGTGTTGGTGGATGAGGTGGTGGGGAGGTGGGAGGGGCAGGGGGAGGAGGAGAAGGGTATTGGAGAGGGGTCGGGCTGGGAGCTTTTTGATGAGGTGGGGAGTGAGGCGGGGGAGTTGGTGGATGTGGATTGGGACGGGATTCTCTCGCCTTCGTCGTCGGGGGAAGTGGAGATAGATGGGGATGCGGATGAACGTGGAACTGTTGCCTCGGAGTGGACCGAGTGCGGGACTGAATTCTAGTTTTATGAGAAGATAGAGGGGTGTGTTAGTATTTGTGGGGAAGATTTCCTTGGCGACTGGTCTAGGTGTTGGAATCGCTTGGAATCACCATTTAGGTATCATGTATTATGTATAAGGCGTTTTGGGGATTTTTATTTAAAACACAATATACATGCAGGGAGAGCTTTTAGTCGGTATTTATAATAATACTGTGATAAGGTGCCTGCTATAATTGCTCAGGGGGATTATTTAACCTCAAAATACGGAGCGTCCTGCTTGGCTTACATGCTTATTGTATAAATCTTTTAATATTCGGGCAGCAAAGGGCAAGATCAGGGTAAGCCTTGAAATCATAACAAAACCAGCAGCCAACCAAACTAGGTACCAATGAGATTGAATCGGCCAGTCTCAATGCAATCACGGTTGCAGTATTTTTAAAGAGAGTCTATTATAATGGGGGAAGTCCTCCCGAATTGTATTCATAAAAATAGTACAAAAAAAGGGACAAAACTTCCTGAGATCCTGCCACAGGCCTTACTTACCTGCCATCATCAGCTGGATTAATAATGGCTATTTAAAGTATTTAAAGTCTATGGATTAGTCACAGTATTGATATATATCATAGCACATTTCTATCTCCCCGTAACTACATACCCCGCAACTCGTCTGCCATTCAGATGTAAAATATTTGGAGCTTATCTCATCCTGCCATACCGTAGGAGCGGCTCTTCTAGACTATCTTTACACCACGCCCAACCCCCGAAATTTCCCGCCCTGTTTTCGTATAAATACCCCTCTTCGCCCCCCTCCCGACTTTCTTCATTTCTTCATTTCTCTCCACGGCTTAAGTCCTTTTATCGCTCCAAGGGACAACCACCAAGTCGGCAGCGGGTCAAGACTAGGTTGTGGACTGATATAGTTAGAGAGGTTGCTGAGAATCTGAGAAGAGGGAGAATTTCGAAAGCTAGCAGTTCGGCAAAGTGGTCATGATCCCGAAACCAGGCAAGGATCACGGAAAAAACGAAGGGGTGGAGAGGGAAGCTCGGAGAAGCGGCTTTAAGGACAGTGACTAGGGCTCAAAAGCGCATGGCCAAAGGAGGGGGCGGTAGGCTGGGCCTTTTGGGACATCAAGGGGGATTTCAAAATGTAAGGGAAGAGGATGTTATACGGGAGTCAGAAAAGTCGGAGGAGGGAATGAGATGGATTCCCAGGGTTAAAGAATTTATTCGCACAAGGGAATTCGAGCTGGAATGGGACGGGGAAGTTAGAAGGAGGGGCAAAACTCGGGATCACCACCAGAATCACCACTCTCACCAGTAATTTTCCTAATCTGGATAGCCCCAATCATTCGGAAAATGGAGCAGGAACTCAGGGGAGTAGTGAGCTGGGCGAATATTGAGTTCCCATCATACCTAGATGACCTCCACTGAATATATGTTTCTGGGACAGGATTCAGGCAGGTTATAGATATGAACCTGCTCTTGGTAAGAGCGGATGAGGTTGTAAACAGGGTGGCAAGGGAGAACCACCTAGAGCATTGGAAAAGCCTTAAAGAAAAGGCACTAAAAAATGCTAGGGCAACTGAACTGTCTGAAGAACGCCAATTGGGGTATGTGTGCCAACAGCTGGAGGGTAGCATACATAAGTATGATCTCGATGGTTGCTCTGTGGGGAGCAGAATTAGGGTGGAGGGGACACAATACTGGGAAGAAAATTCGAGAAGCTGCAATATCAAGCTCTCAAGAAGTACGTGAATATAACGCATGGCTCGAGAAGAGAGCTGGTCAGCCAGATCGTGGAGGGGGGATCTCCAACGGTGGTGTTAGATGCCCCCCAAAGCAAGATTAATGGGGAAGATAATGATGAACTCAGAGGCTTTAGGAGACCTGGTTTTTGAAGATGAGGGCGTCGAGGGGAGAAATATGAAGGACGGAAGGGGATGGGATGACTTCAGTGAACCTTTTGCCTCTAGACCTAAGGATGAGTTCACCTCGCTTTTGTCAGCAATTGCAAGCAAAGCGGGACTCCTGAAAGAGGAGGAATACGAGAGGCTAAGCTTCAGAGGTAGGGCGGAGAGGATGAACATCCTGATCATAGACGTTGGTCTATCGAGGGATTCCAAGCCAGAGGCCTGGCAGAAGAGATAGAGGCGATTAAAGACGATGCAGCAGTGGTATATACGGATGGAAGTATGAGCGAGGAAGGCCGGGTAGGAGGGGGCTGGTGTTCTAGCGGAGGAAAAGTGAAGGGGAAAATTGGAATCGGAAGGATGATGGCGATGGTTTGGGTTGGGAAGGTGGTGAGGGTCAAGGGGGCTTTAGAGAAGGCCAACGAAGAATGTAAGCTCCACATCCTATCGGACTCGTTAGCTGCAATCCGGAAGGCTGGCAGGACGGGCAAAGCCAGGACGGGCAAAGCCAGGACCGCAGATCTGAAGGGGTTCTTGAATTAATAAGGCAGAGGCAGGCAGAGGGTGGAAAAGAAGCTGTACGACTCGGGTGGGTCAAGGCCCACGTAGGAATCGCAGGCAACGAGCAGGCGGACTCCTTAGCGAAGGAGGGGGCGGAAGAGCTGGACCCAGAGGACCCTCGAATTACGAGGGAGGGCTGAGGCAGGAGTGGAAGAAGAAGCTAGAAGAAGGGAGGGACAGGGAGGGGTAGGATTGTGAGGTGGGAAAGGGAATTATGTACACTGCAGGACAGGGAAGGGCAAGCTTTAAGCCTGGCGAGCCAAACTGGACAATGACATTGACCCGATATGCCGCACTTGCGGACGATACGCAGAGACAGGTAGGCACGTAGCCCTAGTCTGCCCTCGCGGAGAAGAAATCGGCAGAAGATGGGGCAACTGCGAGGAAATGGATGAGCGGGGAAGGTGGCTTAAGAGGGTGAAGGACGGGAGGGGAGAATTTGCGCAGGACGTTCTTCTCGAACCTGAATCTTGCCTGAGAGGGGAGGTTTTATGCTTTTCCTTTGTGGTAAGGGAATGGCCGGTAGGGGCGTGGTGGTGGATGCTATACTCATATAGGAGAGGGAGGCCAGATAGTGGGCGTGGGGGAGAAGGCAGGGGTTATTTCTGTATAGCTTTCTTTGGCTCGAGAGGCAGGACGGTTACGTAGCCCGTTGTTCCGTGGGTGTAACGAGTCTTATGAGATGAGGGAAAGGGACCGTCTCGTAGCCTTAGGCTCCACAGACGTATAGACATCAAAACAAAACAAAAAAAAGTAAAGCACTTTTATACTTATTCTCAGCTTTACTTCTTTTTTTCTTATATATACCCTGCCATTGCTTTTGTAGTTTATACCTTTCGCTTTTTTGTTTATACCTTTTGCATACTTTGGCGCTTTTTAGTTCTCTTTGAATGTTTCGTTGAATACTCCTTGATGACAAGAGGTCTCTTAAGGGTACGCTTAGGAGAATGAGTCGTCCTGGAATCCCTTAAAAAGGCTTAAGGGAATCTTGTTAGCGGTTACGAGGCTATTTCTAGGGTTACGGGGAATTGCGGAGAATCATGAAGGTAGTCTGGTGGGTAGAACCTTACATGGGAAAGTTTGCTTGAGACTACTGGTGAAGCCGCAAAGAAGTTTTGTTTTTCTTCGTTTTTTATTTTTATTTTTTTATTTTTAAATAATACTTCAAGTAAATTAGAAGCATCTATAGAATCAGGTTTACATTATAGTGCATCAAGATTTTCATGTGTCTAGCACATATAGTAGATATGACAGTCTTCAAACTGGTAGGGGTGTGTACGTCCCTATTTACCTCCTTGTAGCTTATGTGGGTTACCCTCAACCAATAACAAGGATACCTGGCATACCCAGGCACCTCTTACTCAAAGGAATCGTGACTACCTTCGACAAACTCCCCCATGATATTGAATAAATCAACATTATCTATACCCACAAAACCTCTCTTACTGCACATCACTCCACCCATGGCCATACCCTCGGATAGTTAACCTATGTACCCAGCCCGACGTAGCCTATGCTCTGGGGCTAAATGAAATGTTAATATATCTCTCACGCTTCTGCAGGCGAAGTAAGTGACGAAGGAGACGAATAGCAGTCACCTGCAACTCTAGGGAATTCGATACGAAGCTCCGACTCCACATTCCGGCCACAAAAGCCACCTCGGGTGAGAGGTTGCGGGGAGGTTATGGCCATTGAACAACCGAAACCAGAGCCTCCCGCCTGTGCAGAGCACACCACCACACTACCACGAGCCCAACAGCTATCGCCAGGATCCACCCCCAACTCTGACGCGCCTGGCAGGAGGAAGAGTTTCTGGCTGTATTCGGCACTCCTAAACGCTCATGCAACCCGGGCCCCCCTAGTATTGTTCCTCATAACTCCCCATTGGTAATTCCTTTACCTAGCTCATTTCTACCGTACAGGAGTGCCTATTCTAGAGCCTGTTTACTCCTATTGGCACTGGCAACAATCGCAAAAAGTAATTCTGGGATTTTCGTCACTAGTCTCTGGCAGTACAGCAAACAAATATATTACTTGAAAAGTTGAAATAACCGTTGCACTTCAAGGAGATAAACCTCAACTAGATGCTAGAAGCGCTGAACTAAGCGACAAGGAGGTTGGACGTTGGGGCGCAGAGTGTGGATATGGCGGGACCGGAGCTTGATACAATTGAGGAACGCGGAACAGGTATAGCTCACTGCCCGGAGGCTCTCTCTTCTGCCTTCCAGAATTGAGGCATACTACAACAATATCGAGATAGTGCTCTTGGTTGGAGAAGCTGCTAAGCCAGAAGACGAGGAAACCTTGAAAACACCAACACATTCTCCTCCCTAAGAAAGGAGAAAATTACAAGCCAAAGTCGGAGGAAGATATGGAACTAATACAAAATTTCAAGACAGCAGCTAATCTCTCCGATGTCCACCAAATGCAACCAAACGACAACTCCTCTAGCACCCTGATCGCATCAGCGAAACGCTGCAATAAACCTTCCCGCCACAACCCCTACCGATCTTCAGGTATCAAAGAGGGCCTTCGGTTAATGTCACCATTGAGGGGCCATCAATAATTATGATCCTCAATTAAAATCTTATTTGCTGTACTCAGAATGGGAGACTTACGACAACAGCAAAACTTCCAAAATTCTACCTAGACCACCATTATAATAATGCTTGCCTTAGCCAGTTCACTCCATATGATCTCTTTCCTTCTCAGAGAGCCTTACTACGGACTTGGTTCAATTTTTGGTAGAGCATGCTGTTAAGAGATTATCCCGCAATACACTACCCAGCGAGGAGTATTTCAGAAAGCATAGAGTTGCATCTAGATTCTATAAGTGGTATTTGTAAAAAAGTGTTATCTTCCGTGCGTCTCAACTTTTTCGAGCATTGCTCTCGGCAATTTCATATTTGTGCCAACCAAACTAATTTTGTGCCTTCTCCCAGATCTGTGCTCAGTTCTGGATCTTGAGGAGCATATGCAACATGCATAAGCAGTGCTGCCACTCGCATGACGAAACTAACCAAAGTGATATCATAATTACCGCATTGTCTAAGCAATGTGGTTTGCATAGTTTCATATTTTCATTCTCAAATGATGCAGTACTCAAAATGGTTAGTCTCGAGAATAAAAATGGTTGTCTGCTTGATACCAGAAATGGTTAGGGGCTCGTGTAACTTCCCAAAACGGCAACCATCCAAACTCAAGGGAAAAATAGGGCGTCTTAATTGGAGAGTAGGTACCTGTTTGGTGCTGCGTAGGAAGATCTCTAATTTTTGGAAGGAACCAGAGGAGAAATCTTGACTGGACAAAGAGCTGCGGGAGCATGTACGGGATGCAGGTTCTAATTATCAATGAAGGCGCCGCAGCGTCAAGTGGCATGAGAACAGCAGTCTACGTTTTCCTCGTTGCCAGGAAAAAGCAGATCTTATCAAGCGTTTGCATAAGAGGCTACTTAGGCTCTGGTCTGCTGGAGGCCATAGAAAGCTTTCGAGGCAAACTTCCTCAAGTTTTGAACCTTCTCCTGCATTCTCATCCTTTTCCTCCTACCCGCCGTTACCCTCCTCCTCACCGTGCTTCTCCTCCTCCCTCTCTCCGTCTCCGCCGGCTACGAGAATTCGCTTCGTATACGAGGACTTTGGAGGATTTCGCCAAATCAACAGCAAATCTTCAATTGGGGGAGTGTACATTTTGTGAGGAGGCAGGAATTGGGACAAAGATTCTAGCAGTAGGAGATGCAAGGATAGCGGTTTGCTCTTTCTTAGTCAGGCACCCATAAGTTCTCAGCTGAAAACGACATGTCCCCAGGGCAAATACCACCTGAATTGGATAGGTTAGGGATGCCGACACCTATGGAGGCTATGATGTTAGCTCTCGTATATTCGTATATTCGGTAATACGAGGATATAAAGTTCGGGATTTGGGCCAATATAAAGGTGGGAAGATCCATGTCATCAACTTCCAAAAGGATCCAACCGAACTCTTCCATATCATCCCTCGCTTACCACCTGGACTGCCACTCATGGTTCTACATGCACGGGATGGGCCGACCAACAACGCTCCGGAACAAGAAATATTGAAAGATTTCGAGATCAACATTTCCAGTGTCAGGGCTTGGATGAGGTATCTTTGCAATCACAACCGTTAGATCCGAGACGTGGTGCAGGATGTTACGCATATTCCTAGGGATCGTTGCCAAATCAGACCTATGCGGCCTCAGTTGCCTTGTATATGTTTCAAATGCCCTCCGAGGGATCCTACGGTAATCGGAGGCGGTGTCGTAAAAATTTTACGATTTTGATATCATGTATGAAATTATAATATTCCTCTGTAAATCAGACCTATAGGGTTGCAGACCAATTTCAGAACAATCTCCAAACCAATTTCTGCATTTGCTAGATCTCTCTATAAAGATAGCTGCCTCTGCGCCGTGGGAGCCAGTTCTATCTCGCACGCACCCGCTTCCATGCGAGGACATTAAAATTTTTGATTTCGTTGACTAGAAAAAAGTTCTATGGGTGGAATTGAGAGAGAGTTAGGAATGGGGTAAGGCGGAGCAGCGTCAAGTGAGGGACTTAAAGTATGTACAGTATATACCAGTACCAAAGTACCAACTGTCATAATCATATGATGGCATAACTGCACTGGGAGCACCTGATGATGTTGTAGAATACTGTTGGCTTTCCATATAGCAACTCCAGACTAAGGATTGCATATATAAGCTTTGACCAGTCACCAAGGATTTGTTCTTTTTCAGGTTGTTGATTTGAATAACTTGTACTATGAAAGATATTCAAACTCCCAAGTAGCGTAATGTCGGATTGGAAATTCTCTTTGTGGGTGTATCTATTTCGTTTGATTGAAGCTGCCTTGATTCAGGCCTTGGGGCAGGTGGTTTAGATAGATAGATCAACAAACTAAACCTACGTTCCATTGTACATGCGGAATAAAATTTCGGTATAAGCATGTACAAGCAAACGAACAAATACATACAGATAAACATATAAAAACACGTACAGACAAACAGCTGCGATTAGCATGATTGCAATCTTGAGCAGTAGTATTTTGGCAGCAGTATAAATTGCGGTCTGTATCCCCCCCTCTACATCTTTTGATCACAGATATCCCTTCACTTTAGTCCTGCTCCACGCCAAAGACACCCACTCTAACTTTACGGTCGAATCTGCTACCTTCATCAAGTTATTCATATACCACTCTAGCTATGTTCTCCCGGTGCCTCCAGCTGCAGCGGCAGCTGAATCTAGGAAGGAAGGCCATCAATATGGTAAGAAAGCAAAGTAACGTGCCTTATGAAGATAACATCAAACTACTCAAGGGTGTTATTGAAGGACAGAAGGCATGTACCCAAAGTTACGGTATGATTTCCTCTCTGATAGCAACTAATGAGTGAAAAATAGAAGGACCTTATGAAGCATAATGAAGACAAAATCAAAATACTGGAGAGTATTATTGAAGATAAGAAGGCGGATATTGAACGGCACAGGGCATGTACCCACAGTTACAGTATGATTTTCCTCTCTGGTAACTAACGAGTGTAAAATAGAAGTACTTTGATAAGATATATGAACTATTCCAGTGTGTTGAGAAGGCATGTACTCAAAGTTACAATATGATTTCCTCTTTGATGGTAGCTAATGAGTGAAAGTACAGCTTACGATTGCAGTATCATTCTCTTGCCTGCACTTGCATTGGAAGTTGTTGTGAAATGAAGCTAATCCCACCGTTGCGGAGCAGGATATTCAAGACAAGTGCCTTCGTGAATCGAGGATCTTGCATTGCCGTGGTGTTCTGGGTAAGTAAAATACTACTTGATAATTTTATATGACCTAAACTAAACTGGCTTGTAGAGTACATCGCCAACACCGGTTGCACTGGAGATCGTGAAGGTGTGCAACCAAAGCTCAATCGCATTGCGGACCGTGAATCTTTCAGGTCAACGTTGAAAGAGCTATGTGCGGAGTTGAAGATCTCTGAGGGCACCGTAGAGCAAAGCCGGCAGACTATTTATGAGTGGTTCTGCAAGTATGCTCATACAGGGGAGGGTTTTAACTGCCTGACGATCAATACTGGTAACACAGATTACCCCACCTCTATTGCTGTTTCATACCTCGCATACCTTCGAGAGTTGAAGATCAAGCATTCATATGTCATTGGAGAGAAAGTTTTGAAGTGGCCATCGCCTTAACTTTCTGTCCTCTTCTGTGTTCACCTTGCCTGCCCTTTTTCATTTGTTTCTTAAGAAAGGATTGGAATATGGCATAGTGGAACACAAAAGTTGAGGGTAATTGAGAGTTGTAGACAACATACCCAGTAAAATGGCTTGGGTGCTAGGATAGGATAGCAGTAGTCTGGTTGGGATAGCATTTCTGAATTTAATATAGTGATTTTGGATTAGGATAAGTTTTAGTTAGTCTGATTGGACAACATTTTGGAAAGACTGCAGAAAGTGCAGAAAGTGCAAAGAAAACGCAGATATCCAGTTCAAATAGCTTTAATAGTCTAGATAGCTGGTAATTTCAAGATGACTTCGGTGAGGAGACGTCGACTGTTTCAGCTGTTTCAGCTCACATTAACTTATACTAGTAGGTAGGTCGGTTCGTTTGCTTACTAATTCAATTCGATACTGATGGATAGATCAGGGTAAAAAACTCAAAAAACCACAGTTTCAATATGTAATCCCGCACCTTGGCAGCAGTAGCAGTATCCATTGCAGTCTCCATCCTCCCCACCTCTACGTCTTTTAATCATTCACTTTTCATTATAGTCCTGTTCATCCTGTTCTACATCAAAGACACCCACTCTAATCTTACAGTTGTTTCAGCTACCTACATCAACTTATTGATATATCAACCTAGCCTAGCTATGTTCTCCCGGTGCATCCAGCTGCAGCGGTTGAATCCCGGAAGTAAGACCATCGATATGATGGGAAAGCGAAGGAATGTTGCTACCCATTTCAGTGTGCCACCAATCTCCATGAAGTGGGTCTTCGAAAGCATTAAGAGGCCTTATGATCTCAAAATCAAACTACTCGAGGGTATTATTGAAGAACAGAAGGCGCATATTGAACGACCGAAGGCATGTACCCGGGAAAGTTACGGTATGATTTCCTCTGATAGCAACTAACGAGTGAAAAATAGAAGGACCTTCTGAAGCCATATGAAGACAAAATCAAATTACTCGAGGGTATTATTGAAGATACGAAGGCGGATATTGAAGAACAGAAGGCATGTACCAAAGTTACGGTATAATCTCCCCTCTGATAGTAACTAACGAGTGAAAAATAGAAGGACCTTATGAAGCCTTATGAAGACAAAATCAAATTACTCCAGGGTATTATTGAAGATAGGAGGGCGGAACTTAAACAGCAGAGGGCATGTACCCAAAGTTACAGTATGATTTTCCTCTCTGGCAACTAACGGGTAAAAAATAGATGAGCTGTGATATCTCTGAAACCTTACATGAAGTAGACCAGGCATGTACCCGAAGTTACAATACGATTTCCTCTTTGATGGCAACTAACGAGTGAAAATATAGTTTGAGATAGCGGTACCGTTCTCTTGCCTGCACTTGCATTGAAAATTGTTAAATGAAACTAATCTCTCCGTTGCGGAGCAGGATCTTAAATACAAGTACCTTCGCGATACGGGAAAGTTGAATCCTTATCATGTTCTCGGTAAGGAGAAGAATGCTTCTTTGCGATTGTATATGACTTAAACTAACTGGCTTGTAGAGTTCATCTCCAACAGTATTCCGTCTATGGGTTTTAATGAGAAGGTGCAATCAAAGCTCGACCGCATCACGGAAAGCGGAACTTTCAGGTCAGCCTTAAAAGGACTATGTGCGGAGTTGATGATCTCTGAGAGCCAAGTAGAGCAAAGCCGGCAGGAGATTTTTGAGTGGTTCTGGAAGCATGAGCATGCTTATCCATGGGAGCACTCCATGAAGATCAAAACTGATAACACGAATTACCCCACCTCTATTGCTGTTTCATACCTCGCATACCTTCGATGGTCGAAGATCAAGCATTCGTATAACATTAGAGGGCAAGTTATAGATTGGCCAGTTTTTCCATTGTTTTAACTTTCTGTCCTCTTCTGTATTCACCTTTCTTGCCCTTTTTCATTTGAATCTTAGAATAGGATTGGAATATATAGTGAAACACAAAAGTTGGGGGTAATTGAGAGGGTAAACAACATACCCAGTTCAAAGGCTTAGGCGCTAGGATAGGATAGCAGTAGTCTGGTTGGGATAGCATTTCTGATTTTAATATAATGGTTTGGGATTGGGATAAGTTTTAGTTAGTCTGATTGATTGGACAACATTTCGGAAGGACTGCAGAAAGTGCAGAAAGTGCAAAGAAACGCAGATATCCAGTTCAAATAGCTTTAATAGTCTAGATAGCTGGTAATTTCAAGATAACTTCGGTGAGGAGACGTTGATCCCAGTCGACTGTTTCAGCTGTTTCAGCTCACAACTTATACTCCATATCCAGCATATTCCCTTTTCTATGCGACATTCCAGCATACACCAGCACCCAGCGTATTCCCTTTGCTACGCATATTTCAGCATATCCAGCATACCCAGCATTCGCAACGCATTCCTTTCTCTACGGAGCGTTAATAACACGTGTATTTTGTATGTTGCAAGACAGGTTTAGTGTTGCTTTAGTGCTGTCGGATGTGACAAGTAGTTGCATGATGTCTATTTCAAAGGTTTCACTGCTACCCGATGTCTATCTCAAAGGTTTTCCCAATATACAATACTACGCCCAAAGAAAGCCTGCATGCACTGCACGCATGAGGGTTGAGTTGTACTTCTATCTCATGTAGGTTTGGGGAGAGCACCATCAGGCATCTGTTCATGCTATTAGCAAGCCTTGTAAGGGGGAAGGTGGTTAAATTAGAAGGAATTTATAGTAGATGGGTGTTGTAGGCGGCGGTGAATACTATAGCAAGCTCTCACCAAATTCAACGCTGACATCTGTATTATGATCATTACCTAGCTGGTAATAGTATGGAGCGCTTGGCGGCTGCGGAGTGTGATATGGCTTGCACGTGATTCATCGGCTCTGCAAGCTGCACTACATGCGATTTATCAGAGCAAAGAAGACGACCCAGATGCCAACCAGACCCAGATGGCAATTCAAACAATAACTCGTCCATTAGTCAAGTTGGCACAACACCCTACGGAGGGTGTTGTGCCAACCAGACTACTCGTCCATCACAAGACGAGCACACTTGCACAGTGATTTGCAACTACACTCTGAAAAGAAAGTTCATCTAAAACCCACAAGGTATCCGTATACCTGGCAATGATGAGCATTGTTTTAGTTTAATTATTTAGCGGCATGGTGGATTTTTCTACCGACAATTGGAATGATACTTGGTCGAGCCAGGCTATTGGTCAAGGACTTATGTGTGTGGGGCATATGAATCTATTGAGATACAGTGATATATCTGCTCCACGCCAAGCATCGTCATGCGTCATGTCATGTCGTCATAAGCGTTGTTGTGCTTTCCATGCCCAGATATTCCCTTAGCTCAAAGCTCGTCAGCGTACATCTTAGACTATGCCGGGAAGGCGTTCTACCGTATGTGTCCTTTCGAACTCGAGCATACACCGAAATATACGGGGATATCGACCAACCCAACCTAGCCCCAGGTACCTCGAAAACCAATTGCACAATTTCATTTGTTTTGCAGCTGGCAAACACAGATCCTTTCTTCAGACCATCATCCTTTCAACTTGTCCGCTTGCCAAAGCAGGGGGACAGGCAATCCTGTAGCCTTTATAGCTCCCCGTCCCGTCAATTTTTGAAGCTTTGGTGAGCCCACTTTTATGCAGCTCATGCTCAAACTTAAAGTTGGATGAAACCTAGGCCTAATTCCTGACACAGAGGAAATACACAAAACCATTGAAAATGGCAGCTCCAGCACAGCAGGGAAATCCCCAGCCTACGCCTGCGGCTCTGGCAGTTGCCAAATTTCTCAAATCCCAGGATCTTAAGATGCGGACATGTATTCTCAACGGCCAGCGAAAGGACCTTTTCAAGGGTAAGTGCAAGGCATGACCCTCCTTCCGTATCTATCAACAGGACTAAGAACGCACAAATTAACGCCCCACCCTACATAGTGAAACGTGCCATCCGTGCTCTTGAATCCCCTGCCTATGACGCCGCCCAGAGGAAAAACCCCATCATGCCCTCCGTCACCAACCGTGCCCAAGCCGAAGACGCTTTTCGCCTCTTGCCACTTAACCTCCTCGCCCTCCGTGTCTCCAAAGCCGACGCTGCCGACGCCGATAATGGCCACGGACATTCGCACGGCGGTGCAGGGGGGAAGCCAGCGAAGCGAGTCAAGGGTCTCTGGACAGTAAAGATTGAGCAGCAGCAAGAGATCCGGGATGAGCTATACTACACTTGGTTATACGAGGGTCCACAGTGGAAGAACACGCTTATGGCGATCGGGGTACTGATTGTGTTGCTTGCGATTGTCATGTTCCCACTTTGGCCGCCGGTGATGAGATTGGGAGTCTGGTATTTGAGTATAGGTATGTTGGGACTGTTGGGGTTGTTCTTCTTGATGGCCATCTTTAGGTTGATTCTGTTCTGCATTACGTATTTTGCGCTGTCGCCGGGGTTATGGCTATATCCAAATCTGTTTGAGGATGTGGGGTTCTTTGATTCGTTTAGGCCAGTGTGGGCGTGGCATAAGGTATGGGATCTTCCAACCGCGTGACTAAATTACCTAGGAGACATTGCTAACGAATGGGAATAGGTCAAGAAGCCAAAGCAGAAAAAGGTCAAGAAGGACGGTGATGACCTTCCTGCCGCTAGTGCTACCGACGCCGCCCCAGACGAGAAGCCTGCATTATCCCCTGCGTCCTCCCAGCGGGACTTGAGGCCTAAGGTTGAGGACGGTTAGATTTAGCATTCGGGAAGTTATTCGGGGACTAGAAGCAGAGCGGCATATCTATTTCTTTAGATTATATGGCCGTGCAGTATGGGGAGTTTTACGAATCGGGCGGAGGGGATTAATTGATTCTTATATTTATGCATCGATTGGTTTGGTAAAAGAAGTAATGTCACGATATGCTTTTCAGGGGTTGGGTTGTATTGGCCTGGCCTGACTTGGGATTTTTTATTGCAGTTTCTTTCTTTTTTCTTTCGCCGGTGTGTTGGCTACCTTATGAGAGCATGTTGGTAAAACTGTCTGCAATGATTGATACATCTTCCTAACGTTCAGCGGGGGATTCGCGCTGTAAGAAAACTTGAACATGTACTGTACAGCCTCTGGCGGCAGCAGCACAGTTACCCTGAGCCCAGATGTCCGCTGCCAGCCAAGATTGCGCACGGCCTTTTCTTCGGACTCCCACGCCCACGTGCACTCATCCCGCGTCTTGCTTTTCTTGCAGAAAATCATGCAAGAAAAAAGATCACCACACTGCGAAGCTACCGGAATGCGCATACGCGATAGGGATACCTGTGCTGTACTGTAATAGGTCTCGGTTGAAGGAACTAGGATGTCGGCGCAGTACATCCCCGATATTAACATCAACCAGGTGGATCCTGCATGGGAGACGATATTGCTTGTAGGTTCCAATCCCGGATGGAAAACAAGAGCAGAAAAGTAAAGAAGTAAAGTAGATTTCTGACTTTTTGGAGAGAGGAAAATTAGAGCACCCGCGACGTTGCACAAGATATCCCAATCAACTTCAAGCCTACTCCGAGCATCTCCCTGACCCGCGCATGTTTCTCCAACGGGGAGTATACCGCAGCTAAATTCACCTGTCTGAGCAACCTCCTTGCCTTCGGGTACAGCCGCTTCGTAATCGATCTCTACTGGCTTCCTGACAGGAGTGAGTGGAGCTTATGCCCGACTAGCACGCTCCCCACTGTCCCCTCTCCGCAGGGAAACCAGATCATTTGCGATGATGCGTTGAGGGGTAATCTTGACTGGCTGTGGGGTTTCTGGAACGACTGGATAGAGAAGACGGAGTTCAATACGTTAGCTAGCGTGGTGATGTTGGTGTTTAACCTCTACCCTGATGTTAATACTAGGACGGGGGGGAGTAAGTTTCCTACTCCAATCTGGTCCGCTTCGAGAGACTTCCCAAGTAGAATCTACACCCCCTTCGATTTGCGCGTGGACAGGGAGGATTTAAATGTCACGTGGCTGAATGGGGGTAACGAGGGGGATGATGAAGGGCGGTATTTTTCTGTGCAGCCGGGGGAAGATGGAGGGTTGAGCAGTGTAGATGCGTGGCCTAGTGAGGGGTATTTGAGTTTTGAAAAGGGCGAGAGGTTGTTGCTGGGGATTGGAGATGTGAGGGTGCAGGGGTTTGTGTTTGAAGTAGGGGGTAATGGGGACGGGAGGTTTTTTTTTGGGAAGGAACAGATTGGGTGGCCATATACGGAGAGGAGTAAGGCACTGTGTTATTTTGATGCGGAGAAGACGAGTGTGAGTCAAGTGAATAATAGTTGGGCGGGGATGGTGGATGGGCAGGGGAATAGGTGGACGAGGGAGACGATGCGGGAGGCGATTGAGTGTGGGTATTCGCCGGTGGTTAATACAACGGCTGTCTCAACCTCAATCAAAGCCTCTTCTAACTCGACAAATTCCCCTTCATCTTCCCTCAACCTCGCAAAACCAATCATGGACTACTTTTCTCTAATTAAAGGCAGCGTCTGGTCCTGGGCTCCCGGTCAACCTTCGCCTCCACCCTCCAATATGACAGAAAATGAAATTGACCTTTTCCGCTGCGCCGCTATGAACACACATACGGGGCGGTGGGTCGTGGCGGATTGTAATGAGCACTATAGAGCAGCGTGTAGGGTTGAAGACTGCCCGTATAAGTGGACGGTGGGGGAGAGGGCAGGGAGCTATTCGGATACGAGGAAGTTGTGCCCGAAGGGGGCGGTATTCGATGTGCCTAGAAGTGCGCTGGAAAACAGGTATTTGTGGAGGGCGGTGAATGAGTCACTCGGCACATTCTCTACTCAAGCGTCAAGGAAGTCGAGGGGGGGGGAGGGGTTAGTCATGGCGAGGAGAGACGGTGGGGGTGTGAGTGGGTTAGACCGTGTATGGGTGGACTTTCAAAGCCTGGGGCATAGGGCATGTTGGGTACGAGGTGGGGATATGGGCGCGGAACAGGGATGTCCGTATGGGAATGAGGACCAAGGTAACAAGAGTGTTATTGTTCCTACGGTCGCGGCGGTGATTTTCTTGGTGGTGGCGGGCTTGATGGTATTTGTGAGGGTTGGGAGTTGGAGGTGGGAGAGGAGAAGGAAGAAGAGGTGGAGGGAAGCGAGGAGGTGGGGAAAGGAGGGGTGGGAGTATGAGGGGGTGCCGGCGTAGGGGTGTGTGTATGTATGATATATGTTTTTGCGTAGTGTAGTGGGGGGTGAGGTGCGCTGCGGTTTGTTGCGCGGTGTGCAGCGCGGTGGGTTGGGCTGTCATTGATTGCATTGGCGTTGGTTTGGGTGTGTTGGGCATGCATTTGCATATGTCCTTTCTTGGGTTGGTGGGGGTCCCTAAGGGGGGGATTAGTAGGTGTGCATACTCATATTTTTACTTCTTGTAACATCTTTTTATGGAATTCATTGGGTCTCATTTTATGAGTAAATTTTTACTACTAGTAGTGCTTGAGTTTTATTGGAATACGCAGTGAGGGTTAAGCACTTTGTAGGGTTGGGAATAGATGGGAGTGGTGGGTGGTGAGTGGGAAGTTTTATGAATGATATCTCCCTCCCAGTTTGGGGGGTAGATAAACTGAGACTGTGCGGATGATTCCGCTTTTGCAGGGCTGGACAACCTTCTTGTTCGGCAGTGGCGGTCGAGGCCATTTGCCGAGAATACTTACTTACTTACGGCAGATGAGCGTTTTGTGGGAAGAAAACCTGAAGGGCGACAGTAAAATGGGGGACTTGTACTGCGGACACCTGCGGAGGGACTTTGTTTTTTTTGGGGTCCCTTCGAAAGAAGACAGGGGTGGGGCGGGACATGAAATTGGGTGTTGTTGAGACATGACATGCATATACAGTTATGTCCACCGTACTTTGGGTTTGTGTCTTTTTCCTTTTTTTCCCTTTTTTTTTTCTTTTTGCCCTTTCTTACTTGATACTTCTCGTCATCTCTACATGGCTTCTCGCGCGGGCCAGGCAGATTAACTTCAATCCACCTAGGGCTTCCTTGTCACATCTCCCCGTAGGAGGTCTGTACAAGTGCTGAGATTTTTTATTTAATTTTTTTTTAAGAAAAATATATATATATATATGTTAGTAGGAACTAATTGGGTTGGTGGGTGGGAGACAATAGTTACCCTCAACTCTGCCTGATGAAGGAAGGTGGCCTATTTCATATCTCCCACGTCTTTTTTCTTTTTTTTTTGCCGGTATGATGAGGAGGTTTGGACAAAAGGAGATAAAGAAGATAATCACGCTCTTGTCCGACAGGCAGTGGCATGAATGCGTCCGACTCGAACCAGCGATCTGCAATTTCCCTCGCTACAAGACCTCGAGATTCAGCTCTCGCGCTCCTGCTTCTGCCTATTCAGTGCTCCGACTACGGACTGAATTTTCCCCCTTCTATGGATTAATATCATCATTAACGCAGAGAAAATGAGCGCAGAGACATCTCAAGGACATCTTTCTGCTTGCTTTAAGGGCGAGCCATGGCTGGGGCAGAAGAACTTGCCTACAATATATATATATGGAGTTGTACTTAAGGCGGGGGGGCTTGGCATATGTCTAGGACGCCGAGTAATCGGATAGTCACGAGACTATGTCATTCCCATCCACCACCACGGCACCAAGCCAAGGCGCCCAAATCAAGAGGGAATTCCCAGCTCACTTCCACCTACCTAGTCCGGTTGACATAGCTGCGGTAGAGATATTAACCCGAGAACTGGGGGATTCGGGCGCCTTGCGGACCCGACAAAATCCCAGGTTTTCTGAAATATGTGCGGGCGTGCTGGTTCTAGCACTCGGCTGCATCCTCTCGGTATAAATGGCTCGGATAATGGAATCTTGCACATGTGTTCACTATTTGCCTAGTCTCGGAATTTATGTTTAAGAAGGTTGACGTGAGTTTAAATTCTGTTGCTAGTTTATACTAAGATATGTATCCAATCAATTACTTACTAATGGTAAATTGTTCCTTCCTTTTAATAATGGGGGCAATGAGGAACTCAGTGTAACCCAGACTAATCGAACCGCAACCGGAGTGATCGCGGAAGCCTCGACGAAAATAGCCCCAACAGCAACTCTACCACCGACCAGTCAGAGTTAGGCCTCTCATCCCTTAGGCCTCTCACCCGGTTATTCTGGTCGATATACATTCCGCTCGCGGCTATAGTCATAGCTAATGTCGGTTCACATAACTATATCAAACACCAAACCCTTCTAGAACATAAAAGGCTCGACAAGGAGATTGAAAGCATCAAGGCCGGCAAAGGGAAAGCGGCTGAGCTGCGATGGCTGTAGAGAAGATCAAGAAAACTGAAATCCGTGCGGGGGAAGTTCAGGGCTGTAGCAATCAACTTAGGGTGGAGAGGAGGGGAGGTCTATGCGGTTCAAATGCAAGGGGGGTGGGGGCTTCTTCAGACATTTTGGATATAACTGAAGTTGTGTAAATTTGCGGACTTGGTTTTTCCTCTTCTTTGTATCATTAGTATATAAATAATGAAATAATGAGGAGGAGCTCTACGAAGATTGTGAATACGGAGAGAGAGGCGGTAACCAGACTTTGCTTGGCAACTTTACGACGCTGAGTAAGCGGATAATCACGAGACTATATTCTCTATTAGTTCAAACCAAATGGGGATCGCGCACTTCTCCTCACGTCTAGACTCATATCCACACTACCTAGTCCAGTTAGCACAACCAGAACCAGCACGACCAGACTTCTTTTCCCTTACGAGTCTAGCTAGTCTCGGGACTAACAAAAGAACAAAAATCCTGGCTCGATATACGGTACCGATGCCGGCGGAACGAAACGCCCGGGCACGAGGCCAGCATTTGGGACAATGGCGAGCTCCGGTTCGACCAGGCCTGAGTTCCCCTGTGCGCGAGCTTTTGCTAGGACTCATCTCCGTCATCTCGTTAGCGCTTACGGTTCTGGCTCTCCGGTTCGTGTACAAGGGAATTCGTCACGTCGTAGTCTGGCTTGGCCAGGTCGTAGGATTCCTATTCACGCTAGCCATACGCATGGGTTTAGTGTTGACTAGTCCCGGAATTTTTTTATATAGAAAGTTAACGTGAGTAGATATAATCTAAAATTAGTATTTACTGATGCTAAATTGCTTTTTGGAGTAGTCTGGTTGGCACTTTTTGGAGTGGGTGTAATGTTAAGCCCACAGGCCCCGGTGTGACGGAGACTCAGCCTCGAACTACAACTAGATCTACTACAGTTATGTCTAGCACTACAGTAACGACTAGTTTGGTTGGCACAGTAACGACTACAGAAACCTCAATCATATCACGACTAGTCCCTAGTATCACAACAATCTCCACCACAATTACCATCACAGAGCAGTGCTCATGCCCTACTCACACTCCCCCAGCAGCTCTACTACCGACTAGTTCTGAAATAAACCTCTCATCTAGTTTATTCTGGTCGATTTATATCCCGCTCGTCGTTGTAGTCATAGCCATCGTCGGATCACATATCTATTTTCACCGAGCTCAACTCTTAGAGCATAAAAGGCTTCATAAAGAGATTAAAAGCATCAAGGCTGACAAAGGGAAAGCGGTTGAGGTGCAGAATACCAAGGCAGAGGTTGTGGCTGTAGAGAAGATTAAGTGGTATCGGGCCCCTCCTGCGCGGGGCTAGGGGATGGAGGGGCACAGAGTAGAGAGGTGAAAATACGAGGACTTTCTGATTGGTGAATATAATTGATCATGTGCAAAAATTCGGACTTTTTTTTTCTTTTTCTTTGGATCATAAGTATATGATAACGAGGAGGGGCTTGAGAATATTAAGTCGTAAGAACTTAGCATAGTTGGTTGAAATCTTAAGGACATCTTTCTTCTTTCAGCGAAGGACCAACCAGGGTACGCCTTGCGCAATTTCATTACTTAGTACAGTAGTCCGGCGTAAGTACATAGTTCAATCCATGTAGAAACAGGCATTTGTGATGTGAAGTGGAGTTAATCTCATAGACTGATGATGCTTGTCTTCTCTGTCTTGTTCGATCAAAAAGAAGGAATGAAGACAGAAAGACATGACCCTGCTCGAGATCCCCAAGACGCTAGTACTGGTCAATCCTCCACAACTTGGCGGTAAGCGGATTATCACCCTCCAAAGGAGGGTGTTGTGCCAACCAGACTAGGATTATCATAGTCTGGTTAGGATTATCACAACATTTCCCTACCTATAAAAAGCTAGTCCCGGGACTGCTTAGTCTGCTCGCTATTAAGATACCTAAATCTGGTTAATGCCGCTAGCCACCTCAATAAGACTACGCCACCTCCTCCTATCCCTCATTTGGGTCGTAACAACAACCCTAGTCTGGTTGTCTAATTTTTAGTGATAAAAGCCCCAATAGCAAATATACAAAACCCACAAGCACCGACGTGATAAGGGGATGTCAGTTCCCAACCACAGCTAGACTGATTACGATTTTGAAAGTCTCGACGAAAACTATAACGTCAGCAACCTTTACCGAAGTTACGACGGAGACCCAAATGCTAGTCCCTACTACAGTTACAAGGAAGCCGATAGGATGCCCTACCCCCATTCCCGCAGCAACTCTACCTCAAACCTCTTTAGAGATTATCCCCTCATCCAGTCTATTCTGGTCATATACATCCCGCTCGTGGCTATAGCCAGGTCACATATCTACTTCAAACATCAAACTTTCCTTCTAGAACGTAAAAGGCTCGACAAGGAGGTTGAAAGCATCAAGGTCAACAAAGAAAAAGAAGTTGAGCTGCAGAATATCAAGGCTGGGACGGCGGTTGCTGTAGAGAAAATCAATGCGGCTAATCCGTTAGATACGGGGAAAGTTCAGGGGGAGGTTGGGGTTATTATACGGTATCGCTTTATTCCTGGGGGCTGAATGGAGAGCACCGTGGAGAGGGGTGGTGAGACTACAAGTCCTATAGCTTCTCTAGACATTTTGGGTGGGATAGAGCTGATTGGATGATGTTTCTACCCAATGTTGGTTTGTAGGAACAGTCGAGCTTCTCATATTGGAGTCCCTCTTGCTGGAGATCCTCGATTGTGGGAGAAACTATAAACCTCATTGGCAAGTATATTTCCGCCCAAGCGTATCCAATTAGAAAAATTGGACTATTTACTCATGGGGATTTGGGAGAGGCTGGATGGCAGACTGAGACTTCTAGAGAGTTACCCTGAATTGCTTGATTTGAGGGTAACTTTCGGTGAAATAAACAACAAATTCAAGACTGTGGAATCTACAACTAAAGTGTACTATAAGAGTCCCTTCTTCCTCCTCATACGGCAATAGTGAGAATCGGTGAGGTTGGCCAAAAATACCACCTCCCCAATACCGGGCAAAAGGATTTACGTGTTCATTGAGTGTTGTGCTTATTCAAAGTTGCCGTGTCAAATTTATATCGGCGACATTCAAAGCAGCGCACCAACTAGGCACCAGTAGTAAGATAACGTGAGACTGATAAGCACATTACTTATTGCTATTTTCCAACAACGATATATCCATATATGCCGTTAGTCACTGAACAAATATTGAGGCTGATCTTGGTGGATACCAGGCAAATAATCTGGTTACCTGGCCCAGCCCTGGAGAATTACCCGTTTAGGATGATGGATGTCCTTGCCTGGTTGGTTTAGTCTCGATCAGACCCTCGTAGAGGTTGGTTGGTTGGTTGGTCAATGTCACTCTTGGTGTCTACGAGGGTGTTGTGCCAACCAGACTACTCTTGGTGATTTATCTGAGTGGGGATATCCTCCACGGCACAAAGGTATCAAATTGATGACACCCGAAAATAATCGGATATCAAAGGTACAAAATAAAGCCTTGGTACAACACCATTGTTTGAACGCCGAAAGGTCAGCCAAGCTTCCAGTTGCCGATCAATTTAAGGGATTGAAACAAGCATACGCTCTCCCTTGCTCTAGTAAACCGTCTTACAGCGTATGTCTCTGTAGGCCACCACCTCGAGTGTCGGTCTTCTGGAATTCAGCATCAATAACCGGGGTTTATGGTCAGTTGTTATCCCAACAACCGCATTCAGCCTGTCGCATCACCACCGTTTCGAAATAACAGGCGATCCAAACCAAAGTAGTAAGCAAGGGCGAACAGACTCTAACCTTTCTCTCAGGTTGGTCATGGTGCATGCCGTCATTACCCTTTTTGATGGAGCTGGTGGAAGGATATCCCATTTCGACTCACCGGCCCCACCCAAACTTGACACGGCTGTTTCTGCAGTATCTACGACAAGTGAGACTGCAGGCTTGGAGAGATGGGCAGGGCTTGACGCCTCGAGATATCAGTAGCCCATGCCGTATGCGCAAAACCCATAACAGGATTCCAGACCCTCTGTTTGGAATTACACAGCCAACTTCAGTATACGTATCGGCACAACAGGATTTCGGGCGCCTCGAGTGCCCTTTGCTTCCGCTTTGACCTGCCTAACTGCAAAGTAGCTGAGTTCAACTCCCTGCTTTTTTTTCTCTTCCTTTCCCCTCTTGAGACGTCAAAGAGGGGTATCATGATCTTCACAATGGAATTGATACCCAGCCCAAATGTTTATTAATGGTGGGTGTCCTCGTATGCCCAATAGGGAAAAGTAAGCGACAATGTGCTTGAGTAAAGGTACCGACTTGGGAGGTGGGCCGGTACTTATTGATTAGCATACCTACTCTCCAAGCTTAGCGGAGATCCTAAGTGGGGGATGGCATTACAATTTTGATGAGTATAACTGCTGTACTCAGCAGGAAAAGTGATTTGCGGGACCAAAATCTGACGCGAATTACTAGACGCCAGATGACTTTCTTACCCTTCAGCTCTCTATTGAGCGTGCACCGTGTACACCATCATCCTACGACGTTGGGACCATTGTCATGTACTCTTGCTTCTTCGCGTTCAATCGGACTTTTTCGTTGTATCGGTCGTAAAAGATGCATATGTATGCGGTCTACAGCAGGCTAATGGGCACAGGTACACGAGACCAGACGATTTTCATTAACTTACTTATGGTGATGCGCAACTACCTAATTTCTTTGATCGATCACCTGCAACTCAACAAAACGCGCGGGACCAAAAAAATACCCATGTTTCTGTTCAAGGCAAGGGCTGGCTTGTCAGGGTCATCCATGCTGTTGGTTCGATGGCATGCCTCAATATTCTATTCAAGTACATAAAAATGTGACATGGGAGGTTGCTGGGTCGCCCACCAACAAATGCAAGAACAAAAAAATTTATCGCGTGGTTACGGACAGCAGAAACGCACTTCGTTCAAATTCGCTCCTAAAAGACGACGAAGTTGGGGGTGGTTGGGCGCTGTGTAACAACAAAGACAGTTGTATGTAGGTCATGATATCCCAAATGATCTATGACTCGTCGTTGTCCCTTCAGAGATGTGTTAGCAACCGCAGCTCCTAACAATTCCCAGGCACAAGATTATAATCTGCGTCATGTTCATGCTCATGGCTCATGGGTTTGTCTTGTGGGGGTGCTAGGCTGGCAGAATATCCTTGTACAATTGCACATGGTCTCCAGACTTGCTTCTCAGGTGAGTGAGTCGATTGGATAGAGTATGATGTCCAATGACCGCCCGACTGGTTCTTCCGCGTGAGTGTAAATCCTCCTGAATTATTTATTTAGGCCTCCAATAACCTGATGCATCGAGTTCCCTGCAGAGCGTGAACCCGCATTGGGAGGACGAGGGGCAAATGTACTCTGGTGGTGTGCATGAGTGCCATGTGACTACAAAACACTGCGGATGTGCTTCCTGCGCTGCGGGGCGGAAGTCTCGCAACCAAAAACAAGCTTAAGCAAGTCGCACTCTGGACTACATCACAGACATCGATCAAACAACAACCTCACTAGGTAAGTAGATATTAAGTTCGATCTCGAGCTACATAGATATGTAGCAGAATGAACTACGATATGTAGTCCAGTTTTACGATATATGACTTTCATCTGTTGCAGCTGTTTCTCTAGAGAAGCATGGCCGTAGCCAAAAACTACCATGTTTCCCGACAAGACAGAACCGGCCCAAAAGCAACATCGCAAGGGTCCAACCCTACATATTATTCATCGTCTTATTTCATGGATTTCACCCTGGCCAATTGTAAGGCGAGAAACGGGGATTGGGAACAAATGAGAGACGGTGATGTGAAAGGCGAGCTCGCCTGGGTCCCAAGTATGCATATTGGAAGTGAAGAATGGAGGTGGGGCTGTTTACTCCTCTGGACGGGATCTACAGTTTGCGTTACTCGATACCTCGTGAAGGTGACCAAGGAATGTCAACAACAAGTCATCATTATCAAAGTTCGCAGGAAATAATTTCTGCAATTATTCTAACAAGCAGACTAAGCCAAGGAGGATACCGTCTTTTGTGCGGCGTGTGTTAGCTACAAGGGCAGAAGGTTCAGGAAGAAGTTAGAAGGGGTTGGGGATCTGGCGCAAGGGGCAGCGCCGCAAGGTTTGCTGTACTCTAGGTATGCGTGTTAAGCTTTCTATCACACAATTCCTTTTCTTCGAATATTACGCAGCAAGCTGCTACTGGATGATTCCTCCTACCCTCAATGTGGGCTCGAGAACTTGCTGGATAGTTTAGGTGTTACGACCTATGAAGGTAATATTACTGTACGCTCGTGCACAGCATATACTAATTATCAAAGCAGGCGAAATAATCCCCTTAATGCAGCGCGTTCTCTCAAATGAACTTCTAATATTATAATCATGCATACATATACGGGTGTAAGAGCATGTGCTTGCTGCCTCAGCTACCCATCCCGAGACCAGTCTATGGCGCTCGTTCGCGCGTGTGCACGCGCAGCAGCTGGGTATCTAACATGCGTCCGGTGGTCCCCAACGTACTGGGACCATGGCCAGTCAACCCACTCCGTACCTAGTCTATATTGGTCGCACAGAAACCAAGCACAGTGCAGTGCATACATTCACTTTTTTCATACAGGGACCTACATGCAGCACCTGAGGAAAAAAAATAAAAAAACTGGGCAGGTAAAAAGGGAGGTCGGTCAGAAGGACTTTTGGGTCTTGCATACCACTTACCGAATCCCCGGTCCAAAATAATATCGTGCAGGGATGCAGTCACCCATTGGGCAGCTCAGGATTGGGGAGGGGTGGGTTTTGGGGATTTTTATGTGGTGGGGAGGACGGGGGGTTAATCACGGAAGGTAATCGCCCGCATTAGGAATCCATATGTGATTCTCACTCAGATCACCGGTAATTATTATTCTGTCCTAATGGGGTTCTACATTTTCTCTCACGTTTCTGGGTTTGAGTTTTGCGAAAAAGGGGGAATCCTGGGTAAACGATGATATGCTGTGGGCATGCGAGTAAGTTGGGGAAGCATATGATAATGCGCCGTACGCCAAAGCGACAGAGCTGAAGTGTAGTAAGGGGGCACAGTCACAGTTACATACAATCCACGACACAAAGGTGATAAGCATAAGATGCGCGCTGATATTGATTATAGATTACCTATACATGTACATACAAACATAGTATGTACCGAGTGGGCGGGGCGGGGCGGGGCGTAGGCGCGGTATCGTTGTGCTACGGAGCCTTAGTTTAGATAGAATGCCTTCATTATGCATGCAGTTTTCAGACTGAAGGTCATCCCGCCCAAACTAAAATACAAAAAATCAGCAGAAAAACAAAAACAAAAACAAAAAATACTTATTGATATCGATCATGTATCAACTATCCGGCCACATGAATCTGGTAACCACCCCCCCGGCAGTAGCATCAGGGTCTCAGTTATCCTCGTTTCCTGGGCGTGGGACAGGCTAGAATCTAGAACTGGCACCTTCGAAACAAAAGTGATACTGTAATAGAGACTGGTAAGAGGTTGCAGAAGAAGGAAACAATTAATACGGTCAAGTTATATTACAGAACTAACCAGGGCATCCTAGGTACTCTGGGCGACGGGGACAAGGGGACAAGAACAAGGCATCCATCCATACCGCACACACGACACACACATGCACCACAGTCCGTAAAACTAAAGCTGCAAGTTCCAGGGGCCCCCTTCACGCCCGCCTCAATGAAGATGTTCGAGGATATTGATCGATGTATAATGATGATAGATGCCCATGATCACTCACGAAGCGGGGTAATAAATTTCGTTTGGTTATTATAAGAAACTTAAACTAATTGAAAAAGAAAAAGCTTCCAGAGGAAAAAGAAAAAAATGACAGTAAACGAGCCCGATACAAACAGACCAAAACAAACCCAAATAGCACACCCGACCCGATCAATAGCAAAGATCCGAAGGCCAATAATCCAAACCAAACAAAACAGCCCAAACAACCAAAACAGCCCAAATATAGCCAGTGTACTAACTAAACTAATATGTTCCCATGCTGTAAATCGATATCCGCAAACTGCCCAAATACCCAACCCAAACATCCCGAGAAACCACCTATATCTCCGCCGTTGTCACCGAATATCATACAAATTGTAGTAGAATAAAAGAAAAGAAATGGGTAGACATATTAAATCCAAAAGTAGACAAAACGCTCGTACACCGAAACGAAACCGTACGCATTCTTTTGGTAGGTAAAAGAATATTGCTCGCATCCCGCGCCCCCCCCCCCCCCAAAAAAAAAAAAGATACAAAACAAAGCCTCCCGATAAAAAAAAGTGAAAATAGTAAAAGAAAATAATACAATGGCGGTGTAGCCCCGCAATATGCTGAGTTGTGAGAAAACCAATGATTATATGGCCCATATATTTAGTGCGATATGCGCGCGCCTTGGTTCGAGTTGCCAACCTTTTGCATTCATCCGACTTGCAAATGCGCGCTGTCGTTCCATTATGCTGATTGGTCTGGCGGTGTCGGGATGTGCGTTGAAACATGAACCGTTGCCTATCCTCGATTTCTGTGGGCCTTCTTCAATATTTCCAAGGCAGAACGCAAACGTGTAGGTGTCCTGTGATAAAGTGAAATGTAGATGTATATCGAAAGGAGTAACACCGTAATAGCCATGCTCCACCTTCTCAGACGCGAAAACAAAACAAATGCAATTTAGCTGCGAGAAGCTCTTTGAAAGGATAGGTCGAAATAAAGAAACAAAGAACACCATATCTCTCAACCTAGCAAACCATGTCCACCTTATTCCATGTCCCGTTTGCACCGTGTTCCCATGAAGAAGCGTTCAAGAATATAGAGATCGTGGATTAAGGCCCGCTATTTGGGAGGCTGTGACCGGCTCCTGATGAAATATCCCTTTTATCTGATGTATATGGCCCTCGTGGATAATGGATTCCTTGTGATGTGGTGGAAACAGTTGGCGATCCTGTTGCATCAACATACCCAAGCATATCCCAAGAAGACCCAGGGTGTACCTTGGGATTTGGAGGAGCTTGATGCGGTGGAGGCCACATCTGTGAAGCTTGATTCGATATTGATGGATGCACAATCGAGGATTGCTGGAGATCTACAGTAGCTTTATTGAGACGTCCAGTCATCGGCTTATCTTTCTGAATCGGGTTTTTGTTCACAGGAGAACTAGCTGTTCGGGGGGTATGGCTTGAAGGAGGGGCACCAGTTGAAGTCGGGTCCAAGGCTGGTGTTTGAGCCATTGGCAAAGTTTCTGTCGTAGTGACGGCATTTTCATTTCCCTGCGAGGCCTGGTAAGATTGTTGGTTGGGGCCTTGGGGCAAAACAGCAGCTGTCGAGGAGTAGCTAGCAGACTTGAACAAGTTAAGCGTTAGCTATGGTAGAATAAAAAAGTATTGTAATGAAAACTCACGTATTTTCCAATGATTTTCTTCAGAGCCAGTCCGAGAATTTTCCATGGAAACACTTTCACATCTTTTTCAATGTTTCTTGGTTTGGGATTTGGGAATGCCATGATAAGTTTGAAGAAGTTCTCGCTATCCGCCTTGGCCTTCGAGACAGTTAGTGGGCGGAAACCTTCCAGGTTCCTGCGAATCCTATTCTTTTCTTCCACCGTAAACCTCACGGAAATTAGCGATTCTAATAAATAGATACAGTCGACACTAGTGACGTAACACTCTCCCTTCTCCTCCCAGTAGATGCAACTGATGCAGATGCTATTTGGCTGCCTTTCACTTGTCGATACCACGGCAAAATTGGTATTGATTGTTGCTCCTTTCTGATTACGCCAAAATTGCACTAGTTTTCTTTTGTTGTCTATCTCCTCTTGAGTCCAATGGGATACAGCAACGGTATCAAGATCACCGTCAATGTTAAGTACAGCCTTGGATGTATGTGGATAGATCCCATATGGATTGAACGATCCAGACCCAGTACTCCCAGGATTTTGGTGAGTTTGAAGGGTTGATGTTCGTACAAGTGGTGGGTTGGCCTCTTGAGGAGATTGAGTCGGAGGTGGGATTTTTGAGGAACTCGGTGCCACTGATTGTGGAGGAATACTGCCAGTAACAGAAGAACCAGTCCCGGAATTGGGGTATGGGTGTGCCCAGTGTGGCATGTGCTGTGGAGCCACGATTGTTTGGCTTTGTGTTTCTGATGTAGCAGGGTATCCATTGTACGTATAACTCCGCGGAGACGATTGAGGTGGGTATTGACTTCGAAAGGTAAAGTCAGTTGATACAGTCGACATGTAGCTGCCAGCTGGGGGAGTTAATGGAACATACGCAGAATATGATACACCTGCAACCCCGCTTGGAGTGTAGCTGTAAACACCATAATCATCCCCCTTTGGTCTGATCAACGGTTGACTTGTAGGTCTTTTTGTAGTACTTCGTGTTTCATCAGCATCTGATATCTTCCTCTTCCGCGGGGTACTTGTCGCCGGTGAATATACTGGTTGAGCTGCTACGTCGGTATATGTGAATGTCCCAATTTCGGTTGTATTTAACTCCTGACCTTCTTCATCCTCTATCACCAAGTAAACGCTTACTTGTGGGGCAATCCATCCTGTCAATGAAAATGCTGGCACATGCCCAGTCAATACGTAGAAACCACTGCCGCGGTCCTCGCTTTTCGATAGTGTTGGGCTGCATCTGAACGATCCAAACATGAATTTGAACGCACGTGAATCTGTCATCAAATCTGCCTGGGATTGCAAGTATACGGTGAATGTGCTCCCCTCCGCTCCTGAACTGGGGTGAGTGCTTATAACATTCGGCAAGGGCAGTGAAGAGTCTTCATATGAGCGGTGCTGGTACGTTGGCTTTGAGTGCGATTGAGACGGGTAATGTGGAGTATGGCCATGCGGGACCTGTGGGACCTGCGGGGAGCGCTGGGGAGGGTGTGGGCGAGCATAGTGTGATTGTGAAGGATAATATGGTGTTGACTGTGCGGTCTGAATATGTGGAACTATCGGCCTCCCATCATAGTCTTGATTCCACCAACATGTTAGATATTTATTGTGCAAAGTGCGATGAAACTCACACTTACCCTGCGCTTGATGCTGCTGTTGTTGTTGTTGTTGCTGCTGTTGGTGCTGCTGCTGTTGGTGCTGCTGCTGAGGGGGCTTCCCGTAGGCAGGCATTGACAATAGCACGCCTGACTTGGCCACCAGGCCGTCCTCGAAATTTACTGTACCGGATGCTCTCACTGTGAGCAACTCTGGGAGGCCGTAACTTGTTCCTGAGGGATGTCCCACCAAGGCTCTGCCGGGCTATTATGGTATTGGTCAGACACAGGATCTCTGCAAGAGGCAGTAACACGAAAGCCTACCTGTGCAGGATGACAATATACAGCGCTGAGTGCCACGGTTGAAGATGTTAACTGAACCTCGTGAAGACGCGCGAAAGTTCCGCGTCTGTGAAGTAAGTCTCAATTATAAAGTGCTCGAATCACCCCGGAAGTCGAAGCAGATGTGGAGCAATGAGTCGGAAATCTCAAGCCGTGAATGCGAGTATCAAGGGGGTGCCTGGTCGATCAGCCTACCGAGTTGTCCAGTTGCTGCTTTGTGCTTTGTAAACTGAGGCCGGGTGTTGACTTCGGCTGTTTAATGGGAGACAGGCAGTCAATATCAAGATCTGGAACTTGGGGAAGTGAACAGCCTGTGGAAAGGGTGTCAGATAGGAGGATATATGCAGTGAGAGAGTGCAGGTGCCTGTTGCAAGGGATCGGGCTGCAAGAGGACTGATGTGAGGACTGAGATATGGAGGTGGAAGGTGGAATCGAATGGAGGAAGCTATGGCGCGGTGTTGGTGTGGATGGGTGAAATCAAATGGAGGAAGCTGAACACCGATGCGACCACTTGAACGACGACTCAGACTGAGGATCAAGCAGCAGGTCGCATGCAGGTAGTGAAGTATCGGTACCCAACCCAATCCAACGTCGATAATACAGTAGCTTGGTTTTTTTTTTTTCTTTTGCTTTTCCTGCCTATAGCCTGGTTAATCTGGAAGTATAAGCTGCAGTTGCTATATCAGTCTCTTACTGCCGGCTGCTACGGTATTTGAAGATTGTGTATATAGTAGAAATAAGATGCGAGACAGATTGTATATTGACAGGCGCAGTATTGGTGCTGTAAGGGGAGGGGAGGTGGGGGGAGGGGTGTGTGAGAGACCGGAAGTCAAGATGAGAGATCTTGTGCAAGGTAAGAGATGGAATAGAAAAGTGAGCGTCAGGTGGATATAAGGCTAGGATTGAGCAAGTGATCTCTCTGGATCAAGGAGGGGCTTAATCGAGGTGGGGGCGGGTGTGTGTGAATGAGTACTGTTTGTTGGTATCGACCCGTAACTTCTTTTGCAGTGCTGGGGAATAAGATGCCGGGGGTCGAAGGGGGGGTTGCACGGAGCTATTCCTGTGGAGGGTTCCTGGTCAGGACCAAAGAAGCCACGGGAGACATGGAAGAACCAGGAAAGGTGGTCGATCTGGAGGACGAAAGGGGGCAGGTATTCAGGGTAGTGGCCGAGGGGGGGAGCCAGCGGTGAGTTTCGACGAGGGGATAGAACACAGAAGCTTGTGGTGGAGGGAGGAGGCTGGGTCCGTTGGAGAGCCCACAGCTCCATTCCATCCAGCAGCCAATTTTGAAAAAAAAGAAATTCACAAAATACGGGCGTTCTGCCCCTCGTACTCTCGACGTTTCTGCCTCTTGCTGAGGCCGTCAACTTTCTCACGTCCAATTCCTCACCCTCTCCAGCGGGCATCTTGCGCATTCGCCACCCATCAACACTCTTGTCGTTCGTTCTGCGTGCTCACCCACCATCTCTAGGCTAACAGCTCGAGATGAGCGTGCTCGCTACCCAGCATCTCTCCCGCTTGTCCCATGGGCCTGAGTTCGCTTCGTTTCGCGCAACCGCCCATTGCATTGCCTATGCCTCTTCCCCCCACAATCCCTCGCCCGTGGCCGCTAAGAGATGATGGATGTACAGTAGGTAATCCTGTACCTGTCCCTGTCCTGCCTGAGCTGCCTGAGCTGCCTGAGCTGCCTGACCCTACGTATTCTCGCAGGGGAGGGGGGGGTGTTGTGTTAGTGGCGTGCGAAAGGTGTGTGTGCGCGGTCGGTGGGCTGGTGTGTGTGCACCGACCGGCTGGATGGGATGGGGGAATGAGTGAGTTGGGGGTGTGTAGGTACGGTATCCCTGCCCCCAGCAGTCGCTGCGAGCAAGCCAGCCTTTCTGGAGTGCCAGACAGAGGGAGTGCAGCCTCACGATTGAGCGTTCCTAGAGTAGACTAAGCTTCGCCTGCTGCGGTGCGATGCAGCATCGAGGCATCGAGACATTGAGGGCAAGGAGAGGTGGAGGGCAGAACGGGAATACATATCGCCGTCGCGCGAACGTGACTTGCCTTTGGCCCCCCCCTCCCCCAGCGTCAGCTTCGTCTCGCTGGCCCTCCCAACGGCCGATGGAGACTGCTGCTGGCAGGCAATTATGGCAGTTCGGTCGCCAAAACACTCGAGCTGCTTCTATTCTGAAAGGACGCCCACGGG
Organism: Terfezia boudieri ATCC MYA-4762; assembly: GCA_003788615.2. NCBI lineage: Eukaryota > Fungi > Ascomycota > Pezizomycetes > Pezizales > Pezizaceae > Terfezia > Terfezia boudieri. Next base: position 749,786 of record ML121528.1, on the reverse strand, counting down.
CCAATCGGCCAATCCCCTCCATCCCAAGCTGCCTGCCTGCCCGCCTGCCTGCCCGCCCAACCACAGTCTCCTCCCCCGTCGCAGTGCGCTCGAAGGAACATAAAAATAAAAATAAAAATAAAAAAAAGGGACTCACCCGCGCCGCTGCTCCTCCCCCTCCCATCCTCTCGTTGCCCCCCACCTCCCCCCCCCCCCCCCCCCCATAATGCCATGCCCGCATCACTCCATTGCCTTTCCCCTGGAAATGCTCCTCGATCCCATCGGGCCTAATGGCAGGCATTCTGTTTCTTTTTCGTGCCCCCCCCTCCGCCACCAAGGCACGCCCACGGCCACGCCCGCACACCTTTCCGTACACATTGTTGATGAGTCGATTGAATTCACGGAAAACAAGGGCAAACTGTAGGGCTCCCTACATAAATGTTAACGTTACTTTCGATGGCCCAAGCAGAGCCGTGGCCCCGCGGAGTCCTCCTCCCTCTTTGCATGCAATGGGTGCGCCAGGAACTCTAAACCTCGCATCGCATCCGCATCGCTCACAGTGGCTCCTCTTGTCATACCGCGGGTCGGAAAATGACAAAATCTGAAATCTAAAAAACTCCAGAAATAAAATAAAATTTGCCAGAGATTAATCGGATTCGGCCAACCCCTCGTCTCCCTGTCCTCGCTCCCCCAGGGGCGCTCATGGGGTCACGCCGCTCTGACCGCGAATGGAATCGTCTGTCAATCATCGCCGCAACCGTGCAACCTAATCAACCCACGCCGCTGCTCTTCCGAGAGACCTTCGCTCTCCCCACAGTTTCTTCCCACAAACGCCCCTGCTCCAGAGGGCGATCTTGACTCAATTAAACGTGCGTCCTTGGGCCATCAGCATAACCTTCCCCTCGTTGTCTGACAAATTTGACGTCTATGATCCAGCCTCTCACTTTAGAGTTTGGAGCTTCTCGCTTCTGATTGACGGTGGAAATTGAGGCGGACAAGCGCATATCACCATCACTTGGATCCCCTGTTACTTTATTACAGTGTACCTTCACCACCGAGAATAGGTAGCCACGGCTGTCTTACCCTTTCCTCACAGAACGTTTGCTACCGAGCGCATGCCGTACCTAGTATCATTCCAAACCCTCATACCCCATACCCTCCCTTTCACTTCTCTGAAGGGTGAAAACAAAAGAAAATACCCGCCGCCTCAGTCGAGCCAGAGTTATCCGTAATCTGTCTGCTAATTTCATACTACCTACGGAAGAAAAGTAGCCAATGGCGTGCAAACGCTATGGCCGCTTTTCCAGCAATTCTGGTCCCCATCAGCCGCAGAATCGCTATCACTTACTGGAATAAGAACGTTTGGCACATTCTCAAAGAATGAGTTTGAAGCCAAGAAAAAAAAAAGTCTTAGATATCCGAATTTGGAGTCTGCGTGTCTCACGCTCCTCTTGAGTCTGAATGTTACGCAGGTACTACCTCTGCTGCAGGCGAGCCACAGCTCTTCACAGGGATGGGTCAGATCTAACTGCTTTAGAGGACCTTACAAGGGGCAGTCCGATGGTAGCGGTACAGTCACGAGGCACACCCGTCTGTTGGTATGTACCAAATGTCGTGGAGAACCTACATTAGCACATCAAGTGAAGGAAAGCTTACGGTACATACGACTGTACCTACATACCTACATACCTACATACGGTATATACCTACATACCTACGTGCTCTACCTACATACATGCGAGTAGATTGGCTATCAGGTTAGGTCAAGCTCATCCACAAATCATTGACGCTTCGATTTGCCTACAGTTGAAGGACATGTGCGCCGCTCTGAATAACATGTATGTACCGGTATCTACCATCTATGTACGGTAAGTTCCGAGGAGACAATCGCTGACTAACCAATGGGGAGCTGGTTGGCATGGAGACCAACTTGTTAGGCCAATTTAACGGGGAGGATGATCGTTCCCTTGGTGTTTGTGTTTGTACCCTCATGTGCTTTCTTTTTCTCCATGATGTTGGAATCAAGCTGCTCGAGGTTTGTGGTTTGCTCGAATGACGAAGAAATCATTCTGCCGAGGCTCTTGTTTCATGCGCCTCAGCCGGTGTCGAAGATCCGTTAGCGAGGCCTAGATTTATTTCTTCGAGACATTCCAACGGCAGTTTGGCCATCACCACATTAATCCCTCAGCTGGCTGTCACGTTTTCGCGCTAGTGACAGAATCTGGCAGCGGCATCATCCTCGAGAACTCCTCCCTCCCCCCAATATGTACATACTGTACAGTAATTAATAATTAAAATGGGACTGTCCGAGGGCCCGGAGATCCTACCCGGATACAGTGCCCTATCCTACCGGTATTAGCTCCGGGGGCAGCAGATCCAATGACAGTTGCCAGCGACGGACGGAGCAGCTCTCAAAATCCCAGAAAGTGGCGGCCTCTTTTTTTCTATGACACCCTCACTCGCAGCGCTCTGCCCTCCGGTCACATCATCGAGAAAAGCAATCATTATGGGGATCTGCTAATATGAGCTATCGGAATTTTTTTTTTTTTTTTTCTGGCGGTTTACATACCTTGCTTTCACCAGGCGGTTGACACGGGGCGTGCGTTCCGTAACGAGTGTAGTGCTCCAGATACATACTATTTTGACATGATCGCCAACCTTTAATACGCTCGTTTGGGCACATAGTTCTCCAATGTCAAGGGGACTGTGGCCTAGTCAACCCTTGTCGCGGTCGAGTAACGACCCTGGCAGCAGTCGCTAATCTGCAACGATCTTGGGATGAAAGGTAGGGAGAGACCGGCCAAGAGCAATCTCTACGGTAATCTCTATAGTCGCAGACAAAGGTGATTGTCCGCAGCTGGCCTCTCCTCCCCCCTCCCCCAAACGCTCGAGCACATCACGTCTATGAGATGCCCCGCCGTGGTGGGCCAATCAGGCCGCCGTAGCCCGGCCAAATCACCGCCAGGCTGTGCCCGTTTGCTATCTCACCCGCCCGCGCATTGGTTTTGATAACTTGGCGTGTCTGGCGATACGAGGCTCGGGGCGAAAATGGCTTGCGCTCCGTGCGGAAAATGCATTCGTTTGCTATTTTGGCTCGTTCCCGATGGGCTTGCGCCAATCATCAATCATATTATCATTACATCCTGCTCAACAGTTGGTTTTGTTCCTGGCACTAATCCCAATCCACTTGTTTACAGTTTCGCCTGGTCGCCCTCGTCCGACACTGTCACCACGAGCTTCCCAAAGTTCTCGCCTCTTTTCATAATCTCAAATAACTCGTCTACATTATTCAGCCCGTTTACCACATGGCTGATCACCGGGTGGATCTGCTTATTTCGGACCAAGTCCACCTGCACGCAAATAAATCATGGTGGTTAGCTATAGGCTCTTGGAATTTGACTAATGCATTGGCAAGTGTAACGATCCCCCTTGACTCTATCCAAATGCAAAGGGGTTCACCAAACCGCCAGCAACTCGGGGTATTGGATGGGGGTCTCACCATATCAGCGAATTCTTTTCGCGAACCCATTGTGGAGCCACGCATCTACAGCAGCAGATCGCCGTTAGCTTAAGTTAGATCAAAACCACGGAATTGCATGGCTGAGCATTCGATAGGGAAAGTCAAAGCAAACAGGGGTGTCCGTTGGCTGTACCTCGATATTCTTCAACAATGCCTTTATGGTGAAAGGTGCCTGTGGGCCTAGCGTCATGCCATAGCTTACAATGATACCACCATGTTTTAGTAGTCCCGACGTCTTATTGACGATCTCTCCTCCAGCACCGTCGATGACCGCGTCAAGGTAAGGCCTGCTCTTGGGGAGCAACTTTGCCAATTGCTTTTCCCAATCGGATACTTTGTAGTTTACCCCTGCACTTGCACCTAGCTCTTTGGCCTTGCTCAGCTTCTCTTCGGACGAGGATGTGACGAAGACCGTTGCGCCGCGTGCAGCAGCGAATTGCATTGCATTTAGGGCGACACCCCCGCCAATACCAGTGACCAGGACATTCTGGCCAGCAGTGACGTGGCCTTTGGTAATGGTTGCGCGGTAAGCAGTCAGTCCACAGAGAGGAAGCGCAGCCGCCTCTGTATTAGTGAGATGTAACGGTGCATCCTCGATATCCTCTGCAGGATATGCGACATATTCCTGAAGCGTTCCTTCTCCCGCGCCATAGCTATCAGCACATGCATACCCCACCCACTCCCAAAAGGCTTACCATTAGGGAGAAACCTGGTTCCGCCTAGGGTTGCATAGTTCCCCGTTTCTGGGCCATTAGGGTCAGATGTCCACCCTCGCCCAGGCACCAGGACGACTTTCTTCCCCTTCCACTGTCTCTCCAGCGTGGGTGTTCCGGCTGCGACTACGATGCCAACTCCATCCCCGAACAGCGGGATGTCAAAATCGACACCAGGGTACAGGTGTTGGCGGCAGAAGAGGTCTTTGTGGTTTAGTGCCGCCGCGAGGATCTTGATAACAACTTCCGTCGGCGCTGGCGTCGGGATTGGCAGATCGGTAGCTTTGAGACTTTAGCGATGTCAGTACGGACTGATGGAGTGATTGATGCGCAAGGGGTAAAATTTCATTTGTGAGAGAGCGTGCTTACGGATAATAAACCTGCCCAGGCGTTCCCTCGGTTTTCTCCAGTACTACGGCTTTCATGTCGGTTGAGATGGGTGTCTTTGATGCCTTGTTGCGGACCGTCTGTTTTAGATCTGTGGTCGGAGGCGGAATACCCTAGACTTCAGGCGTCGCTCGCGATTGCTTTGTCGCAAATTCTATACCACTCTTCTGTTTCACTAACGCGGCTTTGGGCAGCTGTGGAGTATCGTGAAACAATCCCAAGTCTGTGTTTTGTTTTTCGGAAGATGGCGTGGACTACGTCAGTGATGTATTATTATTTGTTATTGTGGTGTCAATCTCGTCGGCGAGTGTACGATATCATTCGCAACTTCAAACACGAAAAATCAAAACAAAAGAGCCCTCTTCTGTCAGTCTGGTTGCCCGCCTTCCGAGTCATGGGGCAATTGCATCATATCTGGTGACAAATCGCTTATGCGGGATTAGGTAACACAAGCATCACTTGAGGGGTTACTTGATTTGGAAGTGGGCGCTGGATTGGGAAGTCGACAGGCTTGGCGGGGGGAGTCGCTTTATTGCTTTCTTTCCTTGGGGCTCATCACCGACTCTGGAGCGGCTTCGAGTACTTGGGTATATCGCGAGCGGGATGCCGAGCGTCTAAGTGTCTGCGGCGGCATCGGTATTCATTGCATACCTATCCGAAACGAGCATCGGAACGTTACTCCAGTATCTGCACAACATAAACTTCACGCCTATCAAGTGATACCACAGAACCAAGCTTTAGAGACGCGCCATTGCCTTTGGATATATACTTTTGTTACGCACTTTTTCCTTGCGTACCTACAGTATTCCGGGCCCGGATCCGAGGTCGGATGTCGCCAATGTGCATATGCATAGGGATGTGTAAAGTATGTGTAAGGTATGTGTAACGGGATCGGGCGACGACCGGCAGGCGCGGATACGGATGCACAGCGGCGGGATTGTGCGTGTGAGTGTGTTTCTTTTGAGCTTGGCTTGATGTACGGCATGCATAGATTGAGATACGCTGACTAGGATGCGAGCTTACTTGTCGCAAACAAGTATATATTGGCAGCTAGAGTACTGTGGTAAATATGTAGTGCTGATGGATTAGGAGTGGGGATGAAATCCCACTGGCTTGTAGGTACAGGATTTCCTTGATATATGGAAGAAGTTGTTATTATTAATGCCTGGGCTATAGTATCGGTAATCATATGACTTGTAGTGTCACTGCATTAGCTTGCTCTATGTACAACAAGGAAATACAGGCATGCTTAAGAGTCACGAATAGTTCTTGGATGACGATGCCATGGATTTAAGTGCACACAATGATTATACAGTGTCAAATAATCAAAGGACCGGTATCAATGGAGCGTGTCAACACAAATGATATATCTAGTAATCGATCTATTCGCCAAGGTTACTTCTAAGGCTAAGGTATACCTTGAGGAAAGCTATCACTTACTAACTGGCGGCAGGAGGAGACTGTGGAGGATGTGGTCGAGATGGTAGACGACGGCAATATTCAACGACGGCGGGGCCTTTGCTCCACCCGACGAGATGGGGTATGGTGTGTCTCAGCCTAAGCCGATATGAGAATTCATGAGCATACCGGTACTCGTGAGATGGCTCGACAGGATTGATATGGCAATCCTCAGCTACTTGATGCCTATGTATTTGGGCTACTTAGCCTTCAATCAGTCATCTTACTTCAAACTACAGGGAATTGAGTCGGCCACAAGGGAAGATATCGAATTCCGTTCCATTTGAATGCATTTACAAATACAAAGCAGTAGCCGTAGGCTAGTTGAGTAAGTATCTCTGCTTGGGAGGTTGCTCAAAGGAAAAAAATCACAGATGGTGAAAACTCTGTACACTCGGTTACCTACCTCAGGGGATACACGAGAAATAGATAGATACGACCGGGCGAAAGGAGGGAGCGAGGCTCAGATGAAACCGTTTGTCTCCTACAATTCCCACTCGCACAGCACGATTCGTATCTCGGTATCTACTATGGTGACTTGAGTGGATATATTAATAAACATAGATACTAATCTGGTATAACATTTCTTGACTTCCCTTATTCCCTAACTCCGGGGGCTGGTGTACTGTGTAGGTTAAGCTTCAGCAGAGATTAGAGTTTTCTTGTAACCAGACTAGAGTTTCTTCATGACCCCATGTATGTCTCAGCAGCAACTCTATCTGGAACTGCATGTGCAGATAAATACGTTACTTACATGTGGCAGCCTGGGTGTATGATGGTTGCATTATTGCGAACTGTAATCGAAGGTCTAGGCCGTTTATATATAATATCAGCCGATATGTGGAACTGAACCTATTGCCTACTGGGTCTTCAACAGCAGTAGCAAGGTGATCGGTGATATTAAGTGATTGGTGATAAAGTGAAGCAGGTTCATGAAACGCGCGGTACGCGTATAGTGGTTACTAGTACTTTAGGTTGTTCCTGTTGCTAGGGTAATTGATCTAGATTAATTGTGTATGTATCACTGTTTTTGTACATCCACACTGGCGCCCCACCAAGTGTCGGGCATTATTGCACGGGGGGTATCGGTGCGCATGGAGTATTGGTGTTTATTTAAATTCTCGCATGCTTGCTATACTAAGTATGTAGCTATATTATTCGATAGTGATGTTTAGCGGTGTATATTTGGTTGTTTATTCGATATTGCCAACCAGACCAACCTGCGGCTGGGCATTGACATACCTCCTATGGAAAGATATTCCTCGCCGTTAAATTAATTCTAATATTTTTCAGCTGAAGAAAATCTTAAAAAGAAATTTCAGTCTCGTGATAAATGCCGTTCGCGTTCAACTTGCAGCAAGGTGAGATATATATTAATAAATAAACGACGTTTATGTACTACTTCGCCTCGTACGACATTAATGTTGACGTCGAGATATATATCTGTATAGATCTAGATGCACAGTAAGCTGTTAAGTATTGGGTACATGGGGGGGGGGGGGGGGGGGTCAAGTATAAATAGAAACGACATGCATGGTTATGCATGTGTATGGGAGCACGAGGACAGCATGCTTGCTTAAGGGTAGATGTTATGTGGTATTTGCATGCATGTATCCAGCAGCTGGCGGTTTGGACGTTTTGAAGATATTTCTTTGTGGCGGGCAAGGGGGAGAAAGTCGGGATATCCCTACGAGTTTAATAAGAAGTTTTGGGATTCGAGGTTTAGCGCTAAGTGGGGAAGCGTGCATGAGGGATTGAGATCTTGAGTAGGTACTGGTATGTATATGTAGTATTATTACTTGTGGTTGTTAATTATATTAAAACTTTTTAGTTCTCTAGGTAAGATGCTCCCAACCTAGAGATGAAGCATGTGTGCTAGTTATGTTGGGTTACCCTGAAGACTAGTCGGTATAAATTCAATATTCCAGTAGGTATGCCAGACTAGTACCGACTATGGATAGAGCTTGTGCAAAATCCAACCACCCTGCTCCCAGACGTCATCTCGTGCCTTTGCGGCCGTTCCGGGTTCTCTAACCATGCTTTAGTTATTCAGTCCTGAAGGGATATCTCTGCTACGTGCAATGATGCGCACCCACGGTTGAGGGCGCACCTGAAAACAAGAATAATAAATGTCACTATGTCGAAATGTTTATGTACATAAAAAGCTTATCCTATCGGAGGCAGTACTATCTATCATGAACCGAACCCCGTGTCTCCCTCCCCCATGTTGCTGACCAACCCCAGCCCATATTGCCTGCCCCTAACGTAGACCTGCCAACCATAGTTCCAAAAAACTACCACCGCTACTCGCCTTACTCCTGACAACCATGAGCCGATCCTGAGAATGGTGGTATATCGAAGTCGACATTAGAGCCATGGAAGTGTCGATATTGCAGGTATTACAGTGTCGATATTGGAGTTATCGCAGCGTCTTTGATGCTGTAGAACCCTGTGAGATTGTTAGGGGCGAATCCCTAGGTCGCTAAAGACTCACGTAGAGGCTTCTACGTGAGTGATGGGTCGGTAGGATCGTCTAGTTCGGTAGGCGAGTGTTACGAGTTCGACCTGTGAGATTCGGGCTGGCCTACTCAAAAAAACAGGGGGCTCATAGAGCTGAGCGAGATAAATAGAGCGAAGTAAATTCAATAACCGACACAAGAGACGAGAGACGAGAGACAAGACGTTCCGGCCTCTCTATCTCGGTACAAGAGGCCCCTTATATAGCCATTCCCGGCGATATCTTCATATGTCAATATCCAACGCAACAAGGCCGCGGCCTGCAATACTAACGTCACAAGCACGCGCAACCTCCCGTGTTCCGTAATCCTGCGATATACCAACGTGTGCTCCGTAAGCTCGCGATATACCAACGTATGCTCCGCAAGCCTGCAATATACCCGTAAGCCAACGTATATTCCAACTACAGATTTATCGTTTGTTAAAGAAATAAAAGAGGATGGTGCCGACGACTAGATCTTACCCGAGAGCAAAGGCCTTCTCTTCGAGAGAGGTCTACCTATAATGCCATTGATACTTGTAAAAACTGAAATAGCCAAAAAGGGAACTGTCAATGAATGCACAAAATCACTACACATAGGTAAAAACGACCTAAACTTCCCAAAACGTAGGATTCCAAGCTCAGATTCTATGAACTTAATAGTTTGTCCTTCTCCGCTTCCTGCTGCTCCTCTCCCCCTCGTCCTCCTCTTCCTCCTCTTCCTCCACTTCCTCCACTTCCTCCACTTCCTCCACTTCCTCCACTTCCTCCTCTTCCTCCACTTCCTCCTCTTCCTCCTCTTCCTCCTCTTCCTCCACTTCCTCCTCTTCCTCCTCTTCCTCCTCTTCCTCCTCTTCCTCCTCTTCCTCCTCCTCCACCACCACCACCACCACCTCCTCCTCCTCTTCCCTTTCCTCTTCCTCCTCCATCAACTCCTCTTCCACCCAATCGTCGAAATCAGCATCCAAATCGAGAACTTCTGTGATTTTCTGTTTCTTGGGGTTAGTTTTAGACTCTTGGATCGCATCCATTACCTCTATTGGCAGTACCCATTGCTCGATACGTTCTATGAACTCCTTTATTGTTTTCCTTTTTTTTTGCGCTTTTCTGTCTCGTGTTCTTGTATCCTGGAACCACTGGATTCGGGTTAATGAGTATGAATCCCTGGTGGAAAGGATTCCATGTGCTTTTCAAGGCCAGAGTACTTGAAGTATATTATTATTCAGTGATAGAGCAATTAGTTAAATTGTCAAATAGCTCACCTTGATTGGATGCTTATGTGCCGTAGTCATTTGGAACAGAAAATATGGAGGCATTAACGCATCAATACTAGCGTGGTTTCCCACAATTGGTATGTTGTATGCCCCGCGTTTTAGCTCTTCTTGACCTCCACGAAGAGATGGCCTTTGCTCTCTGGTAATTGTATGGTAGATCTAGTCGTCGGTGCCGTCCTCTTTGATTTCTTTAACAAACGATAAATCTGTGAATGCAATGGATTAGATGGGACCCTGATCAGTCGAAGTATAGAACAACTCAAAAAAACACTTACTTCGAATGTCCCGCCTGCATCAATGTGCAAAACTCTCAAATAAAAGTCCTTTTAGGGTGCCTGGGTCAATTACCGAGAGCATTCTTCTCATTTTAGATCTTGTGTTTATCAGAAGAAGCAGCATACATCTTTCTCTGATTGAAGCAGTTGTAAAACATATCGATGCGGTCGATAGTGTCTTGTCGGTTGGGAAGATATGTAAATTCTTTCCGGTTATTTCACCAGTCGGCAAAATTCCTGTAAGTGGTGTGGCCTTGCATTAAAAAGGCAGCTTTGGCTTTTTTTTTTTTTTTTTTTTTTTTTTGAAATCTGTACGTGTATGGAGCCTTGGGCTATGAGACGGAAAGACTCGGTTAGTGCCAACCAGACTAAGACTCGGTACGCCCACCCAAGGCCCATTTGGGACTAGTCTCAGTATGACTTCACTGACTAAGCATGTCCTTAGGACAAAGCCAAACTCCTTGGCTGCAGGATTTGAACTAAACGCAATTGTATTCCCCCGGCAGCTTTGGTATGCTCTGCGTGAAGACTCCGTGAAGGTCATTCTTAGTGCCAACATCACTTAATCCTGCAAGAGTTCGCGGAACCCCTTCCCAGCGAATGAACCGCTGGCGTTAGTTCGTGAGTAGATATTTTCGCCTGCACTTCCGTTAAGGTCCATGGGGGCATGTACCTAACCTTATGGGCATCAAATTTGATGCGTCGTCTTGTTTGGGAGAGGTCACCACCAGAACGAGTCTCGGCCTTTTGCAACAGCGTCTATGATTAACCAGCAGTTTTCTTGTTCGGTTAATTCCATATATCTGGCACGGCGTGCTGGTAGTAAGCTACCCTGCCATTCAGCTGTTTCCCTTATGATGGTTGCAGAGGGATATTCTGCTGTGATTTGATACAATACATGACTTGCCGATTCCTTAAATGATGTTAGCTTTGGAAATAAATATAGAGTCAATCCATAAGTCACGACCAGCGGTAGTTAACTAGAAAAGACTAGAACGTAGGTTCTACATTATTCATCCGCATGTATGGAAGCAAAGGCGATGACTAAGCTCGCATATGCAGCAATTGCATTTGATATTGCATTACAGAGTTAACTAAAAGCTTTTCCTCCTTCCGGTTTGGGAATATTGCATATGCAATTCCTATGCACCTATGCAGCTTGGCATTATTCGGCTCCAAACGGGTTCTAATGACAATGAATTTATACCAGCCATGTAGCGATTTGTTTTACCTTTACTGTTGCTCCTATCCTGAGTAGCTTCTTTGGGCGCAGAACGTCTTCATTGTCCCTATGTTGACGTATGCAGCGTATGCCAAGGCTACTTCACCTATGCGAAGTAACTTGGCTTATGCATCTCTAATGCAGCAGGCTTGGCATACTCCGCTGGCCACATAACCAGACTATGGCCACATTATGGACGTAATAAGCCATTTAGGTTATATTCAAGGTAGTATGGCTATTCTCAGGACAGAGTACAGGCAACAGTAAAGGTAAACTTCATCCTACATAAGCCTCGTAGAACCAGTCTGTTGTCTCTAGGGGAGTCGTGAGGTCACGAACACTACAATTTATTAACCTGGGTACGAGGCTAATCCTACATGGCTTCACTGCGTTCGTTAGAACACCCTATCAGTAGGGTCTTGGCATGAGACTACATGGCTGCATTGCAACCCATTTTGGAGCTGAATAATGCCAAGCTGCATACGGTGCATAGTAATTGCATATGCAAGATTACCAAACCGGAAGGAGGAAAAGACTTTTGGTGTTATGTATGTATGTATGTATGTACTCTGTACTTCTATATATTTCGGATACTGGGACTTTTCTCATTCACAGCCAACACCCACCCGAGACAATTAATGATAAGAAGAGCACGCATAAAGAGTGCTAGAGTATGCAGATATAGTAATACAGAGGACGAGCCTCGAGGTAAGCCAAGGAGATACGCTTTAACCAACACCCACAAGGAAAAATATAGAAAAGCGCCCATGCATGCTAGTGCAACGAAATATAAAATAAAAAAATGAAAGGATGCCCTACTCAGATAAATGAAACCACACAAAGAAAACAGAGGATATAAAAAAAAGAACCCGCACTCGCTCGCTGGCAGAAACGAAGATATGACCCCAAGAACCCAGTTGAGATGCCCATCCTGAAAAAAAAAGGAATGACTTATCCAGAGCTGATACACCTGATCCAAAATTAAAGCAATTGCTCTTTCTTCACCCAACGCCTCTGCATTCCCTAAACTAGGCATTTTCACATATTGTCCGTCTTTCTAAATGCCTGAAATGAGTGCCTATTCCCAAGAATTGGACCACCGATTCTTAGCGTCTGAGCCGAGCCATTGCTTACTACCCGTTTATCCCCTGATCCTTGATGAATACTCTTTCGTCGGGAGTTGAGCACACTATATCCCTCTGGTGGTAGCTCCGGTAACGGGATTTGCGGAGGTGGAAATGCCGGGGGTCCGATCCCATAATCCGGCCTGCTTCCCAAAGTCGTCATTGACCGTCTTTGTAGGTTTCTTGGCTCCGATAATGGTATTGAATTGTTGTGTGGTAAACTGCTGATAGATCTTGGTACTTCCAAAGACGGACGTGAATCTACCATTGACGTCGGGCGTGTGCGTACATAGGTAGACGAATACGATCTTTGGTTGACAGTAAATTCTGGTCTAAATTGTGGTTTTGCGCAAGTCGCGGAGCTTCGCCGCATGGCTGGCTTTGTCCCTGTGCTCTCCACTGAATTGTTGCTGTACGCAGAGTTGCGTTTCGATGTGGGTGAAGTAGGTGATGGGATTTGTACTTTCCAGCCCGTAGAGGGTACAGGAAACCGTACAGAGGAATAAAAAGAGGAGGAGCAAGGAGACGGCGCTCGGGTAGGGGTGCGCTCAATGGAGCGCCGTGGAGAGGCTGGTCCATTACTCCTCAACTCCGTCGACGACCTAGAATGCGATGGAGCGCCAGGAAAGCCAGATCTTCTTCGAGTACTCCCAGCCTGACCTGATGGTCTTTCTGGGCTGGTCTCAGGAGAAGTTCCATGGACTGTACCTCTTCCATTGGAACTCATGGACATATAAGACCTGCTCCCACGGAGACGGTTCAGTGTGACCTGTTCCGAAGAAACGGCCGTAGTAACCGAGGTCCCTGCGTCGAGAGACACCCGAGAGTTCCTAGAATATCGAGAAAACCGATGCGAAGTATCCAAGTCAAAGGTATCATCCTCTTCATGGTCTCGCCTGATACTAATCCTGCGAGATAGAGTCCGAGGCACACGCGGCTCTGGCTGTTCTTCCTTTTCCTCAATATAGGTCCCAGCTAACTTGGCCGCCTCAACCCGAATACACCCCATCCACGAGTCCATCTCTTTAGCTGTATCAAAAATGAGCAAAAATGAAACAGCAACATGTTTCGTAGAGTTCTTCCAGGGGAGCTTCAATTTAACTCTCCTGTTGTCTTCCGTAATAGGTGAGCCGTCCGCATTTGCATTTTGTGAAACCTGCAGGACGTATGGTCTTCCAGGTATTATATCGCTAGCGAATGCAACAGACGTTGCAGTAAGCTGCAGGATCTTCTCCGGCATCCTATCAACTGCACCCTCTCCACTATATTGTAGCAACATGTTAGGGACCAAAAGGAACATCTTCTGCGTCCATTCCATTTCAACTTTTGAGTAAGATCGTGCTCTCTGTGCCAGCCTCGAACCACCCTTCTTTTCCCGGTTCTTTTGTTCCAAATTTCGTCGTAAGATCGTATCTGATGAAGTCGTGAGTGCAGCCAGCGCAGCAGCCTTAATGGCCTGTGAATAGGCCACGAACAAAGGAAGGGCATCATGTGAATTTTTCGAAGGGCTTGGAGTGATTGACCTCGTAGGCGATAACAGTTGGTTTGAGAGCGTTGCTGACGTGGGACCATTATTCACTTCGAGATTTTGCAATTGCGGAAGCGATAGACGCTTTCCTCCAAGTCGTGAAAAAAACGACTTGAAACCAGTTCCCTTCTCTTTCGGTGAAGGGCAATCAGCCCTCTCGTCCATGGACGGACGAGGGGTCGTGATAGAAAACGAATTTCTACCAGTCATGAGCATTGCCACTGCCTTTCATGCCTCCGAAAGAAGAAGGAGAAAGGTAACGGGGAGCACCTGCGAAGGGTAGGAGGATAAAGCAAGATCAAATGTTAAAGCAAGGGATGAAGAAAACAGCTTAAGGGAACATGAAATAACAACAGTAAACCAGCCTGGGAAAGGGGTTGTGATCGAGTCGGTCGGTTTCTGTTGGAACAGCAGGATAAGAAAATTGAGGCTCCCTCACAGAGACGTGACAGGACTGTTTATCTCTCCAATCCCTGTTGTACAACCCAATAGTATGCAGCGTGAGAAACAAGGAATACCGTTACTGGCTCTCAACGCAGGTAACCAGGAAATTTGATATGAAAACAAAGGTTCGCTTTCGCCTCATTCTGTCATTGTTTCATTGTTTCCCTCAAGCTGGAAGCCTGCTGACAGAGAGTACTATCACCGTGAAGCTCACGCACATTCTCATGTCATCCCTCAAGACGGCCAATGCGTCCCCTGACGAGTCAGTGCGTCGATGTCCTCTTGCCTGCGAAACTCTTTACCAGTTTCCTGTATGTCTCGGAACGACATATCTAAACAGCATGCTTTGCCCCTTGACATCCACCCTTGGCTAAATTAACATCCCGCGCTATCGAACCAAGTTATCCCTTGCGTGCCTGAATTATACCCCTTTGGTCTTCATTGAGGCAGGGATTGGGATACCCTTGTTCGGCAATGCCAGAGCTCATCTCAAGAACGACGAGTGCTGCGTGGTGTAAATATGCGCAGGCGAGTTCTCTGGTCCTATTTTTTACCAGAACCGTTCGTGAACTGCAGCTGAACTTGGACATCGTGGCGTGTTCAACCTCACAGTGCCAAAAGTCCCATTGCCCTTCCTTTCCTCTATCGTATAATAGAAGGAGCATTCCGGTTGTAGTAATTCGTATCAAAATCCCGAAGACTGTTAAGATTACATGTCGAATATTTCAAAAGTCGTGGTGGGGCCTATTACCCCGTCTATCACTTCCAGTTCAAAGTTCACCAGGACCAGTCGGAACATTGAGCACGGCCTTCTATTGTTTCGGGTTGTTTGAAGCTGGAATCTACGTTTCAGTACTCCTTATCATTCTGTTGTATCAGTCCCCATATCCATCTTATCCAACACACGAACACCAATTCCACCTATTCCACCTCCAAAACAATCCGGGTATCAACTCAACTCGACTCAATTCTTCAAGGACGTTGGTAAAAAACCTACTTATCCGTCTTGAAATCGCATACCTTTAGTAGGTACCGGTAAGCTATACCCCTTGCTTGTACGGCAGATCACAATTGATCCGCAATTCCCGGTATGAATCTGTGCAAGAATCTTTCTCGAGAGAGTCTTGCCGCAAGTGCCATGGTCCGTGCTATGGCATGGGCTATCGAACTGAAATTTGGGGCGGCAGTTGTACTCTCCCCTAGTCAGTTGGTGAACAATGTTCGTGCAAACTGCCTCGTGACATGTGCCTATGTTGAGAACTTAACGAATTCTTCTCTGGCATAGTTAGCAATGCTGTGTTACCCTCAGCCCAAAAATTTTCTTAACCCATTGGCAAGCCAGCCATGATCCTATCCTGTTGGTGATAGCGACTGGAGGTTGTACATAATCAGTCGCAGTTTGTTAGACGTATGGCCAATGTTTGATCGCCTAATTAGCTCTAGTACGGTTATCGTGGTACGGTTTCCGCAACAGGCAGTGTGTTTACCGCAAACACGCCTTTGCGATGACGTAAGGCACCCCAAGGTTCGTCATTGGCAATCGTCTCTAACAAATGGAAAGAACCGAATTTCCTCGAATCGTCATTACATACGTATATTCTACCGTGTATTCATCGCTTTTCATTGCCTGACAAGTATTCATTTTCATATCCAATCGCCCCAACTGCCTGCCGAATCACCGACCCGCCCGATCCAATACCGAAAGACACAGACAAAAACAAACAAGGGGAGCAAACTACAGGGGCAAAACATAAAAGAGTCATGGGGTATGGCAATTACGGGGTCTAACTGTGTGATCAGTAGTAGCAAACAGTGCCGCATGAAGCCACGGTGTGGTAGAGGAAAGACGCAAACAATGGAAAGAAAAGCGAACTCAGCAGCAAGCAACATATAATACCAGCGTACTTTTTCTGTCCTCCGGGTCCTAAAAACCTAAACCCCAAAACTCTTTTCGTACGAAATTCCTTCCCAAATTATCCTACCCTGAATGAAAATTATCGAACCCAAGCGTACACAACGTTATATTTTCGAAAGTCATAATTGATGGCTGATGAGACTAGAACATGGAAGGTGGAAGCAAACTCAATTGGGAAAAAAATGGCATATATCAATTCTTTCTTCTCTGAGGTCGTCACAGGATCTAATGAAGTTTCGGTTTCCTCCAGAAATATTGCTTGATATGGGGTTAGCTCCTACCTAGTAAAAAGAAAGTTCACTCACAAAGAAAAGGCCTACCTTATGGGTCTTACGACAAGCCCTCAGACCTGGTTTTCGCAAACCCTGCTCTACCGCATTCCTTCTCTCTTCGTCTCTATCTTTCTCGGAAATGTAATAATATTCACTTTCAAGAGGTTTCCCAGCTGCGTCCTTTCCACTTCGACGGATTTCACCAATCCATGCAATGGAGGATAAAATCCCAATCAATGATTCTCGGGTGATGGTGTTTGAAATCGAAGGTGGAAGATTTATAAGTATCTCGGACACTGGGGTTGAAGAGACACGAGCAAAGGCCAGTTGATTACTCAAGTGGTTGACAAGAGATCTGGACTTTGATGGGCTAAGGCTGTTATCTCTCGACTGGACTGCTGGGGGTGAACTTGACTTCAAGGGAACACGATCCCGTTTCTTGGAAGAAGTCTTTTTCGGACCAGAACTTCCAGTTGGGATGGGTGGCGGTAGCATAGGTGGAAGATCAGACTGAGGGCAAAAGCTAAATAGAAATTTGGAGTCCGAAAAGTTCTCATCTTCATCAGATTCCAAATCCAGTTCGCTGAGTTCACTCTCGGACTGGTTATTATCCTCAGATTTCTTCGGGGGCGATTCCTTACGCTTTGTTGGAGGGAGTTCTGGGAGCTCTGGTTGGTCATCATGCTCGTCCTCCTTCGCCGGTTCGTCCTCATAGACTGTCACCATGGATTCTGACAGCAGTGGCTCCTTCTTTACAATGGGCGCGTTTGCCTTGGGCCGTGGACAAGGCGAAGGCGGAGGTGAAAAGTCCTGACTAAGATCTTTGCCCACAAAAACCATAGGAGACCTTGACGAATGTTCCTCAGTTTCTTCCCATGATGAACCAGGTAACGGAAATGTTGTGGTTGTAGCAGTGGATGCTTCCCGTGCGCTCCTCGGCCATTTTATCAAAACCCTTGAATCCATGATATCCAAGATTATATCTGCATCCACAGTCTGAGAGGTGAATTTATCACCCTGTCGAAGCTCAAAAACATGTCCATCACAATGGATCTTGGCCCCATTCGCTCCTAAGCACTCAATGAGCATTGTGGGCTTAGGGGAAACTTGCTCGTAAACAATTTTTACATGCTGCCGTGATACATGCCGGTTGAATGACAATTGATAGTGTGAGCTATTGCTTGATCTCCCCAACAGAATCGGCTCTCCACTATCGGGTACCAATATTTCCGGCAATGCTCCTAGAGGAGCACGCTCAGAGACCGTCGAATGGCTCCTTTCAAGAACTGGTCGACGAGGAATAAACGGGGATGTCCGGCAGGTCTGATGTGTGGGACGTGGGGGGGAAGACGTGAGACCCAGGGATGATGTGGGTAAAGGCGAGGGGTATCGCTGCTGGATGTCTTGCTGTAACGGGGAAGACCTGTGTACAAGTCTTTTCTTCGGCTTCGGTGGAGAGGAGTCGAAGTCCGGTTCGAATGGTGCACCCAAACTAGGTGCCGATCTTTTTGCACCGCCTAATACATTTTTTATCCCCTGCACTGGAGGTGAGGACTCCATGGTGTGATGGATGTTTTATTGTTGTTTTGGAACTTGATATGGGCGTGCTAGGTGGTGGTGGGTGAGAGGTCGTTGTCAAGGACGCGTAAAGTACTTGCTTATAGTGCCTGCAGCAACTTGGCCGTGCACCCTATCAGGACCATTTCGGAGTGTCAGAGGAGAGCGATGAGTGGCTAAAGAATTATGATTTTACCTGGATGATAGGAAATGAAGTAGAACGAGTATGCAAAACGCTAAGGAAAGCCGTGGACGAACAAGAGAGAGCGGGGGAGGAAAACTCGAAGAATGCCTGGGTAGTAACCTGCTGGACTGTTGAAACGTAGCACTTGATTGAAATGAGCACTGAGCAATTCACTCCCGACAACTTGCTCACTCTTGACACTCGATCCGTACTTCGCTAGTTGAGCACTGGCATGTCTTGCGAGAGGAAGAATCTCGCAATGTGCCAGAGTGGAGGTGGTGGTGCGGGATGCGATATCTGGGCTGCAGTGAGGGTTGAAAGAACTACTAGTACGGTTGCAGTAGACTACAACCGTCTAAGTGTTTGAGGGTTTGAGGGTTT
Organism: Terfezia boudieri ATCC MYA-4762; assembly: GCA_003788615.2. Taxonomy (NCBI): domain Eukaryota; kingdom Fungi; phylum Ascomycota; class Pezizomycetes; order Pezizales; family Pezizaceae; genus Terfezia; species Terfezia boudieri. Next base: position 731,056 of record ML121528.1, on the reverse strand, counting down.
GAGGGTTTGCAGTGTCGAGTGAGGGGGCTGGGGATGAAGCGGCGGAAGGGATACCGCCGAGCAACAAGGGCCCTGCAAGCACTTTCACTCATGAGGTATTTGGTGTAAGCCAGAAGCAACTCTGGCAGGCCTCCCGGTATGTTTTGCGCCAACGTCCTAGAAAAGTTGTCTGGAAGCAGCAGCAGCCCTTCAGTCAAATCAGGACGCCCGATAGGCGGCTGTCAAGAAAGTCCCAGTGGGCGGACTCTGCTGCTGGTGTATTTGCGAATGTGATACTAAGACTCCCGCAGTCAAGAAAAACTCATGCTTGGAGTTGCTGTGGTGAGCAGGCAATCTCGGTCGCTTGCTGACCTTAGTGAATGACAACCCTGACTAGCTACATACATATTTGGGCAGACTACTGGGTCACCTTCGGCAAAAATAAACTTGAACTCGGGGATTGTGATTGGCCCTGTGGGCCCCCGCTGGGCGGATGCCCTCCTAGCCATGAAAGTACCTATTGTAGACTGTTTTGTGTAAGTAAAGTAAATTGAGCGCAAATGGCAAATGGAAGTATATTATGGATGTCTCGCTTTCAAGGGTGGAGTTATTCGCCCACCCCGTGTTTTCCCCTTTCCATGTATGTGCCCGATGATAGGATGCTCAAGTTTTCTGAAGCTCAAGGACCTTGTGGGGAGTTGGCCCTTGTGCGCCAGCCCGGAGACCCCAAGGTCATCACGAATAAACACTCCATAGATGCTCTTCTGTTAATATCTCCCGGCAAGATCTCAGCTTTCATAAAGAATAGTACTCGTGAGAGGAGTACCGGTATTGATTATGATCTCTTGCGGGAAACGGCATAGAGTTTGATCGAGAGCCCTCGGCATAGTGCATGAAGGGCAGGAAAGCCTGAAGGTCCTCAGGTCAGGGTAAAGGAGCCTTTTTCACACGCAGCGTTCCCATTCTCTCTTCCTCACAGCCAAGTGATTGGATTTTGCCCCGTCAGCAGGAATTTATTCACAAAAAAGCCAGCTTCCAGGTCAGCTGTGCGCAGGGGGGTTGGATAAGGACCACAGTAACACAGTGCCATAGCAGATCTAGATCGACGGCCCTTGCGAAAGCAAGTGTAAGAAGGAAGGACCCGAGAACATATTAAAGGTACTCAGCAAATCCAGAACAATCCCAATTTCTCTCTGCAGCGTATTCGGTCACTGTGCACGGATTTTGCATTATGCGGGCGCAATTTCTGTAAAATGATAAAACGCGTACTCGCCGAAAGTCGCGTCTTCCCTGCGCGCTGCATCGGCTCTTTCGAGTGGAGACACGCGTAAAGTGGTTTCCAGAAAAGGTCAAGCGCAGGGCTCGACGCGTTCTTGCGCACGTGCCATGATTTGAATTTAGGGTACGATAATTAGGGTTTGGCTCACGTGGCATGCGTGGCATTTTATCTACCTCCACCTTAGGATATCTCTGGAAGGTGGGAGGAAAATGGTGTCCTATTGTTGACATGGCGGGGTATAGGGCCTGCAGGTATGCAGGTGAGGTGACAGCTGTGACAAAGTCACCGTGCAGGTGCTAATGTGTCTCCTAGTCAAGGCTTGCAGTAGCCATCATTCCATAAGAATTTCCTCTATAATGAATTCAAGATACAAGTAAGGCTATATATTATTGCTTCAGACATTGCGGGAGTTGAAAAGTGTGATGATCTAATATATAACACCAATCCATCATGGAATCCAAGAGCTTAAACCGACTAGAGCTATGGCTAATATACGAGAAACCTTTCTAACGCTATAAAATCACTTGACTTTGTCTTCATGCTACCGGCCGGAAACCGTCTGGGGAGTGTTGAACAGCTCCTGGAGTGCTTCCCCTTCCTGAGGCGTAACGCTCATCTCCAATATGCTGTAAGCGTACTCGCGAACATCCTCCTCAATACCCGCTTCCTGTAGTAACCTCTGTGAGAAAGCTAACCTAGTCATTGCAACAAGGTGCTTGTGTGGAGCTCCGCCCGAAAGCTTCGTGCCCAGTGGAATGCCTGGGTGAGTAATTATGATTCCGTGGAGCAGCCGGACTGCGATATTGACCAATTCAACACTACAAACACTCTCGTTATGATCAGGTAAACGCCCATGGATGATAATGATTAAAGATTATTATCGCAGCATGAAGGGAAAAAAAAAGTATGTACCTGCTTCCCACATCTCCCTTAAAATCATAGATATCGTCCAACTCATCCGATACCCTTCTAACAAGCCTCGAGAGTGCTGAATTATGACTTATCAACAGTTTACTTCCCCTCTCCGTTCCAACTAGGCATCCGAGAAAATGTACCACTTCCTTTCGTAGCTGCACAATCTTCGAACGACGACTGCCTGGTTCCTCTGCACTGACGTCAGGAACTTCGATGAGAAGTCGTGTGACCCCGTCCAAAATATGCGATTCATTCTGCCGTTGTTCTGCTTCATTGCTTAATTGTGGCCCAAAAGAATCCCCAAAAACACTGGTGCAAAGCATTGAAACAAAGCGTTGGATATCTTGTAGTGGCTGGGCAGCACTGAGCAATATGAAAGGGAAATCCACCCGTATAAGTTTCCAGAACCTAATAATGTGAGCTTCAATACCTCATCCAAGATTCAGATTTGAAGGGGCTCTATACCGTCTGAGTAAAGTTTCTTCGGCCATCGTGCCAAAAGCTATTGATTCCAATAAAATGAGACATTTATTCGTATCTATTTCAAGCACCAGTTTCCTCTCTGTAGTTCGGTTAATCCTTGGCATCGCGTTTATGTCAATGGTAAGTTGTAAGAGTTCAACTGCTTCGTTGAGCATTGTCGCGCATGTACTGCCAGGATCCCACATGACCACAAAGCTTAGCAAATCGAGGATTAAATGAAATGGCACCCACTATAAGACAAGAAAATTAGTGGTACTCTTTAAATCAATCGAAAACCCGAACTGACAAACCGATCATGTATTATACCCTGCCATATTGAAAGAAGGGACTTGCACACAACAGCTGGAAACTCTGCTTTTGAAGAGGCGGCCTTGAAAGCAGTAATCTTATCGATAAATAGAGATGAAAGTGTGGTGTCAGGGGCAGATGGAAGTGTATACTTTGAAAGTGATTCCAGAGTGCGGATGCTCCCTTGCCCTGACCTATGCGCCGCCAGTGCTTCGAATAACTTCGAAGATGTTAGTTAGTTATACTTAAGGAGTATCAGGTCTAGCATACATCGAATCGGTGGTCATCACTCCAAAGCCTTTGTAAAATTTCCTCATCTATCACATGCAGATGCCTGCTGCCTTCAACGGCTGGCGCCCGTGATTGGGAAAGAGGAAGAGGGCCAACTGGAGATCCCAGTGGTTGTCTCTTCCGTTTCTTTGACGGGGTCATCGTTTTGGAATTGAATTTGGGACTAGCCATAACGATTTCATCATCATCAAATCCGTCCCTATGCGGCAGGGCTTTCTTTTTCTTTGGTGTGGTTATAGGTGACGCCTGGCGATTCCCTCTACCTGTGTTATCGCCCGCCATGCCACTTCTTTCCAGAGCTTTGTTCTTCCGTTTCATCTCCTCAACGTCATTTGACAGGAACATATTCAGGGTTCTAAACTTTTCTGCCTCTTCCTTTGCCACTCTCAGCTTTTGTTCCAACCTTTCCCGCTCTTCTTTTTGAACTGCATGCTGCAGTTGCAATTGCTTTTCATGCTCACGCACAACTTTATCGATTTTGTTTCGAACAATTGAAACTTCTCCAGCTTTAGCTAGTGCTTTGGACTCAGCAGTCTGATGGGCTTGGTGGAGGTAGTTAAGTTTCTCTTCGAGCTGACAGACGGGAAGATGATTATTAGCATTCTCACCACAGGGAATGTCTGCTTTAGCATACCTCCATAATCTTTGCTTCAAGCTCTTGTTCTCGTACAGAATCCCGCTGATGCCGCAGCTGGCCCATCGCGCCCGACTGTCCATCATTGCCGGAGGTGATAGGTACAGCTGCCCCACCTCCATGACTCACTGCTCCTAATAGCTCATCTAGATCATTGGCATCGTACTCCATGCCATCATAATTTTCATCATCCTGTGCAGTAATACCATGTTGTACCTGCTGATACCGTCCTTGGTGGTAAAAGGCGTCTTCCTGGTGCCGCACCCGTGGTCCAGTTGTATCCTGCAACTCTGTCGTTTCATCATAGCGATTATATTCTGCTGGTGGTATCTGGTTGTAGCCTCCGCCATTTTGTGAGTTTTGCGGGGTGACATCTCGCAGGGTAGGGACCGTGGTAGGTCCAAAGTTTGTTGTACTTGTCTCGCGGTATTTACTATCAGCTGTATGCCCCCATCGATTCTTTTGGTGTTCCTGCTGCTGGTGGTGAATTTGTTGTTGCGGCTGTTGGTGGAGAGTGCGGTAAAGTGTAGGTCTGCTTTGGTTGTATCTCACTGTGGATGTGGGTATCGTAGTGGCGCGATTACTGGTATTGACAGATCGCAGGACTAGAGGCTGTGTGGACTTCAGAGCATTCTCTTCGAGCGCTGCAAGCTCGCTCTCCCCCAAAGTTTCGAATGTCTCATCGTCAGAGAAGAAATCATCATCCATCACGCGACCTGTGTCCTGTGGCGTCGAAGCTCTAATGAGGGTCTATTGTTGTAGAACATGGAAAGTGATTGTAATTAATAGCAAATTTTGAACAAGATGCAACCAGTAGATCAATTTTGCCGAACTCATCGACACTCTAGAATCATAATGGGACTCCAGAAATTCACAAAAGCATAGAGGTAATTTATTACTCGCTCATTCCAAGATGAAATTTGTGACTATACAAATGCCCGTCAAGCTAACTTTTTACGTCATTCTATCCATCTATATCCAGTCGCTCCAGCAGAAAATACAACTTTCAATTTATGGGTTGGACTTGGTGAAATCAATGCCCTATAATCAAAAGTCAGCATGTCAAGCGTTCTTGAAGCTCATGTAGGCCACGGGTTATGCATTACCTTCTTAATATTGGCCTTCAAATCCTGGAGAGCGGTAGCAAGGAGTTCGTTCTCGTACTCGTTAGTCTTGGGGAGAGCGTGGATCTCCTTCACACCCTCGGGTCCCAACTCAACCTCGCTGGCAAAGAAATCGACACCAGCAGCCTTGTACAATGGAGACTCAACGAAGGCAGGCTCAGAGATACCACTCTCACCGGCCCGAGCCCTCAGGAGAGAGTTGGCCATACGGGCACCAGCGTAGGCCATAGATAAAGTGGCAGATCCCATACTCTCCTTGGCGTTGACGACCTCGTCACCACCGAATTGGATCCTCTTAACGAGAGCATCACGGGTCTCACCCACAATTTCAGGGTATTTTTCAGAAAGAAGAGGAACAATGGTAAGACCAGAGTGACCACCAGCAACGGTGATGTTATGGTGGGCTGGGTCAGTGCCCTTGACTTCGGAGATGAAGCGGGAAGCACGAACGACATCGAGGGTGGTCACACCGAAAAGACGCTTGGGGTTGTAAACATTCCTGGCCTTGAAAACCTCAGAAACGATGGGTACGGTACTGTTGACGGGGTTGGAGATGATTAACATGTTGGCCTCAGGGGAGTATTGAGCAGCAGCCTTAGCCAAATCACGAACGATAGAGGCATTAGTGTTGAATAGATCTAGACAAGTCTCATCAGATACAACCTAAACAAACAAAATGATGGGAGAATCACCATCACGGGTCATTCCAGGCTTGCGGGGAACACCGGCTGGGATCAAGACAATATCGGCACCCTGAAGAGTAGCCTTCAAGCCCTCCTCACCAGCGGCATAGCCCTTGACCTGTAATAGCTGTTAGCAGGCCGCTTCTGCGCGACTAGTTGGTCTGTTTGAACATACAGTGCTGTTGGTGTTAATATGGCTAAGGTCAACAGCGACACCTTTACAATACCCACAATTAGTCATCAGAAACTTTATATTGAGGTGCTAAAAGCCTACCGCGAGCGCCACGGATATCGTAAAGAGCCAAATCGGTCACAAGTGGGTTGAGCTTCATGAGGAGAGACAATGGCTGCCCAATTCCACCAGTAGCACCGAGAACGGCAACCTTCGCTGGCTATGGATAATAATACATCAAGTCAACAATGGCGCAGGTGCAATTGAGGGGCTGCACACCTTTGCAGGGCTAGTGGCAAGCCTGCCGAAGGGAGAGTAATCGGAGAAAGCCCGTCTCCCGGCGAAGGGGAGGGTCCTGGCAGCGGGGATTCTAATTGCAGTGAACATTGTGATGTGTTTTTTCCGGATCGACGTAGAATAGAAAGTCAGAGTTGCTGAAAGGAAGGAGGGTTCAAGCATGAAGAGGCCAGAACGGTTGTAGCAATTTTTCTTAACCGGCATAAGCATAATTGCCCCACATTAGCTAATTGCCATGGGGGCATCTTACTTAGGCTATGCCCCGTTGAGAGACGTTCTCGAAGTGATATAATGAGGCAGATGTAGAGTGCAGTGTCGACATCGGAAACCATGATTGGTTATTTGTTTCCCGGTAGGTGTAAAGCATTTTCACTTCTACAGGTAACACGTACGACTCTGTACTCTGGCCACAGCAACAATCCGGCTGTAGCTAATTGGTGTAAGGTAATTTGCTGATGTAATTGGAGAAGAGCACGCTGACTTGGCAGAATGCACCACGTGATACGACTTCCTCGTTTGGAAGTCGATTGAGGGTAACAGGCGGGTAACCAGTGATAGTCTCAATTCCATGTAAGTCCAGTTATTTTATGTCTAGAGACATAGATATAGCCTTACGGTATCTACTTTATTTAGAAAGAAGCACCTAATAAAGCTAGCCTCGAACTACTCAGGGGCATTATCCAAGTGATGCCTTCGGCATCTCTCTCACTATCAAAAGATAAGTTTTCAAGTTGGGTATTAGCTTCAAACTCTCAACCATGGATCCACCACAACGCCCGACAAACACAGTACTAGGGAGGAGCGAAAGCGAGCAAACAGATTTCCAGCTACGAGAAGGCACTCAGTACTTCTTCCGCATGCGATTTCTGTTTCTTTCATGCCGCTTGATACAGTGCATCATTGCCTCCGTGATCCTGTTTTTCCCTAAGACCGCATTCAGTCACATTCCGGGTGTCTCTTATGAGTTGATGGTGGTATCTGACCCTGAGCTCCTCACACAATATGCATTCAACTTGGGTATTGTAAGTAGGACAATTCAACCCCAGGCTCTAGGATCCATGAAAACTGAACCAATAATCTCATAGGCTGGGGCTGCACTGCTCCATAACTTTATTTGCTACGTGGTATATTTTGCCGACAAAGCTCTCTTGCCATTCATTATGTTGGTGATTCATCATTGACTCTCACAAGATAGCAGTAGTTGACAAATCAGATACACCGCTCTTATAGATTTTATAATGTCGAACGGCTGCCTTGGGCTTTTCTTGACCTCTATTCTCTTGGGGGGAGTTGGTCTGGGCCTTTTTTACAGGGTGTTGTGTATACTGGCCTGGTATGAACACCTTCTAACACATATGTTGCAAGCTAATGTCGTCCATAGGCTGGTCTTTCTTATTACGTCAATCATGGAAGTTTCATTAGTCTGTATTTTCAACCATCTTCAAAATGAGCTACGCTCAAGAATAACTATGCAAGAAGACCTAGGGGAGGTAACAACAGAGATACCAATTCAGCGCCCCCTCACAACTGCCATAAAGCAGAAAACACCTCATGTTAGGAGAGTTAGACGCAATGTTACAGTGGAGTCAGTTGAGGATAGCGCCGATGTTTCTAGGAATCCCGAGAATCAGGACATGGAGGACCTGTCGTCAATTGCAATTGTCAGGCGGCAAGATCCCACACATTCCTCCCAGGCCACCACTATCGCTGAGATACTTCAAGAGCCTGTGAGCAGGCCACGTACATGATTGAACTTTCGCTGAAAATTCGCTGGGGTTGTTGAGGGTAACCGCTTCCGTGCTTATCTTATGTCTGCCACCGCGAGACAGTGAAGCTTCAGTGGCAGCGTTGCTGCTCTTTCGAAATCTTTCCTATTATTAATGTTGTCGAGTCAGTGTGTAATCTACAGGGAGCCATGTTCATACTGGCAGTAGCTGTATAACTCGCAATGACGATGATTGATTGTAGCTTAAAGCCAACTCTACGTATACGACGGATACGCAACCGTTGAATTATATGATGTGCGATGGAGACCTGTTGTCTGATTCTCTGGTGAGTCTACCGAATTACCATTCCCAGTTATTCCGAAAAAAAAACCGAAGCCCATTCAGTTTTCGTTCAGTTTTATACCCAGAATCGGAAGGCAGATAACAGGCTAGGCTTCATTCGAAGTAACTATACACTATTAACGGAATCAAAGCCTCTTTCGGACTTGTTGCACTACTACTCAATCTAAATCCAGGGGTGGACTTTACCCTTGGTTTTTCCCCAAACCTATACACACTTAGTCTGGTTGGCACAACACCCTCCATGTAGTACACACTCAAATCTAGGCGGTCTCTCAGCTCGACCCTTGGTTACAGGTCTAGTGTACTTGTATCTTCAGATTATTCTATAGCTACCTACAGCTAGGTGGCAAAATGTTTCGTACCCTGCATAAAAGGACTGTGCATACAGAGCGCTTGATTCAGATTTAATGTATCAAATCGCGCCTATCACAGGTTGCATACATGTCTTACTACATTATAATATCACGAAATTCATGATTACAAGAGGAAAAAACCACTGACATCGTATATAGTTCGCTTATGCTTCTCATGTCGACTCAAGCTCATTCCTCTACGGAGATAGTCCAAGCGGACGCCTCCCCTATGCCGCCTCCCCTAATGCCGCCTCTCCAATCTAGCAGAAGTAGTTGTCCGAGTTTGAGAAACCAACACAGTGCTATTATAGGACATCCCATGATATATCTGTCATGGTATTGGGATGCTTCTATGGATCAATATTAGGATATATACGGACTCTGGATGAAGGACGAAATACTGCTGTCAACACATTGAGATCTTAACACACGTCCGTCCTAATGTCCGTTTGGAGTTGAGTGAACTCTAGGTATTGAAAATCCAATTTTCATGCAGGACAACTCGTCAATCTATACCTCAGCTTGCCCGCCAATGGACTATTGTAGGTAGTTGCTGCGCTCTCCCGACTTGAATCCGATTGAACATATTATTTGGGCGTACATGAAGCACCAACTTAAAAAAGGTTTCCTGACCTACTGGCAGATGAACTGCAGGAGGTTTGGCGGAGATTCCGGAATCACTATTGGAGAGCCTCTACAGCTCAATGCCTTGCCGTGTAGCGGCTACCAGGGAAGAGGAGGGTTAGTATACAAAGTACCAAGGAATATCACTACATATCTATGCGCGGCTAAGCCTCGATTATGCGCGCTAAATGTAAGACGTGCATTAGCATCATATGCAAAGGGTACGAAACATTTTGCCACCTAGCTGTATCTACATATACGCAGACATACATATACCTGCCACACCATCTCTTGAATGTTCACAATGCGTTTTCATCTACTGGTTGACTCTTTGAGAGTTCTCCGAAGATCAAGCTGAGCAATTGAGTAGATGAGTCTTTTGATAATTGATGCCAATCACCTCCTTCCCAGCGAACTAACTACCAATGCAGAACGACCACAAAATTGAGATGGGTGCCAAATAATACATTGTTGGTATCGTTTGCAGTGTACATGTGCGATAAATAATGGTTAGAGGATAAAGCCTTCCTATGACAGCTACAGGGTCTTTGAAGTATATATGTTCCGGCCCAGTTTTGAACGGGAAATTTTCATGACTGACCCGCTACAACCATATCAATTGGGAGATTAAGTGTGTCCGGAACTGGAGTCAATTTGTTGAAGTTAGCGGATAAAAGGCGAGCAACAAGCAAAGATATAAACAAGAAGTAAATTCTCCAGTTGAATATCTACATCCACAAATGACATTGATTGGGCAGACATTCGGCAGGTACTCTTGATATGAATCACCTATTGAAGCGGGTGCTAATAATATTAGAAATAAAAACACATGTGTCGTGACTGGGTTGGAATTATTGAACTAAAAATATTTTCTTAGGTTCCACAACAAGATCCCGAACACACTCCCACATAGTATGTACTTATGGAGATAGACTTTTTAGGACAGGACTTCCGTAGGAAAATAGGTTATTGGGAGTAAGGGAGAATATGCATCTATAAATAACGTAATAAGACGGCTCGACTATCTTGCCTCGCTAGGCATATGGGAACTTACTGCAGCCATATTTGCACACTGAACAAATGAAGAGGGGGTGCACGAGACTGGGGTAACGCAAGAGCATTCTCCTTCGAGCGGCGTGTAGTTCTGGTATGTGAGCGGAACAAGCAACTGCCTTGAATTTGGGAGATCATAGTATCACTGTCTTTACTAGGAGTACTGGAGATGTTGGAATCTACTCACACCATAGCTCGCGTCTGAAATTATCGAGGTGGTATATATATCAGCGGGGGCTTGAGGAGGTGTATGTGCAGTTGCAATTGCGCAATTCTCTTCGCCCTAGTTCTCATCTGGCTGTCAAGAATAACCCTTAGAATCAATAAGGCTGGCGGGCACTGTTGTGAGACTTTCCCAAAGCATGCAGGGACAGCAGGAGCAAGGGTATATGGCATACATTTTTCTCTACTGCAACAAAGAATTGGTAGCTGTGGATCTGGAGTATCAGGGAAGACAGGGGTGTTAAGGATTTGACTGGGTTGGGGTTGTTAAGATAGTTGGTATCTTTGATTTATGAGGAAAAGTGAGGAAACAGCTGTTGAGGGCCGGTGAGTCAAAGAATTCCTTCAAGACATGAGAATGGCACTTGAGGGCCACAGCCTCGGTGGAGGACATTCGCCAAAAAAAACGCGGGTGGAAGGGTCTACGGTGTTTTTAGCACCAAAAACGCCTTCAGAGCTTGAGCCCACCCCCGTGCACCGCATGCTGCACCACCCGTGGAAACGGCGATAAGGCTCTCCTTTGCCTCCCTAACATGCAAAAGCTCTTGGTTGTATGGCGTGCTGACCAAATCAAATGTTCCGCAAATTGAAGCAAGGCAAACAAGAGAGGTGGAGTGGTTTGAATGACTCGCCATATCTAATTGCTGCAACGTTGGCAGTAATTATACAAATGGCTGCAGGCCATAATGGTGATATTCAGACCTGCAATAGCAGCTGAATAAGGGGTTTTTACCCTGAGAAAGTTACCTCTGTTTCCTCATCATCCCATCTTGCCTGATATCCTCTGGCCCTGGCCCTATGCAAGCACGTTCGACTATAAGGCGGATCACGATGGTACATGGAGGGTCTACCGTGATGCTTGTCCAACCGATACAAGTGCCTAGTCTGGTTGGCACAACCCCTCCTTCCAGACAAGTGCCGTAGTAACGCACATTGCACAAGAAGATGGGGGTAGCAAAGGAGGAAATGACGACTAAGAAAAGAGAGCAAGTCAAGATGAGCGTCCGGTGCAGATATTCTACGAGGTCACAGAAAGGTGATTCTTGTGTCAGAGGTGTTGATACCAATCAACCCGTCTCACGATACTTGGTAGCGACCCCCGCGATGTCAACAGTAAACGAGTATCTATTCAATTCTCAAAAAAAAAAAAAAAATTTATTTTCCCATCCCTTCTCCATAGTGTATCAAGTTCCCACCCATAGAAATCATAAATCCATTCGTTCATCGTAAGCTAGGCAAAATAAAAAATGACTGGAGAAAATGTAAAGCGAGGGAGATAAAAGCCTTTTATCATATCCATCCATTCCGGGGGAGGTGGGAGCCAACCGCATCAAACTAACAAGAAAAGGACAATAAAGGAACAAAGACACATGGTTCTCATCCATCGGAAGGTTAAAAATGGAAGGAAAAGGGATGTAAAAAGTCAAAGGGAGAAAAAAAGATAACTTGGTTTATGTAAAGTATCGATATTCTCGTCCCATCTGTGTGAGCACCCCCCAGATCTTCTACTAGTAGTTTGCACTAAAAAAAAAACACTCTACATTTTGCAACAGACAACGTCTAATCGACCATGTTGTCAACGTCCTCAACACCCGGTGTTGGGTTTGACTCTTGGTTCTTCCTCATTTCCGCTGCGCGCTTGGAGGCCTCCGCCTCCTCGTTTGCCCTGTTCTTTTGTCGCTTCTCCTCTTCGTGGTCGAAGTACCTCTGGGCAATGATACCGGCAACGGACCTCAACTCCTCGTATTTCTGGATGTATGCTGCCTTTGTAGAATCCTCACCGTCACCATAGAGCCATTCCTGTTAAGACGTTAGCCGTGATGCTTGCATGTAGGATAGTAGGGAGGCAGGGAGTTTACATACCTCAGCGGCATCACACATCTCCTTTATCCTCTGCTTCTCAGGCTCGGTGGCGAATGGAGCCCAGATATCATCAGTCTTGTTTCGGAGGTCATAGATGTACTCCTCCAAGGCGTTCTTGCGGTCCTCCGTATCAGCCACCAACTTATCTTCCATGGCCATCTGGTTCTCCTTCTCAGTGTAGATGTCCTTGGTGACCTGGTCGAGAGAGCTGGTAACAGCGACGACTGGAAGATCGCCCTTCTTCACTTGCTTCCTGACCTTTCTTGTCCTTGGCCTAGCTTCTGCGGCTTGTTGATCGACATCCATAGCCTGTAGTTCGGAAGTCAGAGTTGAGGCTCTTCAGATTTTGGCCCCTTGGTAGGAGAGGGTGTATGGCTTGGACTCTCGGTTTCATTTGATGAGCGAGAACGACGTTTTGGACTCCGAGGAACGCCGTCTAAAGCTTCAGAAACTGTGCCAATGGAAATTGAACTTACATCGTTATTTTCCTCATCTTTAATCTCCTCCTCAACTTCAATCTCTTCGACATAGTATCCACTTTCAACATTGAGGACACCGTGCAGGTTAACACGAGCCTTGAGCTTACAGATCATGAAGTCGTCCTTGGGGTCAGGGTGAACATTCTTAATGGAAAACTTGCCGATCCAAGGTGAAATTTTCCCTGGGAGCGATTCTGGCTCCGCATATCTCGCCTCAAGGTCAAAGTTCTCCTTGCGGTAGAAGGTCAGAATCTTGGTAGATGGCACAGCGTTGCCTTTTGGAAACACAGTGAGATTCGTATCCTCATCAGGGATCTCCTGGGACTTCTCCCAGGTGAATTCAATGGGGTAAGGTACGATGTCGTGGACAGAGAAGTCTTTAACCCTGAAAGCCGGAGACAAGATGGCGCACGCCCAAGTACAGCCACGAGCAACAGCCTCATCTTGATTCAAAGTGAATGAAAGAAGCTTGTTGAAGAAAGTGGAAATCTTCTCCTTCAAGGCAGGGATACGAGAGCATCCACCAACGACCTCAACAATATCGATATCCTCGATTGACAGTTTTGCGTCTGCGAGAGCTTGTTCCAATGGGACAGTGGCACGGTCAAGCAGAGGCTTGCAGAGCTCCTCGAAGTCCTCACGCTTGAGCATGGTCTGTACATCCACATCGTTCATAACAGACTCAATGTTCAGAGGGGCCATGGCGTTGGCAGACAAAACCTTCTTCATTTTCTCAACACCAGTAGCCACACGAAGGTAAGCTTTGGGGTTGGAGTGAATGTCGATCTTGTATCTCTCCTTAAACTCAGTAGCGAAGTGGTCAACTAAGATCTTGTCAAAGTTTCGACCACCAAAGTGCCTGTCGTAAGCAGTAGAAAGGACCTGGAGCTCGCCCTTCTTGAAGGCAACAATTGAGCAAGTGTAGTTTGAGTGGCCAATATCGACGAAAGCAACTCTCCTTGGCTTCTCCTCTGCAAGTGGGAGATCAGTTTTTGTGATACCGTACCCGAGAGCGGTAGCGGTAGTGTCGTTCATCAAACGAAGGAGCTTGAGTCCCGCAAACTCAGCAGCATCCATAAGGGCGCGGCGCTGGGGATCAGTGAACCATGCTGGCACACTGATGACAACATCCGAAACTGGAATCTTCAATTCGGCGGATGCGATTTGCTTGATTTTGGTCAAGTACATGGCAATGATTTGGGTGAAGGCAAAGTCCTCCTTGTGGCCAAGGTAGCTAACTCGAACACCAGCCTGACTCTGCACATCGGTAAGTTCGCATGCAATAAACTGCTTTTCGATTTCCAGTTCTGGGTCACCGTATTGCCGTCCTGCCAGCCTCTTGAGAGAACCGACTGTATTTTTTAAGTTCGAGATTTCCTGTGTCTTCGCTGCCTCACCAATATATCGGCTCTTAGGACCGAACCCAACAAGGGAACTAAGAAGAGGAATTGCAGTCAGCCATATGCTGTTCTCACGAGTATTTGATGTTTTGATTGTTGGGGCTTACGGTGTTGCTCGGTTGGAGACTTCATTTGTGATCTGTTCACAACAGCTGTTAGCGCGGGGCACACGATGCGGGGCACATTTCAGAGCTACATACCACATCCACACCCCGATTCCTGGCCACGGCGATAACCGTATTCAAGTTACCGAAATCTATTCCTACTACCGACATCTTGTCTGGCTATGTAAAAGATAAGACAAAGAGCAGGTTGAAGAGTTGTAGAGGGATAGGGAAAGCACAGTGCAAGTGCTGGGACCAAATTGGATTTCTCGGAAACGGCAACAGTAGCAGCGAACTGTATTAAGCAGGGAATTGATCGTTATACACGATCCTCTGAAGAGAATTTATAGGGAGGTAGAATTAGATGATGGAGAATATAAAGGACCAAGAAGTTGTAGTGGGAGTAGTGTTGTATTGGTGAGTTCAGTAAGGGTAAATTTTTTAGGGAAAATTTAGGAACCTGGGGCTAAGAAAAACAAAGAAGCAGCGAGAATGTAGTAGAACCTTCGAATTCGCAGCGCAACCAACCAACCAAATAACGGATCGTCGAGAATATCGGCAAAAACTTGTCGATGGCACCCACTGCTGCTCCGTATGGCCACAAGGCTGATTCCTGCTCTATGCGCTTCCGTGGGATTTGCCCCTCACCTCCGGCTGACAGAAGTACGAGTGTTTACATGTACACAAAGTACGTGGACAAAAGTTTGGGGACAGGGGCACATTTACACCAAAAAGGACCGAGCTGCAAAAATTGGTAAAAAGGCTTCCCTGACACGGATTATCCCAAACACTGAATAGAGTGGGAGATCATATCTAGAGGTATAATGTTTATATACTTGAGCCCATTTCATAACTCTACATTGAAGTATAAATTGTTGGACCGGTGCCAGGTTCAAACCCCATACAAAAACTGCCAAGCCTTGTAGATGAAGTCCATGTTGTTAAGCTCTATTAGCCAGTAATTTTCTGCAACATAGCTATTTTTTTGGTCATTGTGAAATAGGGCAGTTTTGGTGTTAGGTACCCCTGTCCTAAAACTTTGTCCTGTACTTTGTATATCACTGAGAAGAGTTGTATTGCTGCCTACACTAACTATCAGGGTGTACTCGCTAGCGAAGATGTGTATATCTACGGCACACGCATGAAAATTCGATTAAAAAGGCATCAAAATCTAAAGTAGGTAAACAGAAAAAGTGGAAATGGGTATAACTTATGTGGGGTTATATGCAGTTGCAAAGAAGTCCATGTTCGTAATCCCATTCATGAAAGTACCCGTGACCCAGTTCGACGCCAATCCAATATACAAATATCCACCAATCTGCAAGAATTAAAATCAGAATGCAGAAAATCCAATCTGACAAAATGAAATTTATACGCAAACTTTTTGTGATCCCGTGCCATGTTGAACCGCCCAATGAAGTCTATTGATACAAGAAGTGAACGATTGTACACCATCCACAAAGAGCGATGTAATTCAACCCCTCTGTCTAGCCCACTTGTTTCTTCGCTTCTTCTCCGACTTTGGGTCCTGCTCATCGTTTCCCTCATCATTGTCTTCAAGCGAAGGCTCTCCATGTCCCTGGAAGCTGTTATTCCTCTCTTCCGCAGTAGCCGTCCTCACAAGGCTATGCCTTGCGAGTGGACTTCGCCCTGCAATTGCAGATCGTCGTGGACTTGTATGCGCGGCCTCCGGGAGCTGCAGCCTTGCAATATCTCCTTCAATTGATATATCTCCCAAGAGAGCTTCAGGCGTGGCGTCAGGGGAACTACCCGCACTTGATGACTCTTTGTCCATGCTGTAGTTCTGCAAATTGTGCCCTTCTTGTCTGGTGGCGTTGGTCGCAAAATAACTGCTAGCTGAATTGACAGAATCCGATGATTCCATCCCATTCTTAAATGCATAAACATCATTATAGCTTTCCCTAGGCTCCTCCATATAAGCACCACCAGCCTCCCGTTGGTTTGCTTGGGCAACCAAGTATTTCCGTCTATCTTCATCTCCCATAATACTTTCCACACGACGAGGCATGTACACAGAATTTCCTGCGGATCCAGCGCACCCAGAGGTCACGCTGTCGAACGATGCACGGGGATGAAGTGGAATGTGAGGGGCATTTGGATTCCTTGGCCCGAAGTCTGGCAAAGTACCCATAGACTCATTCATATGGCTATAGAAGCCATCTGGTAGTCTTTCGGAGGCGGCGAACCTGCCATCAATGTTGTCATCCGGCTGAAGTGTTACTCCTCCAAGTCGTCGCTGTGTCAGTCCTTGGGTCCTAGCCTCTGCCGCCGGTTTGAAAGTTTCCGGGATCAGCGCCAGATCATCACCTCGTTCTTCAGCTTCTTCAATGACTTGTTGTGCCGTTTTACTAGCATCTGCAGTCCCAGCGTCGGCTCTTGGCCCGCCCCATGTTCGTTGACCGGCTGTAAACTTTGTGGTGTTAGATGTGAACTCTTCATATTAGATCGGTGAAGTAAACTTACGATTCCGTAGACCATGTAAACCCAGTTGAAGAATGGGTTGAGAACAAACATCAACGGATATAACAAGGCCTTATAGCGTTTCAATTTAAGCCCAAAATAAAACATGAGAGCCCAGTTGAGGCCAAGTGAGACTGCAATAAACCCAACAGGAAGCTGGGAAACCTTCTGGGTGGTTGTAATCAGGGAGAGAACCATAATGAAGAAGAGAAGCGCGGTGGTCCTAATAGTGTTTTGCATGAAACGCACCAAGCATAGGATGGGGTATCTTTTCCAGAGCCGAATGTCAGTCAACATACAAACCTCATTTGTAATAAATCCCAAGAACCACCGCCTCCTTTGCTTCAACAAACTTCTATAGTTGAGCACAGCTTCGGTTTTACAAAAGGCACCAGTACATAGGCCAATCTGGTATCGCTCTTTTGCACCAATCATGAACAGATGAGTTAACCATCTATCCTCCCCCAAGTGACACTTTCCATAATCGAATAAATCGTCACATTGCTCTGCTTTGTCGGCGAAGTAGTACTTTGCCATTTTTCTGAATGCAGAGAAACGGAGGATTGTTAAAGCACCGGGAAGACATGTAACCGAACCACAAGCAGATTCAACTGATCTCTCGAAGAGTTGACCATGAATGTATTCGATGTCTTGGAGGAGAGTGATGAGGGTTTGTTGCTTGGCTGTTGAAGTGATAACCCCTGTCATTGCCAACATATTTCGTTTACTCCCGGGTTTCAATTCCTATCACCCTTAGATAAGTTATAGACCTCACAAAACTCAAGGGTGATAAGCCATACCATTTCGTACACAAAATTCTGGATGCACACTTTATCTAGAATGCAATCGGAATCGATAAAGAGGATGAAAAGGTTATCGTTCCTTTTTAAATAAGCCTCGTAGATTTTATCGATCAATTTGAACGTTCTCTTTTGACAGTGCCTCTTTCCGCCATGTGGGAACCTCGAGACGGTGATTCGCATTCCCCGGTACACAACGTCCAAACTCATAGGATAGCTTTCTAAGGATAAAGGAACACCCAGGCTCTCTATCGTTTTCAGATAAAGCTCATCCTCATCAGCTCCATCAAATGAAAGGAAAATGTGAAGACAAGATGGTGGGTAGTCGCCATCCACAATTGAATCGATCGCAGTGAGTAAGACTTCTGGGATCTCCTTGTAGCAAGGCATAACAATAACAACTTTCGGTGCAGTCGATTCATCCAGTACGGTCTTGATACGCCGGCTTCTTCCAAGGCTATTTGTTACGAGTTGGTAGACACAAAACAGCCATGGAATTGTCAGAAGTGCGGCGAAGGACCAGAAGGCAAACCACTGCAAGAACCAAACCATACCTAGAGGGAAATATTGTGTAATCCGAGACGGAAGCGGTAGAGTCACGACCATGATAGGGAGAAAAATGCAGCTGAAGATACCAGAGAAATTAGTTCCCTGTGGCCAGGCTTATAGAAACCACACTTACCGCAAGGCAGTGAATAGGAGCATAATGACAACAGCAAGTACCCGGATAGACCAATGCTCTGCCTTCCGAAACACTTTTCCTAGACAATATAAGAAAGCGGCCTATATCAAATCAGTATGTACTATAATTATTGTTTCGTCTGGCTACTCACTAGCCACAGGAACCATTCTAGCAATGCCGCACACATGACCGCTCCCATTATTGCTGTATATGCTATCTACCAGATACAAGTATTAGCTTCATTCAGTTGCCTTGGGTAAAGTTGTAGCTACCTCGGAAGCCTTCCATGGGTCTGTTATTGTTGGGATGTCAGCCATCTTGGGCGCTCTGGTAGCAGACCGTCACTTCTGCTAGTTGTGATGTTGAGAAAGCCGAGTTAGGCTATATAAGAAGTGTAGATGAAGTCTCTTCTCAAAACGAGAACACTCAAGATACGATTCGAGGATGATGTTGGGTGAGGTTATTCAATATAAGTGTCGAATGTGATTCTGTTGCCGAAGGTCGAATTCCTTCAATTGCAATTCAAACCAGAAACCACGGAAGCGACTGTTCAATGGTGGGAGTGTACCAAGCGGACCTGGAATCAATGAACCCTTGAAACAAAGCCGTACTGTTTGAGGCGTTCCCAACCCAGATTTGTGATCCACACTTTTTGCAACAATTCCTGTGGCTCAAGATACTGAATGGATGAACAACGCAGGTGTGAGCGACAGAACCTAGATTTTTGAATGCTGATTCTGCAGAACCGCTGTTTTTTGGGTCGTGCAGTCGTAGCGATGGGCTTAAAGGTAATGTACAGGTTTTTTATTGTCCACCCTTTCGCCTTTGCAGCAAGAACCCGAGCTCTGGACAAATGAGCTTAGCTGCCTCCGATATCCCAATGCCCTTGGCTCCCTGACACTGGATATGTAAAATGAAAGGTTCCTAATAAGAGAAGGTAAAACAGGTACTGGGACTGTTGCAGTCAAGTACCCGAAGAGTGAGGTGCCTCTTTTGAAAATGCTGGTAACGAATGGTGATATTGACAATAAGCAAGACAATAGAAGAGAAACGAAGGTTAGGCGAAGGTGTTGGCTTTAGAGGGAGGAAGGGGAACTTGCATACTTTTCTACACTTTCCGATCATCTACCTGCCGAGCAGAAGGGTAGCAAGTGTGGCCGTACGCAAACACTAGCCAGTGTACAACAAACAAGAAGGAGCCTATTTACCGGTAGGTCAATGACAACCAGACTACAATGACCCAGCGAGCTGTATTAAAGCTGCAGCAGACCTAGAGCTACTCTATATTTGCGCCGCGCTTCCATGGGGCGAGTCCCATTATAAGTGGCGCCATCGCGACAATTCTACTGACATGCGGGTTATTCTCGAACCCGTGGGTGGATGTGGCCAGCCTGAAGTTAAAGCAGCATTAGCTTTAAGCAAGGTTCCTGCAGCTGCCTGATTAGGGAATCTTCCCTCAGCTGCATGCGCACAACCTGGTCGAAATACTTACCTCCCGATGAACAACCCGATTGCCAACTTCACCTACGGAGCCTCATATGGATCAACTATTTGGTTTACGTATTCATGCGTATCAATGAGGTCGAGATCGGCTGCAGGCCGCAATAACCTAATTGATATAGGACAGATCTAGATCTATCAGGTAGGCCCCACAAAGCCGATGAGATGATACGTATATGGTTATACAAGAGCATGCTAATGTGGTTCTTCAATCCCCGAAAGGTATTCTTTTCCCTGTCTAAGTACATAGTCGCAATTCTTGCATGTCTAGAGTACATACACTTATAGTCTGGTTGGCACAAGCCGCTCTCATATATTGCCAACCAGACTACCTAATGCACTTAGCAACGGGGTAGGTAACACCAAACGGCGGCCTACATAGTTACCGGGTAATAAAGAGTAGGCTACATGTATTTTTAAATTCCGCCGCTTTACCAGCTAATGCTGCACTTAAAGATATAAATGTAAGTATTGGGCCGCGAAGTCATGGCGATGGCAGCTGATGAGTGGACTCGATAAACATCAGTAGAGTTAACTCGAGATTTTGGGGTTATTTGCTTAGTTAGAATTATTTGTTCGCTGCTTTGTAAAATAAACAAATACTCCACAGTTCCAATTGATATTTCTTTACCCAGAAAGCAAGGCTGGCCTTGTTTGCACTATATTCTGCCCTAGCGCATCTGCCATTTGACTACTCCAGAAATGTCTTGAGTCATATCTGCTAACACTGCTAACAAGGGGTAATCTATATTCTACTCTGATTGACGTTGAAAGTTGACAGTCGTCATCGCGAAGTCTGCATGCAAATGCGCTACCGCAATGAAGTGATCCTTGTCAATTGATATACCCATGTCGATCTACCCGTCAGGGGGCTCACACTTACCTATAACCAGTATAATATACGGTTATCAAGCAGGGGCTGTCGCAGTATTCAGCCAACGGGCTTTCAGGTCCTTCCTGACCCTTAGGTATACTTACAGGGCTTTCGGCATATGGATCTATTCCCCAGGAGAATTCCCTGAATATTCTATGCACATGATGAAAATTTTTTAAATGATAGGCTAGAATATTAATAGGTATGCCAGTTGGTTCAACGGGGTAACGTGGCTATTGGATCGCCAACTTGGCAGCGAAGGTTCTTCTTTAAGGTTTCAAGTTGTCTCGTCTGGAGATCCCTTTCTTTGACGAGGCCCGGCTTTGGCTGGCACGGTTCCACGTACCAGAGGCGAGGGATGCTAATTTGGGTCCAGAGCTGCACTACCAGGAACTAGAATGCGCTCGGTTAAGTAGGAACCCTCTGCCGTCTTGCAAGATGTCGAGAGCGTCCAATAAGAGGTGCACTTCTGCTGAATAGTGTTGTACTGCACTGCATATCGTATATTTTTTTTTAATTATTGAGAGTCCTATTCCAGAAAGAACAGCGATGGGGAAAAAACTTTAATACTAATTAACCTTTACAAATAAGGTCGTGGAGTTATAGATTATCTCCGGCTATTCAGTCGTAATGATTATCTCCGGCTATTCAATTTGTTTGAGTACTAGTAATTTATCGAAATTTGAAATATATAATCGGCAATTCTAGGCAGACGGGTTCTACTATACATGGCAGGAAATAAATATGTACCTGAGTCGGTAGCTGTTCAAGATCTATACATCTTCTAGATATAAATACTTCTCTTCAATGAGAAAATTCATGTTCGTCCCGTAGAAAGGTACTTGTGCTACGAGCGATATAATGACATTCTTTACATCTCTGCACGGCCAACGTTATGTTACACGACTTTTTCTTATTCGGCCTTCCTCGAAATGGGGGTGGAGACGGATGGGAATGAGCATTCGGCTTTCTGTCCAGATCTGAATTTTACAGTACGACTGCTCGGGCTGACGCAAGCATCAATATAGTAACTTGTACAATTATTTTGCGGAATGAAATACATGTATCGTAGATATGTCCCCCATCTTGCCTGGAATAGGTGAAATTACTTCAATCTATGTTTACCAGATATTCTATACAATTTTGCATGGAGTTTGTAATACAAGTGAGCTATTTCTTTCTGGACTGAATTGTAGTATGCTACTTTTGTTGCTTCTGTGGTAGAGATGGAGCTTTTACCACCTCTACAGGCCTTGAATTTTCTAGCTAGCTGAGGCGCGTGGGATAGGTATTTCAAGGCGGAGAGGATTGCTTCGTATAAAGGAAGGGGCAGAAGACCTTTTTTCATTTACAAAAGAGGCCATTGGTTAGATAAAGGTGGATGGCTTCAAGTATTTGGAAGGCTTGCAGCATCCTCGATAAACATGCCGCAATGAACCTAATCCTTCATGATTAGCATAAAAAGATATTTACACATCAGTCATGTCTTATTCTACAGCCCCAGGCCGAAACTAGGATCCCGTGCAGACTACTAAGGCAGCTGGCTATGGAGACTAGCCCTGATGCGTGTAGCTTAAAATACACAGAGAGAGGGAGAATATATCTCTGATCATTGCGGACGAGATTATATCAGAATTGAAGTTTCAAGCATGCTAACGGAACCGAATACGCAGTGGTTAGAAAGGAGCTCTACAAACTCCAGTAATTTCTTCAACTAAATCTAGCACTCATAGCTTTCCTCCTACTTATCCTAGTATCTCTCATGATAGGAACTGCCAATTCCTTGTTACATGGAAATTTAAAGCGCTATGCTTGCATCCCTTATACCCGCATCAACAAAGATATCGTAACATCCCAAATAGCCATAGAAGGCTGGCAATATGATGGTAGATTATCTAGTTTTCTTTAATCCTCAGCCTGTGGTCGGGGATTGCAATCTTCCAGCAAGAGATTGTATTTCAAATTTGTATGGAGAACTACTGCACTGGCGGTATCGGGAGCTATGATTGCAATGATTCAGGGTAACGCTCCGTGTGGGGCTTGGCAGCCCAAAACCTTCCCTTGAGCTTCAAAATTCGGTCCTGTAATAAACAACCACACCACATCATGATACTTCGACCCTTCTTCCTCCGCCTTCACCCTTTAGGTCTCCCCCGCAGATACACCACAACCGCCACCCCTTACCTTCCCCTTACCTCCAGCAAAAATGACTTCACCCACCTCATCATTGGTGGTGGGGCGGTCGGCCTCGCCATCGCCGCACGCCTCTCTCAAGTCCCGCACACTGAGACACTACTCCTCGAACGCCACTCCATGGTCGGCTCAGAAACCAGCAGCCGGAACAGCGAGGTACCGAGCTCCTCTCACTGCCTCTCAAGCGGGGGTTGGTAGCTGATATGAACGTAGGATAGGTTATTCACGCGGGAATATACTACCCAAAAGACTCTTTAAAAACTCAATTATGCATTGAGGGAGCAAGGAAGTTATATGAGGTACTCCCGAGGGCGGGAGTGGGATGTAAGAAAGTCGGTATGTACAATCACTTAGCTTCATTCGTAGCCAACCACCGTAGGTTTCCTAACTCCTAGCTCCCGGCAGGAAAGTGGATTATAGCACAAACCCCAGCCCAGCTCGAGCGGCTGCATGATATCCACAATCATGCGACGTCATTAGGAGTCCCGACACGATTCCTCTCACACAAAGAGGCATCAGCTCGGGAACCGTGGATTCGCGTGGAAGCTGGTGTTTTAGAAAGCCCGGATACAGGAATAATGGATTCTCATGGGTACATGAGCTATCTTGAGTCTGTGATTAGCAATAATGGGGGAACTATTGCCTTAAATTCCCCAGTGACTAGCATCTCACAGATCGACCCTGGGGAGAGTCGAGGCTGGGAGGTTGAGATTGCGGGGGAATCGAAGATCACGTCTGATACAATTATAAATGCTGCTGGGCTAGGTGCGGTTGATGTACACAATATGATTATCTCCAAACACCACCCTGAACAGATGTTAAAAGCATACTACGCCAAAGGAACATACTACACCGCGGCCAACACTTCCTCAGGGAAAATAAGCACATTGATATACCCCGTCGTGGATCCTGGCTTAGGCGGACTAGGCACCCACCTAACCCTGGACCTGACGGGGCGAGTCCGCTTCGGCCCAGACGTAGAATGGACGCCGAACCCTGGGGACATCGACGCCCGCGCAGGGTCAAATCTAGCGCGGGCAGAGGAGGCGGTGAGGGAGTATTTCCCCAGCCTTAAGAAGGGGAGTTTAGTCCCGGATTATGCCGGTATGAGGCCGAAGCTTGGTCCAAAAGGGGAGGGATGGTTTGATTTTATGATTAGAGATAGAGCAGAGATAGGGTATGAGGGGTGGGTGGATTTGTTGGGGATTGAGAGCCCAGGGTTGACGAGTAGTTTGGGGATTGCGAGAGTGGTGGAGAAAATATTATATGGGGAAAGGGAGGGCGAAGAGGGGAGGGTGGAGGGCGTGTAGAGTGAGTGTGGGAAGCTTGGATAAGAGAGGGGTGGGGGGTGGGATAGTCTCTGATACCTGATGGAGGTCGAGCAACACATTCCAAACCTCAGGGGGTATTTCTTAAGGCATGAGTGGCGATATAAGGGGCGTTAAACGAGCGTAGTTGATTGTACATGTGATATAAGAAGTCGATGTCTTAACTCATACGCAAGGGTAGTTGGTGGAATTAATTTCAATCACGCAGGAAATACGCCATCATATATTCCCACCTGCATACAAAAAGAGGAAAGAAAAAAGACCCGTACTCGTGTGCACATCCGTTGGGGGAAGTATCCCGATTGAAGTGGTGAGACAAATATAATCTACCACTCGCCGAGCTATGTGCAGCATAAACCATCTTTGGAGAACGTGACTAAAAACGAACTGATGTGTGATGAAACCGGGCCAATCTGAAATATGACGAGGTATAGTGGTGTATGAGAAGAAATCATGAGAGAATATATCTGATGGATACGATCTGAAATCGAAAGAGCGAAGTGAAGATGTGGGAGGGGGAGGGGGAGGAAGGTGGAGGAGGATGCGGATTCAAGACGACCCTAACTTATAATTCGGTACAAAATGGAGAAAAAAAAGCCTCCACTGCGCCACATGCAGCTTCATCTTGGTTGTCCTGAAAGCCAGGCCAGATTGGGTGGTCTAGGTCAGCCCAGGAGGTGGCTGCGGGGATGAGCTCTACTCTTTGAGCTCTGTATCTTGGGCAATAGAGTCCCATCTTCTCTGGAGTGCTTGCAGTGTCCGCAACTGGGGGATTCTGCCTTGCCAATATGACTTAGCCAATTGGGAAGGCCTTCGATTGGCTCGTGTCCAGAAATTACGGGGATTGAACCCAGACCACCATAAAATCAAACCAGCAGGATATTACATAGGGCACGTCATACCATTAGGCCACTGCGTACCACTGCCTTCCTATGCGTATGTTCGAGTAAGGTTCAATCCACATTTTATTTATTACCCTGAATTCACAATTCACGATATGGGTTTCGGTCTAGTTTGGCTCTGTGCGAACCAACAGTGAACTAGAATACAGTTCTTGTACGACCCACTGGCACCATCCTTTCATTTCCTTCTCGAGGGGGCTGGAAAAAGAAATGCGTCGCACTACAAACTAACTACAGAAAGAGTCAGATCTGTAAAAAATGTAAGAACCAAAAAAACACCATAATTACTTTAAACCGTAACCTACACATCCACCAAGACGCTATCATATCCCCAAGTCATAAAAAAACCTATATTCGAAAGTTTTCGCCTCACAATTGCATACCTACCCCTGCTCAAGCCTCCTGAAACGTATACGCCCCGGGATTCTCCCCACTAATCGGCCTGAACCCCACCTGACTCACCCCACCATCTGGCAATCCCAACTCTTGATAAACCAGTCTATTCCCTTGCATCCCGCCCGGGCCTACACCCGCGGCTCCCGCATCCCTCAGCCTCGCCTCCACCTCATTAACGACTTTCTTCATGGCCAGTCTATCTAAAAACAACTGCTGCCTCCCTCTCTCTAACTCCCTCCTCTCTGCCTGCAACACGCCCTCCAACTCCTGAAACTGAGCTAACTTCAGCTCCATCTTCCTAAGACTGGCATTGACGGCGGACGAGACTAGTCTCGACATGGCTCGTTCCTCATGGGTGGCAAGGGCGAACGCGCGTGCAGCGGCGGTGCCGAGTGTGACGGATGCGATTTTTGATAGGGGGGATGGGTCGGAGGAGTCTGTAGCGCGGAGGGACGGAGAGCCTGGGGGTGAGGTATCGGCGTGGGAAAGGGTGGGAGAGTGGGGGGGGGAGGAGGTTAGTGGGGTGTGTGGGGTGGGGGGAATTGAGGACTCGTGGTCAAGGTCCATGGTATCGGTTGACTCTGCAGCAGCAGAGGTAGATGGTTCTGGTTTTACCACGGTCTCTTTTTCGCCTTCTGCTTTTTCCTCCAATATTTCCTTCTCTTTCTCAGCCGCCGTAGTAGTGGTAGAGTCTGCACCTTCCTTCTCCTTCTCCCTGGTTGTCGTTGTTGACAGTGAAGCAGGTTCCTTCCCCTTTGCTGATTTCTTGCTACCAGAAATCTTCATCTTCTTTTCCAGGCTCTTCGTCATCTCGGTAATACTACTCTGTGCAGCAGCAGCCGCAACCTGGGGATCGACCATGGTTGCCAAAAATGCCACGACACTCATGACAGGGTTATCAGCCTGCGAGAATGGTACCCGATTATACTGCAACGGCCCTAGAGTCTCCGGTTTCTCTTCCAGATACTGATCCTCAATTGGTAGCTGCAAAAACTGAATAACGCACTGTTCACGTGTACGTGTGCCGACATAATCCGCGATTTTATTCCAATCTTCATCATACAGCTCCAATCCCTCTAATAACAGCAGTGTCTCCTGATCAGTCCATGGGCGGTCTCGGTCAAGTGGTTGGTATGAGACATCTTCCATCTTGATAAAGTCCGACGATGTAGATGTAGACGGGAACCGGCCTTCCAGGTAGCAATTCGGGCAAAGCTCAAGCTTCTTAGACTTGGCATTATGATATCGGACCCTGGTACAATCGATTCCGCAGGAGTGGCAGCGGATCTGCTTCTTAGGTTCTCCGGGGGGAACAGCTCCTCCAGTGGTAGACGATGAAGCTGCGGGGGGAGCTGCAGAGCCACCAGCTTCCCCCCCTTCAGCGTGCCCGTTGGTTTGGCTCTCGCCTGTGCTTCCGCTGCCTTCGGTAGTGCTAATTTTGTTTCCGGCAGCGTCATAGAAGTTCTTGCGCAGCTCGAGATTGAGCTCCACCTTTGGTACTGGGATCGCTGAGGCGGCAATAGTCTTTTCTGTGTTGGGGTGCGGCCGACCAGGGGTAGTTGCGATAGTGTTGGGTCCGGGTTGGAAAGGCATGAGGCCTCGGGGGGTGTCTGCTGTTACGCGGAAGTGGCCAGTGGATGGGGGGCCAATGTTTGATGGACGGGAATCGGCATCAACCTGGAAAAGCGTACTGTTAGAATCTTCATAAATCAAATTTGCCAATATCGCTGCTTGTTCACCTGGTAGTTGATCAATCCCCATTGCTCCAGGAAGGCGTGTACACGCATTATCGCACACACATCACCAGCTAAATTCCGCCTACACGCCGTGATGGTCAAGTACTCTGCTGGATTGAGCCTGTATGTATTGATCATGAAATCGCGATAGTCTTTGTATACTACCCATGTTTTGCTCCTGTTTCTGTTGTTGAAGAATTCTGGTAGACTCTTCTTTTCGATCTCGGCAATGGTGTTCATATCAAACCAAGTCGAGTATGACGGGATGACGACAGCATAGGTCTGTTCGACTAGGTAACCTCGCGCAGCTTCTTCCATGTTGCGCCGTTCAGCACCCGGAGACAATCGAGTCGCGTCTTTTGGGGGTGCGCCGTTTTGTGAGGACGAGGCTGTGGGATTGGAATTGACCCCGCTACCATTGTTGTCGTCCCCTGCGTCAGTCCCTTGCATGGCGTGGTCTTCGTCTCCATCGCCAGTGTTGGCTCCGCCTGCTGTGGAAGGAACGATCCAACATTTGGGAATGAGTAAGCCTGGATTCTTTGTTCCGTGTGCAGGACAACCTTATTTTTACAGGCCCGCTAGCGGGAGGATGGGGGTGTGTGGAAGGAGCAATTATTGGCGGGGTAGCAGATGTGCAAGGCTTTGAGGATTGGAGCTACACACCTTCAGTCATGGATATATCCCCCTCATCGCCTTCTCCCATGTCACCTTCATCTCCACCCTCATCATCGTCATCTCCTTCCCGGTCCTCGTCGTCGTCACCCATCCCCGGGTTGTTTGGTGTCTCTTCATCAGCCATTGACTCTGTGTGGTGTAGTTGCTGTTGTAGCAGTTGCAGCTGCAGCTGGTGGCTTGCGCCCGTAGTCGACTGCATACCGGCCGTGCCTGCTGTGTTTTCCGAGAGCAGCGAGTCGTATTCAAGCTGTTCCGAGCTCATGATCGACGCGTCAGTTCAGAAGGGGAAGAAGTGTGTGTTGGTGGGTATCAGAGGAAGGGGCTTTGCTTGGTGAGCGCGTGGGAGAGGGTGTAGTATGATGTGTATTGCAAGGGAGTCTGTCCAGCAGGAAATATTCAGGGTACCTTCGACCGAATCGAGGCAAACAATTGCTGGAATACAGAGAGCGTGCTTTTGGGGAGGAGAAGGCTCTCGTACAGTGAGGGGGATGTTTTTCTTTTTATTGTTTGGGGCCGTGTTCGGTGTGCCTTCTTCACAGCAGCGAACTCGATCCTGGATATCAGCAAAGTGACGAGCTCGTGCTTGGCGGCGGGGCCACATTGTGGCGCGCAACTTCAAAAACCCAGCCACCCGCAACTAGCCCGATTTATGTGGTCAATAGCAGTAGCGGTGCGAATCGATCTGGCCATGGCAAGATAAATAAAGCCAACTGAGAAATACAGGGCTGTCTTGAAATCCGCCCCTTCATACTAAGTATGCCTTTCATCTTGATTTAATCACTGGGTGCGATTCCGCTGCCTCCATTATTCGGACCTTGTGCTGTAACATTGTCGCGCGTAGAGTGCTTTGCTTGGCGCTTTGCTTTTTCGTTTGCGCGTCTCCCAAGGTAAAAATGGCGCGTGTGTGGAGTGTATGGAGACAAGGCAAAAACTTGGTGCTCGGGAAAGCAGAGCCCGTCTATCTCATCTCCTAAATTCATCCCCATTTCCAATTATTCCATGTTTTTTTTGACAGTATCCAGTGCAGTAATACCGGTACAACTAATATTCCAATAAACGTTATCCTACATGTCCGCAGCGACTTCAACTCGAGCCCCGTCGCCTTCTACGGCAGCTACAACCTCATTGGAGACAGGTCCCATTCTCGACCCCCAAAATGCTCCAGAGGACAAGAAATGGCTGCGACTGCAGTTTTTACTCAAGCAGAGCAAGGTCTACTCGTCAATTCTTGCTGACAAGATGAAGGCACAACAGGCGGTTCAGAAGGCTAAAGAAGAGAAGGAACGAGAAAAGTTGAGAAAAGAACATGGACATTCATCGCAAGAAGCCAAAGAGGACGAGGCCAAAGAGGGAGAGGTCAAGGAGGAAGAGGTCAGGGACGAGTCTATTAGCAAGAGAGCAACTAGGTCCGGCAAAGTTGGACCTGCTGTCACAGCCCCCAAGAAACGTGGTGTAAAAGGCACTGCAAATGGCAAAAAAGGAGCTGGAGGGAAAAATACCCTTACAAACTTTCTTACTCGTTCCGCCATCGGAGATACCAAAGCCTCAACCACAGAGGCATTGGCGGCTGCGGCACTCGAGGGATCTGGGGAGAAGTTGGGGCAACAAACTCAACTACGCTCTGCAAGGCAACCAAAGCTTGTCACTGGTGGAAATATGACACCGTATCAGTTAGAGGGTCTTGACTGGCTGTGCTCACTTTATGAGAACGGGCTTAACGGTATTCTGGCAGACGAAATGGGTCTAGGAAAGACCCTCCAGACCATTGCCTTCCTTGCATTCTTGCGGGAGAAGGGATCTTTTGGCCCATTCTTGATCGTAGCACCCGTGAGTACATTGACAAACTGGGTGGCAGAGATTGAGAAGTTCGTCCACTGATAACATCAAGCTAAAATAGACTTGATATGTACTTGCTCTTGTATGATGTACTAATGTTCTCCAGGTTCACCCCCGATATGCCATGCGTCCTCTACCACGGCACTCCCAAAGAGCGAGAATCCATCCGCTCTAAACGCCTCAGGGCAGTCGGCCCAAACTTTCCCATCATCTGCACCAGCTACGAGCTCATCATGAAAGACCGCAAGTATCTCCAACGCTACAGTTGGGCCTTCATCGTCATCGACGAAGGTCACCGCATCAAAAACCTCAACTGCAAGCTCATCAAAGAACTCAAATCCTACACTTCCGCAAACCGCCTCCTCCTTACTGGAACCCCGCTGCAAAATAACCTTGCGGAGCTGTGGTCGCTCTTGAACTTCCTCCTCCCGGATATCTTTGATGACTTAGATGTCTTTCAGGAGTGGTTTGATTTCTCGGCACTCAGGGAGAAGGAGGGATTAGGGCAGATTTTAGAAGCAGATAGGAAAACGCAGATTGTTCAAAGTTTACATGCTATCCTGAAGCCTTTCTTGTTGAGAAGGGTCAAGGCAGACGTCATGACCCAACTACCCCCAAAGAGGGAGTATGTCCTCTACGCACCGTTGACCAAAGAGCAAAAGGAGCTCTATCAAGCATTGGTCGACGGCAAGGGGAAAGAATGGTTAGTCGCGAAGCTGATCAGTGTGAAGAAAGTTCAAGTGCAAAGCGAGAACCTGGACCAACCTACACCCACAAATAAGCGCAAGCGGGCCCACACTCTTAGAGACAATCATACCAAGCAAGAAATTCCCGACAAAGACCACCTCTCTAAAAAGAAACCCTCCCTCTTCCCCCTGCCCGCCGAGCAAGATCCTCCAGCAACCACCACTTTTGCCCCATTAACCTGCCCCCTCCACCCCCCACAACGCAAACGCACCCGCCCCTCCTACTACGAACTCTCAGAAGACGAATGGCTCGACCATCTCGACGCCGAAACCCTCTACCACACCAGCTCCTCTCCCTCTCCCTCGGACCCCATCTGCTCCTCCTACCAATCCCAGCTCCACCTTGCCACCAAAGAAATCTCCTCTAAAAAACTCCAAAACCTCATTATGCAGCTTCGGCTCTGCTGCAACTCCCCGCACCAATTCTACTGGCCCTGGTCCCCCACAGACACCACGCCCCCAGACTCTTCCCTCGTCACATCCTCCGGAAAGCTCCTCCTCCTAGACCGCCTACTCCCGGAGCTATTTGCGCGGGGCCACAAGGTGCTGATATTCAGCCAGTTTGCGACGACGCTAGATATTCTGTACGATTACGCCTACACGCTGAGGGGGTGGAAGTGCGCGAGGATCGATGGGAGTGTGAAGCTGGAGGAGAGAAGGGAACAGATTGACTTGTTTAATAAAAACCCGGACTGGAAAGTTTTCCTTCTGTCTACTCGTGCAGGGGGGCAGGGGATTAACCTGACGGCGGCGGATACTGTGATTTTGTTTGATTCAGATTGGAATCCAATGATGGATTTGCAGGCGCAGGATAGAGCGCACAGGATCGGTCAGAAAAAACCTGTGGTCGTATTTAGGTTTGCCACCGGTGGGACCGTGGAGGAAAGGCTGCTAGAGAGGGCGGAGGGAAAGAGGAGGTTGGAGAGGTTGGTCATGATGAAAGGAAAGTTTGGGGGAGTAGTGTCTAAGGAGGAGGTGGGCGGGGAGGGTGCGGGGAGGTGGGGAGAGAAGGATTTGGAAGGGATATTTGTGAAGGAGGGGTCTGAGAAGGTGAAGGTGATGGAGGAAGGAGAGGAGTTGCTGAGGAAGGAGGAGTTGGAGGTGTTGATGGATAGGTCCAAGGAGGCGTATGAGAGGGCGGAGAGGGGGGAGGGGAGGAGTGTGCTTGGGAAGGGAGGGGTGAAGGGTTAGCGTGGGGAATGGGGTATTATATAGGGGGAGGGGGAATAACAATATTTGATAAAATATTTTTTTTTGTGTTTGAGTGATGTTATTATCCTTTTGCTTCTATGATGATGATACATATTGATGTAGATTTAGCATGAGTAGTTTACACTGGTAGATGAATATATCCTGATGGTATATGAATTAAAATAGATGTATATGCTATAATACCCTCCATCAATCACCCATGCCAGCTCAATGCACATAGAACATTCCACATTCTTGTGTAAGTACTGTAGGTTGATTGACGAAATTCAGGGTACAAGGTAACACACCTTCTCCAGATACCCACCCACATTCCCCTTCCCCTTCCCCTCCCTCACCCCATCAAACATCATGCAATTATACTAACATGTACTAGCAGGCTCACACAATATCTTCCGTCGAAGCATCCCGCAGAAACTTTCAAAGAGCACGGTGTCACTGGGGTTACATCTGGTGAGCCGGATTGTGATTAGTGTGGCTGTTTCTGCTCCTGAACCTCTTTGCTGAACTTGCACTGAAGAAGCGTGCGTGTGGGGTTGGGATTGTGGGGCATAATCGTAAAGTTGTTGCTCAGGCACGGGGGTCATTTCCTCGTCTTCGTCTTCATCCCCCTCCGCCTCTTCATTTTGAGTAGTGGTGGTTGGCGCTGGTAGGCCAATGGTGATTCGGAACCACATCCCCTTTAGTGAATTCTCGTCGACATCCCGACCCTGAGTTTCCTCCTCCTGGGGCTGCTCATGATCATGTTGGGCGGAGTCAACAGTTGCAGTCCCCCTTGCTCGTCTGCGCCTCGCAGCGCGGCTCCAAAGATCTCCGCTAACCCACCCATTTAATAGGGTCTCGTTGTTTTTTCCCTCGGTGATACCCCATTTCAATTCCTTTCTCCCCGCAGATTTAGCAAGGTCCTCAATAATACCTATAACGCTCCTCTTTACTTTATCCACCCCCCTCTCCTTCCCTACTGGTACCAAAATCTCGCACACTCCCTTAAATGGTTTTACCTTCCCCCCTATCCCCTTACCCTTTACACCGCATACCCCAATACCCCACCCCGGCCTCCACCCGGTCCAGCTCCATGCTACACCCCACCTCCTCGTCCCTCCCCCGCCACTCCCCTGAATGAAAGTCGTCACAGCAAAATTCGCCCCCTCCCCGCCCACCTTCTTAATCTCGTCCACAAGGGGCACTACATGGCTCTTCACGCCAAGCATAACACTAAACCACTGCACCCGCGTTCGAACATCCGGGAGAGCTGACTCGTGCAGGATGCGCCGCACGAAGGGGAGTTCACCGCCGGGGATGGACATTTCAGATTGGGTGGCTTGGGGAGGGGAAGTGTTGGGGGGGTGGAGTTTCGTTATGGGAGTAGGGAGGTGAGTAAGGTGGTAGGGGAGGGAGGTGGGTGGGTAAGGGGAGTGGTAGAAGGGGGGATTGCACATGGTGAAGTCCAGCTGTGGGGCGACGAGGAGGGCGGGGGAGAAAAATGGGGCTGCGGGGTGCGTGGGGATGAGGTGGATTCGGGAGTGGAGAGAGTTAAGGGTTAGTTGACGTTGGGCATGGCAGAGGGAGATGGGATCGATGTCTATAAGGGGTTGAGTACTTCTGTTTGGAAGGCGGGAGAGGGGAGGGGGGGGGAGATACCGTACCTGTACCAACGAATTTCCAGTTTGGCCGGGTTGCGCAGCCTAGGAGGGGGTAGATGCAGCTTGCGCCGACGCCTCTGTGTGGTAGGAGGAAAAGTGTGTTAGTATATTATGCTCCAGATACATACATGTATATCTTGTATCTATCAAGGAGAAGGAGGAGCGAGGGGGTGAATTACATATCTAACCCAATCACTTCCCTCTCCGAATCGTACTCATCGGATTCCCCCCCCGAGGTGGAGTCGAGGAGGTCTTGTAGCCAGTGGATATAGTTTAATCTTATTTAGACCATCAGCCATTATCCAAAAGTATACTCGAAGGTATATTGAGATATACCTATTTGGCACCTGTGAGGAGGGTTAGTATGGGCGTTGGGAGAGCTTGTGGGATAACAAGGGGTGATTGGGGGTGAGATACACATACAGGAGGACAGAGTCTGTCATTAGGGAGGTCGACGGTGAGGTTGAAGTCCCTCTTTAGGAGGGAGGTTGTTAGTTCGCTAATAGTATGGTTAATGGGAATGATCTGTACTGAGAGGTGGTCGAGAGGGAGACGTACCGAACGGCATCGGGGTTCTGGAAGTCGATTTGGGAGGGGCCCTTGACTAGACTATGATGAATTGTATGAGAATGGGGATATTGTGATGAATGACATGTATGATATGTGGGTATGTATGGGACGACTGGATATCAGGTTCATTTCGACGTCTGGGGGCGGGGCCATATAGAATGGGAGAGACTTACTATTTAGCAAACTGCGGACAATCCTTCCCCAGCTGCGCAAAATCTACGCCGGCTCGATAGATGTTCCGCTCGTGCATAGCTTGCTATTGTCCGCGATGTCGTGTGGTTTGGTGTTGAGATTGGCCACACAAGCACGCACAGCATGAGCAGAGTACCCCTCCTTGAGCTTCTCAGGTAGTCAGTCAATGGGTGCGATTCTACTTGCTGGGGAATTGACAGAGTGGCCGTGGGCCTACATCGCGGATTGCCGTCACCAGCTATGCGCAGATGGAAAAAACCAAAGAAGATGAGCTGCTGAGGTCTGCTGGTCGTAGGACTTGCCGTAGTATCTATCTGCTGTACGTAATTCTGTACTGCAATCCTTTCCTCCAGTGTTGCCTGTGCTCATGCGTATCAACTCCGAGATCGACTGAAACACACCACACCCCCCCCCCCAATGCCCGCCCTCCACCTGCTCAAGAAGCTCCCTATCGCCCCCTTACGCCTCCACGTCCGCCTCCATTCCCGCTTCCTGACCACCATTCCCCGCGATGCCCCCCTCCGCATGGCCATCATCGGCGCCGGCCCCGCCGGCTTCTACACCGCCTACCGCGTGCTCACGAAGCTCCCCACTGCGCACATCGACATGTACGAATCCCTCCCAGTCCCCTACGGCCTCGTCCGCTTCGGCGTCGCCCCAGACCATCCCGAAGTAAAAGTACACCTACCCCCCTACAACCATAACCCTCCCAAAGCCAACTAATTCCAACAGCTAGAATTGTCAAGATAAATTCGCCGAAGTCGCATCCCACCCCAATTTTCAGTATCTAGGGAACATTCCAATTGGCTTCCCCGAGGAGAAGGGAGTTCTTCCACTAGAATCAATCGTCCCGCATTACAACGCCCTCGTCCTCTCATACGGTGCCTCAAGGGACAAGAAGTTGAATATCCCAGGAGAAGATACGCTCAAGGGGATATACTCCGCGAGGGACTTTGTAGGATGGTATAACGGCAATCCCGAGAATCGTGACTTGGACCCGGAGCTGGAGAATGCAGAGGAGGCGGTGGTTATTGGGCAGGGGAACGTGGCGCTGGATGTGACGAGGATGTTGTTGAGTGGGGTGGATAGGCTGAGGGGGACGGATGTCACGGAGTATGCATTGGAGAATTTGGCGAGGAGTAGAGTGAAGAGGGTGAGGGTTGTTGGAAGAAGAGGGCCGATGCAGGTTTGGACCCAATCCCCCCAACTCCATAATCAATCTGCTCAAGACATACTAACTCTCCTCCTCCCCTCCCCAGGCCTCCTTCACCATCAAAGAACTCCGCGAACTCCTCACCCTCCCCTCCGTCTCCTTCCACCCCATCCCCTCCCCTCCTCCCCCCCCCCCCACCTTAACTTCTACCTTTCCCCGCCCCCAAAAACGTATCCTCGAAATCCTCCACCGCCACAACACCCCCCCTTCCCTCTCCGTCCCCGTAGAAAAATCCTGGTCCCTCGACTTCCTCCTAACCCCCACGCACTTCCACTCCCACCCGATCTCCCCAACGCACCTCTCCAGCATCCAATTCCAACGCACCCTTCTCCCTCCTCCGCCCCTTGCCTACTCCCCTTCCGCCCCCACCACCCTCGCACCCTCACACACTACCCTCCTCACCCAACTCGCCTTCAAATCCATCGGCTACCTCTCCCTCCCACTCCCGGGCTCCTCCCACCTCGGAATCCCATTCAACCCTAAACTAGGCCTGATACCCAACGAAAACGGTAGGGTCGTAATCCCTGAAGAGACCGGGCCTGATGAGGGATTTAAGGAGATTGGTACGATTAGGGTTCCAGGGGTGTATGCTGCGGGTTGGGTTAAGAGGGGCCCGACAGGGGTGATTGCGAGTACGATGTTTGATGCGTTTGAGACTGGGGACGCGGTTGTTGAGGATTGGATAAGCGGGCGGGAGTTTATGGGGTATGTGGGAGGTGGGGAGGAGGGGGAGAAGAGGGGGTGGAAGGCACTGGAGGGCGAGGCGAAGGGAAAGGGGGTCAGGAAGGTGGGGTGGGAAGAGTGGAGGAGAATTGAGGAGGCGGAGAGGGAGAGGGGAAAGAGGAAGGGGAAGGAGAGGGAGAAATTTGGAACGGTTGAGGAGATGTTGGGGGTGTTGGAGTAGGAATGTGTGTGTGGATTTTTTTCATTTTCTGGGTTGGTAAGAGTGTGAGGTGGGATGTATATTATGATAGGTGGTTGGTGCCTCTTGTATATTCGTTCTCTTTTTATGTTCATTTGTGTTTTCAGTGATTGTATATATATGTTTTAGCGGCTTCATAGACAATTTGTATGTACTCTACTATCAATGTTCAGGGTAACGATATGACCAACTAGCCCATATTCAATGTGCCATAAACTGTGAGTATAGCGGTGAGATCTTTATATTTATACCTTTCTATCAACGTACAAACCCGTATAACCCAGCTATTAGCATGCTGTCCCATGCTTGGGACTCTGCGCAAAGTATCCTAGCTTGCTTTGGTATACATTGTTCTCCTCGGTACAGACAATACCTACCGGGTTTAAAGCCAAAGAAATAAAAAGCTCGAAGTTTTCTCTATTCTTTAAACGCAGGTCTGGTCTATAAAAAATGTGGCCCTTTGTGGTATTTCGGAGGTGCGTGTTTCTCAACGATTTTTTCTTTATTTTTTTGTTATTCTTAAAGCGAAAATAAACCGCCAAATACTGTATATCCCCTTTGGAATCACTTACCCTGAACTCTGAGCTCAACTTCTGAATTTCTTATAATCATAAGTTTCAGCCCCCAGTCAGAAAAGGAGTCCTTATTTCGGATCTCTCTGTTATTGCATCCTCAATACTTGTATACCCCCTCTTCGTACGCAACCCATCCTCCCGACAGGGACAGAGATTCACCTCCATAAGCCTTTAATGCACGCAGCTTAGAACAACTAATTGGGCTGTGAAATTCCCGGTTATGAAACCATACAATAAGGCAGGTTCGACTGCATTCAGGCTCGGCTTTCACCTGAGGTATTGACTGTTTTTGTAGGATGTGCAAACATGAACGACACAAAAGGTTCTAGAGCCATTTACACAATCTCATTCTGCCCTACAATGGCTCTACTTCTTCTCATGGTAACTTCCGAAAATGAGATGTTGATGAGAATGAAAGCGAAGACCCGGACATTCTTTATGTTCCAAGACGCGGGTTGACATGAAAAGTCCTATGAGGTTGGTGGCCTAATCACAATTTGTTTCGACAATGATCTCAATAGGAAGAGAGATTGTGATGCCTTGGAAGTGACATTTTCCACTAATTTTCAGCCAACATATTAGAATCACCTATGGCTAGAGCTATAGCTATAAGTAGAGCTACCTTTTAGCTTGCTCTCTGCAACAGTAATTTCGAATAACCTCCTATAATAGCTATACCACTCGCAATGTGGCTTAATACTCCTACATTATTCAGGATTCTGAAAGTCCAGGATGAAACAAATTTCATAAGCAGCACAGGTTGCCAGAGATACAGATAGTGGGGAAAGGGAAGTAGTGTCTATAGGCGGAGGTGAGGGGATATTTTGTGGTAATTGATCAGATTTCAGACGCAGAGGGAAGGATTGTGGTGATGATCAAAGTAAAGAGTACATCAGTGAGACCAAGAATGAACAATGCTTGTTGGCCATGAAAGGCTGTTGGCCATGAAAGGTGCGCAAGACAATCAAATCAGAGCCCGCATTCCACGCCGTCTTTTATATGACCTCAGCGTTGATGCATTTGTAGATAAAGTTAGACGATTTACAGTTTCTTCCTTCCGTGGGGAGAGGTCGAATCAATCAGGAGTTGGGTGCTGGCGGTATTGTATATGCATCTGGGTCAGTTCTATATGGAGTAACGTGGTGGTTATTCTCACTGACTAGCTTATCGTAAGTATAGTACTTTCTTACCGAGGCCAAACCAAGTTGCAGATTATCAGGTTTCTCGAATTTACCCGCCAAAGATTAATTTCACAAAGTCTCTGTTGCACAAATATAATGCGCTTCCCTTTAACTACTAAGTAGGAACTTCTGTCTATTTTTGCCTGATCATGAAATCCGCTGCTTCATGCAGGCATTCAATCTGCAGAACACCACCTACATACTGTATGCAAAATATAAATGAATCCCACAACTGCCAATGTACAGTCCTTGTTTGATCCCTTAAGATTTTCAAACACAAAAGTATGTGATATATTGACATCCAATGCTTCATAGTATGGTGTTGAGTTCAGGGTAATTCAAGGGGGGCTTTATAATCATGTGACTTTTATCACGTGACAGATCGTTCCACTAACGAGAAAGGGCTAGTTCAAGTGCTAAGGACTAGGATTGTTACAAAGCTATCATGATGCAGCTCTGTTTATGACTCCCCAAATTAAACAACGTCAGCATACAGTGTGGATCAGTTGGGCGACATCAACTTCACATCAGCTATTAGGCGTAGGAAAAAAAGCCCATCAACACAGCTGCTAAGGCTAATTCACGGCGACGGTGCGATTGGGGCAACTATTGCTGAGACTGAAGTTGAGGAAGGAGGAAGTTAAAGTTAGGATTACCATTTGGAAGAGGAGATTCTGTCAATAGGATATACCCTACCTTTGCGAGTGGAAAAGGTTTTTACGACTACATATTTGGCTTTACCTCATCACTCCCCGACAATAGTAGCCCTGTCAAAGCAGTTTTCATCAACACCATAACTCCAAGCCGAAGCAGCTTCTCTTATCTGCTGGGAGACTTGAGCTATGTTCTCCACCCCCCTTAAGCCCTTCTCTGAGGGCCCTACGGAGCCACCAAGTAAGCGACGGCGAGTTGATTCTCGATCTGGGTCTGGGGGTTGGAGGGGAGGATCCTTGTTTCGAAATAGAGTTACTGGGATTGTAGGGAGGAGGAAGATATCAGATAATCCTGCTGCAAGTGTTGTTGGTGAGGGTATTGGCGATCAGAAACGAGTACAGAAGAAGATTGATGAGTATTTTGGGTGGGCAAGGGGGGGGATAGATGAGGAGTTGACGGGTATCTTGGAAGGGGTAATGGGAGGGGTTGAAGTTGGGGCTGATGTGGATGGGTATAATGATCAGAGAGAGACTGAGCTTCATCAGGAGAGCAGGAGAGAAATAGAAAGAACGGTGGAACTCCTGACAGATGTACAAGGAATAGGAGTGGAGCATTTAGCACCAGGTGGGGTTGGGAGTGGGGATGGGGATGGAGTGATAAAAGATAGTGAGGTAGAAGAGGAGGTTGAGAAGTGCGGTAGTGATATCAATCACTGCGGAGGAAGGGTCTCTGCTTGGTTGAGCGGTAGTGGTTATAAGCATGACGATCTGGGGAGCGATGTGACAAAGGAAGGCGAATCTGAAAGCGAAGTAGTGGCTCTTGAGGATAAAAAGGAGGAAAGGAAAATGCCCCGGAAAGCTGGAGAGGATTTGGCTTCAATGGTAGAGAGATTGAGTAAATCTGAGAGAAGGGAGCGAAAAGAACAGAGGAAGAGAAAAAAGGAGCAGCGGAAGGCGGAGAGTGAAGATGAGGAGAGCGAAGAGGATCTGGACCTGTTATTTGGGAAACAGAAGGTAAAACGGCGAATGGAGGACTTAGCAGATGAAAACGGACTTAACATGAAACGCCAACTGGCAACTCCAGAGTCGTCCCTTGTTCATGGTACTTCTGATCTGGGGGAAGGGTCTGCAAAGCCACAGCCCCTCGGAGCGCCAAAAATATTCCAGGCATCGCGATCCCAACGTCCAACGCAGCTGTTTGAATTTGGCTCACATTGTTTCACCCCCGAAATTTCAGATAGATACACACATATATTGAACTCTACTATTCAAAGATATTTGACTAACGCTATATACTCTTCTGCAAGTGATGATGGGCACACTGCAAACCCAGACTCCGCACCACTAGAAGCGTCTTATGTCTTAGGATCATATTGGGCCTCTGATGAGAAACAGCGGTTCTTCAATCACCTAGCTACCAAAGGTAGACATGACCTTCCTGGTATTTCAGAGGGAGTGGGCACGAAGAGTATTGTTGAGGTCAGGGCGTATTTGAAGGCTCTAGAGGAAGGTTTGAAGGATGTGAAGGTTTACGTTAGGAGAGTTCGGGCCCAAGATAGAGGTGAACAAGCAGCGAGAGGAGAGGAAGAGGTGGCCCAGGGAGATGAAGAAGAAGTGGCATTGGTGAGGTATGAGGATATTCCTGCAGCTGTGGAAATTTCCGGGGAGTTGGAGGCGTTAATGGAGAAACATGCGGAGAATCTGGAGAAAGAGATTCTTGAAGATGAGGTTAGGCGGGAGAAGGAGAAGTGGGGTGATGGGAAGTGGCTAGTTGGACTTGATGAGGCAGAGAAGATGGATGAGTTCTGGGTTGAAAAGAACTCGAAAGATGGGAATACTGATGAAACAGTCCCGTTACCACCACCGGAAGCGGAGCTTTTGAAAACTCATTCTCTTTTAAGGCTTTCACAGGCATTTTTTATGTTGCCTAAGCTACCCCCAAATAATTCTCTTCCAGCAGTAAACGGCGATAGAGGAGCACCGGCGATCAGGCTTACTTCCCTCCAAGATTTACATAACCTTGCTGTCTCCATGACACAGAAACTTGTCCAGGCATCGATCTTTATCGCTAAAAATCGTATTCAATCAAGTCTGCTTTCGGAGAAGTTAGTTCCAAATGTTAGAGCGAGTGATGTTAAAGTTGCAGCTCGAGTCATGGGTCTTGGAGAGGCGGATAAGAAGGGGTTCTGGTTGGCGTGGGTTCGCAGGAGTGGGGTTAGGGTAAGGGATAGGAGGGGAAGGGAAATGGAGCTTGATCTTGTCGAGCGGGAGTTGTTGAGCAAGAAAGGTGACTTGAAAAAACGGAGAGATACGCAGCGGCTGGGAAGGGGAGAAGGGGAGACAAACGAGGAGATATGTGTGACTTCTAGGAACGAGAAGGAAGCTGCGCTGGATGAGGATGGCGATAGAGAGATGGGAGAGGCGCCGCCTCCAGATAATGTAGTGCATTTACTGGATCAATATGGTTCGGAAGTGGAAGGGGAAGATGGTAAGGAAATTGATGATGATTCGGAGGACTCGGAGCATGCCCTTGAGGATGCAATCCATACACAAACGGAGAGGCTCGACGTTATTGCCGATGCGAAGGCGGAGCTGGCATTGTGGACGGAGCTCTTACCAGAACACGTATCCCCACCGGAGGAAGTCGCCAAACGGCTACAAATTCTTACAAATGAAACATTGGCGGCAGATACGGACTCCTCTTCCTCGGAAGACTCGCAACGGAGCCTTTCTGACTCTGAGACCTTCACTTCCAAATCTAGCTCTACCTCTGCCTCTGATGCATCTTCGTCAGATACCACACCATTTTCAACCACATATATTGTCGCAAAACAAGCAAAGAGGCAGAAAAGACAGAGAAGACTTTTGGAGGACTGGGACGAGGACTGGGTGGATAGTTATCCGTGTTATGCGGCTTGGGTGGCGATGTTCAAGAGACCTGAATTGGGAGTTGGTTATGGGTTTGCTGGAGAGACGGAAGGGTCGTGGTCGGGGGATGATGATGATTTTACTGATGCTTCCAGTGCAAGGAAACTTGGTGAGAAAGGGAGGAGGGAGAAGGGAAAGGGGAAGGGGAAGGTGAAGGGGAGGGACATTGAGAATTCACCACTGCCCCTCCAAGATCAACAGCAAAATGACTCTATCACCCCATCAGACCCACCACAACCTCAAAGACACGTCCGTGGTCGGCCAAGAAAACACCCCATCAAGCTCGACGCCCAAGGTATCCCTATCCGCTACTCGAAGTCAGATCGCCCAATTGGCCGGCCGAGACTTGCTAATAAACAACTTCTTGATGCAAGGCCAAAGCTTCCTCCTGGGCAATGGCCGGTTGGGTGGGAGGGGTTGGAGCGGAGACGTGTTCCAGATATGAGATGGAGACCAGAGGAAGAGGAGATGGAGGATGAGAATGCTGTTGAGGGTGTTGGAGAAGATGTGGAGATGATTGGTGGGGTTGGGAAGGATGTAGGCAAGGAAAGCGGGGTAATGGCGACGAGGGTTAGTGGGAGGCAGAGGAGGGAGGTGGAGAGGATGGGGATGGTAAGCACGGTGCAGGCAGTGATCGAGGCAGAAGGGAGGTGAGGGGGATAGAGATGGGCATGGGGCTATGTAGTTGGTTATACTGCAGGTCAATATCCTAGTTTTAGCATAGGGCTATATAGTTAGTTATACTACAGGTCTGAATTCTAGGTTTTGCTAATCTATATCTTCTTCTTCTTCTATTATTCTATTATTCTTTTAGGTGGGGTTTTGATGTTATGTTCTTTGCATCTGCCTGGCTAGGGATAAAAAGTCTGTGTATCATTTTTTCGTTTAATTTTGGCGTTTTTGTTATCTTGATTTCTTTTGTTTCATATCTTATCAGAGAGTTCTTGGTAAAATGCGAAATCACACCAAAAGTGGCTGTCATGCGAAAAATG
Source organism: Terfezia boudieri ATCC MYA-4762 (assembly GCA_003788615.2). NCBI lineage: Eukaryota > Fungi > Ascomycota > Pezizomycetes > Pezizales > Pezizaceae > Terfezia > Terfezia boudieri. Next base: position 688,517 of record ML121528.1, on the reverse strand, counting down.
TTAAAAGCCGGGTTTGGCAGGTAATCATATGGAGAAAATTATAGATTTAAGCATTAACTGATCGTCTCTTCTCTGATTTTTGCAGCCAGGTGAAAGGTCCTGGAGACCTGTAGAACTGAAGCCATTTCCAAAATCGCAGAAATAGCACTACCCTTGCAAGCCTACTAGTGAGCAGCCACCGTCTAGTGCACACCCCTGCAAACCCCCCTGCAACAGCATTTCCAGCCACAACTCGTGATATTTCATGAGCAGAGTACGCTCTACAACATGGTTATGCTCACATCCCACCAAGGTCAACCGAAGACTCAATATTCCCCTTTCCAATATGACCTCCCCAGAGACCCACCCCCACCCCCTCAACGCCCCTTCTAGGCCAGGTATCCAGCGGGTGAGCCTATGGCGACTAGAAGGCCATTTCCTGGTACCTATATTCATGTCAAAACAGCCTCTAGGGCAGCAGCCCCTAATATGACTAAATGGTATACAGGCAACAACAATGCTCCAAAATGAACTATTTTTCAGAATTAACTAATTTACTTTATTTATGGTAGTCTGAACTCTTGACCCTCCCCCTCTGCAACCTTTCCCTCTATAGCATTCTCAATCACTACGGATAGGTCTTCAATGATTTTGGGACCTCCAATACCCTCCTTCAAGGGCCACCCCCCAATATCTACCCTCTCTCTCTACTCCCTCTATAGGCCGAATATTGCACGAATGGGCTCATAACCACTAGGAGACCTTTACTTAGCATCTGTTGCCGCTGGTGTTGAAGGTGGAATGTGCAAAATGGCAAAACTAGAGGTCCCAATTCACAGTACTAATCTTCTCACCAAATAATTACTTCTGAGAGCTCTATTATGCCCTCCTCAATCCACCTCGATCTAACTTGAAGCTCTCCTCCAGGGCATCCTCAGTACCACCGCTCTGCTAGCACCTTGCGCGGGGTATTGGTAATACTTGCGCTGGGTGCACGGTTATTATAAGGGTTTGAAATGCCTCGAGAAAGGCCAGCATATTTTTTTTTTTACGAGGGTGTTGTGCCAACCAGACTACATCATTATCAAAGCGACCATAATGTGTTTTCTCGATCGAGACTAATAATGTGGAGGGATTGGAATTCTAGTGCAATTAATGCTAGGTTGGGTATAAGGTTGGACGGACACTAGGTTGGACGAACACTAGGTTGGACGGTGGACGGACACTAGGTTGGACGGACACTAAGGTTGGACACTGAATAGGATGCTAGGCTAGATCTTAGATTAGATGCACTAGACTGACGCTGGAATAGATACTGGAAATCTAGGGCAGCTAACTAGACTATAGGGCAGCTAAGTTAGAAGGGTTGGACTCTAGGTTACTATAGTTGCTGTGAGCAGGCTAAAACAACCCTGGAGGAGGCCGGCAAACCCTCCAGATGGAAGCGATTCATGAACGCCAAAGGGGGGTTTGGGTACTTCGAATAATAAGTATTAGAGCTTCTAAAGCTATTGGCGACCTCCCCGTACATAGTGATTAAGAATGCTGTAGAGGGGAAGGCTGCAGAGGGGGGAAGGTCGAGGGTTCAGACTACCATAAATAAAAGTAAATTAGTTAATTCTGAAAATAGTTCATTTTGGAGCATTGTTGTTGCCTGTATACCATTTAGTCATATTAGGGGCTGCTGCCCTAGAGGCTGTTTTGACACGAATATAGGTACCAGGAAATTGCCTTCTAGTCGTCATAGGCTCACCCACTGGATACCTGGCCTATAAGGGGCGTTGAGGGGGTGGGGGTGGGTCTACGGGGAACTCATATTGGAAAGGGGAATATTTCTTCGGTTGACCTTGGTGGGATGTGAGCATAACCATGTTGTAGAGCGTACTCTTTTCCATAGATATGCATTTAGCGGAAACACAATGCTCATGAAATATCACGAGTTGTGGCTGGAAATGCTGTTGCAGGGGGGTTTGGTGCTAGCCAGACTAGGGGGTTTGCAGAGGTGTGCACTAGACGGTGGCTGCTCACTACATAGTAGGTAGTCTGGTTAACTAGTAGGCTTGCAAAGGTAAATTGTATGAGGAATAGCGCATGTTTCGGACCTTGCGGTCTTCGGGAATTTGCATAAGTGCACCACTTGGCGGCTCGGCATGCAGCACCTGCTTCCCAATATCGATCGGCTTCACATCTCCCGTCAACCAGACGAACCTATAACGTACGGACCTTCTCCTCCTCAGTTTCAACTTCTCAGATCCAGTCTCCCTACTTCGTCTGGTCCCTAACCTTCTCACAATAATATCGCCGCCTTCATTCTGCAACACACTCCAGCAGCCATGTCAGACCAACGTCCTACCTCCACCAAGCACTCCCCTCCCACCACAACCCCCATAACCAGCACCTCCTCCTTCGGCCCCCAAAGCCCCACCTCTCTTCCCTCCCCTCAGACAGCCGGAACAACAAATAGCACCTCCCGCCCCGCAACCCCCTCCTCTGCTCGTCCTGCTACATCCAACCTCGCCATCTCCACAACCACCACTAGCGCCGCCATCGGCTTCACTCCTCAGTACCAGCATCACCGCCGCCCTTCTAGCACCTCCCTAACCTCCAGCCGCCGCACCTCCCTCCTCACCCCCCCTCTCGACAACCTCTCACTCTCCTCCTCCCCATCCGGCCCACAACGTCTCCCCAGACAACCCAGCTCCGACTTCGCCGAGCTCCACAATGAGCTTGAGATCGAGCAAGAAGCTGCCGTGAATCGCCTGCTCAACATGATTCGGCTACAGCAGTTACAAAACCAGCATCTGAGCTCCACACAAAGCGACGACGGGGCGTCCTCTACTGGAGCGACATTTGACTCAGCAAACAGCACCAGGGCAAGGAGTCCCGGCGGGGCTAGTGTTAGGAGGAGCGGACTTAGTAGGCAGAGCTCGTTTAATCAGACTACAACTGCCCAGAACCGTCCAGTCAGTAGGGCGAGTTCCACGCATACGGCTGGGTCGCCTTTGTTGCAGCCGGTTTCTGGTGGGGAGGATCTAGTTTCGGGAGGGATTTTATTGGGGACAAGTGCAAGTAGAGATGAGACAGGGTTCTATATGGCCGAGACGCAGATGTTGAGTAGAGAGAATGAGATGTTGAAGAGGAGGATCAGGGAGTTGGAGAGGCAGGTTAGGGAGTTGAAGGCGCCTGGAGGAGTGATGGAGGGTAGTGAGGAGTCGCAGGTAGTGGAGGTATCAAATGAGAAGGCCCAGGCTGCTCAGGCTTAGGATTAGGCTCATGCCATAAGAGGATGTGATTTGCGCAGTAGGAAAATGAAAATACGGAATGGAAAAACTTGGGCTATGATACCAGTATTCTGCGAGTGAAAGGGTCCTTATGGAAATTTGGAGAATGGCGCGCACGGTTGATTGCAGTCCACAGTCCTATTACTATTTCTCTTCTTTTTCTTTTCTTGTGCTAGGTGATAAAGGAGTTTTGCTTTAGTAGTACTTAGTACTTGAAGGATGGTTGGCTGCTTGCTATGCATATGGCTTTCAACAAGTATGGCTTGGTTACGTAACGGTGTCATTTATTCTGATTGATTGTTTCAACAGTAAGTAGTGATGTCCTTTACACATTCCTAAAACGAGCTTCTTTCAAGCATAGGATTGAATGGATTTTTACTCTTGATTGGTACTCATCAAGGTCGATCGCGGGTATAGACTACAAGGAAAAAAAAAAAAAAACTCAGTCCTAAAAGCTATCGACCGGGGCTACCTTCAAATGTTCATCCGCCTGCGTAGGCAAAAGGTTCCGAGAACAGATCTAGACATCTACAATTAAATAAATACTGATCAAGACGTCCGCTCTGTCACACCTAAGCCCTCGTCCCAGAATTTATCAGATTTGGGTGACCACGTACTAGATAGAGCCCTTCCTACAACAATTTATCCTTCTTCAATCTTAACTGAGGTTATATCAGATAACTTCCTGTTCGGGAAGGCACACAAGGGAGGGAATCCCGATTCGGCCTCTAGGAGCCAACCAGACTAGGTACTACCGGCCAAGTTTGGTTACCAGTCAACTGCCTTTTGGGAAGCTGAACTAGTCCCGCTTCGGTAGTCTCAGTGTAAGATGGGTACAGAAGTAGATATCAATATGAATCCCCAATTGCAACATAAATGGCAACATAATTAGTCTATAGTGATTGACCTCTCTCGCTCATAACATGTTTCATGGCTCCAAAGTATCCCTCCTTCTACAGAAATTCTTGGACAATAAATCGCACGCTCCCAGCCACTGGTCTGGCCCTACCTCGACCTAAAGCATCATATAAATGATCAATAACCTTCTTTGATACTGCCACTCAAGCATGCATATGTCCCTAGCAGACTATTGGCAACTCCAAGCTCTGAAAAATTTTCCCTCTCGAAAATATAAGAACGAACTCATTCCCACAGAGCAAGCTACTTCGAGGTCTACAAATACGCTTTTGGTGCGTGCTACTCTACCATGAGATATCAGCTTGAGCTATACGAATTGTTGTTATACAGACCCATGGAATCCTAATTCCTGGTGCGACCAGTAGTGTAAGTGGTTGGTCGGGCCGATGGCCAAGGGAGGGGGTTCACTCGCGAGGAGAGTGTACAGAAGAGAGCACGAATGCTATATTGGACCCAGTTACAGGGTATATATATACAAGGGCTTCATCAATGACAGCAAATGAAGTTAGTTTTCAGTGAGTTTAATACAAATAGTAGGGCTTCCTATGAAAACGATGGTCAAGCACAGATAATCAGTATGCTTATAGTTACACCATGAATTCTGGTCTTTATACTTGGACAACTCCCTCCTCTAGAATAGTATCCCTAAGCCAGGCTACAGAATCCACCTGCCACCGTACATGTCAGCTACTTTAATTCCATTAATTAAAGATGAATGGACATATGACCAACTCATGCACCAAGCAGAGTTATATGAAGCGTTAAAGAAAGATATTGCCCCTCCACATTCAACAAATTTACCCCGCCAAAAGCAACATAACAACCGGACGATCAATTATGGTAAAGGGACCACAACAGACCACAAAAATCAACTTCTAATCCAAGTAACACCCCTAGCTTCAAACCAGCTAACGAAAAGCGGAAAGTATCAACTGGGATATTATCAGCAAAAAACTGGATCAGAAGACCAAGATACAGCTCAAGAAGTGTTTATGGAGCTGGAACCCCGGATATTCATATAAGGAATGCAGGAAACGTCAAAATAAAATTCCCATGCGTACTGCAGCGCAAGACCTCTTCACCAAATCGTTAACTCCCACTAGCATGATAGTAGAAATCAAGTAGCTCTTCACGATCTTACGCTCCTGTCCTAAGTGTGTCATATCTAAACCATGTTCTAGAGTTTCGAACGCTCTAGCTTGTTGAGAATGAAATACTAAACATATTAGTTCCAAAGCTGTTCAGGGTGCTACAATATTCAGATGGTCTCTTGATAAACAACTTAACTATGGTTCTAAGAACAGTCCCATGAATCTCACGGGGAGCAACACTATTTGTCAAAGTAGGAAAATTGATGTTCTGTTCCACAAAACTGCTCAATTCGTCTCGTTTGCTTCATAGAATAAAAAACCCAATAGTACATGAATGGATCCACCACCCAATGATCAATGCAATCCAACAGAAAATAGTACTCAAGAAATCCCAAAGACCCATGTTCCCGTTTCCTATCCAACAAAACCAGCATATTTCCCCTCTTACCCATTACCCCAGCTCATTATTCAAATACACCTTGCCCCTTTATGCCCATTATTTTTGTCGTGGAACTGGAACTGGCTCAATGTTCCAGATTTGCTCGGCATACTCAACAATTGTTCGGTCAGAACTGAAGAAACCTATATTGTCCCATAGTGATTAGTATTTCAATGTAACTGCCTTCTACAGCAGTAAATATACATACCCATCTTTGCAACTGCAGTAATGCTGCGCTCTGCCCACGAATCCTTGTCGACATAGAGTTCATCGACCAAACTTTGAGCATCGATGTATGATTGAAAGTCATCGGAAACCAAGTAGTAGTCACCACCCTCTGTAATGGAGTTAATCAATGGCTCAAAAAGTTCTGGAGTACCAAAGGTTCCCTTTAGAATAGCATCGAAAACAGCCTTCAAGCACTTGTCAAGCACTGGCTTAGGCTTGGCGAAGTGGTGCTGGTGACGCAGCTCGGGTACGCTGTGGGCAAGGTGACCGAAGGTAAAGGCTTGTTCATCACCAATTTGCTCGACAATCTCAACATTGGCACCATCGACAGTTCCAATGATCAAACCACCGTTCAACACGAATTTCATGTTACCTAGTGTTGTCAGTGGTGTCGTTCCGACTTCACAGCGTAGGAGAGGTAAACGTTACTTGTTCCACTGGCTTCAGTTCCTGCAGTTGAAATGTGCTCGCTAATATCTGAGGCCGGAATGATCATCTCTGCCTTGCTGACGTTGTAGTCCTCGATAAAGATAACCTTCAACAAATCTCCGATATCTTTGTCGCAATTTACGACATCTCCAACGGCGGTGATTAGACGGATGATTGTCTTGGCCTATATACTGGTGTCAGAGTGATGGGGCAGTAAAGGTTTGGCCATCATACCATCCAATAACCTGGGGCCGCCTTCCCTCCAAAAATGGACACCCTAGGAACAGCTTTCTTTCGCTGCTCGGGCTTCATAGCCTTCAAAGTGAGGTATCGGTGAATGATTCCAAAAATGTTCATTTGTTGACGTTTATACTATTCACGATTAGCAACCAGCAAAAGCCAGTAAATGTGGGGTATCTGATCTACCTCATGTATACGTTTGACCTGGATATCAAACAAAGAAGCAGGATTGACAGCAATTTGCGTTGTTTCCTTAATATACTTCGCTAGTCGGACTTTGTTTGCATATTTGATGTCCATCCACTACACCGGTTCAGCAATTACAGCCTGGTGATTATGGGTAGGAAAGTACTTACATCCTTTCGGAATTGCTTGTCATCTAAGTGTTCCAACAAGCCATCCAAAAGTGTCAAATCCTTCAGGAAACTATCACCACCGAGCTTCTCACTAATCAAATCCGACAGTTTAGGGTTGGCCTGATGAAGCCATCTTCGTGGAGTGACTCCATTAGTAATATTGATGAATTTATCGGTGCCAAAGACAGTGACGAAGTCCTTGAAAATTGTAGTCCTTATGAGATCGGAGTGGAGCTCGGCTACACCGTTGACCTTGTGAGACCCAATAATCGCAAGGAATGCCATCCTGATGCTCTGAGGCTGGCTTTCCTCAATGATAGACACTTTCATGAGCAATTCACGGTCTCCAGGGAACTTCTTCTCAACGCCTTGCAAGAAGAACAAGTTGATGTCATAGATTATTTGCATGTGGCGTGGAAGCAAGTGTTGCATGAGGGGGACAGACCACTTCTCAAGAGCTTCAGGAAGAACGGTGTGGTTGGTGTAACCGAACGTACGGGTCACAACTAAAACCTGTGTTAGCAGTCTCAAAAATACGGTGCTACGGTGCATATGTCACTTACTTCCCCAGGCCTTGTCGTAAGATAGGTGCTCGATATCAATCAAAATTCGCTGCAGCTCGACAATGGCAAGGGCAGGGTGGGTATCATTCAATTGGATGGCAACTCGTTCTGGGAACTGGTCCCATGGCCGGTGGGTCTTCTTGAATCGTCTTATAATGTCGTGAAGTGAAGCAGATACCCAGAAGTACTGTTGCTTCAATCGCAGCTCCTTTCCGGCATCGATACTACGAGAAAGTCAGAAAATATTGAATTACCTGGACTCAGTTGAGTAATAAAACTAACTTATCATTTGGGTATAGTACAGCAGAGATTGTCTCCGCTCTTTGTTGCTCGCGAACAGCACTCTCGTAATCACCAGCATTGAATTTCTGGAAGTCAAATTCACCACTAGCAGGCCTGGAGGACCATAGTCGAAGATTGTTGGTGTTTTCAGTATCAAAACCAGGAACTGATAACAAGGTTAGCAAGTATCACATCTAGATATCTGCAGCAAAAATAACTTACTAGGGTAATCGTAGGCAACAGCTTGGACGACTTCGCCACCTTCCCAGATACTTCGTGTTGTTCCATCCTCTTCGCTGCCCCCAAAGTCAGCCCCAGTAATATTTGTGAGATTCCGGCGGGCCTTTACATCTGTTTGCGCACATAACCGTAGAACATGATGTCTACTACAATATCATGTCTAGGGAACTCCCATGGGTTGAAGTCCAACCAATAATCGGGAACCTCAACCTGGTGTCCATCGATAATCTCCTGCTTGAAAATACCTACAAAATGAATGAGCTCGGTCAATGCGCCTCTATTCATCGACTCGGGGACATACCATATCTATATCTCAATCCATAACCCCATCCTGGATAGTTGAGGGTGGCAAGACTGTCAAGGAAACAAGCCGCAAGGCGACCCAGCCCTCCATTTCCGAGAGCTGCATCATGCTCCTGGTCGATAACATCCTCAATTCTGAACCCCAATTCATCTAGACCATCTCGAGCAGTTTGCTTGACACCAACGTTAAGCATAGCATTGTCAAGGGTTCTTCCCATGAGGAATTCTAGCGACAAGTCTAAGAGTCTCCCAGTCAGAAGTCTCTCTAATGCAGTATATCATTGGGTAATGCTTACAGTAGACCCTCTTCGAGTCAACAAAAGTGTGCTGCTGCTGTGTCTTGTTCCAGGCAATAACAAGTCGGTCACGGAGGGCGAGGGCGGCACCAGAGTATGCCCCGCTAATAGGCTATTAGGGAAAATCTCAAAACATGGGATTGAAATTGTCTCACAGCTCGTCGCAGTTGTACATAGATCGAGCAAGAGTCGTCTCAACATGTCGAACCACCTCCCTCTGATTATTGAGTTAATTTCAGTGGCTTCCCTCGAGGTGAGCGGGGATACCACTTGCCTGAAATTCCTCCTTCCCCTTGAATTCAGTAGCAGCCTACTCAGAAGAAGTAATATTAGTCAAATACCCAATTGTTTAGAAGCTTTAATTTCAGTATGACTATATGCCTCATACCAGTTTACGCCATCTTTGAGAAGGTTAGCATCTGTCGTTATTATGGCAATGCTTTAAAGAATTACTCACGTCTCTCTCAGCGGTTTTGGAATACTAGCTTCCACAGCCTTGATTTCTCTGGACCCAAAGCCAGTGGCAGTCCTTCGATGCTTCGGACGCTCCTTAGGTTCTGTTATTCCCGCTGCCGGAGCTGGAGGAGTTGCTGCGATCGGGGCAGACATTCTCGAAGCGACACCTGTGTTATTGGGAGGTTTGAGTCTTTACACGTCTCGTGGAGATACAAGATCCTATTCTTGTACTTGGTATAAGCACGGCTCGAGCAAAGAGAGATGGAGATGCAAGTGGAATGGCAGAGAGATGAGAGTGAAATATAAGATGGGGAGAAGACCAACAGCAGCTTTAAGCAGGTGGGTTCGAAACCGAAAGCGGGGAACACAAGAATGAAATCAATCAAAGAATTACAGGCCGGAAATAGGGTGGGAGTGGACTGACTGATAAGAACTTCCTTTTGGGAGCTCGAGTGGGGAAGAAGGTGCTGGTGGGGAGCATGAGGTGTTAATTTTCTGTAGCTATGTAGAGGTGCTTGGGGCCTAAGTATTTCTTTCTCAACCGGTGGTGGGATCGAGAGAAATCTGCAACCTAGGATGGGTAGTCTGGTTGACGTAGGCAGGCGGATGGGGAAGTACTTAGAAGTACTCCAACAACCTGCAAGAAGTGGTTGCTTGATACGTGTGTCCAGCAATGAGTGAGAACCTGGCCGGTCTATTCATCCGCCGGCGGCCGAGCTCAATTCAGGTACGTTATAGTGCGAGAAACCTCCAAACATCGGCCACTCACTAAATGAGCTGCCGATTCTGCAAATGTGATCACTTTGGCCCAATTTCTGAGACTCAAAAGGCCCGGCGAGTAATTCATCTCAATTCCGCTCCCGCCCACTCCTCCACCACGATGAAAACACGAGGGATGCATGCCTACCCCTCCATCCCACCCCACCACACCACATATCCCAACATGCCAAGACTTTAACGTATGAAACGCCCCATCAAGAACCCCACAAAAGCAAAGAAAGAACATTACTTTGATATGTACTTTTCTTCTGCTCACAAAATTTCAAGCAAAATCAAATTGACGTCCAATACAAGAGAAACCAAGGCAGTATTCCCCGCACCACTCATGCGACCGAGCTAACCCGTGAAACGTAGATCATATCGCTATTCCTTTGATTATGAGGCACTTTGGACCCCAGAAATTGCCTCGTAAGGCCCAATCAAGAGGCTATATGGGGTAGGCAATGGCTTCTTAACATGTCAGCAAGAAACGATATATGCGAGGTATGTGCAGCGCGCAATAAATCAAAACTAGAGATCATTCTCGGTGCCTGTTATCGTTTTTTTATTGCCTTCATGTTCATACATTAACTGATCATCTAGAATTCACTAAGTTCTCATCAACTATCCCGTACTACTCGTCTCCCCTAATAAAGGTGAAAGAAACCCCCAAAAGTGCAAATTGTGGCAGAAGTAGAGGAAATTTAAGAAAGAAATTAGCCACCTCCCACAAATGAAAAAAAAAAAAAATGAAAAATGAAAAAAGAGGGGAATATAAGTGTAAGTTGCACTTCCAGCTAAGAGGTCGTTAAATAAAACAGGCTAGGTTGTGAAATTTTGAGACGATGAAATGTAAATAAAAACATAGCAATCTTATAGCAAAGAGAGCAAAGTAAACTGATTCAAGAAAGACCCTAAAACGAAGAGCAAAAGAAGCCGTATCCCTCCCTTTCAAGACCGATTAGAAAAAGGCGGACTCTGGATCAAGCTGAGTGATGAAAAAATTGAGACAAAAGTACAACAAAAGGCTATACACAATTGCGAGTGCTCAAAAATCCTCGCCAGAACTCCAATGATGAAAACGTCGACGCGTAAAAAGGTGCACCGGTGCTTAGTACCCGTAATAGAAAGCAAAACAGGAAAACAAACCCCAAAACACTTGCAACAGCCTTCGGCTTTAAAGAAATAAGAAACCCGAGACCGAACAAAATCTGCATTCCTTGTCTCTTTTCATACCCCGTCACCAGACAGTTACCATGAATGTAGTGGGTAAAAAGGCATATAATAGAAGAGGGATGGGGTGGGGATCTTGTGGTTCAAGGGAAGATTAATGAGAGTTGCAGCGACAGCTCCGAGCAAGGAAATTGAAAACACGATTAAACAATCTCTTTGTACAAAAGGTCGTACTACAGCCCCCTTTCAGGGAGTCATAAGATGCCAGATTCTATTAAGGCATTTTGCAGGATTGTCTCTTTGACTGCTGCAAAAACCAGTCTGATGTTACCGGTATCGGTTGCTTGTGTTAGGCTGTAATATCGTCAGCAGGTGGATACGAAAATTTCCTCTAGCACGGTGAACCTACTGTGGGTACAAATTTAGGTGCGCTCGATTAACTTGGTTAAACCGCCACAAGAGGTACTTCGCAGCCCTGTTCACATCATTTCCGCCAGAGTAGTCCGGGAAATAATTGGAAAGTGGTATTCGCCCCAGCTTAGATCGGAAAAGGTCCACCTTGTTGAGGAAAAGAATGATGCTGGTTCGGACGAACCATCGGCTGTTGACCACTGAATCAAATAATACGAGGCTTTCAAGCATCCGGTTCTATTTTTTCTTTCGTTAGACTTTCGGTTCTATCATTCATGCGACTTGCCGGCTTGGACATACCTGATTGGACTCCTCTAACAGCACCTGATCATACTCACTTAGAGCAACACAAAAAATGATAGAGGTGACCGCTTCAAAGCAATGGATCCACTTTTTCCGTTCACTCCGCTGTCCACCAACATCAAACATGCTATACAGCCCATCAGCCTACTGTATAAGGATTTCAACTTCCGTATTAAGACACTCACTGAATACTAAGTTGTCCCATGGTGAACCGTGTTTCGTATATTCCAGTTGTCTTCGTACGTGCACGTAGCACATCATTCTCATTAGGGATGTAATCCCGATGTGTTATCCGTGGTGCTTCGTCAAAAAAGCTGTAAAGATTAGTCCTAGTTTAAAGTTACACTAGAAAAAGATAATACGCACTATGGTGCCGAGTCCATCAGATAAAACTCGCTTTGATGCTCCATGATCTGGGCAATACAAGGGTCCTTCCACAAAGATACCACCGCAGTTCCCAGAATTGGATCTACTGGCAAATTTGGGTCCGGGTCAACGTGGTAATTCAAAATAAATTCGGCATACTCCTGTATCTCAACCGTGAGCTTGATATCCAACAATGTACGAGACTCTAATGCAGACAAACCCTATTGATGGAAACCACTGGGTCTATTTCGAACTTCTGGAGCGCCATTACGAGGGCTTTCGCACAATCCACCAAATTTTTGTATATTGTCAGCCGATACATTGCGAGTTCGTCAATGGTATATCCATTCTGGTGAATGATTTTCATCTGCTTGACGATAGTGGATTTCCCACTTTCCCCAGAACCTGTTCAGCCATATTAGCTACAAATCCCTTTACCATTTTCCGCTTTGAGAGTTACCCAATAAGAGAATTTTGCATTCCCTTTTCAGCCTTCGTGCGTCATCTTCAATTTTTCTGTCGATGACCGCAGTTCGTTTCCTCGCCTCACTATCTTCTCCTTCACTGGACAAGCAAGACCCCATTTTTATAGTGAAGGACTAGAAAAGTGAAGATTTGGACTCTTCGTTATACCGACAACGTTCGAGGTAAAAGCCACTGGTGGGTGGTGGGTCGTGATATATTCTTCCTCAATTAATCTGTGCCGTTGAGGTTTAACAAGAAATATTTATACCACGGTCAGCCGAAACGGATCCAGTATTATGAGGCACGAATTCAAAATGTATGTAGGTCAAGATGCAAAGTCCACCTAAAATTCGTCCCAAAGCAGTAGCTATCGTGATTCTTTGTCTGTATCGCTGAGGAAGCCTGAGTACACTGTTTGACGTTATAATGAGTGCTTGTTGGGCGATCCGTCCAGTTATGTGGCCTTGTAACTGTTGTATAACTACGAAAATCTTCTGCTGCCTAATTACTAGCAGGGGTTGAACGTTGTTTATAAACTCGGCTGCACCTTTGTGTAATAGTACTCAAGGTGAAGCTTCACTATTATCTATAAGAATGGAAGGTTAATAGATGGTATGTCTAAGATGGGCTGACTTAAAGCACACCTAGTGAGGAGGGCTAGCCGATTTGACAGCTGAGGATTGGTTAATAGGGGCTCTGACGCCGGGATGCGAGCACAAGATGGCACCCTTCGACGTGAAGCGAAATGCACCTTGGTGTTGATTGAAGTTGTAGCAGGGCTGAGGTGATGTGTTGATTGTTTTGTGGTCGTAATATGATGTATCGAACTAGTTGGTTGATCGAGGCTGATGGAGGGAATACAAAATGTGAGAGACAGAAAGCGGGGGTAGGTAAGCGTGTATAAGGCGACTTGCAAAATTGAGATTTTCCCAACCTGAGGACGAGCGGCGGCGGAGGTTGTAGTGATGGTTGTTTGTCAAGGCGAATGCGACAGGATGGTGATGAGGTGCAGAGATAAATCCAGCTTAGCCACCCGCTGCCGAGCTTTGCTCTCGTTCTGTGAAACAGGGCACACTAAGTCGGCAGCGAAGTAGTGACCGCAAGTGCTCAGAGATGCGCTGCTTTTTCTGTTGGGTACGGGGTCAATCTGCTCGAGCGTCGGTCTGGAGGAACACCGAGCCGACACACTTGATGGCACTACAGTAACTGTTTCCCCTTCCCATACAATCTTGCACAGAGTAATTCAAGCTGGCAGACCTGCAAAGACCCAGGAACAGAGACGTGGGTATGAACGTCGTTTGGCGGGGGGATTGAAGGGGTAGTGGGACGGGCCCGGGAGCAACGAGGCGAGCAACGAGGCGAGACAAATACGACACGATATCCAAGGCCGGAAAGGGAGAACGAGAAGGACAGAGAGATGACACTGACGGCCCTGGGTGTATGGGTGTTTATTTACTAGGAATTATGGTGTGGGCTCTACTTATTGTCAGGGGCGTTTCTGAGTGAAGTGTGATTGGGGGAGGGGGAGGATGGAAGAGAGGTAACTGGAGAGTCACGGCCGGGACAGCAACGTGGAGAACGTTACGGTCAACTGATTGATGCTCCGCCGCGGAGTGCCTTAACTGCGACGCAATGCAACATACAAGTAGGTACTTACCGGCTGGACCAGCCTGCTCCCTGCCTACGACCTGCATGAATATCGCCATGTTCCCAGCAGCAGTACCTACTTGGCCTCAGTACTGACGCCTTGCCCTGCTCCATCCGAGCGGACGAGCGATGTCGACGAGCGACCACTTCAACAAGTCCCCGAAGCAAGAGAGCTGCAACCAAGCGAACCGTTTCGCGTGACGAGACGGGCAAACCTCTAAGCAGCATGACCCAGGATGCTGTAATAATAAGCGGTGTTACTTTACTAAGTAACCTCTTTATCGAGATGAGCTATCTAGGGAGAGGCTACCGATATGCCGGGGGTGGGCAGGATCTTTCTCCTTTGGTCGAAGCCTACGTCGCCCCTAATCTGATTGGCCGTCACCCCACCCCAAAATGCCACCATAGACATGCAGCGCAAGTGCGAGCTGAACATCAAATGTTCGAGAACATGTAGGTACAGTCATATACATACATATTAATATCCATAAATCTTGCGCTTGTCTTGTCAGATCATATAGACTAACTGCTTATTTATCGAGGCTCCTTTGACTGTTTCCATATGCGAACTCCCCCCTGTTCTCGGCATTGCGTGCAAATCGTTTGTCGATATCGACTGGTTGATCTGGTTTCTCAGCTCCTTAGCAAGCTACAGCAATGAAAGTCTTAGTTCTGAGTACCTATTCCTTGCCAGGCAATATCTCAGGCACAGACAGGGGGACCACGCAGCGCTAGGTAGGTAGTGCTCGCCTCCATATCAAACACAGTATTTGCAAACACAATTGCCTTTTTCTCGACTCTAGGTAGTTTCGTAGGTCGCGCCAACTGATTTCCCTTTAGCCGTTAATCCAAATACAGCGAAGATCAACCATTCGGTACAAGGAAGAAGGAAAAAAAGGCTTGAAAAAGAAACCGAGATGCTCCAAGTACTCGTTAATCTTATCGCATCACAGATGCGGAGACTGTACCCAGTGCTCATCTAGCCCCACGGTGCTCGTCCTTTGGGAACACAGGAGGGGTCGTGCCACCAGACTACCTTTGAGTTTAGAAACTCAGACCAGATTAGTCCAAAGATGCGCATAGAAATGAATTTCTACTTGCTCAATTCGATCTCTTGTGTCGTTTTCAGCCACGATTGTTTAAGATCAAGGCGATCGACACCCAAGGCTTAAGTTCAGGCACACCCTAGGATCAGTCCAAAGGTAGATAATTAGGCTGGCCACGAAACTATTTTGTCAATCTTCGGACGGGCATCATGATGTCTATATATCATATTGATGGGTTTATATCGATCTGGAGGACCATCCCAAAATAATCCCGGCCGAGATTCTGTTAGGGTACCACATATACTAAAGCAGCGATTCCATTCGGCTTCCCCATCGAGAAGTATCGACAATAATGCCACCATCCAACATGGGTCTAAGGGAAAATAGAGACATTGTAACACTAGTCTAAGATATCGCGATGCCATCCGTGAGAATCATACGTACTTCTCGGTAGTCAGCTCGGTTTTCCTACGAGCCCCTCCTAAGTCTGGTTAGCACGCTTCTCTTCCCCACCCTAGTAAGCTCTCCTTGAAAACTTCCAAAGCTTATAAATCGATAACATACGATGAAAAGGGTACTTTCCGGGCCTCTGCGCATTGTTCTGCAAGTAGGTACTGAGCAATAATGCATAGATATAGATGTATATCTCTAGCCCATACTGCATACTGGGTCTGACCAAGCAACACGTGGGAAGCCGGAGGACGTCGCAGGGTTGGCGGTACTACAAATGGTTGCCGAAACAAATATGAGCTTGGGGGGACGAAACCGAGATGACCTACATATTACTTAGTTCTACATTTATTCACTGCGCCAGGTTACGTGATCGAGACTACATGCTTGCCCTCAACGTAGTCTGGTTAAGACTCCTCGGTTCGGGTTTGCTGCCTAGGCATGTCGAGGCCGGATCCAGTTCATCCTTTACTGTCACATACGTCTCGTTTTCAAGGTCCAATCGCAACGCTTCCTGGCTTGCCCTTCTTTAGCGTCTTGTGTTTTAGGTTGAGCACAAACCCCTGGCTCAAGAGATGTTGGTAATTAATTTCTAGTTATTCTGCGCTTGATAACGTTATTTATGCTATGATTCAGGGTTCATAAAATTTGTGCCGATTATGCAGTAGGTAATCTACAAAGCAAAGGGTACCGGTAGAATATAGCAGCTTTCATGAGCTAGGGTTGTTACAATTTGCGATTCCAGTACGCAGGGCGTCTTGGTGATCTCATACCTGTCTAGGCTTGTGGATCCACTATACTCCTGCATACATTTCTACCATGTGGGGAATGTCTCAGGTTTAAGAAACCGATACACTGGTTCGTTTATATGTCAGATTGGTGCTATTTCAGGGTAACAGGTTGCTGACTACCGAGAGCTACCAATCTACCTCATCAACTTTGACTCGCTGCTTTCCCGATTCCTTTACTCCCAGGCCTTTTCCAGCGACCCGTAAGTCTTAGAAAAATTATTGAACCGAGACTAATAATATTGCTTTTCTTTGACCATTTGGTTACACATACTCATGAACCCCTTACCAGCCCCCACTTAGCATTCCAGAACCCCGGGCATTTTCAAATGCCGACGGCCCAAGAGATGCGCAGCCTTCAAGCACACATACATGCAAGCAACTTCCAAGTCTGTCTACGGCCCATCAAATAATGGAACACTCCCTTAACGCATTATTATGAGGTTTGGCACGGACTCGCTGGACCGGGAGCGGATATATCTAGTCGCTTTGATTCTGAGTCATTCAGGCACCGAAAACAGCTTTCAATTACAGCGGGACTTTTTGGTTATAACTCCAGAAGGCCATCGGGGTTGTGACCTCACACAAATTCTAGCAAGAGAGACCTAACCTTTCGCTTCTCTCACCTGCTTGAAACAAGGTATAGCTAACATAGCATTAGGTACAAACGCCGACTCATAAGCATTGAATCCGGTTGCACAGAGAATTTCCCAGCTATTCTAGCCTGACACAGCATGCTTCACCCGTTGATTCACCCAATTTTTCGTGATCAAATTGGGGTTCAGGGGAGCCAAAACCATAATTTGTGCTCTGAATGCATTGACATCCGTTTAGGTTTATACCCAGCTTTCCTGTGCCTCCAATACCGATAATACAACAGGGCAACAGGGTTCCTACAATAAGAGACTGCGACTTGGCCTCCACTGGGGTACACTCTTAGAATGCTTGAAGGGGTCACTTAGTGGTTGGCCAAGATAATCCTTCGCTACCTAGCACGTCAATGACTACTGACCTCGATTCAGCCATAAGCTTCTCGGTTTCGTGTCTTCAAAGCAATCGTGATACTTGTCTCCCGAATGTCTAATCAAAGACGTAAACTTCCTTTTACTGCTTAACCATACACCCGAGTGACGCCTCATGCTCACGGAATGATATGGCCAATTAGGCATGATTTTGACATTCCAAACGGTTGTGCAACTTCTATGAATCTCAGGGCCGGTGTTCAAGTCAGTAAGGCTCGGATCCCATGACTCTTATGGTATGGGGGTTTACCTAGATATTGTCTCATCTGGTCATTCAGTATGTTTGGACAATGAATGGACAGAAGCTCCTTATGGTGGGGGAGAATATTCCGAGGGACATTATCAACCAGACTAGGTCATCATGATTCTAGACGCAGGAATCCTGCGTTAGGTCTTAGATTCATTGGGTATATACATGTCACACCATCAGTTTCGGCCCACACGTTCCGAAAGCCTTATCCCGCCCGTTGAGCCATATCATTTACATTCATGTTTAATGTATAAATTCCCGTGACCAAAAGATATTGGCATCCCCTAGCATCCATGCACCTAACGGTACATTATCCAATCTTGTTATATCAGACCCAGGTACATGGGATCAGTCTAGCTAGGAACAAGCACAGTGCAGATTTGCATCTACCTGTTCTCGTTTCACATATACCTTTCTTTCGAGATATTCAGCAGCTCTTCTATTCCATAATCATGGCCTAGTCATGGTAGTGAGGCATCCTAGTGATTATTGCCTATCAAGAATTATGAAGGTGGTATCGAATGGGGAGGAGTTTCGTCCGGGGAAAGGGGCATGAAGGTGAGATATGTAGGAGAGGAGGGGGTGTGATTGTTTTCATTTCTCAAAGTGGTAACAGGGATATTCTTGTGGCAATCGTAGCATTAATTAAAAACCCGAATAAACACCATAGGCGAAAGGTTCATAATATCTGGGGAATACCAGCATGGCTTACATAGTATTACTACTGTCTCTTCCTGTTGTGCATTTATATAGACAGGAATTCGTGATGACCGTCTCATATATATATATATAGTATATTGGGAAAACCAAAGACACCTCGAGCCTCCTACAGATTAGATATGACCGATACTCTACGATGTCCGGCCCGAGTGTAGTGCCATAGCAGCGGGCATTCGACAGGACTGGACACGGAACCAACAACTCCCGGTGAGAGTTCATGACAAAATGATAGCTGTCGTCGCATATTAATAAAACGCAGTCCACAAGTACTACCTACGCCGGCCTCGTGCAGTAGAGGGGCTACATGTGCATGCGCTTGGGGCTTATGAATACTGAAAGGAGATGCTGGAACGCATAAGCCTAAAGTAAAGCCGTCGATTCTGGGAGCGTTCGACTGTGCCTGTACGGTGAAACTTGGCATCGGGAGCCCTGCGCATCTTTGTCAAGATGATCACGGCCAGCCACGCCTGTATCGCTGTTTGGATTGTACTGATGTTTCAACAAACTATATTTATAAACTGGGCCACGAGGCCGAGGGAAATATCCGGCATCCGTTGCCCTGCGTATTACTATCATTTACGATGACGCACCGTGACAGAGATGTGCCTGCTGAGCACGCTGTGCTTCCGCTGCAAAACTTTGAGCATTAGGACACTCGATCGAGAGCTTCCCGCCATGGCCGGCGGCCAGGACGGTTAGCGAGCAAGGGTCGCTGCGAGGGGTTCCTCCTTAGCTGTGGGGCCAACCGGGGCTCCTGTGTTGATTGATTAAGCTCAAGTACAGCTGCACGTCCGTGTAGACCAGTTCTTGCCTTCCAGCTCGCTCTTCATACCCACATTTTGTTTAAAAGCAGACTGAGACTTAGTATTGCGCAAGCTTGCTTATTTGCTTCCTCTCCAACAGGCTCACAATCGCAGAGTTGGACTCAGATACCCACAATATAAGAAGAACGATACTCACGGTCCTTAGCGGCTCTACAGGTGACCATGTCTCGCCCCAACACCCCCCACGCTCCCAGCTCGCAGGCCCTCCAACCCAAGAATCTCACCGCCCGCACTCGTCTTCTCCATCAGTACACCGACCCCCCGCCCCACGATGGGCCCTGCCACCATGGCACATTTAGCCCCATGCCCCGCAACTCACCTTCGGGAGGGGCATCACCTGCTCTCGCCCCCAATCGGCTACCCGGTGACGAGGCGTCGATAAGATCTACTGGGAGTGGAAGTAGGTGGCCATTAATGGGAGGAGGAAAGACAACACAGGCATTAGCGGAACGGCATGGCGTGAAGAATCCGACGTCGGTTTATTGGATGTATTACATCCCGGGGTTGAGCTGGATGGGTCAGTATAAGCAGAGCTATTTGCTGGGGGATATTGTGGCAGGGAGTGAGTACAAATTGGACACTGCGCTGCGACATTCAAAGGAGGGGGGGGTTGGTATATTGGTATGTTGGCTAATAAAATTACATGAGGGGAACAGTCACTATGGCGTCGTTTTACATACCAATAGCATTGTCACTGTCGACGAATTTGGCCCATCTACCACCCATACATGGCCTCTACGCATTTGCTCTTCAGCCATTGGTGAGCCACCCCCCCCCCACAAAGTTCGTCAGGATGGAGCTAACCTTCTGTAGGTCTATGCTATCCTTGGCTCCTGTCCTACCATGGCAGTCGGCCCAGAAGCTGCTGGCTCCCTCCTCCTCGGCTCTGCAATTCGCCTCTCCAACGCCCATCACGGCAGCAACCCCGAAGGCAACGACGCCGCGAATGGGCACCTTGCCAGCGTAATTACCACAACGACTGGGGCAATCGCCCTTTGTGCTGGTATTGTCCGGCTAGGATTCCTGGATAGCGTGCTATCTAGACCTCTATTAAGAGGTTTCATCAGTGCAGTGGGATGGGTAATTTTTGTGGATCAATTGATTCCAGAAATGGGGCTCCAAGAACTGGCCAAGCAGGAGCGTATTTCTCATGCGAGTAGCCTGACGAAGTTTACCTGGCTTATTAGGAATGCCGAGAATGCCCATCGCCTCACATTCACGGTTGCTGCGGTGGCTTTCTCGGTGATCATGATTGGGAGGTATGGCTCCATTCTCTAGTCCTATGTTCAGTCCGTAAGAGCCATGTTAACATTATGTGTCGTGATAGGGTACTCAAGCTACGCCTTCAAAGTCGGCTGCCCTCCATCGTCTTCCTCCCTGACCGCTTCTTCGTCGTAGTCCTCTCCGCTATCCTTACATACACCTTCTCTTGGGACACAGCCGGCCTATCTATCCTAGGAGCTATTTCCTCAGGAAAATTCCAGTTTTACTTCCCATTCCGCCCTGAGCTTGTGACTCATTTTCAGGAAAACTTCTCTACAGCCTTTCTCATTGCTGTCTTGGGATTCTTCGAGTCCGTGGTCGCGGCAAAGAGTCTGGGCAGTAAACTTGATAATGCAAATATCTCTGCAAATCGAGAGCTGGTGGCCCTAGGGACCGCAAATATAATTGGAGGTTGTTTCCAGGCATTACCAGCTTTTGGAGGGTATGGTAGGAGTAAGGTCAATCAGGCCACGGGAGGGAAGACACCGTTGAGCAGCGTGGTGCTAAGTTGTTGCACTATGCTTTGTATTTTCTTTTTATTGCCGTACTTTTACTACCTCCCCCGGTGTGTCTTGTCAGCTATGGTATCGGTTGTAGCGTTCTCACTGTTGGAGGAGGCACCAGCGGATATCAAGTTCTTCCTCAAGATCAAGGATATCCAGAGTTTACTAACTATGCTCCTTATCTTCGTCACGACGATTGTGTGGAGCTTGGAATTGGGTATGGCAGTTGGCGTGGGGACATCTGTTGTCTCTGTTATTCGCCATTCTACCCGCGCACGCATAATGATCCTTGGCCGTGTCCCCAACACCAACACCTTCAAATCCGCAGAAGACTTCCCTGAGGAAATTGAGCACATTGAAGGCTGCCTTATCGTGAAAATCCCCGAGCCACTAACCTTTGCCAACACTGGTGAGCTGAGAAACCGGTTGAGGAGGTTAGAGTTATATGGAACTACACGAGTACACCCTGGAATGCCTCGGTTTAGGGGCGAGGGAGAATTAGGGAATGTGGTGTTTGATATCCATGGAGTGACGGGCATGGATGGGAGTGGGACGCAGGTGTTAAAGGAGATCGTTTCGGGGTATGTTGGGAGGGGGGTGAGAGTGTTTTTTAGTAGGGTGCCACCGAAGGGAAGCCAAGTTTATGAATTGTTTGTGAGGAGTGGGATAGTAGAGATTGCGGGAGGGCCGAGTCATTTTGTGGATCAGGTGGATGAGGCGTTGAGGCTGACGGAGGTTCCAGAGGGGCAGATTGCGCCGGCAGAAGGGGGCATGTTGGTCTGAAGGAATGTGAGGTAGGAAGAGGGGGGAAGTGCTCGCATCTCATGAGTGATGTGATAATTGGTTTTGTATAATCTGGTTTTTTTTTAATTGGGGAAACACTATACAAGTGCGTTTGCCTTGGTTACCCCGTTGATATTGGTGATACTCTGGCCCTTTGGTTTTTGTTTTTCCATACCTTTGCTCTTGTGGTTTGGAGCATCATCCTGGATATTGTATACTGGATACATCATACATTGTCATCTCATGGAAGCCATGTTTTACTCATAGCATTTTGTGTTTTTTTCTGCCTTTGGCTATGTAGCGAGTGTCTGTATGTATGCAGCCAGCTAAAATGGAATGGGGAGTTTGGCCTGAACCTATAAAAGTTTCCGCTCTTATACACTAGGTATGTGGGATGAGGGTATGATCGGTGCAAGTGCAGAACAGGTTGAAAGACGGGATATGAGCCAATAGTATTGAGTACATTGCTCATTTGATTTGGTTTGAGATAGGTTAGTCTAAAATCTAGTTACCCTGAGCTGTGACGCACGGTTAGCCTAAACAGTACCCTGACCTTATACATTTTTTTCTAATGTGATAGATTATCCCAAGACAGGCCACGGCACATCAGAAACAAAGCTATAGCAAAAGCCCCCCCAAACAAGGGTCAAGAACCCTCTTTTTTTTTCTTTTTTTCTTTTTCTTCAAAGACAAAAATTGTTTTAATTATACCTCCACACTTCCAAGCCCGACTTTTTTTTTTTCAAAAAAGACGCATACACCCAGAATTCAGTTTCAGCTGCATCTCTCTGCAGGAAAAAGGCGCTGACTTCAAGACCCGGGTCGAAAAGGTAGTATTATTGCCAGAATGTAGGGTTTGATCATGGATACACGGTATCAAACCACTTTCGAATTAGAACTTGTGGTGGGCTGGCTACCTAAGTTTAAACGTTCAAAGAGAGTAGAGTTCAGGGTAACGACTTTTTTTTTATTTTGCCGTTTTTGTAAGAGGGATATGTTGGGGATGTGTTTCTATAACATATCTGCGGTTGTTGAGGGAATGTTGCTGAAGGACTCACATACTTACATACATGTACTTCATAGGCACAGTGAGACAGAAAATATTCTGCTAGCTACAGCTAGAGATGCTATAACCTAAGTTTATCAAAAAATAAGAATAACAAAATGGGAAAAAAGAGACAGCAGTTCAAGTATAATTGATGAGCTACCATAGAAGTGCATAGCTATAGGTAAACAACATAGGAGTAAAATCCTTGTACAACTGAGTTGGCTATTTGTGTGAGGAAGATGTCGCCGTACAATGTGGTACAAGGTACTAGAATTATGAGACCAATCAAGATATCCGGCAGTTGCAGCCGTGGCCTCGAAATGGAGGTGATGCACCTGCACCCCAAAAATTTTCAGGCCTCAGAATGCGGGGTAAATAGAACACTCAGGACATAATTTTTGAAAAACCAATCTAAATTATATGATTTCCAGCACAGAAGCTACATAGCAGAGGAAATGTCACGGCAGAAATAAAGACAAGAAACACCTCCCCCCAACACCAATCTTCCATCCTGAACGTGACGAAAGGAAAAGCCAACAATGATAAAACAACGTAAAATCAGAACCCTAATGAAAAATGGAGTCATCACCATTTACTTTTGTACCCCATTCCCCAAATCGATAGCCCAAACAAAAACCCCAGAAAAGAGAGATAAAGGAAAGGAAACCGCCAAACGGGAGAAAAGCAACAATCCCAATACACTGCATTAAATCTAGAAGTCCTCATCGTCAGAAACATCGAGGCCGGCCTTCTTCTTAGCCATCCTCTCCTTCCTCTTCTTCCTCTGCTCGCTGGAGGTGAGCTTCTTAGCCTTTTTGGAAGATGCAATCTTATTACCCATGGCATCGAATTGCTCCTCCTCCTCCTTCTCAGTCAATCTCGGGCCAGAGCCCTGACCTTGCACCCAGTTGTGACCTGATGGCGTCATTTTTCCGTCAACTACGGACCAGACTTCCTCAGTCAAGTTCTTGGTGAATTCGGCACTGTGAGTGATGATAATAACACCACCTTCGAAAGCTTTAAGAGCCTTGGAAAGAGCACCTAGAGAGTCACGGTCGAGATAGTTGGTAGGCTCATCAAGGACGATGATGTGTGGTCGTTGCCAGGTAGCTGCAGCCAAACAGACCTTGACACGCTGTCCACCGGAAAGACCACGCATCTGGGAGTGAGATACCAACTCAGCATCCAAGCCAAAGTTCTCGCAGTGAGCTTCAATTTCCTTTCGAATGAGAGGTCGGAAAGCCCCAGAAGCGAGAGCCTCCTTCATATCGATTTCAGCAACCATCTTGGTGTGGGACTCGATCAGCTCCGATCGAGGGATCCAGGCGTTGTCGGAGGTACTCATGACAGTCCACTTCTCGTTTTTCTGACCAACATTGTCACCGATGGTGAAAGAACACTCATACTCATAGCTGTTCTTGAATTTCCTACGAGCAGACACACCAATGACACGACGTTGTGTGCCTTCGATCTTGAAGATCTTGTTCATTGCCTGCTCATCAGCGTCGGTAACTTGACGGTTGGCACGGTCCATTGTCTCCCTGTCCTCGCCAGTCTGGAAACGCCACTGGATGTATTCGCTTGGGGTCTTTTCGAGGTGGTTATCGATGTGAGCGAATGCATGTTGCTTGATGTAAGCGATACGGCAGTTCTCGTGAGTGTAAATATTACCGGTGGTTGGTATAAGTTCACCAGTCAGAACATTTACAAGGGTAGACTTTCCGGCACCATTGGGGCCGATGACAGCAATTCGAGATCCTAGGGAGACTTGGAAGTTGATATCACGAATCTGTGGCTTGGATGTACCAGGGTACTGGAAAGTCATTTCCTGGACCTTGATAATAGCTTTGGCTTTGGTCTTCACACCCTCAAGGAAGCCTGGCACGGGAAACTTGAACTCAAGCTCGGAAGCACCAAGCTCATAGTAGGACTTGGCGTATGGAACTTGCTTGACGAAAGCAGCGAGGTTACCTCTGTAGCGCTTGAGCTTGAAGCGCTCATAATGGATGATGTGCTGGCAAACATTGTCCAAAAAGCTAGAGTCGTGGGAGACGATGATACTGGTGCATGGGGAGTTACAAAGATAATTCTCCAACCACTTGACATTCTTGACATCGAGATGGTTAGTGGGTTCGTCGAGAAGTAGGATATCCGGGTCCTCGAAGACAGCACGAGCAAGGGCCAATTTCATTTTCCAACCTCCAGAAAGGGAGGTAATGGGATCATTAAACCAGGATTCCATAAATCCGAACTCCGAAAGCTTAGTCTGAATGTCTGACTGGGTGGCCGCAACACCAGCCTCCTTGAGCTTGTCCATGGTCCATTGAATGACAGTTTTCTCGGTGTCGGCAGCGTCGAGATCATGCTCGACGAAGACAGTCTTGACTTCAGTCTTCTTGGGGAATCCCTCGACTTGTTCGTTGTTGATAGCACGCATGAGGGTACTCTTACCGGAACCGTTGGGCCCACAGAGACCATAACGATTACCACGCTTGAGCCGAAGGTGAGTTTGATTGAGCAAGATCTTAGCACCATACGCTAAGTTGAAGGTACAGTTGCAAAGGTCCTCTCCTTCCTCCTCATCATCGAGAGTGTCGGCCTCCTCCTCGAGACCAGGAGTAGCTCGCTTCCGGAAGGTATCGCAAACAGGCTGAGCCTCGGCCTCATCGAGGATGACCTTGAGGTATGGGACGATGTGCTCGACCCAGACAACACCCTCGCGCTCCTTCTCGTCAATCAACGAGCCGGCGATGCAAGCAATGTACTGAAGGATGGTTTCGAACTTAGCAACAGCGTCCTTGTTCTTAGCGGAAATGATGTTCTTGAGAATCTCATATGTGACAGCAGGAGAGCTGGCGGTGGAGACCTCAGGGATCTTTCCATCCACGACGTTACCGACACGGATAAGAGTTTCAAGACCACGGCTGGTAATACCACGGGCTTCCGGATCGGCTATGTTCTCAAAGTTCTTCTCGAGACCTGGCATAAGCTTGGGCAAGAAAGGAGCGACGATCTGAGGATCTTCGACAAGCTTGCACATGTTGTCGACGATAACTGCAGACTTACGCTTGATAGCAGTCTCACGATCGGCAAGACCACGCTCCAAGAGAGGAACCATGATGGAAAGAGTGGGTGCCTCAACATCCTGGACGAAAGTAGTGGCACCGAGAGAGTGAATTGTCTGAGGAACGTTTTCAGGCTTGGCGATACAAGCAATCACTTCGGGGATGAATCGCTCGATATCCTTATTGCAAATGAGAGAACAGAGGTTCTCCATGGTAGCCCTAGCCTGTTTCTTGATCTCTGCCTTGGTATCCCACATGGCGGATGAAACGGTGGGGATGAGTTCTGGAAGGCGGACGGCGACCTGTGATGGAGCCTTTTTGACCAAAACCTCAAGGCAAGACAAAGCAGCAGCCTTCTCCTGCCACTTTTGAGCCTCAGTGATGGAGGTGGTGAGGAAACCAAGGACGGCTTTGACGGCATTGGGGTTGATGTTACCGACGATGGTTATGACAGCATTCTCAGCAGCCTTCTTCACAGAAACCATCTTGTCACCAACAGCAGCGAGGACAGCTGGAAAAAGCGAAACCAAGTACGGCTCAACTCCTGCGTACATGTCTTCAGAAGCGATGATTTTAAGAGCAGTGCAGGCACGTTCCCGGATGGCTGCATCCTTCTTGTTTGCGAGCTGCTTCTTCAGTTGCTCAATGGTCCTGGGAGGAATATTAGCCTGTGAGTCCCTAACTAGACAAAAAATTACTGTGTAAACTTACTTGGTTGGAACTTCATGCTCCTGGATAGGGCCACTCAAGAAGGTGGCAAGGTTCTTGGAAGCGTGGGAGATTTCATCGGCGGTCTTTGAGATGGAGAGCTTGCTCATCAACTCATCAAGAACCTTGACCGATTTCTGGTTCTCGGAGGCAAGAACTGAGGAAACCATATCGACAGCTGGGGCCATTTTTGTGCTCGAGAGTCGTGTGGCTGTGAAGGCGTGAAGGTATTTTGTCGTGAGAGAGTATTACTGACTGCGTGATCGGGTGAAAGAACAGAAAACGATAAATCCGAGGGAAAATCTAGTTCCGGGTCTATGTGGATGCAGGTAAGAAACAAGAAACACAAACAACGAGTTGCCGACCTTTCTATGAGGATGGAGGTACAACAAGGGGAAATCTAAGAAGAAATGATGGAGAGAGTAGAGATGTCTGAGAGGGAAAGAAGCGTCAGTTGGGGCGGACGGGGGGGCTCTTATAAAGTGGAGAGGAAGGGCTTAGGGCGAAGGCGGAGAGGCGAAAGGTTTGAAAGTTTGCAATGCCAATGCCAAAGCTGCCGCTAAACCTTTTTTTTTTTTTTTTTCCCTCCGTCAACGACTTTTTTCAGACCCCTAGACTAGTCTACTTAGGTTTGAGGTCCTAGGTAGTGCCGCATGTAATTGGCCGATACCTACTGTAAGCCTTAGCAGCCTTAGCAGCCCACTCATGCTGAACCGCCGCAGACAGCTCTATGTACCATATTGTGAAGTACAGGATAATAAATCAGTACCAACCAGACTACGATAAATCAAATCAGCCTGCACACCCTCCCATGCGTCCAGCATCCCCAAAATCAGGCACAACAGGGCCCTGCATAACTAAGCCTCCCCACCCCCTATGTACCTAGGTACCGGTCCACGGTCTCGTATAGTAAAGTGCATCCTCGTGTATCCCCGAAAAAGCGCTGCCTGAAGCCTTGCCCGATTGCCTGCTTCGCCGGCTGTTTTCGTGTGCTGTGGTCTTTCTACCTACTAACGTTGGCCAGGTGAGAGCTGTTGGCTGCCGCTCAAGCGACTGGCACGGCTGCAGAGCTTTGCTAATCCCCAGTCATTGCACCAAGCTCAGGTCGAACCCGTGGCCTCTGCTCTAGAGTAATGGCAATATCAACAGTACTTTGCCCCTGTGGTACATGGGTTCACTCATGCGTGGATGGCTCACAGCGACAACCTCCAGTGCCCCTTTTCATTGTCAATGTACGTTGCCACCTCCAATCGACAGCTGGGCTGTTTTGTCTTGCTAATCTTGGTAGGGCTAGATTTCCATAGAGTCAAGTAAAGTACATATGTATTCGACAGTCATGAGCACCCTTGTCTACACAGCGCTTCTGGAACGAATTGCTGACTTCTTTGAACCTACTTCTCGCATAGCTAATAATACATATCATCCTCACATATTATTGAGTATTCCTTTGACTACCTACAAGCCTTTCTGTCTTTGTTGTGAATATAGAATTCTGGCTCGAGAATACTTGACATGAAAAAGCCCACACAATATTGATTTTCAACAACTAAGCATGCGCCAACTTCGTACATGACAATATGGGAACTTCGGTTGATGGTGCCGGTTGGCAGTTCCAGCGTTTTCATCCCCTGTTTGCCAGCAACTTATACGTCCCTGCGTCCCTGGTTATTTTTTTCGGCAAGCAATCAACCAATATAAAAATCTTCTTCGTGTCTATATCGACATGACGATATCCGAATCTCTCTAACCCATTCTAACAAGCCCAATTCCTTATCCATCATCCCCCACGGGGTAAAAGTTTTTTCGTCTTTATCGGCAAAGAAGCTTGGGGAAGCTTGTAAGAGCGGGCGAAGAAACCATAAACTGAGGGGCTATTGCAAGACTTACAGTGCAAATGGGAGTACGGAGTAGGTAGCGCAAGAGCTGATGCCAATGTAGTGGTTAAGGCCAATGCGACTGTGGGGGAGCAGCTGACGCTGGAACTGAGCAAGAAGCCCAAGCTGACTTATTTTTAATTCAGAAAGGGGCTTATCTCGACTCAGCAACCGTCGCTCACCAACCTAGCTCATTGGGCACGAGACTATAGCTCATGCGGCAGTCCCCGTGACTGTTCTTAAACGAACGCGGTGCGTTTTCAAGAATAGGAGTTTTTGGCATACCTTATACGATTCAGCCCGGTTTCGAGAACCAGGTTTAATCATATACAGTACGTATGTATTTTTTACGCGAAGAAAAAAGCAAAATGCTCGTACTGAACTATATCGGGCTGGAATGATCTTTAATACCTCCTGCAGAAATGGTTAATTGATACACCACCTCATATCTCTTGTCCCTGTAGGAAACGTCACTCATACTACAACACATTCACGGGATTTTTGTCATGTCGAGACGTACCGCATGGGGGTCACTCTTCGGCTCAGCATACTCGAGACCGCATATCTTACGCTTTTACTGGAATAGTACCCACGTTCGCACTATATTCTAAATACAAACCACAACCGCAAGCCTATGTAAGGTATTTGCTTTTTTACCAAACAGCTAGGTGTCTCCCTCGCCGAGGAAAATTCTGTGAATGGTTGGAGACACGATTGTTAGTTAAGCCAGTTGTCTTTGATCATCCAAGCTATCCACTCATCTACATGGTCCATTCCAGCTCAAGCTCAAAGATCTCCGATACAGTAGATATACACACCTCACCCACCTTTCCCTCAAACACCCTGGTCCTGCGCCACTAGGCCTGGATAAGTCCCTTCTAACACTATCCAACCACTCTTGCCCATTTCAATTTGTTCCTTGTGCCACATACAACTTACCCCCATAATTCCGCATTTAGAATTGGGAATCAAGTACTAAGAATATAGAGATAGCCGCCCGTATACAGTACTCTTTCGCGGATATGCAGTTGGCTACCAAGAATACATAGACTCCGGCTATAAGCCCGACCTGTCCCATTTTTGTTCTATGTTTATTTCTGAGCTCACCTTGCATACATTCACAAGCAATGCAAGTTGGGGTGGTACTTACCGTCGAGACTTGGCTGGAGCGGGATTGTTTCTAGAAGACCTCTGTATTCATTTTAGTAGCACTAGCTCCAATAAGTAATCAAATTAAGGGAGCTAGACCATACGCAAGAACTTAAGGACCTTGCTACTATAGTTTAAAGTAACGCCTCCAACGTGCTTTACTATGTATGCTCAGGCTCCTCCTTAGTCGCTCAATAGGGTGGATCTTGATGAATTTCGGAGAGGTCAACATGCGGCAGTCCCCGATATTTTGCATTGTGAAGGAGGTGGGGTTATTTGATTACGGATTCAGTTTATGCAATTGGTGTCGCATAGTGTTCGGACCTGGGAATGTTCATACGTAGACGCACTTACATATCACAACGTACCATAACCACAAGTCAGGAAAAACTCATAAGGTAATAAATAATTGTCAGATGCCTCACATTATAGATCACATAGAATATGTGATTCGGGAGGCAACCGTAGCATTCTGGCTACGGTTGCTGGAGTGCCTGGAGGAGGACCAGGACCCCGACGTTGTACGTGCCCTTCAACTCTTTTGATTACTACGGAATACTAATGATGACTCCAATTCGCAAGTTAGTGTATAAGACAGGGGTATAACAGCCTAAGTTTGGCCGAGATATCCGAATCGTGTTTTTTTTATTTTTTTTAATAGTCTATACCCGCAATCGACCGGAGGTTATGACGAGGTCCCGAAATCTCCCCTGCGAAGGTTCGACCTATGCTTTCGGTACAAGAAGTGAGTCCAGCCTCCCGAGCCTGAGAAAGAACATAAGAAAGGCGTACAAAAATATCCACTCACATCACCTCCTCTGTCTGCTCCCCCGCTTTCCAGGTTCATAAAGAAAGTCTCGACTAAATCCACCACTACTTCCTCTTCTTTGTCCCTGTCCTTAATCTTCCTCAGCCACCTCTCCCTCTCGTCTGCCTGCTCCCATGTGCTCCATCTTCTCCCTAACCATTCTCCTGCCGGACAAGACAAAGCTACATCCTCCAGGACATGCCTCCACACCTGTAATTTCCCCTTTCCTGTCCTGCACTGTGTGTAATTGACCCTGGCTTTCCGATTTTTACCTTCCGGCATGCTTGTCTCTTCTTATTCCATGCCTGCCTAACTCTCCCCTCTGTAATTACCCCTCTCACCTCATCTGCCGCCTTGTTTGGCTAACCTGCTCATTTCCGAAAATCCCAACATGAGCCTTGACCCAGCCAAGCCTGACTGCCCTGCCTCCGACTCTTTCCTGTCTCCTCCCAATCTCTTCCACCACCCACTTCAGGTCCTCGGTTCTTGCCATTTCATCCTCACCTGCTGCTACCATTGCCATCATCGCAGCTTGTGAGTCGGTCATGACCAAGACTTCCTCTTCTTCTATTGCTGCCTCAAGTGCTCCTCTCACTCCTGCCCCCATCCCACACGATAGCCATCCGAATCGTGTATTAGACAGCAAACTTTCTTATAGGTCAGTAGTGTGGTAATCTCAACATTGACTGCCACGGCCGGTTTCTTACACTCATCACCACCTATATTTAATATTATGTATATTACTTATATTATTTATATTAATAAAAAACTCACTTTTTCCAATGTCAATTCCGCTGGCACCTCGTGCTGGACCCAATTTTGCAACTGCAGAACTATGGCAAGCGGACACAGATTCCACCATTATAAAAGGCGGATGGAAGTGATGATAAGCAGGGAGTCTATATTACCGAAGAAGAGGCTGTTCAATATGCTAAGATTACGCTTGGGGAGGAGATCGTGTAACTAGATATCAATTGCCACTGTCTGCCTTTCTGGAGTTTCTTTCATAAGACAGTATCTCGTGTTTAAGCTAGTATCGTATATAAGACAATATATTTAAGGCCCCCCCGACCGCTCGTTTGTAAATAAGACAGAATTCTTACGAATTAATATGGTACTGATATGTACATATACGTATTCAGCTGCGCGATAAGCGCCGACAACACAGTGCAGGACGAACCCAATTAGTTGATCTCAAGAACCAGAGAATTTCCGTCGTTGGGGAAAACAGCAAAAGACAGCGCAGCGAAAACGGAGCAGAGCACAAATACCAAAATATTCGGTTCATTTGAAGAGAGTTACACAATCCCCCAGAGGGTCGTGTTTCAATACGACTTGGGGCGATTTTTCCAATGGTGCAGCCGAGTTTGGTGGTGGATACAGCTGCATTGGAGGCTCAGAATTCTTCGGGGAATTAAAGTTACCAGACTTTTCACGAAACCGCAAGGGCACCAGGGGGAGCGCCAAACCTTTGGCGGTCCCAAACCTAGACAACAGACCAAGGTACGAGACTCCGGATCCATGTCAACTACCGACACCCAAAGATACACCAAGGGTAGAGTTGCCAGTGATTGCAGCGAGAAGGGATAGGTTGTTAGAAGAAAGGGAAAGTGAAGCTCGTCAGCTGGGGGTAGATTCTGATGATGATACAGGAATTGGGCCATGGGTGGGGAAGGGAAATCCTGTCGGGTTTCTGGATTCAGAGGATGAGGAGTTGATTGATGAATTGGGAAGGGAGCAGAAGAAGGAGAGGTTTAATTCCATGAACCGTGAAGAATGGAAGACAGTGGCGCTGTTTTTGCTTGGACACATGGTCAGCCTGGTGGGAGGGAGGGGGAAACCAGAAGGCACTGACTTCGTCTATGTCCAAGCGATTTTAGGAGAGGATGGATCCGACCTCGAGCTTGTTGATCTACTATATTCAGTGGTATAAAGAATTTGCGTAGTTCCTCGAGGTAATCCTGGGGTCTCCTAACGTTTATTTCTCTTTCTGGTCAAGTCTCCATGCTGTCAAGTGGTCTGCTGCTTCATAAATGACATGCAGACTAGTGCATCTTGACTGTCCAAGCGAAGACTCGGTCAGTGACGAAGAACGAAACAACAAACTGCCCGAAGGCTCAACTAGATACTGCCCTCATTCAAGAGCATTGATCGATCTTGGAATACAGATTCCTCTAATTTCGAACTATCCCATGGTTCAGAATTTCCAGGAAGAAGTCCGAGGACAGTTTACTCAGGAGTCAGTTACAAAGGACTATGGAGGACATGAGACAGGAGTTCCGCATCAGACTTCATCAAATATCCAGAGAGTTTGTACCATCTCACATATATTACTATAGGTATTGGTGGACTAATCAGAATTACAAGCATTGCTTCCGTTACGTCTATACAACACATCAATTGGAAACAAGGCACATCTCCGCTACCCAGACGGAGTGCAAGCTCAAGCGACCACTCGGGACGAATTGATTACATTCACAGGCAATAGCCATAGTCCTCCAATGCCAGCAGCCCAAGAAAGGGTCGTGTAGGTCAGCGACTGGGAACGAGACAAGCTAGAAATACTTAGTCTCATAATACTTAATTACTCAGTCAGCTTAAGCTTTTAATTCCATGAGTGAAGTCACCCTCACCAGTACTCCAACCCAATCCCAGTCCTCGCTCACTCCCACCAACCTACGACAGCTGACTGGGCTTCTGATTCGTCTACCCATAGCTAAACGATGACCAATAATGATCAGGATCTTGTTGTCGTTCGTGCAATATACGCCGAAACACCGCAAGCAGTGGAAGTCGAACTACCTCGAGAGATGAGCATTGACGCTCGAAGACTTGCCTTCAACGAATTACAAAAGCTGCTACATGGCATCCAGAAGTAAGTCAGTATAAATCTCGATGATGATCACACTGAAGTACTGCCAGTTGGTAAGCATCTTGATTCTTTGCGTGTTTGCTTGTTCATTTCCTTCCCGATAGCTAATATTGTTTAGACCCCCATATCGGTGGAACCCCATTAAAGGAGTCAACTACAGTGGGCCAGTTGGGCACTCGGCTGGTGTATCTAATCGCATGGCCCAAGGGCTGGGGGGATGGTCACGCTCCCATGAGAGATGCCATACTCCGCCTACAAGATTCAGACACACAGGTTATCTAGCAGAATTCGCCTCAAATAATCAGGCCTCAGAGACAATGGGTGTATCTTCATACTTTACAAACTGTAGTAGAGATCCCCTTTGGCAATTTGATTTCTCAACAGAGACTCGAGGACCTGAAGAACAAAATGCTGTTAGACTAGCCATCAAGATGAAGGAACTAACTGAGCATCTGCAAGACGAGATGGCAAGGGCCCAGGCAAAGGCTGGTGGTGGGTAAAGTATGCTGGAGAGGGACCGAGGGCGGGGAGCTGGCTTATGTGGGGTGGAAATGACGGTGGTAAGGCCTGCGTGCGAGGAGTTGGTGAGATCCTCTGTTCGACACCCTTTCGTTATGCATGTAGATGTCTTTGTTTATTGGAGGTGATACCCTTTCTCCCTCGAGTGCCTGGGCGTGGGTGGGAGGCTTTTCCCCCTTCCTGCTTAATGGTTGTAGGATACCGGGGGCGGGGATGGGGAGGTTGAGGGGGAGACAAGGTTGATGAAATCCTGGGCTGTGTTGTCGAGGCCTGTGTTGATCATGCTGACTTGGTTTTGCAGCGAGAGTAGGGGCGTTGATGTGCTCGGCTGATCTTGCCACTTGTTGGTTGTCATTGAGAACTCTGTTGGTGCGCAGCAGGTGTAGCGCAGAGGGCGTGGCCATTCCACTCTGCCCTTCTTATGCCAAACCCTGCCGCTGTGCGTGCTTCTTTCCTTCGTGTCTTCGAGGCCTGCCTTATGCCTCCCTCCGTCACTGTGTTGGGGGGGACAGGGATACTTGCCAGAGTGCTGAGGCGAAGGAGGCTAGGCTTGTCCGCTTTCTCGTTTCCTAGTACGCTTATATGTGCTCGCACCCAGGATATGGAGGTGTCATAGCTTTTCGATGACGATCAGAGAGGGGGTTCACCAGATCTGTCTTTATATTGCTTCCCACTGCGTGGACTTGAGAGATCTTAATGGCCGTGGAGATGGATGCGGAGGAATCGGAGCGGAGTGCCACCATTGTGTTGAGACCGAGAACCATGTCTTGCTTTTCGGTGTTTGCGATTGTGGCTTCTTCCACCATATATGAGTGACCTGTGGACGGTGGGTTGCCTCGTCTGTCCCCTGCATAGAGGCCGCCCTACCCGTATCATCTGTGTAACATGTCCGCCAGTCCATGTCCGCCAAAGTTCCAAGCTTGATGGCCCAACGGATCAGATTGGACGTGTTCCTGTCTGTGGGATTAAGGAGGGGTTGTGGGTTAGACTGCTTGGCAAGTTGAGGTTGCAGTTGCCGAAACTGAGTTATGCTAGGCCCGACAGGCGGCATGGAAGACTGAGATAATGATGTCTGTTGAGCGAGAGAAGGAGTCTGGGAGTGCTACGTGAATATCTGGGTTACCCGTTCTCACTCCTCTGGCTGCCCACGAGGTGCCGATGTCTTGTATTTTGTCTTCTAGAAGCTCAACGTTGGAGATCCACCCTAGCTTCTCCCCAGAGTAGCCATGGTAAGCTCCGCAGATT
The DNA here is from genome assembly GCA_003788615.2 of Terfezia boudieri ATCC MYA-4762. Lineage (NCBI taxonomy): Eukaryota > Fungi > Ascomycota > Pezizomycetes > Pezizales > Pezizaceae > Terfezia > Terfezia boudieri. Next base: position 653,355 of record ML121528.1, on the reverse strand, counting down.
TTGCGAAGAGCCTGGTAAATATTCGAGTTATTTCATGTTGAACAGCCTTGTGTCCGAGTAGTTGAAGGATCTGAACCAGAGTTCCGCTCCCAAGCCGAACTGATGCTTCCTGTGTACAGAAATTGTAGGGAGTGGAGGCTCATTCTCTTGCTGCTGTAGCCTCATTAGCACTGAGAGGGCTCATTTGGCTTTATCTGTTTGTTTTGTGATGTCTTTCTGGAAATTGGGCTTATGATCGACTACAATGCCGAGAGTAGTTATGGAGTTATGGACTGTGCCATTAGTTGGGTCCTAAGAGTTATCTGTTCGTGCTTATATCTGGTATTGCTTTACCTTGGGCACTTGGGTTTATGTCTGTTCGCGCCTTGTGTATATAGCCGCCGGCCTGGCAGATCAACTTGCCTTGCCCTAAATTCACCCGGGTTTCAGGGTGGCTCATTATGGTCACCCTGCAGGAACCAAATTTAGTATCTGAAAAAGGAAAAGAAGATTCTTTCACCCCTGATCTACATCTTCTCCAGATCCTGCCTGTGCCCATTCCCATTCCGTTTCATCAGCTTAGTCCTTTCCCTCTTCTCTTTTATGGTAGTATGATAGTCCTACGCCTCCAGGCGCTTTGTCAAAGCACGAGCAGCCTGTAGCTTGCGCCCAATTTCCTGATTTAATTCGCCCACCGTCACCACTAGTCGAACATATGCAGGATGAATACTCTTCTCATGCCCCCTTAACGCCAATGACTTTGAGGGTATATTTTCTGCACTAAGTGCCTCGCCACGGGCCTGCTAGAACCTGCTGAGGCATCGGAATATACAAGAAAATGTGCTGAGTGTTCGAACTCTCATAAGCATAGCTCGATCACGGCTCTTACAGTGTAAAGCATATCATTTTATGACCCTTTATCATGTACGCTAGTTATGAATGCTCAGGACAGCTCTGGAACAACTGGCAATGTAATAGTTGAATTCAGCGACCTATAGATACTGTCATTACAGAGTTACGTCGTATGAAGAATTCGCTACATGAAATGGGCGATGAGAGTGATAACCTTCTCAAGGTGGGCATGCCATTTTAATGTTTGCGACCCTGTCTGTTGAAACTACCGGTACCTACATGCTCATTTCACAATGATTCTTTTCTCCCTTGGTTTGTCGAAGTGAGTCCTGCTCTGTTTTCAAACTTTCTGTTTCTTGTTTTACTCCTTCAGAATAACCGGTTAGATCAATATAGCTTCTTACCAATATATATCCTAACCTAAACGATAAAATAGTTGTGGGGGGCCTGAATCAAATAACAAATGACACCAGCAACTGATACGAGTATCAATAACGTCAATTCTCAAATATCGATCTACTGGACAATTGCTGAAAGACCCCGCCTGATCCGTCATCTTGCAAACCAAGAGAACCCCTTTCCTTCACTCCCCCACCACCCACCCATCCCATCATTCAGAGTAGGTACCTCCACAAGTATAGAAGTACACACATATACTCCGTACTACTCCACAGATTTACAATAAAGCCGTCTTATGATTAAAGAACTAGCTGTTAGAGGTGTGTTTGTAACTGTAGAAGTACACACATATACTCCGTACTACTCCACAGATTTACAATAAAGCCGTCTTATGATTAAAGAACTAGCTGTTAGAGGTGTGTTTGTAACTGTACCGAAACCAGAAGCACAGTTCAAGCAATATGAATTGTTGTCCAAAGAAGCATGCTGTGCGTACAACTGCAGCTCGATCTAGCCCTGTCATAGCCCTATAAGGATCAAAGAGACCAATTGCGCAATTGTACCAATGTGACACGACACAATTTGAGTATCTCGGTGATCATCAAGCCACTCAGAACTTGCCACCCGCGTTTAGCAAGAAAATTCGCACCTCCAAGATCTGCATGCATCATTCATATGGAGCGAATCACAAATTACAAATCAAGGTAAAGAGTATTGACTAGTATTTAAAGTAATCTCATTATATTCGTCCAATGTCCAGGCTCTAGGCCAATTTTTCACACGTAGCAAAGAGACGTAACAAAGCTAAACGAGTTTCACAAAAGAAAAAAAAGTAGCGAAAGAAAACCACCAGCAGCCCCATCATGACCGACAAGCACGCCATTCATTGCACTTTCTTTACAGCAAGGCCAACTCCAAAGATAGAAGTATTTGCTAGATTTTGATGCCCTTAACATGCACAAATTAAAGAAGAAAACTCCTGCATTACGAACACGGACAAGCCCCACGCACATCACATGCTCAAGCCAAGTAACCTATTCAGCAGAAGAAACAAAAGTTAGTTAGGCTCCTGTTTACTGAATGCTGTAAGTACATACCCAAGCGTTCTCCATCCAATCTCTCCAAATACTCCTTCTCCAACAGTATATCAATACACTTCTTGATATCCGGAACCTTGGGCGTGAAGCGGGATTTGATCTGTGCTATTGTCTCCTGGACCAGTACCACATGCTTCAACTGCTTCCTCGCTTTCATAATCCTCACAATTGCAGATTGCATCAATAGCTTCCTATCCTCTTCAATTGTCTTGTGGGTATCTTCGATCTCTTGCTTCTGCTCGGACTTAACCGCGATATTCAAGTTGACCCTAATCTTCTTGGACTTAAAGTCATGATTCAGAGTAAAAGAAGTTCCAGGGCCTGGCTTAGAATTATCGGGTTCTATTGTCAAAACTTTCGCTTTCAGGAATACACCTAATGAGGGGTCGAGGTACTCCTTGCTTAGGTTGGTGGATTTCTCGATGTCTTCGTAGGAGATGGTGAGGGCATCGTTGAAAAGCAATAGAATAGCCATTTGGTAGGTAGAGACCTGGAATGTGTATGGCACTTTACTGAACTTGCAGTAGCTTGCTTTTAATTCGCCCTTGCATAGATGCCATAGCCAGTTCAGTTTTCTTCCGCTATGCTTCTGATCATAGAATTTTTGGAATCTAGTATACGTCTCGGTAATGACTTCAGGTATGTTGAACGGGGTGTTGGGTGGGTTAAGCGGCCAGAACGACGTACCCAAAACCTACAATCATGTCAAAATCTTTAACATTCCTTGATACGCATGGACTTTTACCTGCACACTGAAATCAACACCGTTTTGTGCCTCCCCTTGTTGCTCCTTCGCGCTCCACTCCTTGTAAGAATCATTAAGGTCCTTGGAGATTTGCATATCTTGGAACATCCTCTGAAGCTTATTTGTATATTCAAACCCGCAAGCCTCCTTCAGTTTCCCAATCATGCTGGTTTCGGCATCGTCAGATGCTGAGGTGAAGTTCACCAATCTCTTCGCCAACATGCGCGAGTAGAACTTCTGGAATACATCTTTGTCCTCAACATATTTAAATACGGTCATCTACAATATATTAGCGTCTGAGGAAATACAAGGCGGAGGTAAAGTCTTACTATCTGTGTCAGTTTGTTTTCCAGGTCAGCTTCCTCGGCGCTCTTTGCACTCTTTCGCAGGAGCGAATCGGCGTATTTGGCAAGCAATTCAGGACTTTTTGTAGAAGCCGACTTGCATACCACGTTACGATTCACGAACTCCCGACAGGCCTAATGTGAGGTGTTAATAGTCCTTCGCTATGTATCATGAAGATGCAAGGGCAGCATACATTATCCAAAGATCTGACGAACTCTGCCTCCCCCTTGAACGCCACGTTCACAAGGTTCTGGTAGCGGGAATGAACCTCGAGTAGGGCATCCACATACACCTTGGGATCCAAAGCATCTCCTCCCTCATTTGCTACTTTCTCAACAGCGGATAGACCTGCATTGCGCACATGAGTCTCGAACTTCCGCCGCAATGGCTCTAGGCCTTCTGGTATCCTCGAGAGCAGACTATACATCCGTGCAAGGTCATCTTGCCTATCGTTATCAAGCAAGTTCTGGAACTCTTCCTGTAACAGTGCTGCATGTTCTTGAATTAAGACCTTTTGGCATGTCTTCATCAAGTGGCTCATAATCTCAGGATGAAGATACATCTTGACTCGCCCTTCTTCCTCGGCAAGCCTGGCCTCCGCCTGTTCAATAGCCAATAACCATTAGCCAGACCTCAAATTAGGGGCAGATCATGCCAACCTTCTTCATATATTCAACAACACTGTTTTCAGCAACAAAGTGCTTCGATTCCGTCCTATAGTAGTTCATAGTTGCCTCTAAGAAGGGCTTCTCGAAGTAGACACGATAGACGTCCAGCGTGGATTTAGAGGAATCATTTTCATCGAGGCCAAGGGACACTACCCTCATTAGTAAGTATATATAAATAGTATTAGCAAAATCAATCTCACCAAAAGAATCTACTATCGACTTCACGACCGCAGTCTCGATGGTTTCTCCATTTCGTTGCTTCTTGACAAGCTCCAGAACACCATCCATAACGTGCTTCTGCACATCATCGAACAGGTCTTTCTTCCATCGGACAAGGTGCAGCTATAGATATTCAATCAGCGAACACCCCACAGATAATCCTGGATGAAGCCACCCACTGTGTACACATCATAAATGTCCTTTTTTCCCTCCTCCATCTCCCGCTTGACCCAGTGTCGGTTTAGGTAACGGAATAAATCATTGATATATTTTGCTGCGGTGGTATATCGTTTCCATTCCCGAATATAGAAGTTCAGTAAAGCTTCATCTGCATGCTTATGTGATTCCTACAAACAAAGGACCTGGTCAGCAACAACCAGTACCCAGCCCCGCAATATCTTCTGCTTACCTCCTTGAGGCCCGTAAGATGGCGTTTGAGATAATTGATAAGATTATTGTAGAGGTCCTCGCCGAGGAGATGTGCTGGCCGTTTGTCAGCTAAGGCTCTGAGAGTCTAGTCAGTGATCTCACCACCTCGATGAACATTCCCAGCATGTGGTGTCAATGATGGTGCGGAGTGGACAGCTTTCTGGGAAGTGCAGAAGTCGTGAACCGCTCTAGAGACTGAGTTAGGATGTACTGTGATGTTCAAGGCCGCTGAATAGGACGCACGTGTAAACACCGACATACTACCACAGAAACATTAGTTGTCACTCTTTTCCGAGGATGTTAACCTCGAGATCTCTTACAGTCTTCATGTCCACCCCACTTTTAAGATCTAGCATAATCTTGTTGATGCCATTTTCTAAATAAGACCATCTGTGTAGACCCTGACGTTCAGCTTTTCTTCACGCAATGCCTGGATTTTCCCAACTCACGTTGAACTGAGATCCTCCCTGTTAGGTACTTGAAGAGATCTGAACGCCATCGTTCGGACAAGCAGGCTGCAAACACCGGCAAGATGGTGATGTATCACTGGTCAAGGAGCTGGAGAGACTGTATTGAGGGGAATGTTGGTGACGATACGCCGCTTCTAAGCCCCCCGGATTTGGCCGTGGATAAATGATGTTGTAGTTAGTGAAAAGATTGATGTTGTTTAAGAGTTAGAGGTCGGCTAAGAGGTAACGTCTAGATCTGTCGTGACCCCACTGCGACCAACAGTTTGCAGCCGCAATTCAGCCACAAATACGCAGCTATGAGGCTCAAGAATGACACTCTGATAATCCAGGATTCAACATTTATTGGCACCATAAATGATAAAAAAAATTGACAACCAGACTGCAAAGAACCTCCCTCCTTCTATGACTTCCTACTCTCTGCAAATACCAAAGTACTCGAACCAAAGATGAATGTAGTAAAATATGTTATACAAAGCAATGCTAAGGAACGAAGAAAAACAACTAATGGAAGAAAAGCAAGGAAATGTTCTCCAGTTGAAAAACTGCTATCCGATCCATTTGCAAGAACGCCATACCTTGAAGGAAAATGAATGAGGAAATATTTTAATACCCGATATGTCGACCAACCAGAATATGATCTATGTAATGTACAGGTATGTACCTTCACCTGACTATAAATTACGAACTCGGGGCCTCATATAACAAGCCCTTTTAAGCCTTTGAGACTCTCTCGACAAGCCTAGACACATCATTAAAATATGCAGGTACAGAAACAAGATGGAGGCATACCTAAAAACACTAATGGTAAACGTAAGAATCCATCCGCACAACGCCAAAAACAAGAATGAAGCGAGGGCTCTTTGACGGGCAATTGGTTCTACAGTCTTCGCTAGCTATAATAGAAGGAAATTAGCAATGCATTATACAGGATTGGCTTTGGATGACGACGTACATTCTCGTCTGCAACAACTTGCTTCCGGCAACTCCATCTGGTATCAAAAAGTGTATCGAATGCCAGTGATAGGTTTGCGGAATCAAAAATGATAAACAACAAGTCAAACATGACTGTATAAGTTAGTAAATTCAGCATCTGTACAATTAGAAACTTGAGAGGCGAGTTCTTACTTAATTTCATCTTGGCCTTTGGGGATCTCAGCCCCAGTGGTTTCCCTGAATATTCGTCATATGTAATCCAGATGAGGTATATCAAGGCAACCCCATCTACTACGATAGCCATGATGGTAGATGGTTTTTGGGGTACTTTAAAGTCATTGCTATGTTGGAAGACACTGACTGCGAGGGCAAGGGCGACCAAGGATAGAGTCCAAATGATGGCCCGGAACGTCAGGGGCACCATAGGATTGTTTAGCAACATAATCTGTGAACATAGCATAAATTAGTATTGACCTAGGAATTCACTTTTCGGTTCTGAAAATCAACATACATAAATTCTCTTGTGCCACCGTCTCCTGGTCTTTGCACTGACGAACAGCAGGTCGTCATCATTAGAACCACCGTCATTCTCGGGATCTCGATTGCTCGCCAACCATGGCCCATCAAGATCCCCCTGCTCGTCAAGCCAGTTGTCCTCTTTCTTCAACTTCTCCGAGTGAGATGTAGGCGGAGGGACCAAAGACCCATATGCAAAGGTTCGCCATCGGCTAGCAGTTTCGGGAACCGGTGATACTGTGAAAGGGGCTGTTTCTCTGTCGGCGTCGTGAGCGGATCTTTCTGGAGGCCTCCGATGCGCCATAGGAGGTGTTGAGATTTGTGATAATGGTCGCACCGGCTCGTCCTCATCCTCATCCTCCTCCTCCCGACGTTGCACCCACGCTAATTCCAGTAATTAGTCGCGTGAGAGAGAGTGTTGGGGGAAGATACTAACTGGGTAACGTCCTGACACTTTTCCATTGACCTCCTTCCATGAACGATACTGATCGTGAGGAAAATGAGTTCCCAGCTGAAGACATTCGGCCACTCATAGATCCGCCAAGCCCATCCATCCTTCTCTCCTGCGAAGCCAGGGATGGCGGACGTTGCTCCGAGTCATTAACTACAATGGTTGCCATGATAGTAGGTCTTTGTCGTGGTGCTAGCAGTTGTGAAAGCCCTTGCCCAGCTGCGTGAAGATTGTATCCTTAGGTAGTTCGGAGGCGGAGCTGGGAAGGGCTGGAAGTCAACGAAACGAGATGCTGAGTTACCATGAACTCTTCTCACTTGAACGAATGCAGTTGGAAGTTTGCCCCGGTTTCGTCCAAGGATCAAGTCCAGTTTGCTCGCGAGTTGGCCTGTATAGTTACCGTACTACTGTGCATGTGCAGTTCGTGGCGGTGCTATCTGTGGATCACTCTCCCCTGCTATATCTCAAACGAACGACGACGTAAAGGGGTTGGCTACAAGTAAGCATGCTCCTAGACTTCATCTCTGGCTGGCAGGGGTTTTGCGGCGAGACCAGGAACAAGGAAGCGCATCAGCAGATTAATTATTCCCTAGCCATCAGCGCCCTAGCTATTGTTTTTTGCATCCTTACGTCAGTTTCTCGGCAACTAGCAGCCATGATGTGAAAATCCCTTTTCACAGAACACAACGTAGGCCAATTCGGAGAGCATCTGTTTTAGGCAACCGCGGGGCAGTCCTTCCCAGGCTGTGTTGTCGTGAGGCGTCAATTTGCCCCCCCAGTTCGCATACATCTACAGCTGCAGTCTCATGCTGTGTCAATGTACATACCTCTGTATACAAAGGCTGTGGAACCGTTGCCAGTACCTTGGAACCAAACGTCTGTGTAGCTGGCTCGTCTGCAACTTCGACGCTGCGCTCTCTCGAGAGCCGCCCTTCTTTGCTCGGCCTCTTGCGCCAGTTGCGATCTCTGTTTTTCTTCATACCCAAATACAGTAACCACCTCTTGCACCCATCTTTGGCAGTGGGACTGGTCGCGATGAAGCTCTTCCTCATTCCCATAACGAAGCGGCGGGCGTTGATCTATGCTCAACAACTCGGCAAGCTCGCTACAGAGAAGCCGTCGTTACTCGATCGGGTCACAAGGAAAGTGAATCCCGGTATGAATATTGTCACATTTTCGCTGACATCCAGTGGTGCAGCAAAGCGGCACTAACATGGGCACAATGGGTATGTTCAACCTCATTCAAATTCCATGATTCTTCCTAACAAAATGGCCTGATTCTCAGGAGCGCGGAGAAAAGAAATGGCAACGGACCCTGGTTGAGGCTGGAAACAAAGCACTCAGAAGGATACCTTATGAAGAGTGGTAAGTAGATCTCGGCTGTGGCATGCAGAGTAAGCGGGACAAGTGCTTATGGGTACGGAATCCGGGCCAACAGGGGACTGAAGTCAATACCCACATTGTCGAGTAGAAAGAAACAATCAGAGCTCCAGGAAGCGAAAATTGGGGTTATATATCCTCCGTCAGTCATTCATGGCAGAGATATACATTCGATAATACGCCAGCTGGCCACCGAACGGGCGGCATTACATCGGAGCCGGTTGTGGTGGAGCATCATAGGAATGCCAATAGTAGCACCACTCGCCTTAGTACCCTTGTATGACACCTGAACTTGTTATAACTCCCCCAAATAAGGATTGAGCTAATATACTGCAGAATACCGAATGTATGCATAGTCAACCCTACTGACGGTGGCACGAAACCAACTGACACATTTCAGATTCCCTTCTTTTACCTAGCATTTCGAGCGTATTCCCATTGGAAGGGTGAGCTCTTAGCTTAGTACCCGAGACATTGGCGTCGAGTTTGCTGATATCGTTTTGCAGCACTTGAGGGAGGTAAACATTTAGAATTCCTCTTGACGAACAATCTCCTTATTCCAGTCCCTTCTATGGAACTAGACGCAATATACAAGAAGAATAAGATACGATGTAAGGAGCAGCTCCAGACTCACGGAAACACGAACAGCCCGAATTCAGATCCAATTCTCATTAATGACAACGACGCACAAATGGTAAGTATCGCCCAACACTCCAAGGCGCTTTTTGGATCGTTAATATGTTCCAATAGGTCGCTAAGACTTTACAAGTTCCGGGGCTCGCAGGAGAGCTGGAACGGGCTCATAACCAGGTGCTACTAGAACGCAAAGCCCATCAGCGCCAGCTTGAGCCTAAGAAGGAGATATGAAAACAATACAGTAGAGATATAGAGGCAAGGGAAGAGTCATGGTGGACTATTATATGTATATAGTACTGTACAGAGCCATTGGGGCAGAAAAATTATCTCCACACACTTAAGTCAAAAACAGTGCTGGCTAACGCCGCAAAGCGACTATTTGCATGTAGTCATCAACTTGCATGTGGGCCAAAGCTCGATGCCAAATATACCTGAACCCTCTGAATTAATATGTACTTTACATCCTCACTGACATGTACGCAATGCATGCAATGCATGGTGATCCGTGAACCCTGGATGGTTCAAGCTTGGCGTTCTTCGGACCGTGGCTACTCGGCTTTGGATGATCCGGTCCTTGCAGCTCATTCCAAAATAAGTTATAGACATGTCTCGGGAGTGCCAGACAGACAAAGGAGACAGAGGTAATCAAGAAACGGTTAATCTGGCAGTCTTTGATAACCAACCAATCACAGTCATGCACAGCAGCACTGCTGACACCATTTACTCATACCAATATTCCAGCTTCGATCAGCCAGTCGGCCAAGCAGTGGCACCCCACATATTCAATCAGAAATACTATTGTCACTGGAATAAAGAGCGCCAGCTTAGGACGAGACACTCATTAAGATGCGGTCTTATCCGGATGCGTATACGCCCCAATCTGCTTTATTATAAACCCCGTCATCTTCTGTCCTTCCCACAACTTGTCGCTGTCCTCTGCGCACCAAACGATTTTGTCAGATGAATTTCACAAACATCGTTTTTTACTGCATACAAAGAATACTGCATGAATTTTTCGTGCGTATGTCCCGATTCGGTTAAGCCCACTACCGAAACAGGAATTATTACCCAAACAAAACTCCTCAGGACTTCGCAGTTAGATATTCGGACTTATGCAATCACCACTGTCAGATACGAATATTTCCTTCTCACCTGTCCAATCCCCGCCACAACCATCTCCTCCTGGCCCTACCCCTACAACTGGGACTCCTCGCCGGACAACCATCTCCTTTGGCGCCACAGAACCCTCCCGGCATAGATACGATATACTTAGTGACGAACTCGTCGTAGTTCAGGATAATGCCCTTCAGGACCCGGAACCCACTCCTGCAGCTGCAATACAGATCCTTCCCTCTCGTCAAAACTCTCGCCGTACTCGACCCCCACCTAGGAGATTGAGCATCCGGACACAATGTAAGCCTTGCCCCTAACTTCAGGGACCATGTGGCAACCCGCACCAACCACCAGCTAACAATTCTGTTTCGAGGCATCTAGCTTCCCGAAATACACCAAGCTGGTTACCAAAAACCCCTCTCTATGCGCCCCCGTTGACGCCGCTGCACTCGTTACTTTCTCCTTCCTACCCTTTTCTGGTGAGGGATGACAAGTATTATACGTCTTGGGAAGTGCAATATTCATTCTCGCCGAGAGAGAGCATGGAGCATGGGTCGTTTGCATTAATGGTGTTTTTGGGCCCGCCAAGATTACCTGCACCGGGGATTGGGGTCGAGAAGTGGATTGCTGATTTAGAAGCTACGGGGTGTAGGGTTGGTGGACATGGAATTTCTAGTGGGGTTAATGAAGGGGAAGGGCAAGGTGGGGTGGATGTAGGGGGAAATGTGGAAGGCATGATCCCGCTTACAAAAGCTCTGATTGAGAGGATAGAAGAGGTCGGGGGGAGACTAGATGCAGAGCGGGTATTGCCGTATTTACGACAGAAGCTGCATTACGTAGCGGAGAAGGCAGATGGTGGGGTGGTGAACTTGGGCACATTGGAGGTGAGAATCGTGAGTTCGTTGGCGGATATTGAGGAGCCGGGGAGTAGGTCTGACCAAACGTCATTTGGTACGGTATATAGAGGGGGTATTGGAAGAGTGCGATGAAAGGTTGGTATGAGTGGGATGGTGGCTGGATGGAAGTGAGGGTTGTCTTTTATTCATATATCAATGGCATGTGAGACTGCGTAAGTAATAGAATATGGTAACCATGACAGGAATAGAAATGAAGCAATTTATATTTGACTCATAAGGAGAGATGTCAATGAGAAGATTGTAGTGAAGAAAGTACGTATAAGGAATGAAAGTATCGTCCCACATTGAGAGCTCAGTGGTGGTGCTAGAGAGGGGCGTGTGGACACGAAGTCTGCCAAATCAATTTCCAGAGGCAATCCACTGCCCACGAAACCGAAGGAAAACTCTTCCAATTCCATCATCTTCCGGGGGATGTAAAGTTCCACCAGAGTAAAAGTACCATTGGAAGTGAGTCCACATTCGAAATCGGACCAATCATCTCTGCCTCCAGAAGCTCGTGTTATGCATGTCCGTTCCACCTGATGCATGATTGGATCGGCATCTACAGAACAAACCGTAGGACGAGTAGCTTTTTCTGCAATCAAATCCATTCACTTCATCTCCTCGACTCCACAAACAAGCCCTAAGGGCTCATATATCTGCAGACAAACCCACCACCCTGCCTCAACATAGCAAATTTTTTTCTCAAACATATCGATCCTGCTCCAGTATCGACACAGATGTTCAATAAGCTCGAACTATCAACGCTAGGTTATTCCATTCCAAGATCGGATGCGTTTCGTATCCAGTATTTGAAGGCAGGTGAATAATTGCCTCTGTACACAAGGTTGCAAATCTGACATTGATGGCCAATTCCATTGGCATAAATTCGCATGTCGCACAGGTGTTGTTAGGCTGTTGCTGTTTTGGTTAAAAATTGACTGGCAATGGACTGTTACCAGTTAACGTCTTGCAACGTCAACTTCTTGGTTCGTTGGGTGTTGCGAGAGCTTTTATCGTATCTATAGGGAGCCAATAAACCGTTTCTCTCAGCTATTGATATTGTTATATTAGCGTAGGTTTAGAGCAAGATATTGCTTGGTATGCACTCACTATCCGAATCATTTTGGTCTTCCATGCGCTCATAGTTCAAAACAAGGTTTTTGATGCGTCGTTGTTCCTCGCGCTCGGCTTCTTGTTGGGTCTTCATTGCAATTGCAAACGATGAGTCAGAGGGAAGCTCCACCGTGCGGGTCTAGGAGGAATGTTAGTATGTGTATCGAACATCGGCTGATGAGGGATGCGAGCACCTGTTGACGATTACCCTTCTTAGTGAGCAAAGAAAAAGCCATGGTCCCAGGCGCTTGTGTAGGCGGCGGGACGTCTGTGACTTCACCTCCAATGGTAGGTTCGCGAGACAAGCCACTACGTCTCATGGGCAGTGGCACGTCAAAGACAGGCTTGCGTTCAAATTTGCGGGAGTCAAGGCTCTCGGCCATCATCTTTGCCAGTTCACGGTCAAACTCTGCGTCTGCCTCAGGATCACGCTCTTCCTGGCGGAGTTGCACGACAATATCCTCCTCTTCCTCGGAGTCGGATGATGGTACATTCTCCGCACTAGCAACTGTCTGGCTCTCACCTTCTTCATCTCCATCAGAGAGCTGAGCCTCCTCATCTTCCCGGTGTTCATAGTCTGCCTCCCCTTCATCAGAAGAATCACCATCATCTTCAGCGTCTTCTGGTTCTGCAAGTAATTTCTCATCTGGGGTCTTGTATGTTTTCGACACTGCCTCCTCGAAAGCCTTCGCGGCATCCTCCAAGTTGGTGTGAAGTTTCCAGTTTGGCCGAATGGCTTGAAAGGTGTCTAGTACTAAGAATTCCACGTCCATAGGAAGCGGCTCCTTTGTGTAGATGTAGTACTGGAAAAATGTTAAAAAAAAGTCCAACTTCCTCTTTGCGGAACCTCGTTCGAAACACATCCCACAAACGTCCAGTAGGGTGCACACCAAACGAATTCTGAAGAAGTCATCCGACATATCTAAAAGACAAGCGACACCAGGCCTGGGAATTCCATTTTCGTGCCCAAAGGAAGTTAACCTATACAGGGATTCGAAAATGACCTGAGAATCAAGTATCTTGTAATTGTACAGCTCACCCAAGTATTTTACAAGGGCAACTCTCCGCTGGTTATGCTTAAAGTTGTTCTGTTCTAGTCCCACCTCGATTTGTTCCAAAACATCATCCACAACTGCTATAGAGAACTCGTTGTGATACTTGGATAGAGCTCCAACAAGAATAGCTAAAATGTGAATATTGTTGAAGCGGACTTTCCAAACTTTAGTAAAAATCTTCAAAAGCATTGTTTGTGTCTAGGGGATAGTATTAGTGACTGTCAGAGGAGCAAAAGATACTACTAGCTCACCTCTGGGAGCTCCCAATGTAATTTCCGGAGCTGTTTTAGGATCTTGACATAGTTCCGGTTGGTTAGGTCAAGGTATATAAGCTTCCTGACGAAAAGTTCCATTGGAGATCGTTCCTTCTGCTGAATGGCAGGCCTATCCGGGGGGTTGACGTAATAGAAAGCATTCTCAATGAGAATCTTTTCTTGTGGGCCGAGGTGCTGCGCGGTTTTTTTGCGGTGAAGGGTTTCAAGCTTTACTCCGTCAGCACAAATCACAGCCGGCAGGGGGATGGGCAACAGACGAAGGATGTCATTCTGGGGTTTGTTTCTGCATTTCTCAAGAGATAGCGTCCACAATTCTCTAAAATATTACAGATTATGTCGATGTTAACTCTTGTAAAATCATCGATTGCCACTTTCAAGCAATGGAAGATGACATGCTGGGGGACGACCCCGAATTTAGTCAATTCGGAGAGATATCTTATATTCTATTGAAATTGGTCAGAGTCACCGCACCATATTTTCGAATCAGAGATATACGCACTCTCGCTCTGACCTCTCCAAGCTCCTTCTCCTTTCTTCGCTGCAAGCTTCGAAATTCTTTATCAAGCTTCATGGATACATGTATTTTATTAGAAATATACGATGAGTAGGGCAAATCGTCCTGGAGTAACCTACATAGCCCACAAGATTGGTACCGATATCTGGCATATACTTATTCAGAGTAGCTACAAGTCGCGAGTAGTACGGTAACAGATCTTGTCTACCTCTAGGCACCTCCTCCAAAACCTTGAGCAACCTGTTTCTCGACGCTTTCGAGTTGAGGAAGCAGAAGTCGACAGCAACCTGATCGATCAAATCTCGATTGTTGAGCTCAGGGAGCCGGACGAGCAAAGCATCCACTTGTGCACCAATTGACTTGTTTTCAATTGTGGTTGAGGTATCCTCCGCTTTTTCTTCTGACGCGTCCCCGCTGACTACCCCAAGATCTGTCTCTGCTTTAGCAACTTCATCATTTGTGGTACCATTAGTCTTCTTTGATTTGTCTTCTTCTCCCTCTGTAGGCTTCTTCTTTTTACTGTCTTCTAGTAGGATCCCAGGTACTCGGTTCTTCAAGTCAACAAGATCTTCGTAGAATTTCTTCTGGTCTTCATCCTCCCAAATTCCCGCTCTGCCTTCTTCTCCACGGGTGGCAAACATACTACCTCCTTCTCTTATGATGCTATCCCCAATACCAGACTCCGCTGAATCAGTGGGTAAATCAGGCATCTCCATCCCTAACACATCCGATACAACCTGTGCGTTTGCAACAAACCTTTCTTGAACTCTCAAAAGTTTTTCGTAATTTGCCTGGCGGTCCTCGAAAACTTCACCAGACTTGATGTAGGCTTCTGCATTTCTTTGGTTTTGCTCTCGGAGGTACTTGTGCTGTCGAGAAATATGTGAGTGTACAGATGAGAGATAGCGTTCCAAGACGTTCCGGAACAGCTTCTGAAGATCTATTTTCACCAGAGGAGGATCGTTCTCGTCTGCGGACGAGTAATTATCGTTTCCTTCAGCTCCTGGCTCGTTCCCATTCGCAACTTTGGCACTCGTACTTTTAGTACCCACTTCAGTGGTTGCGCCATCCTCCTCAACTGTTTTCCTTGCGGCACTTCGTGGCTTGACACCCAACAAGTCATAGGAGAAGTTCTTCACAAATAGAACTACTAATGGAAGATTCGCGTGTTCCCGATCTCTTCCTAGTAAGTCCTTTAGCACATCGAGCGGGAAAGGGTCAGTCTCCCCATCTTTATCCCATCGCCTCTTTGGCATTGGGGCTGCTAAAGTCGAACTGGCTCCAGTAGGGGCCTTGCTGCCGGCCGCTTGCTTTGCGGGGGTGTCGTCTACGCTGATTGCATCATCTAGGGTTCGCACTACTCCGACAAGCCACAGTTCCACAGCTATTCGCAACAACACCCTCTGCCTGGTGAATCGCTCCTTTTCTTCTCGCTCTCTTTGTTCCGGCGTAAGGGCTTTGAGGACATCCGGCCTTGGTGTTGCCAGACCTTTTGCAAGTGCGTAAGTGAGATGTGGGGTGAATTGCTGTTGAAACCTCTGGTGAAGTGCAGAGACTGTCTCCACAGCAGCAGCAATGTCGGCTGCCGTTTTCACTTTCTGTAGACCTTCAGCTACTGCGGAGATAACTTCACTGAGATACTTTTCTAGAGAGATTGTTGCAAGCTCCTTGAGTATCGTAGGAAGACTCTCGCTATTGAGTTGGGCTCGTAAACGCTTTATGACTGCAGTGTTTTTCTTCAACGATGAATCCAGGGATCCGTGAGTGTGGAAGACATCTACAGACACCATTAGCATCGCAATCGAGTGTCACAGACAGACAAAAAAGCTAACCGGTTTGGCCCTCCCATGCTCTTCTATTCAGTTCCGCCAACTCGCCTAAATTTGCAGAGAGTTAGTAAACCGAAGTGCCTGGCGCAAACGTTAAGAGGTGCTCACGCTTGCGATGACGGGTTAATTGCACTGCCATGGGAAGCCTAGATATATATGTGGTCCTCTATATGCGAAGAAGGGAGCCAGTAGATTGAGTGTACAAGTCGAAGGGCACAGGAACGTTACCAGTATTTCTAGTGATGCCGTTGTTTTAGGAGTGTAGGGTCATGAGCGCCGAGCATGCGCCGAGTCAGCGCTGAGTCAGCTATGACTTTCTCCTAACTCAACTCGCTCATCTCCAGTACCGACTCTCGTGCACTCTGATCTGAGGAATCTCCGCTCAACATATCTCACTGAGATCTCAACAACAAGGGCGCAAGGGCACAAGAGCAAAATCTAGTATATCGCATCTGCAAATGGCCCTGGAGGTGATGGCAGTCTCGACAATGCATCTTCCCTTTCCGTCAAATGGCGTGCACGGCCAGGGTGTTGATGAATTTGCAGAGCTGGAAAAGATTGTGAAGTTACGAGATGCCGTCTATGCAGACAAGCATCCGCGGTTTAAGCCACCACATAGCACAAACCCGACATTTTCACAGAAGGCTCACAACTCGGCCACCTCAATAGTGGTGTCGGAGAATACTCGACCGTTTATCCCACCAGGGCCCCGCGTACCCCGGCCGATAAATACCTCTGGGAAAACTGCAACTGTAAGAACGCAGGGTCTGGCGGACCCTCAAATTAACGATGTTCTGCTTGCAAAATCCGACGTATTAATCAAAGCGGAGAATAACCTGAAGCGAGACCGAATTGAACGGGAGCTGAAACAGCAGCTAGAGAATAAGATGCTAGAAGATCGCCTGAGACCTGAGGAGATGAACAGGGAGTCTCATCATGATGACCTTGATGTGGCAAGCATTATAGCACGGGCTCAATCCCTTGTTAACGATATTGCTGTACATGAACCCAATACTGCTCCAAGGTACCTGTCTCGGAAAAAGAAATCCCTCGATGACATCAACTCGGACGCTGCGTCGGTTGATCAACTACAGTATGAAGACAACTCACCCACAAATGTGGATAAAGAAACTGATATTGGGGAGCAAAGCCCCGTGGGGCATGATATGATGGAAATAGATCGCACGAGCCCGCCCCCGGTGCCAGTTACTCTTGGAGATGGCAGTGAAGTGGATAAAGGGAAGGTACTAAATACTTGGTCAGGTCCAGCTTCTACGCGCAATATCCCAGCCAACCAAAGACCGCGCAACCCGGGCTCCCATAAAGCGGGAG
The DNA here is from genome assembly GCA_003788615.2 of Terfezia boudieri ATCC MYA-4762. Taxonomy (NCBI): domain Eukaryota; kingdom Fungi; phylum Ascomycota; class Pezizomycetes; order Pezizales; family Pezizaceae; genus Terfezia; species Terfezia boudieri. The sequence goes on along the minus strand of ML121528.1, from coordinate 636,106 downwards.
CGGACATAGATTGCTCGAGACACACCCCAAGCCCGAAGATACCAGCCACAGCTCCATTTGGTCGTGAGGACGGCGCCCCTGCTTCTATGCATCATACCAGTGTTTGCGAAGTGGCTACTCCAAGGTCACCTATGCAGGCTCCACGATACTCTGCCACTAGGACAGAGGAACCGGTTGCTCCACAGCCCGTGCGTGCTGCTGCTGATGTTACCAGGTTGGCAGCACAAGATTTGGTCATTGACCTTAGGGATGATGAAATCGAGGAGAGACCTCGTGAGCCAGTTCACAAAGAATCTAGGCGTTCCCCGTCCATTAAACCTGAACCTGGTACCCGCCCACCTTCAGTTCTTGGTAGAGCTCGACGTTCAGCCAGCCCAGCAACGCGGGTTGAAGGATACTCCAGTAGGAGACCTTATTACGAATATCCGGAGCTTCCTCGCTACCCTTACCCCCACACTATCCCGGCAGGCCATGTTCTCCCATCTTATGATCCCTACTATCGTGGGCCATATGGGTATCCACCACCACCTCCCCCCCCACCAGAATATAGCACTAGAACATATGGTGGTGTTTACCCCTCCGCGCGATACCCGATTTATGATGATTATGGCTGCTCATACCACCACCATCCCCCGCCATATGTAATTCCCACACACCCACGTCCTCTCCCAGTTATAACCCATCCACCTTCCCCAGAGCCATTGAGACACTCCAGTCGTGCTTCAGAACGCCGCCCTGCATCCCCTGAGGTTCATAGACGCAGACGGTCGCTCTCCCCGGGGAGGGTTCTGGAGGGTACTCCTGTCATAAGACCTATTGTGGAACGTGCAGCATCGCGAGCTCAGTCTTTAGCACCAGTCTCGCATAGGGACTATTATGAACGACACGTCCATCCTGTTCACCTCCCTCCAGGGCACTACATTGACCCATATAGAGGATATTACCACCCCTACCCGAATTCTGAGCGAAATTTATACTACGACGAAGGGAGATACTATGCAGCACCACAAAGGCCTTCACCACATTACCTAGCAGAACTTCCGCCACCACCTCTTCCCAGGGAATTTCGTGACGGTAGTGTGGCACCAAGAGCAGTAGCATCTGCAAGCTACCGAGAGAGAGACTATTTCTACCCTCCGTTGTCTCCCATGGCCCCTCCCCCTCGACCTCACGCTGCTGTTGATTACAGGGAATATAGGGAACTTCCTAGAGACGGTCACGATGGTCGCGCTAGGAGCGTCAGACCAGAAGCTATACGAGTGAGAGAGGAAGAATTGTTGCGCTCAGCTAGTGTTCGACCTGAACTTAGCCATCGTATCTCCGTCTCTAGTTACGCTCCACCTCCTCCACCGCTTCCACCACCCGTTTATCCGCCACCACCATCTGCTGTATTTAGGGCAATGAGCGCAAGGCCCGAGCGAGTAGAGGAGAGGGCTTTTATGAGAGGGGCAAATGAGCTTTCTGGGCGAGAGCGAGATGTTGATGTCCAGCCAAGGGAGCGCGCGATAGACCGGGAGGCAGAGGAGCTTAGAAGGTACAGGGAGATTGAAGAACACAGGAAATATAGGGACGGGGAGGATCAAAGACGTTACTCAATCACGAGGGGCGAGGAGCGTGGCAGGGCTCCCGCTACATACCATGATCTGAGGTACTCTCCCCGCCGTTGATAGATTCTCTACACTGCTGTAAGATATAGTTTTGTATTGCTTCAAGTTTTATCTTTGTAGCTTCATTGTTCGTTCGACTGTATAGTAGTGTTAGAGGGATTGAGGCGGGTTGCTGTTTATCTTGGGACTTGAAGTTACTGCAGAATTACATAGTTTGACTCATGGATTTGATTTACTTGCGGAATTTAGGTTTGATATGTTGGCGCCAAATATAAGCTAGCAGCTCGGTTTGAAATATAACCTTTTTGGGGGACGCTTAAACTTGACTATCGCAGTGACATGCGCAGTGACATGCGCAGAGACAGCTGTGAATTTTATGTACTGGCAGCGGTTCGGAGAGAATTTTCGGGGCCAGGGGACCTCTATAGCGATATATGCGGGATGGTCATTGGAATGTGAGGATCCTGGTCGTTGTTGCTGTTGCTGTTGCTGTTGCTGCTCCATTGCGTCGGAGAGGTAGTTTTGGTGCAAGAAGGAGCCTCAGTCGAGAGCAGAAGGTTTCCCATAGGTCAACTTACTGGTGAGATCAACACGAGCTCTACCCTACATACCACCCTAATTCAATTGCAATTGCGAGATTTGATAGCAATGTCTTAGCTTTGATATAACCAGCTGAGGCCTGGAGAGTTACACGGACCCTGAACCTGATGTCTTACAAAAGATGAGGCACTTCCGAGTGACTGCTCAATAGAACAGGCTACGGTACCTACAACTAAGGCCTCTTATATATCTTTAGTTGTGGCCCACGCAAAAGATGTCTACCTACCCATTGAACTTAAGGGAGTAGTTACCCTGAATGAAGGGGTCTCCGGCTCGTCAAAATTGACCAGGCTGAGGCCGTTTGCAGTCGATCATGAGATCATGAGAACATGAGTACGTCAAATAATGAATTCTAAGCATAAACCTAAGTAGATGAATATATCGATATATTTTTACTAGCTGAAGTTCAAGATTATTACTTGTCTTCTTTAGGGCTTGCCGTTATTCCTTTTCATTTGATTGTTGAAACTACAACATCCCCCCCCAAAAAAATAAACTCCATACAGCTCGCAAAATAGACTTAAACTTCAATTTCCAGCGTTTTTATAATATTAAATTCCTGTGAGTAACTTTACCATACTATTTACCGCTGAAGCTATACATCACATGTACAGGTTTTCCAGAAAATTCAGCAGCTTGTAGCACGGGGACCGTGATGAACCGACCTGGCTGCATAGGATACTACCACAGGCGCCGCTTTATTGCCGCCCACAGCCTTGACCCGACCGACCGCACTCGATACCACCGCTCCGTCGGCCACATAAACGTAGCCCGCGGGGGCCTGACAGGAACATGAACAGGTGGGCGAGCGATTGTTACAGCGCTGGCCCCGTATCTGCTGTATCTGCTGTGTCTGCTGTATCTGAGGTCATCGGAGCCCGTTCGGATTTAATTTAGTGCGATGAACGGCTCTGCACTTGACACCATTTTGACACCACCTTGACGTTTTCTTTTTTGCGTTCTTCACTTCCCTCTCGTCACATCGGCAGAGTTGCACAATTCCGCCCATTTAAAAAAAGTTGGGCAGTGCTTAGAAACCTCCCTGCCAAACCATTGCCCACGGCACATGCGAAGCTTTTCGTCTGGTCGTGATACTCTGAATAACAGTATTATCGCGTGCAAAAGCGACGGATACAACACCCAATTGTATCCGGATCTGAACCTTGAACTTTCTGCCACGGGCACCTTAAGTAGGCTCTGCGGCAATTGCCACCGCCCGTAAAGCTGCATCGGCCTGGTACGCTCCTCTGTCCTCATTACGACACCTTCATATATATAGAGGACCCGCTCCCAAGGTCCCAGAACCCATACCCCTCTTCGATTCAACGATCTTCGCCCCACCTACTTTCTTTTCCTTCTGAATCCCGGCTCGCCCATCACGTTTGCTCCCTGCTTCACGCTTAAACCAACATACAAACCTTGTCACCTACCGTCATTGATTCGCAGACAACTTGAAAGGACGTGGAAGTGCGGCCTAGAAGGAAAAAATCCCTTGCAACGCTCTAACGAAAACAGAACAATCCGAAACCGGTCTTTACGAGCTTCTCCTTCGTGGCGGAAGTTGGTCACTGCATTGGAAGGGCCCGTTTCTTATACCGAGTCAGCATTATCGTTCATTAGCTTTGAACATCTGGACAATCCTGGCATTCCCATCCGCTCCCAACATGACACCCAGTCCGATTACAGCCCGGCCATTCCCAATACCGTCGCAGGCACCATTGCCTCCACACTATCCTCATCATCATACAATCTCACCGCCTCTACCTGATCCAAGAGACCCATTGCACTTTTGCTTTCCCATACCCTTCAGAACCATACCCGGGCCGGATCAAGACGACATTGTCCTCGCCACTGACGGAGCTAGAGAGAGATGGTTGCACCCACAAGATACACCGTTAACAGGGACACATAAACTTCCCGTACATCAATGGAATCTCGATAATCTAAGGAAGTTATGCCGGGACATCTCAAATAAAGGGAGCTGCAAGGCTTTTCTTACGGTTTCAGAACCTAGAGCTGCCATGAAGCGAAAAAAGCGCGGGGCTGTGATGAACGTGTCTTTGGCAGGAGATGCAGACATAGTATATCGAGTGAGGGGGCAAATATTACAATCTCTACCAGCCTCTCTAGTGAGTATCTTTCACTTCATAAGGCATTCAAATATATTGCTGACCAGATATGAAGCAATGTGGCACATTAGCCATTGAGCGGGAGTTGATATACCAGCCAGACGGCACTATAACAAGTGCTGTCAAGGCTCACCTTAACAATGTTGCAAGATGGTCCGGAGTGGATATATTTATCCTGAAGCCGACTAAACCAACTCAGGAAGTCAACGATACCCGTCAAGCTGAGAGGTTAAGAGTGCAAATATATGGCGACTCCGAGAGTGTTGAAAATGCAAAAACCAAGATCCTCCTAATGATTGATGACATAGTATGTCCTGGATATCTACACCTACATTAAGTTACATATCTAACGGAGCGGTGTTCTAGTTGAAACAAGTAGGTCACATTACGAATATTAATGTATCATTGTGCCCTATGGTATGTGGTAGGGCTCGAAAGAATGTCAAGTTGATTGAAGCGACAACGAGAACTGCCATCTACTTCCCAAACTTATTCCCTTCTATCTATGGATATAAGCCAAAAGACTCAGGTCCAAGGCACCCTGATCAGATTTACATTACTGGCAATACCCAAGAAGACGTTCTTCAGGCTGAACGGATGCTGGTCGAGCTGGTAAGACTACTACTCCAGTCTTTTGGTACTATCTACTAACGACTCTTAAGATGCTCAACCTGAACGTCTATACGAAAACAGTCACGATAGCCACGCTTAAAGCCGACTACATCATCCTTGAGAGGTTGGATGAGGTCAAGAAGATCATGGAGTCCAATGGCACTTTCGTGCAATTCCCTACGTTAGGCGCGACTAAGGGTTTGATGCGTGTTCAGGGTAGCGAGGCAATGTACGTTGAGAAAACGATCAAGCAGATAATGCAAATCACCGGCCAGTTCTACAATGCGTCATGGTGGTTATTGGACGCAAACAACCCTGCGAACAAACTCCGACCTCCAACAGACAAAGATGTCCAACAAATGCTCACCGATCTTTCTGCCTACAGCGGTGCGGAGCTTTCCTACAATGCAAGAGGTTTCGAGATACATGGGTCAGATGAAGCCGTTAAACTGGCTTTAGAGATTGCGAACGAAATTCGATTTGTGAAGCAGAGTGCATACCAGATTAGAGTCAGAATCGAGCTTGCGAATGAGCACAAAGAGTTTGTTGCGGGGAAAAAGAACGGTAAAATTAACAAAATCATGGCCCAGTCGAACGTACAGGTCATGTTCGAGACATTCAACGAATATAACTTTTACATCTGCGTCGTCGGGTCAAAATACGAGCCAGCAATGTTGGGCCTTGAGCTAGTCGAGCAAGAACTACCTGCGGCAGTGTCATTTTACGTTCCGGATCAATACCACAAACGCATTATTGGAATTCAAGGAGCTCACATCCAGAGGCTCATGAAGAAATATTCTGTTTATGTGAAGTTTCTGAATCCAACAGAACGCGAGATAGGTTCTGGAGGCTGGCTGGATGCAGATTTGACTGGGGATAACAATGTTGTGATTCGAACACCAGCTAGGAACGCTGCTAATCTAGAACTAGTTAAGGGAGAAATTATGGATACTGTACAGAAAGTGGTTAGTGCTCTTGTGGATACATGGCCATGAGTTATGTCATTGACCTCTTTTCATAGGACGCAGAAATTGTTACGGAGACGGTTGTTGTGCCTAGGCTTTACCACCGTGCTCTCAATACAAATCTCACCAAGCTGCAAGAGCTGGAGCGAAAATGGGGTTGCACTATTACGTTCCCCAGCAGTGAAGACGCAAGTGACAATGTCACGATCAAGGGTCCTGAGTGGCAACTTCCAGATGCCGTCAACGATTTCTTGTCCCTGGTACCCGAAACACACAAAATGAGTATCATGTGGTGTATGGAGCTAGAGGAGCTATTACACAGCGATACTTTCCAGAGTGACATCATCGACCCGATTAAAATGAAGTTCAATATCGAAGTGCACTTCAGCAATGGCCAGGACAGTCAAAAGGAGACCCAGGCCGTTACTTTCACATATACCCGCAACTACGCCGGAAACCTCCAAGATGCTGTTGACACCCTTACGTCTCTCCTGGCTCATCGGGGCATAAATTCTGAACCCGTGAGAGGAGGTATTTCCAGGCCCAAGTCCGATACTTTTGAAGAATGTTTTCCATATTTCAATTCCAAAGTTCTGCAGACCGCTCCTCCACCAATGGGTGCTGAAGAGGCGAAGCGGCTTTCTGGAGAGGTGAATGCTAGCGCACAGGCTGAGCTTCAACGCATGCTCAATCGCCACGAAGCTGGTATGAACGCCTTTGATGCTATTGGTTCAAGGCCACCAGGCAGCTCCGGCAGTACAGGGTCGGCCTCCTCGCAATATTCTAGGAACAGTGTTGGGGCAGTCGGCCAGGAAACCGCCCATAAACGGCTTAGCATCTCGAGTTCCGGTTCCGGCGGTGGTAATGCCACAAACATCTGGACCCCTACTGCTAACGACGGAGACGGGGACTGGCCCACAGGAGGGGCTCTCGGTAGCCTTGAGCGTCTGCGAAGATCTTAGGTTGATGAATGAGTCCTAATCCTGGGCATAGGACGGCCGAGGAGCCTGATGCCGACTCTTACTCTGACACCTACTCTTTTCCTGACTCTTGCTCTGATCCCAACTTTTGCATCCAATGAAGCTGTCAGATGAAATTCCTTTCATTATTTTTGCTTTTAACACTCTTCTCAAAACAGATACCAGTCATTTCTTACTTTTACTTCCTTTTATGTACCATATTTTTCTTTGGCTACGTGTCTGGTTTTTTCCCCTCTATTCCTACTCTCTGCATACATGGCATGACGACTCAAATGGGCATCTTTATTGATTGGCGTTTTTTTCTAGTGTTTTCAATTCTCAATCATCTAGTATCATCCCAATGGGCTTGTGCAAATTATTTACGTTCAAGGAGCAGTAAATTTTATTTAACTGAAGTATGATGGGCTAGGGCTTTTGCTTGAGCTCTTAGGGTGAAAAAGATGTTTGGGTTTCTCTCTTTTTTTTGCTATTTGTGCTTGGGAAAACTGGTTAGGAAAAGTCTGTAGGTGTTTGTTGCGTTGGCCCCAGGATGGTTTGGGTGAGGAAAGTTGCATTGTCATTATTCAATCATGAGAAAGCGATACATGGGCTTTTTTGGAATCTGGCAGGCAGGCAGTCAGTTAGGTGGGTGGGATGGTGGGTTCGGATTGGATACGCAACGTGTCGTGGTTTTTCTCGTCTCGCCGTAGTCGTTTGTCAATACCCGCTTTCTTTCCGCTCGTTTCTCTTAATTTTTTCTTTGCGTATTGTGTTTGCACGCGCTGCCGTCTATGAGGTGAGAGGCTATCTTCTTGTTAGAGCATATCCTATCATTGCTTTGCCCTCTGGGTTTTCGTGGATAGGGAGGGGGCTTGTTGGCCATGGAGTATGAAATGGTTAACGCGGAGGAGATGGCCGAGTCGATCGTTATTTTTTTCTTCGTTTCTAGCATGGTTGTGCGGTGCGAGCCAAGAGCAAGTAAGAACAAGTGAGCAGGCGGATAGAAGGAACATCACAATAGTAGGGAGCGGAGAAGATTTTATGGTTTCTTGTAAATACAAATATATGTGGTTATTTTTCATGTTACATGTTTATCGACTGCCCGCTTATACTTGTGGTTGTGTGTCGCGCCCCATATCTGTATAATGATATACGGGGAGCCGGTGAGGACCCGTGCGTATAACGTGGAGGATATTCGTCCGTGGTTGTGAGGATCTACCTGTGTACCGGGTGGGCTTATACCTACACCGGCATGGATTGAGGTCTACATGTTTAACTGCCCTACTGAGTACGAGAAGAATTACAGTACGAATTGGTGAAGTAAACTGATATCAGTCTCAACGTCACGCCATTAGATACTACTCTCTTACCCTCACTTCACACTTCACTAGAGTAGCAAAGCATTATCGACGCACGCATGTAAATGAGAGCAAGTTGTTTCACATCCCCGGCGCCCCACAATGCATGCACCCATCTATCCAGGTGTTGTAAATTCCCATGTCTTTTTTGGACTTTTCCATGGTTGGCTACATGTAAGTAACTTTAGGCATGCATATTTCTTTGCGTCTTGCATATGTACGTACTACGGATGGAATTTCCGGGGACAAACGAAATCACCACGACCGACCTCTTCCAATATGCCCGAGGGATTCAACAATCCAATGACCACAGAATAAGGTACGGTTCGAGTTCACCTACCGTATGGCCTTCTCTTCCTCTCTGGAGGAATCCCCAAAACACTGGATGACATATGAAGTGTCCGATATGTGGAGAAACGCACTTGTCCTGCGGAGGCCAAGTAATCAATTCTGAAACACTGGTACCTACCTATTTTCAGGACGGGATCGTTGACCAGGATGAGTTAGTTGCCTAATGCCCAGATGCAAGGTGTGCCAGGATCGCCGCAGCAAAAAGATCGAAACGAAATTGGAAGGATGGGGGGTTGAAACATTTAAACAGAGTTGGATTTGCAAGAGCACACTACGATGCTGTATGTATGACTGCATGTAAAAGGAAGAATTATGGAGAGTCATGGCTCAATTGTTGGAGTTCTTTTCTCCCCAACCCTGATCCCAATCCCTAATTATCACAATATATTCGGAGTATTCCTTTTGCTCACCGTATGTGCTACCTAATCCGTGCTCGAAACTGATGCAAAATGTATGATCAGTTGCTTCAGTATGCCGGGTCGTTATATCGTAGCTCCCTCTAGGTATATTGGTGATCTTGTGTAGATTGGATTTAAGATTTCGTTCGCCCTTTCGGTACCTTAGATACGCTGAATCGTATGACATATATGTGCAGGGCCACAGCATTTCGCTTAAGCAGGTACCTTGCTTATTGGCCCTAGCTTTCAAACGCTTGTGCCACTGGAAACAGCGTCGAATTTTGACATGCTCGGTAATGAACCTTTTTCTCATGGTGCCCTATCGGGGGTCGTTAACGAATAGCCCAATCACAATCCCATTACTTGGAACGGGAAATCGAAACGGTTGTTTGTCTTAGGGTATTTTATGAAGGACTGCCGAACGCTCCGATCAGAGCATATGGCAAGGCAAGCCGGTACCCGTTTCATGGAGTCTGTTTGAGGTTGGTTCGGGTCAAACGGTTGGTTCGGGTCAAACGGTTGGATCTCGGGTACTTGTAGCACAGGCTGTTTCAATTTCAGCTACTGGTGTCATGAGCTTTCGAGATGACAACGTGTGAACTGAGAGTCTCGCTCCATCCGATTCTTAGAGCTCAATGAGATCGAGGCTGGAATAACTAAACAATTGTGCATTAGAATTAGACATAATTTAGGCCAATTTGTTTGTTTTATGGGCTGCCTGTAGTTACTGGTCTATGCCGCTCTAGAGCAACCAAAGAGAAGTATTAAGGTAGTTGAAACTACAACCACTTCTGCTCCATGAACGACTAGTCATCTTCATATTAACTTCATGACCAACTTTATCTTTGTACGCATCCAAGGATTACCTCTGAAGGTACACCAGGGTAATACCAATATGCCTCTCAGTACAGGTCAAACGATATGACCCCACAGCCTAGCTACTTCCCGGGACTGAGTACTCTGCAGGTAAGCTCACAAAATTCCAATTGTTTCCTTAAGTCGTCTTTCGCCTAACATACCAACAAAATTCAAATAAGAACGCTAGAATTGCACATTGTTTAATATTAATCTCAATATATACTTCACTGGTCATGAATACCTTTCTGAAGATTCATATATATTGATGAGTGCATCTACTGATTTCTCCACACCATAGAATAGATTCATATTACGGCGGAAACATTACAAGTCCAAAAAGCATGAAACGAGATCTGAAGAACGATACCTGAACTCCTCAATTAGTGGTTCTTTAGATAGCCCACTATCTTAAAGCCAGGAGATGGAAGGCAGTACTCTCAATTGCAACTCATGGAGCTTTCTGAGCAATACTGGCTCTTGATATCGTCCCTAATGAAGTGTTTTAGATGACGTAAATCTCTATTGCTTTATTAAATCATGAGCATCGTCTGGAGTATCATCTAGAAGATCATGGTAGACTGGAGTCTGGTTGGCACAGATTATGGGTGATCTTATATTTTCAAAGCCTTTAGGGATGATATCCGAGATCGAGAAAGGAAAGGAGGATGTGGGGTGGGCGGGGAATTCAATATAATCTTTTCGTAGAGGTTGGGCTGCAGGCTCATATCATGATTACATGAAATCATCCGTTTTTGGTCAGCCAGATTACGTTCCGGGGTAGCCTGGGATGGCACAGTTGATACCGCCCGCAGGCAGGTACTAAAGAGATTTGTAAAAGATGTTGGATATACCTAGGGAATTGTTATTCATATACATTCCTTTGATTTGACCAGTAGCTACTTAGTACCAGCAAATCAGCTATTGCCGTTCTGACATCATTAAATTTTGCTTCAAATGTCTTCGTTTTTCATATCCTTCATATACCTGATACTACAGTGTAGAGATGCGGTGACTGAGAGATTCAGCGGGAATTATGCAATCAGATTACACAACAGGCTGCTTTTGAGGCACCCTTCGGATGAGCGAATCTGGTTTGAAACCATCCTACAGGTGCTGAACCGGGATCATGTTGGGGGGCTAGAGAAGGCTCGAGACTATGAGGGGGGCGGGCGTGCCTCAATATTATGTGCCTGGATAAGAGTGCTATCGACGCTACCCCAGTGGGCGCATACACAGGGGCTCTGATGCTTTACCAAATTTACCAATAAACAATTCTCGCCCCTCGATTTTGCTACACTCTTACACCTGCCCTCACTCTCAGTCCTGGAACTCGCGGTCACCTTTGTCCGGTCCAGTCGTCCAGGGGTGATTCGGTGGGAGATTTCCATTTGTCGCTGCTGCAAACATCGCTCTCTGCTACCCCTCGCTCACCCACTCTAGCTTCCATTTCGATTGTCGTCCGTACCTTCAAGCCTGTGGACATACGTGTTGCTCTCAATCAGGAATCGGTTCCTGCTGAGCTTCGGTCTTTTAACCAGGACTTCTGCATTCATTTTGATTTTCTGCAGCACCCTCAGTGATAGTTTGATCACTCGTAGCCTTGGGAAAGAGTCATCTCCAATTTACTTCAAATTAATAGACTTTTAGTGCCGACTTGCTCCTGTTTCTTTGGTCTTGCCCTACTATAACGACGCAACCCTACAGCACTTGACAACTCCTCAGTACCTCCAACTCCGACACACAGGAGAGAAGAGGCTTAGACTGCATATAAAGGGGCTAGTGGGTTATAAGCTGAAGCTTGTGCGTGTGGAGGAATAGCACTCATGGAGTCTCCTGAGCCCGGGTCTCCTATGGAGTATGATGACGATGTTGTGTACCCGTGTAAGGGATGCGGGGAGGTGGGTATCCCAGCTGGGTCCTCGTTACAGTGATGTTGCACAGTTTACTAAAGGTTGTCTACAGATCTTGGAAGAAGGCAAGGCCTTTGAACTCGGTATGAACCTGCAGCATCTTATCTTAAATACCATGTTATGCTAATTCGATCTTCAGCAAACAACCGTTGGCACATCGACTGCTTTCGATGCAACACCTGTGGCACTCTGCTGGATTCAGATGCCAATCTCCTTTTGCTTGCAGACGGGTCTTTGATCTGTAACCAATGCACATACAGCTGCACGGCATGCGGGAACAAGATTGAGGACCTTGCCATTCTTACCGGAGATCAGGCGTTCTGCGCCGGGTGCTTTCGATGTAGAAACTGCAAGAGGAAAATTGAGAATCTTCGCTATGCCAGAACGTCTCAAGGGATTTTTTGTATGAGCTGCCATGAATCGCTAATGGCTCGTAGGAAGAAAAAACAGCGGTCGGCGCGGCAGGCATCGAATAATGCCCCGTCTCCGATGCTCGCACTCGATAAATCCCTTCCAGCTATCCCACAGGACATGGATGATGATGAGAAGTCTGGTGGTTCCGGGGGATACTCAGAGACCCCGACCGAGCTTTCTCCCCGCCCGGCTCGGCCTCCCATGCGGACTGCGCCCCCGCCGACCCTACCAGCTCCACCAACTATCAAGGCCGAGCTGTCTCCCACATATCCAGGTATGCTTCAGGCTCTCTGCATGTTTCTCTGGGTTTTAACGTTTTTAGAACAACGGCAACCTCGACCGTATAATAACAATCGTCACTCACAAATATATCATCCTTCCGATATAGCAGAGCTTCCCAGTGGTGATCCTGAGCCATATTCATTCATTCCGCTTGTCTTAGATCCATCACCACCCACTCCTCTACCTAGTGCATCTTATAGGGCAGAAACTGGGAATGATACCACTACACCTAAGACTGAACGCCCTGCGACTTCCAGAACTATGTCAAATACCAGTCAGACTCTCTCTGAGCCGGATGCAGACATGTCATATCTGGGAAGAAAGCCTGTGAATGTAGCTCAAGCCCCACAAACCCAGCCTCCACACATAGCGTATCAACAGAAAGATCGTCAAGGATCACTTCCTATTGCTTCTGAGATGGAAAGAAAGTCTTTGGATAAGAAACCCCTTACGGCTAGTACCGAGGCTAGCCCATATCCGTCAAGAACAAGTTCGAGGACTGCACAAGTGGATATATCTACTAATGTAACTCCAACAAAAAGTACGTCCATTGAACGCAGTACTGCAGAGAGCAAACAGGCTTGGGAGAGCTTTAAACTTGGAGAAGTTCCCAGAGACCGCAAGAGGGCGGATACGGCAGCTTCAGCTACTATTCTTGACGATTTGTCCTTTTCTCCTATGCGTACTGCCGGTCAGGACAGTGGACATATTTCACAGAAGCGAGTGGAAACTTCCCAAGACGACTCAGTATCTTTGCTTGTGAAATACTCTAATCTCTTTTCCCACAATACTACCGCCTCAACTTCTTCTGGCAACCCGACTATAGATCTTTCTGAAACGCCCACTCCTCCCATTCCCAGGAAGGAGGTTCCTAAGGCTCTGGTATCCCCTGATAGGGGCATGCCTCTGGACTCAAAACCTGAGAGGCCATCATATGATCAATCACCGCCAAAGTTTCCAAAGCTGCAGGCTCCTAGACATAAACCACCCCAATCCGACGTCTTGGGCTCAAGTACCCTTGGAAATGCACTCACAGACACCCCTCTATTGTCATTGCCTTTGAGAACTCCGGTTGGTGATTTCAGCCAGGATGAGGATATTGCTAGGATACTTGGATCAGACGTTTCGACACCAGCATTGCTTAGGAAAGTATCAAATGCTGTGCGACATGGGCGCAGCTTCAGTGATTTAGCAGGTATATCTCACTACAAAATCATCATATCGCATGGTGAACTAATGAGTTCAGCAGTATCGGTGGAAAACAGGGAAGAGAACGCAGTGCTGAAGAGTGAATTGAGAAAGTCTACCATGAAGATAGCGGAATTAGAAATGAAGTTGGCTGTAAGCATTCCGACCTATTGTTTCAGTTTGAGTACTAACCCGTAGTGGAGATGAACGAGACCAATTCATCTATTGACCCAACCAAGATTGAGGAACAAAGGACTCAGTTGGCTGGTTTGGAATCAGAGCGGGAATCTCGAATCAGGGAACTCGAGGTCTGGCTTATAGGGAAAGATGGAAAGGACTTTGACACCTTCAAGAAGGATTCAATCCGAAATTTGGCAAAGGAGCTTGAAAATCTGCGAAATACCTACGAAGCACAGGTCCAGGAGCTATCAATTCAGCGAGGCACCCTTGTCGAAGAGATTTCTAGACTTACTCGAATCCGGGATCAGACTATACAGGACACAGAACAGCTCAATATGAAGAATACACAGCTCATGGACCTCAACAATGAGATTACCAGGCAGATTCAGGGAAAATTCCAGAGCAACAAATTGAGCTTTCCTGCACCTAACGGATTAGGAATTATGAATAAGGAAGGAAACGATCTCCTGGATTCCCAGAAGGCTGGAGTACAGTCTAGCGCTGCGTCCACAGCCGGCACACATAATCATATGAATGATGGAGGTGAGGATGACGATGTGATTATTGCTCAGCCAACCATTGTCAATGTAGGCCGTAAGGGCGGATACATCAAGAAATCCTGGAAGAAGGGGGGAGCAGCTATCATCAAGGGTGCCGGAAAGGGATTCAACAAAGTTTTCGCAACCGAACAGCACGGCCATGGTCAGCAGCAAGGGCTTCAAGGCAGCCAGTACGAGTCAACATCTAACCTGCTCCCACCAAGTACGGATGCGCTACACGGGCCTCAACGATCCCAAACAGTTCCAGACCCACACGGAGGATTCGATAAGATTTTTGGAACACCAAAGTTTAGGATGAACAAGAAGATTGGCACAGGCACAAGCGGTACCAACGGCAATGGAAGCTTCTCAGCAATCAACAGCTCTGGGCTTTTGGCCTCCAAGGAGGAGGGCACAGTTGTCTTATTTGGATCAGAGTTGGAGGCAAGAGCACACTATGAAGGTAAAAGCATTCCCTATGTAGTATCCAGATGTATTCAGGAGGTCGAGGCTCGCGGTATGGATTTCGAGGGTATCTACAGAAAGTCTGGGGGAGCATCCTCAATGCGACAGATTCAAGAGGCATTTGAGCGGGGCGAGGAGCTCGACATTGGCGACTCAGTTGATATCTGCGGTGTTACGAGCGTCCTAAAACAGTACTTTAGGAGGCTGCCAACCCCTATCATCACTCCTGCAATCTATGATGAGTTCTTGAAGACAACTAGTATGTTTTATTTCACTCCCTTGCGAACATACATTTGCTAATTGTATTGTAGAAATTCTGGATGTTGAAAAGCGCATCCAAGAGATCAAAAACATCATGTCGCAACTTTCCATGGTTCACCAGGATGTTCTAGGATATGTCATTTTCCATCTCCGAAAGGTGGCTGAGAAGGAGAGCAAAAATTTGGTATGCTTCATGAGCCTGTGTTGAATATACGAAGGTTGCTAATGCAGGACCAGATGACCACCCGCAACCTGGCAGTCGTCTTTGCACCCACCCTTATGTGGCATATCGACAGCGACCGAGAAATGCAGGACATGCACGAGAAAAACAATGCAATTCAGTTCTTAATTGAAAACGGCGAGGCTATTTTCTTTTCATGATTGTGAGTGTATAGCAAGCACAATACCCCCCATGTTTGAATCTTTCTTTTTTCTTACTTTCTACTGTAATTTTTTCAGAAGAATTTTGATTAATGAAGTCGGGCGATGAGTTTTTGCTTTGATGAGTTTTTTTTTGATATCATTCTTTTGACTGTGCTTGTGCGAATGAATGTGATATGCTTTCTTCTGGGCAGATCAGGATTTAAAGCGTGGATACGATGGGGGAGGAGATCTGACGAAGCTTGGTTTTCTCATATCGGCGTTCATAAAACGGTTACTCTCTTGCAGCTTTAAACATGTTCTCCACCGTGAGATTCAGTATAGCAAATAGTCTCCCGCGGCTTCTGTGAAGCTGAAGGTGGCTGAATTGATAGCCTGCGTACATTGCACGCATACTTGCTCGCTCGGTGACTGTATCTTGTGTGGCTGACTTACCCTCAACTTCGCGGCGTAGCCATTGCTGGTACGCCAAGACTCGCACGGCGAGGCGTCAAAATCTGCCGTGCTGCCTCGCACTCCGCTTAACCCCCAGTGACCCCAAACACGCTTCCACCATGCGGGAGAAGCTCTACTCCCTCAAAAAGGCCGTACGTACACCGCGCGCCAATTGACCCCCCAATGCAAGCTCCCCTCAACTCGCGAGTTTGAAAACTAACCCACTGAGTTCGACATACACAGCGTATCCGCCAATCATGGCACAAGTACAACCTCTACAACCTGATGCGACAGCGTCCGCTACGTATCGAGGGACGCACATACTTCCAGCAGAAATACGCCGCAAAACAAGAAACTAGACGGTACCACGGGGAGCATCTCACGAAACGCCAATGGCAGAATATTTTTCGCCACAGCCTCCACTCTGTCGTGCCTATGAATGTCCGTGTGTTAGCTGGTAACGATGGGTCCGAGCAAGCGATGGGGCGGGGTTCAGGGCTAGACCTCTTATCCCCCGGCCGGGGAGGCGGAGGTGGTGTAGGCAGGGGGAGAGTGGGCGATGTTGTGCTTGGTGGGGGGCTACAGGTCTTGAAGGTGCCGTATATGAACCAGATGTGGGCCCCTATGGAAAGGAGGCTAGATATGGCGGTGTTTAGAGCTATGTTTGCGTCTAGTGCAAGACAAGCAAGGCAGTTTGTCGTGCATGGGTTTGTCTGTGTGAATGGGAAGAGGATGAAGCATCCGGGGTATATGCTGAACCCGGGCGATATGTTTTCGGTGGAGCCAGAGCAGGTGTTGTTTGCGACGGGGAAGTCGAAGGATTATTTGAAGGTGAAGAGTAAGGTTAAGGATCATATTGCTAGGAAGGGTGGGGGTGAGGGTGAGGCTGCTGAGAAGGAGGAGAGTTCTGAGGGGAAGGAGGAGAGTACTGAGGGGAAGGAGGTGGAGGCAGAGGCAAAGAAACCCGACGAGTCTGGAACCGGTTCTGAGTCAGACTCAGACTCAAAATCACCCACCAACCCCGATACAACTACAACCACAACCACAAACATTCCTGGCGCAACAGCCACCACCCCTGCAGACCTCCAATCCCCCGACCCCACCTCCACCTCCACCTCCACCTCCACCTCCACTTCCACTCTCGATACCAAGCCGGAACCCGAAAAAACCGACCCCCACAACCCCCTCGACCCTAGCAAACCCTACCTCACCCCCTGGCAACCCCGGGACTACCTCAGCCCCTTCGCCTTCATCCCGCGGTACCTCGAAGTCAATTTCACAATCTGCCATGCCGTCTACCTCCGACACCCCGTTGCGAGGCCTGGGGCGACCGAGGTGCCAAGTCCATTTGGGCCGGACACGCAGCAGTTGGCGTTCCATTGGTTTTTGAGGAGGAGGTAGATGTGGTATTGGCGGCAGTATGGAAGAGGGAGAGGGGATGTCAGAATATGCTGTATCTTTTTCCCTTTTTTTTTTTTTTTTTTTCAATTCGGGGTCATTCTGATTACCAGGGCGGGAGGGTATTTTATAGAGGTGAATATAGGGGGGGATTTAAGTTTTTTTCCATTTTACATGTAAAATATATGCGGTAGATTAAACATGCGTTGGCATTACAAATCTCACTGAGGGAATATGGGCGATATGTTAGTTAGGCTAGTTTTATAAAAGTACGATTTACTAAGGAAAAATATACCCAAGTTTCCTGTTTCCCTGTCCAAAACTGTCAACTCAAGGTAAAAGGTAAATTACACATAAGTAACGTTATATTTAACATTCAGAGAACAGCAACAATGCTTATACAAACTCCAAACCTCAGAACCCAAACCCAAACCCAAACCCAAACCCAAACCCATAATCACTTCCAACAATCATTCATCTCCAACCTCACCAACAAATTTGCAAACACCGCTCCCTCCCCCGCTCCCACACCTTCCCCCCCTTTCCCCCCCCCCAACCCCGTATCCTCAAAACCCCCTCCCCCCCTCCTATCCCCATAACCCCTACTCTCACTCAACACCCTTACCACATTTCCAAACATCTTGACCTTCTTCTTGAATCTATAATACATGTCCTCCACAATCCCCTCTTCCCCCACAACCCCTTTCGCAAACTCCAGTACCAGCCCAAGAATTTCCTCGATAACATTCATCACCGGCTGCTGCCTTCGACGCAAGAACGCCAGAAACATCATTCTATCCAGGACCTTCGCATGCGCGGCCGCCAGACCCGACAGGCTCAAGCACAGACTTAGTGCACCTTTCCCACCAGGCGAACCCCCCCGGGCTTCGACCTCGAGTGCGGATTGTATCTCGGCGAGACGGCTTCCAAAGCCGCGCCATGTAGCACCAATCGCAACCTCCCAGATATACGCCGCGAGGGATGTCACAAAATGTCTTGCTCCGACGCGGAACTTCGTCTCGAACATCTCTTTCTTCGACATCTGCCCCCTCCTGGCGCGCCTCCGCGGGGTGCGGGGGCGGGAAGCTTCACGCCAGAGCTGGTCAACAACGAAGCGCATCCTGACCAGCCTCAGGAGGAACTTAAAGACCCGATCATACTTGTACAAAGCCGTTACGGTGATCACTTCCCCGAGGGGGCGGGGGGGGGTATAGTTAATCTTGAGGAAGTCCAAGGCCGAGAGTTTGTGGGGGTCCATGACAGAGACGTATTCTTCCTCAGACAGTTCCCTGATTGCGAAGGATAGCGCCCCTGGGAGATCCGAGGATGCCCCCGCATACGGGTCTGTAGCAGTATCTGCTCCTCCGCCGGTACTACCGTCCCCCCAATAGGCCTCGCTCAGCAGCCCCTTCAGGGCTAATCTTAATTCTGAGCTTGCTGGTGGCCAGGATTCGCGGCTAGAAACATGTAAACCCATCCGGCCACCCGCCCTCACCTGCCCCTCCCTTCTTTCCGTGCCGTGACAAGACTCTTCGTCCTCATCACTAAACAGCGCATAACTAACTCTAGACACAAACATGCCATCCCCCAACAACAAAAACCGATACAGGAGGTCAAAATGATGTCTTAATCCGTGCTCAGCGAAAAAAATTCTTAGACACGCAGAATTCACAAGGCGGGATTGCGAGGTGAAGATCTGGCTAAAGGAGAGGAGGGGGGTTATGTAGAGGTTTGGGGCGAAGGTGGTGAGGTAATCAGATGAAGAGGGGGTGGTGGTTGTGTGGGTGTGCATGGTGACGTGGTGAAGGGGATTGTGATGGTGGGGGATATCGAGGGAGGGGAGGGGGGAGGACATTAGGCTAGAAATGGAGGTAAGGATGGCGGCGAGCTCGGTAGCGGATTTGGTGAAGATGTCAGAGTCAAGGGATGTGCTGGTGGGTAGATGTGATGGGGCGGGGGGCGGGGATTGTTCCATGGGAGTGAAGGCGTCGATTGGGGGTGAAGATGCGGATTGTTGCATGGGGGTGAGTGTCATAGTATGGCTAGCAGGTGAGGATAGAGGAGGCGACGGAGGTTTTTCCATAGGAGTTGGGACGGCAGCGGCGGCTGTGGTGCCGAGATTGGCGGTAGGAGACGGAGTCAAGGCGGCCATGGTCGTCGCAGTACCGGCATTCCTCCCAGTCTCCGTATACCTAGCAATCGCCTTCCTCTGCCTACTCTCATACCTCCTCACCCACTCATGTATGCCCTCCAAATCCTCCCACGAGAATTTCCACTCCAACCCCGGCATTTCCTCCTGGCTCACTACCGTCCCTGGCTGGGACAATGGATGCCCCGGGTGGAATTTATTCAAAAATCTCAAACTCTTTCCACACTCAAACACCATTTCCGCGTCTTCTTTCGTCATAAAACCTGGCACATGGGTTTCATCAAAAACATATCTCAACTCTTTCAGCTCCCTCCCTCGCTCATCGACCTCCTCCTCCCAAACAACCTTAATAAAAAAGCCTTTTCGAGTTTCCCATTCCCCTTCGAGTCCCATACCTAGAGTTCCCCGGAGTCCAATCCACTGTTCCACGACCTCCAACCACGCACAGGAAACTCTCCGTAGGATTTCCATGAGGATAGGGCGTAGCCAACTACTCCCCCCCGTGAATTGCTGCTGCTGGATGATATTGAATAACTTCGAAAGGAGCTTTGTATCGTCCTTGACACCCTTGATTTCGAGGATAATGCGGAAGAGAGTCTGCAAAATGAGCGCTGGCTCGCGGAAAAGCGATTCTAGGTGTATGATACTTGTGATTGACGATGTGGGGATTGAGAGACGGGTTTGTAGCGCGGTGAGGACGGTGGTGGTACATTCCGCTAGAGCGACGCGGGTAGGGGTGGGGGAGAATTCTTTGTAGACTCGAGATGAGAAGCGCTGTAGTGCTTTTATGTTTTTGCCGCATTGCGTGAAGAACTTGATTACACTATAGGGGGGTTAGTTCGTTAGTTTTGCCATTGCCGGGGGAGAGACCGAGTATGCGTACCTAGATAATGACCCCACGGAGAAACCAGAGAGGCGTAAACCTTCTTTCACGGGTATGAAGGTGTGTTTTGCTTTATTGTACTGGAAGAGAACGGAGCTTCTTCCAAGACCTAGGTGTAGGAGGCACTACTCTAGAGTATCAGTCAGTCTGACCCGACCTTCACCCGTCCACCCGTATAGTAAATATACAAGGGGACATACGGTGAGAAATACGTCTCCCTTCACGACCGTCCCTGCCTCCCGGGGTGACCATGTATCGTTCTGATGTAACTCTAACACGGCATCAAAGACGTGGGATCCAGCTTCTGTCAGGTAGGGGTTCGTCGGTGTATTTCCGTCGAGGAGGAGAAATGAGTCCCATGTTTGATACCTAGGCTGTCCCTCATGTCAGCACCCCATTCCATGTCCGTGAAGACCCAATTGCAGCACTGTAGGCGTGGGTGGGCATGACTACCTTCTCCAGTGGTATAGCGACGCTCGGGTCTAGCCATAAATCATACTCATCGTCACCCCCCCCCCCCACCTCAACTTCCGATATATCTTCCCCCAAAACCTCCGTACCTTCATGCCCATCCTCCGACCGGGAGTTACTTCCCCCTACAGCCCCCTCCCCTATCTTCTCACACCTCACCGTGAGGTGGTTCACCCCCCACAAATCACCAACACCACTCCTAAACTCGTCCGGCAAACTAAACAGCGAACCCCGAGCCCCCTCCCCTCCTCCACCAGCAGCACCCCCCTTCATTCCTGCATCCAACGTCGTCAACAACGAATCCCCTCCATCACCCCCCTCGGCCGTCTTTGGAGCAAATTTAACCGAGTCTTGTTGATATGTCAGTCGCTGCTTTTTTACTATGTGCTGGTGATGCCCATAGGTAACACAACCTTTGTGGTCCACCACATCAAAGATATTGGCTTCTCGCGGGCTGGGCCAGGTAGAGTTGCCGAGGATGGAGGGAGGGTAGAGGGAGGGAAGGGCGAAGGGGTTGCTGGTGGTGAAATTGGCTTTGGCTTTTGAGGTGGATAGGGTCGTGGAGTCGTTGGGGTCGGGAAAGATGGCATCGAGGATGAGTGTGTTCATGGCTGCGGGTGGTTTGTGTTTATAAAGCAGTGGGCGCGGACAAAGCTCTGTCGCGTTGTTTGCTTTGTTTATGGAGATATATAAGCGTATATGTAATACAGAGTCATGCAGCTGCATATGGCATGTATCCATATGTTTATGCAACAAAGTGCATCTGTATTTATGTAATTACCACTTACACGTCTATCCGCCCAAAAAATCACGCCAATAAATTACCTACTAGCCTTCTCCTGCTCAATCTCCGCCTTTACTGTCGCCAGTACCTCTTCCCGGCCTCGTAGATGACTCTCCAGCGCATCCACCTGCTGCCGCACCATATCCAAGTCCTCTCTTAAGCTGCTCAAGCTTGCGCCACTGGCTTTCCCGCTTTCTCTGGCAGTATCATCAAGTTCCCGTAACTGCTGACGTTTATACTCGAGCATCTGCTCCAATTCCCGCTTCACCAGTGCCTGTTTACTAGCCCCAGTAGCCCCGTGTTTTGACCGGTCTCGCCGTGATGCTGCAGCGGCTTCTGCTTCTTCGATTTTCTTCTCGAGGTCGGCGAGTTGCCGCTTAAGGCGGACCTCTTCCCAGTCTTGGTCTTTTGACGAATTGAAGTCGGTGCCTGCCGATAAAGATATATAAGCCCACCAAATTTTTTAAATTGAAGAAAAATAGTGGGGTAATACCAGACGGTGTGTAGCCTCCTCTCCCGCCGATCCCTAGTCTTGTGAGGTAGCTCTGCCCAAATTCTTCCTTCTTTGAGCTGAATGTTGGGACCCCATCATCGTTATCCCTCGCCCTCAAACTCCGGACATTGGAAACATTGTAGTCAATCTGGTTCTTCTCAAATGTTGCTCGTAGTGACGCCGGGACTGTCCACTTGATTCTATATCCTTCATGTCGGTTGTTCAAGACGTGCAAGAAGGCAAAGGCTTGATCCTTTCCAATGGTAGGCCCATTCTTGGGATTGACCAGCTTCCAAGCCTTCTGAATTTCTGTGTCGGGTACATCAAGGGAGGCGTAGAGGTCTTCGAGGGCGTAGACTGGAATGTGAGACCTAGCATTAGCACTTGACGTCTAAACGTGCGTTCCCTCAATGCCTACATGACAATTGCCCATGTCCATCGGCATTGGCACTGTATATCTTGTCGTATCTATCCTTATCCGACGGTGACATGTACCAGTCGAATCCATCCTTCAAACCAGGGGTGTCATCGTCGAGCTCCGGTGCCTTTTCGATTTGCGGTGCAGTGTTGTTGAGCGCCTGGTTGGCGTCCACAAGATGTGCCTTGCTCTCAGGCACAAGGTAGCTTGGTAGTCGGCTCGGTAGCTCTTTGTACACCTACACCCCACCCCGTGTCAGCCTAACCGTGCTGCTTCCTCAAGCCCTGGGTAGCTGACCCCATTGACCAAGTCGAACGTCAGCCTCATAGCAACGCAAAACTCCTCAAAGTCCAGCGACCCATCGGTGTCGATATCCGCAAGGTCCCACACTGTAGAAAGTTGATCATCTCGGAGGTTGGAATTCTTGAGCACTCGTGCTGCCTGGTCGCCGCTCAGATGGGATCCTCCACCGGAAAGGGTGCAGAAAATTTCCCAATACTTTTCAATCTCCTCCTGGGTTATTTGTTTGGACATGTCGGGGGAATCCGAGCCGGGTGGTGGGGTGAGAGAATGAATGACGGTTGTGTTGGAGAGGTGGTTGGGAGCAAGGAGCTTCGCAGACCGGAGGTGAGGCCGATAGGGGGCCCTGCTACTTCCTTATGCCGACTGCCCAGCCACTAAGTAGGTAATGTGCATTTTATGCAAATGCTTCTAGGCCAACCAATCTGCGTGTGCATACGCCGATGTAGAGTAAGTAGAGTACCTAGGTAGGTAGGTAGGTACCGGTACCTTACTTACTGTGACCCGACTAGCGCTTGCAATTGTGGAACGAACGATTCCCAGGCAGGGCTTCAAATATGGTGCCCTGTTTAACCTACCTCCAACAGTGTATTAGGTAAGCTGACGACAATGCCTACTTAGGTGGAGCTTTCTAATATCGATACAGCGATAAATTATGTGCATGCAGCTCGATGAACAGAATTCATTGGTTGAACAATTCGCTGACGGCAAGCTGCATGCATTTCTATAGTTTGCCGCTGTATGTACCTGCAAGTTACTCTAATTGACAGCATTAGAGTAAATTACAGATAGAGTACTCTACATACCGGTACTTGCCTCAGACTAAGAAACTACTGTACTATACGTGTAGGTGACATGATAGACGCTGATGCTGTGGCCTCGTCACGGACAGATGTCTTCATTCTCCAAAGAGACACTACTGATTAGACAAGATCTACTTAGCTCACGTCACTGAGGATCTCGATCCGAGGCCTTGATCGCAGTTATTGCCCCAAGAGTACTCTACATTCTCCGGATATGTCGACATCTCTCTATTCCCGAAATGGGGCCCCCCGCTTCATTTTCATCATTTTCATTCGGTTGGCCTGCTGCTAGGAGGGGTGCAGTCCCAGCATTATGGTATGATTTTATGCACCCCAGATGAGGGCTTGAACATGTGGTGCATTCCCACGTCAGGGAACCTGTAACGGGTGAGAGTCGTAGTCTCCGGTGTTCGCGGTGAACGTTCGTTCAATCCCAAGTAACTACTTCCGAATGCGGATTTTGTGCCCTCGAGCCCGAGACTAATTGGGTTAGCAGCTAGAAACCAAATCATTTTCTTGGCGTCAAATGTGATCAAGTTATTTATTTAAGTTGCCCGTCAGGTTAGCAGACCCAGCCTTCATGGGTGAGCTGGACGGGAACAAGATACCCAATGATACACAGTCCTACGGCATGTTCTGGCCGGGGTACTACCATCTTATTTCTTCCAAATTATGAGCAAGATTATATACAAATGTATCATACGTATATATGCGTTGTGTACCTGTGTACCGATTTTCATGTTACTATGGATTTTATTTGGCGGCAAGGGGAACCTAACCAAGATCAGTCTCGGGCGGAATTGTGCTGTCTCCAGTACCGTATGTCACACACTTTCAACGGCTTTTGCATTGATATCGTTGTTTAAGGGGCACATTAAAAAGAGACATAAAGTTAATCCACACTAACGTTGGAGGAATGGGATACTCTCCACGGAAACTTTGACTTGATACGAAGCCACAGTTGTTACACCACGCCTAAATGCTCCATAGCTCTTCTGAATCATCATCATACCTGGGGGGCCAGACTGAAACATATCTAGGTAAGCCTTTACAACTGTTGTCAGCACGCATGCCACTTGTGTAAAACCACTTGTAAAAAGTGCATGATCATTTCCCCCCATGAATACACATAGTTGAGTTTGCAAATACGCGTACCGTACGTACCTGTGGCTATTCTGTCTGCAGGCACCGGCATGCTCTGGACCCAAAAGGTACTTTCAGCACATTATTCGGCTCGGCCGTGGCTTGAGCTACCAGCACATGCATCACCCCCCCCCCCCGGCGCGCTGAACGGTTCAATTCGCCTGTCGTGGCGACCATCTGATGGTCTGCCAGGTGTAGCTTACAGCTTTACTTTAGTACCAATTATCTCGTTCCGTTTCACCTCGTCTCAGGCTCAGCCGTTGACGATCGTGTGCCCGCCTGCTGTTGGGGGGGCGTTAGTCTCGGGATCAGAAGGTCACGGTTCAGGGATTATTCTCTCTACATTCTTCTAGAAATCAGACAAGACCATTCTCCTTTTACTTCCAGCCCTTCTCAGCCTCTCCGAAAACATCTGGTTCACCAGATTTACGTAGTGCCTACATGCGATTCTAGGTCCGAGCTTTGTTTGCCTCTCCTCTTCGCTCGAATTCAGCCTTATAGTTTAATACTCCCCCGAAAACTCGTAGCATGCATGCTAGATAAAGTCGCTTTTGCAAAACAAACCGCGATACCGACCATCAGACCACAGCTACAGTGGGTTCGTCCGGAGAAAGCAGTACAAGAGAGCTGTCTCTTGAGGTATCGGGTTATCGGCTATAAGTATGGCTGCTGTCAACAAGTCGAGAGCCGAATTGCAGAAGCAAAGGGCGAAGGTCAGTTGTGTACTTATTTCTCTTTCAATTTTCCGAGGCGAAACATTGGAGGAGGCACGGCATGCCTGACTGACGCCGCTGGATGTTGTGATTGCAACCAGACTACAATCTTTGCTGCTCTCGTACTAATCTTTGCAAATTTATGGGGCAACGCCCTTGCTGACACCGTGCTGTGCCCCATAGCTTGTCAACTCTTACAATGAACTTCTCACGTACGTTATCAATTCATC
Organism: Terfezia boudieri ATCC MYA-4762; assembly: GCA_003788615.2. NCBI lineage: Eukaryota > Fungi > Ascomycota > Pezizomycetes > Pezizales > Pezizaceae > Terfezia > Terfezia boudieri. The sequence goes on along the minus strand of ML121528.1, from coordinate 610,429 downwards.
GGTGCTGGCCGAAATGCAAGTTGAAAAGATACGATAGCGAAGTTACGATCATGTTTTGAGACGAGGAATAACTGGGCAGGAGCTGATGGCAATACAAATTTGATAGGGAGTTTTCTTCAACTGAACTCAGCACTGTGGGGAACTACACGCTTGGGAAGTTAGTGGGGAAGGGGAGCTTTGGGAAAGTTTATCTGGCTACACATAAACTCACAAATGGGACGAAGGTACTTGCATATGCACCATACGTTCCGACACGAGTAGCAGGTGATCAGAATATGGAGATTATAGACGTGCTAAATGTTTCATGGGTGCTGTGTATAGGTAGTGTTGAAGTCGGCGCAGAAGAATGATGCAAACCTTGCGAGGGAAATTCACCATCACAGACAGCTGATACACCCCCATATCGCACGCCTCTATGAAGTTATCGTGACAGAGAAGTTAGTCTGGCTTGTCTTGGAGTACTGTCCAGGTATACACACTCCTAGAGCGGGTTAGAAGTTGAATACTAATTCCAGCAGGGGACGAACTCTATAATCATCTTATTAAAAATGGGCGTTTGCCATTGGAGAAGACCCGGAAGATTTTCGCACAGCTATGTGGTGCCGTTGCATATGTCCACCAGAAATCTTGCGTGCATAGGGACCTCAAACTGGAGAATATATTATTGGATAAACATGAGAATGTATAGAATTACCGAGAAACTGGCATCCTGGCGGTGGAGTCCTCCGCATCCGTGGAGTTATTCAGACACAAGAGCTCAAGAGGCTGACTTTTTTTGGCCCTACCCCTTAGGTTAAACTTGTTGATTTCGGTTTCACCCGAGAGTATGAAAGACAAAAGCTTTTGCAGACTTTTTGCGGAACGGTGTGCTACTCTGCTCCTGAGATGTTGAAGGGGGAGAAGTATATGGCACACGGTAAGAACCAGCCACCAGTAGATTGTCTCATGTTAGACAATGCTAACCAAAAATAGCTGTGGACGTATGGTCACTTGGTGTTATATTATATGCTTTATTACGCGGTGAATTGCCCTTCGATGAAGACGAGGAGAGCGAAACGAAACGTAAGATATTAGAGGAGGAGCCAAGATACCCAGATGACTTAGCCGACGGTATGTACACCTGCGACCAATTTTCACACATTGGTCTGTGTTCTGATCCTGCTTGATCCCACAGTCAACTGACACACAGTAGAGGCAATACCATTACTCAAGTCACTGTTGAACAAGAAGCCTAGCATGCGACCAACTTTAGATGAACTTCTTGTTCATCCATTTCTTGCGGAGTGGGGTCCTCCTCAACAAGATATACTAACTGTCAAACCGAGCTCTCCTTTCTCTACCAAGCTTGAGCGGGATACTTTACTCCGCATGAAATCTGCAGGTGTCAATATCGATACGGTCATGGAAAATGTGCTTGCACAAAGGTGTGACTCGCTAGCTGGATGGTGGAATATACTGATAGAGAAGGAGCAACGGAAGGAACTTAGGAGGCAGAGGAGGAGGGCAGAGAGCCGGAGAATAAGTGTAGCATCTAACTTAGACCTCGCTTCACTCCCTCCCCCTATACCTGAAGGGGATCAGAGTCTTGAGAACCGTATGTTACCCAGCCCTTGTGTAGTTGTTAGTCTTTTAACAGCTAATAGTGGTCTTCAAATCAGCTGTGCTGTTACTTCCTGGTCGCCAACTTGTGACATCCCCAAGACCTATCACGCCCCCTTCTCCTGTGCCTCCTCCCCCTATAGAGAAAGATTATTCGCCGTATCTAAAGCCACCCCAGCATCCGGAGCGTCAAATCATGTCGTCTCCGGATCTCACACAGACTCCTGGTCTCCAAATTCAAAGACGGACGCGCAAACAAGTCATAATAGCACAACTTGCGTCGTTAAAACATTGGTTTCTCGACTCGGCAAAGCGAGCAACATCTCCCGGCACAAAGTCTCCCGGCACTGTCCAGACTTCTAGTTCGAGCCATAAAGGATTTGTCTTTCGACCGGAGACTAGGTCTCAGGGCCGTGATACCAAGAGTAAGCACAGTGACAAGGGACAACCATCACAGCCGAATAATAGACCAGATCCAGGATTTAATCTTAATACACCAAACACTCGCAGCACCCCACCACCAAAGCGGAATTCTCTTTCCCCGCAGCCACTAACACCACACTCCTCCTATCGGCGATCATCAGGCAGAGGTCTAGGAGGTCGAAATAGTACCTCATCCTCTGTATCCTCCATTAGATCATTCCATAATAAATCTCACTCGAAGGCATCATCGACTTCTTCAGCCTCGATAACAAGCATTAAGACGCCACGGTCTCCAAGGGGCTCGCTCAAGATTCACCCTTCCACGCCTACTCATGGAGCCTTTCCTAGCAGCATTCGTGTTGTTCGTGGCGGCGGTTATAATGAAGGTGCAATATTCGGAGGAACACCTCAGTATGCACGGAGAAAGCGAACTCCACTGAAAGGGCCACTACTCTTGGCTCCAACTTCGGCTAGTGGACCCTCCGACCAAAATGTTTTTGGTGGGCGGTTAGGATTAGGGGGCAGGAGAAGAGACACTAGTTCAAGTAGAAATAGTGATAGGAGTAAAACTGGCGGTGGTATAATAGAGGAAGAAGAGGAGGAGGAGGAAGAAATAGAAGAGGTCACTGAGTTCAGCCCTCTAAGGCCAGGGGAGAAGGTCGTTGCTATAGGACAAGATGAAGACGATGAAGAGTATGACGATGGGGACAGTGATACATTAAGAGGAAGAAATTAGAATTTCCTTGAGGTATGTTTGTGGTCAGTTTTGCGGAATTGGGAGTTTTCGTCGACTTGTTTTACTATCACCGAACTAGACTACGGCACGTACAGATGATCAACATTTCTTTTGTGCTTTTCTGCGCTTGTGCTTTCGTCTTTGTTTTGTTCCATGCGCTGAATCTATTTCTTTTATATGTCAGCATAAGTCCCTCATCTCATTGTCGAGTCTTTCCTTTACACCCGATATCCTCTCATTTGTCGCCTACTTGATTTGCCTTTCTTTCTTACTCAGGTCTATTATATCATATAACATCTCATGAGCACAATTTCAGTAGCTATAATTTACTTTTATCTATTTACTTTTCTGTTCCTCATGCTACCGAGGGAATGTGGGGCGGATAATATGCATCAGGGTTGCTCTTTTATTTTATCTTTTTCATCCCTTGGTTGGTTTTTCTCTCTTTAGTAAGGTGAACTGAGTTTGGGTTTGCCTTATATGGAATATAGTTGGGGGTCATTTCCCAGATTTCGGAATTTTTATTCTTATTTCTTTGTCTAGTGGCTAAAAGGGGTGGGTTGAAGTGGAGGGCATTTGCGTTGCATACGAGATTTGGGCATTGCAAGTGGAGATTGGGGTGGGGCTGTAGTTCTGGTTAGATAGATAACTTAATTATTTGATTTTTTCTAAAAAGCTTCCAATGGCGGTGGGCTGGTAGCCTCGTACAAACCAGTCTGTTGGGGAGTTGCGAGGTCAAAAACACACCAAAATATTGACCTGGGTACGAGGTTAGTGGGCTGGTATCCATGCTGCCCTCTTGTAATTCCCTAGAGCCGAGTTGAACTCCTTGGGGGCTCGAGTAGTCGTTTTCGCAGATGACGTAGGTTATTGACTTTGACACCCTGGACATGCATCAACAGGACCAGGGAACCGTCTTGGATAAACATTTATACTTATCTATTATTTCCTTCCTCAACGTTTACTACATTGTCCGCAGAGATTAACTTTTGCAGCACTTTCTTCCCACGGCCACATACTCTAGAAATGCCATCTCATCCCTCCGAGGGGTCTCCACTAATTGGAACTGGGGTATTAGTCATTAACTGATAATAAATAGTTTAAAGTGATGGAACTCGTAGTTCGATATTGCCTATCTATATGATAGCATCCTACCCTAGATTCAGGGTAATGTAGATGAGAGTGGTGGTTGAATTTATCGCATTATCCTCGTCTACGACACGCCTCCCGGGCCCCCCACCCTTCTTCCCCCCTGGTGTTCTCCATTTTTGCAATTGCAGACTAAGTGATTACCTAAAACAAAGCGATAGTATCAGTTGTTGTTTCGTGTTGGTCGTGATAGGTGAGAAGACTTACTCGGATTTTTGAGTTTCGCCATTTGTGTTACCCCACCACCATGTTTCGAAAGCAAAAATACAGGATGAATCCGCCTCATCGTCCGTTCCCTTTACCTAGTGCGCTGGTCCATTCAACTAACTGCCTAAAAGCGCTAGCTGGGTTTGCTGTAACTGCTTTGGTGGCTACCAACTCTGGGAGCACAAGTGGAATAAGTTGTCCCCCCCCTGTGAATGAGCGGAAAGTTTTGTTGGTGGTGATAATTGTAGATGAGTTCTCGGCTTCAATGGAAGGTGGGAAATGGAGTATTATCGAACGAAGGTGCTTTTTAGCGTGGGAGGTGGCTACTGCCTGTGGCTAGAAGTAGTGGGTGTTTGAATAGGATTTATGAGCAGCTTTTCGCCAGGGGGGAAGTGGAGTGGCTTCTCGTTTGGAGGTGCGAAGGTACTCACAGGAGGAGGCTTAGGTGGAGTACTGTAGTGGGCAGTTGAAGTTGCCCGACGCTTCATCTTGAACTGGTTAGTATAAAGTTCGTTGCTGAGCTGATATCTATGTGTGCAGTCAGAGAGCTCGTGATGTGTGTGTGTGTGTGTGTGTGTGTGTGTGTGTGTGTTTGTGTATGTGTGGTGGTTTGTCGATGTTGTTTGTCCATGTTGTTTGTCTGATGTGGTTTGTCGAATTGTTTAATCAAGTACTCATTCTTGCAGGCAGGTCTATCTATATACACTGTGCAACACATATTGATTTGTGGGGTTATTAAGATATCGTACACATGATTTCCCTCCCCTATACGTACATGAGCTCCTGTGCAGCGTTATTTGGATCGACTTGTAAAACCTAATTCCCTTCCTTCCATAATGGTCATCTTATCTATCTCCTGAAGAAACAGAGCCTGCTCGAGAAAAACTTCTCAGCAACCTCCATCAGGTTATTCTACTACCGGAGGCGCTTGCACGCTGCTTACCACTGGCCTTCAGCCTCAAGTCCATGACCCAGGGATAACAGCTCCCCTTGTCCTCACCCACAATTGCCAACGAGAATTCCGAAACTAGGAGCTTTCACTGCGACGGCAGTGGGGTTTACACTGCTGTTTCTGTGGTGGAATTACCCTCAATTCAGGGGTAACGTATGTACGGTTACCTACGAACCAAATCAATGGCGTACATGTAATACCGAGCAAGCAACACATAGGTAAATCGATCTCACTTGCAATCTTTGCATAAATCCGTTCACCCTTCCCTATATAGAGCTGGAGAATATTACTTTAACCCAGAAACAAAACCTGGGGTTATCAGATGAGCAATCTCAAGCTTCTAAAATCGCAAAACAATGTTATATCATATATATATTCTGGGCCGCTCGCGGGCAATTTAAATAATTACTCAATTTGGTGTATAATGTACTTGTATGGATAAACGTTTACTTGTTTACTTACCCCCCTAAAAAAAGAATTGATAACGGATACCTAGCAGGAGCTATCCCAGCGACTGCATTAGATTCATGTATATCCCAGTCGATTAGACCTCCATTTAACATTCCAATTTGGTTCGCTAGAGCTGAGAGGTTAATACAGTCATGATCTGTTAACACTTTCGTATGTCAATAAATTGAGAATTTCAGATTATTCTTAAAGTATCGGCAATAATAATTTAGAGTAGAAGTTTTTGCAAACACATGAAACGAAACAACCAGTAGGTAGTAGTTATACTTAGCAATCTGCGTATAAATAAATACCTGTGATTAAGAAAGTACTGTTTTGCACCTTACCTGGATCCTATAAGTAAGAAATAGCTGGGATTTTTCTTACTTATAGGATAAATCGTGCAACAAGATGTAGACAAAAAATATTATACTGATGATTATTCCGAACTTCACTGAATTCCACATAGCACATCGATATTCAGTACAAGAAGGCGTAGATAAGAAACTAATTTTCAAATACCTATTGCATGGGAAACGTTGCAGATTTATACGGTAGCAATAAACTCAGTATCCTCATCTCCATTCCATTCATCATCAGAGAAGAAGGTGATGAGTTGTTAACTACACAAGCATGTACCTCATCATTTGAAGGGCTTGAGGTAATTTTTCCGGAATTCTCCCCTTGTTCAATCTGCCGTCTCCCTGTGACGTGGAAGGGGTGGTCAAAAATGACTTCAGTGTTTTTTGAGTGTAGCAGAATGTTTTGTTCAATTCACAGTTACCAAATTGAGGAATTATATTAATTGCCCGCGAGCGGCCCAGAACATATATGCCGAATATTTGATCGCAGATAGATACGAAAGTATCTATGTGTCTCTTACTTTTGACGTAGTGAGGTTTCATATTTCTGGGGCTCGTGGGAATTCGTGAACAGACTTTTTACCCGCGCGGTGTTGTGTATCCATCTCTTCCTCAGCCGGTCATTAATTTTCGCATGTTCCTCCAGAGCGCCCTCCCCCTCCCCCCAACCCCCCCCCCCCCCAAAAAAAAAAAAAAAAAAAAAGCATTTCTGCACAACGAATTCTAGAAAAACTCCAATTCCAATTGCAAATTTGACAGAGTCTCCTCAGTCATGCAACAACCAGACTAATCTCTCTCCTGATCCTATATCCACCTGTTTTTACCCCGAAAAAATATCTGCGCTGGTATCGCAGAACTACGGATATCACGCGCATTCACAACCATCACCAAACCTCCCATATTCACTCACATACTTCCATGCCCTTGGAAACGGGCATCTCATTCCCTCGTTGGCTATATATTACTTAAATAGCTGAGGTGAAGCTCTTACTTCAAGATTTTCACTGGCGTGGATATTTATAATCTTATCCAAGCTGAAGGAAACACAGCAAGAAGAAACACAGGGCGAGATCCAACTAAAAGGCATAACAAAAGATCTATGAAAAATATAAAAAATAAACACTTGCTCGGTTCCACTACCAAGGCCCATTTGTCTCCTACCACACCATTTTTTAGTCTCAGTCATTTAGAGAATTTTATGGTGTCTGGACGCCACATTCCTGCCAATGTATCCCAAACGTCATCTCGTGCCTTTCCGCGACGCCAAGGAGTTCAACCCTAGCCGTTCCGAGTTGCCTACATAGATCTCTAACTAACCAACTGTGAGCAGATTCGAACCGTATTCGGTGCTCTTCCACATTTGGTTTGCCGCTATACAAAAGATTGGAATCAAGTACCTAGGTACTGGTACCTGACGGTGTAATTCATCAGCCCCTCAAACCCCAATATTGTTTGTTATCATGCTGTACAAACGACATCAGATGTATTGATTAGGCATACTCTAACAGAAATCTAAACAAAGGGCTTAAAAATCTAAACAAAGAGCCTTAGAAATCTAAACAAAGAGCCTTTCTCTACCTTTTTCCAAGTGAATTACCACGAGGCCAGACTCATCAAAACTCCATCCCAATCGCCTCCCAAAAACTGCCACACCTAGATTTTCATCCCACACCTCCTAACACTACCTCCCCCCCCAAAAAAAAAAGAAAAAAACCTACATCCCACTTCAATACCTAAGAAACACAATCCCCGCCCTCTCCGGATCCAGCTTCTTCATCACCTTCTTCGGCACTTCCGCATTCCTCAACTCCAGCGCTCCATTAACAACCAAACTGACTACCTGACTCAGCACCTCACAAATTGTGCCACGCAGCGGAGCCGGATCAAATCCACACTGTATAATCGTAGTCATCGTCACTGGGCTCCAAGCAATGGGGCAATTTTCATCTACAGGTATGACAAGCGCGGGACAACCATTGAAGAGGTGGTAGTGTATTAAGGAGGCACCGGGTGGGCGGGAGGTACTCCACATCCCTGCACGGTAGGGAGTGATACCGAGGAAAGTTATTAGGAGACGCCTGGTGTGGGTGTCGTGCGTGGGGTCGGGATCGCAGAGGGAGAGGATGGTATTTGATTCAGAAAGGAGTTTCTTGGCGAGTTGGTGGTCGCCGGGGAGGATGTGGCCGAAGAATTGCGCGATGCCGAAGTCTAGCTGGCGGGCTATTTTGAGAGTACGGTTGCTGGCGTAGAAGTAGGGACAAAACCAACCTATTGGGGTCGGATGAGTTAGTGAGATTTCAAGTTTGAGGAGTTGGGGGTTTGAGGGTAATGATGTATTTACCTTTCTCGATAGAAAATGGATTTACAGACTTCATTGGGTGAAATAATTGTATGTTGTAGTTGACATCCATGAGTTTATGTTTTACAGCGCATTTGAGAGTTCTCATGGATGTTGTTCTTAACATCTTTTCTGGCTCGGGGAACATATGCTCCAGGATTCCTTGGTCGATAGCTTGTTCGATTATTTGGAACAGAGCATATCTGTACTTTGATTAATATGAAAACATCATAGTGTAGTTCATGAATTCTTACTTTGCGGCCATGTTGTTCACGAAAAAGTCTGCCATTGGGTCAATGACCATGGAGGCAATGTCACCAACGGCTTCAACTAGCAGATTTCCGGCGCCCTATCAGATTCTTTTAGTACGTTCACTATTTTCACTGAAAATGGGCGGAGACCCACACACCTCTAGTAACGAGTCACCTATACCTGAGAACAATGCTAACATAACAACATCTCGACAACGAGCATTAGGCAAAGTGACACTGAAAAGACTCGTTAGTAAGATTTTTGGAACTGAGCCAGCGATGTATTGTACCTGTTATTATCACCCCAAGGTGAAAGATATTTGTACAATGTTGCCGTGCTTGTAGTCGTCTGCATCGCACTCCCTAGGAATAACCATCATATCAGAACTCTGTCTGCCCCAGGGACTTCGCGCACACATACTGGCAAACCTTCCAGCCAAAGTATTACCCAAAAACCTCGTTACCGTGCCACTTTGATTCTCATCCTCCTGAGTCTGTACATCATTCGTGTATCCAGCTGTATGTGCAGCTTGCTGCTGCTGCTGTTGAAATTGTTGCTGCTGAGAAGACCCTGGCGCGGACATTTTTTGCTTGTTTGAAGGAGTATCTGAATTGAAGGACTCAATGGCCTCGAGTCTTCAGGGAGATTGGTCCCTCTATAGAGGCAATTAAATTCAGGAAGGCGGAATACAATTTTTCAGCAGGAACCGGTGAGCCTGTTTAATTATTACTCCGCAAGGGTTACTAACAAAAGATATGTGGGAATATCTTGTTAGGCAGCGGCGGCGAGCACGGGTGTACAACAGATCTCTAGTAATATAGCTATAGAGCGGATGGTAATACGCGAAGTGGGTAATAGAACTAAGAGAATAATAATGCGAGTGAGAACGAGGCGAATTGAAGACTTGCTTAATTAATTAGAAAATACAGTTCCGGAGCGGTGTCTATATAAATATACACGGAAGTTCAGGGTTAAGACAGGGGATTGTAGGATCAACATGATCAACCCAAACATACGTACTATATACGATAATAATGACGGCCGATAATATGACATGAGTAGAACAATGACGTTGGTAGATGGCTTCGCCGGTGGATAATTCAGGGTATTCCGTGTGCCGGATATTGCGTTGCAAACACTCTCTCTCACGGTACAGCCGAGTTGTTTATTGAACTTGAGCGTCCAAAGGCTTGGTGAATAAGTTCCGGGCCAGTCGCTCGGGAGAACACGGAATGGCCGGGCCATCCGCGAGTATGAGAAAATTGAGATTTATGATATCTTGATAATTTCGAGAATGTGGCTATTGGGAGAGCTCATTACCCTCAACTAGACACATGACCTGTCCATCAGATGCTTAAGTTCAGAATATGCAAGTGTCAGTACCTCGCATAAGAGACCCGCTTACCAAGATACTTGCGACATATGGCTTGCCACTCAAGGCTTGCCACTCAAGGCATGCTGTTCGCTAGTCTGGTTGCCAACAAAGGAGGGTGTTGTGCCAACCAGACTAGGTTGCCACGCCAACCAGACTAGCTGTTCGCCACTCAAGGCTAGTCTGACTCAAGGCATGCTTAGTCTGGTTGGCACAACACCCTCCACAGACTACCACATAACGAAGGCTTGTTAAAACGCACATCCGGCACACCCGCTACACGGCGAAGGTACCACCGTCACCGCCAACCGCCAACACCGATATTGTCGAAGCCACCATCAGCTGAACTCACGCACACGCAAGCTTCTTACGCAAGCTCCTTACGCAAACTCCTTACGTTCGCACACATGCAATGTTTTGCGTATGTCGGGTTAAGTCAACTCTGGTTGCCACCCGGTGGTCGCAGGACCGCTACCCGCGATCCTTGCATTTCCTTGATTCTTATTGGCCGATTAACACATCCCTGTTACCCTGAATTTCCATGTACACTGCTCCGGACCTGTATTTTTCGTTGAATTAAGCAAGTCTTCAATTCGCCTTGTTCTCACTCGCATTATTATTCTACTAGTTCTATTACCCACTCTGCGTATTACCATCCGCTCCAGTAGGTTTATTACTAGAGATCTGCTTGTATCCGTGCTCGTTGCCTCGCTAGGACCACTTCCGCTGCCTAACAAGATATCTCCACATATCTTTTGTTAAGGCTTGCCACCCAAGGCATGCTGTTCCGCCACTCAAGGCATGCTGTTCGCCACTCAAGGCATGCTTACCACATAATGAAGGCTTGCCACTCAAGGCATGCTTGCCGCATACACGTGACCGACGGGGGTTTCGATTACGACAGGTTTCCGATCACTATGCCTTAGTTATTCATCTTGCTCGGATGCCTGCTACGTACAATGAAGCGCACTCAATAAACAAGAATAATAAATGTCAATAGTTTTTTGAAATGTTTATGTACATAAAAGCCTATCCTATTGGAGGCAGTACTATCATGAACCAAACTCGAGTCCACTTCCCAATTTCGCTGGCCAACCCCAGCCCATATTGCCTGCCTTTAATGTTGTGGGGCAGGATTACTAGATAAGGAAACGAACACTAAGGCAGGGGATATGTACTATAAAGCTGGGAGCGAGTAGATAGATCTGAAAGACCACCCTACTCTTTGCTAAACCATCGTTCTCACAATGTAGGCATTCCACAATAGTTCCAAAACTACCACCTCTACTCACCTTACTCCTGACAAATCATGGGCTGATACTGAATGGTAGTATATCGAAGTCGACATCGGAACTATGGAAGTGTAGATATCGGAGCCATGGAAGTAGAGACATCAAAGCTATGGAAGTGGAGACATCAGAGCCATGGAAGTGTCGATATTGCAGGTATTACAGTGTCGATATTGGAGTTATCGCAGTGTCTATGCTGGGTTAGAACCCTGAGATAGGTTAGTTATATGTGCAGTTGTCGGAGGTCTGGCAATGCTCTCACCTATACGAACTGAATTTGCTCGGTTGCTTCCAGAACCCTATAAGATAGGTTGGTTACACGTTTACATATTGGAGGTCTCGCAATGCTCTCACTTATATAAACTGAATTTGCTCGGTCGTGAGATACGTCAGCCATGCGTGTGCATATCGGAGGCCTGGCAGTGTCGATATTGGAGGTATCGCAGTGTTGTCACTGCTGAAGAACTCTGTGAAATAGGTTAGTTACGGGTGCACTTGTCGCGAGCCTAGCAATGCTCTCACCTAGATTGCAGTTCATGAGTTTCGTTAGCTTGTATTGTGGTTGAATATCTCTATGTCCTTGGTGTGCATCGTGTGCCAGCGGCAGCTACCGCATACCTATTGGCGGTGGCAGGCAGTGAGATTAGAGTTGTCCTAGTCCACCCGACTGGGAATGATCAACCCCGCTTCAACCTAGACATGGTGAAACCGTTACCTCACGTGTCTACACTTGATCTGGCCGCTGGCTGAGAGAACCATCCTCGTTAGATCGAGGAGTACCTTGGAGAGTCAACAGCTATGTCCATAGGAAGAACTAGACATAGGCAGCTAACCTCACCACCGTCTGCTATATAGGAGAGAACTAGACGTAGTTGGATCCAGGAGTGCTGCCCGAGGGCTATTGACAATGTGGCCCCACCCTCCACATTTTGCAAGGGTCCCTAAAGCACCCCTCGCCCTATTTTAATTTTTTAAATTTTTATCATCCCCTCATCAACCCCCTCGGTAGGGTAGTAAATCGTCCTAATGTCATGGCATAGACGAGGACAACAAATTCTAGCCCAGTCAGCCCTATTTCCTGTTAGTAGCTTTACGCAAAGCCTGAATACCTTGTAAATGAGCAGTGAAATACTCGGATTTAAAATGTAGATATGAAGTATATCGAGAGCAATATGATGAGAAGGATAGATAATGAACCGAGTAGGAGAAAAGGAGAAGCAGAAGAAGATATATCTGGCAGAATATTCTAGTGGTGACTGCCTTCCCAATTCGATATCTCCATACTCACTGCGAGATTGAACTGTCGGAATAGGTAGTCTAGTCTAGTCTAGACATCACTCAGTGTAGTATAATTAATATATACTTGATCCAGTAGTTTGATCCTTGCAATAGAGAGTTCCTTGTGTAGTTAGTTCTATTAGACACGAAGCGGAACGGACTCACTTTTTATATTCTAGTACATACGTAATCTTTAACAGTTAGCTACTGTAGTAGATATCTAATTAGTCTAGTCTGGTTGGTACAACACCCTCCATACCAGTCCATGTACCAGTAGTGCACTTCAATAGTCTGGTTGGCACAACACCCTCCACCCGTACTACATTGATGCACTTACAATACCACTATGTAATAGGGTCCTGTTAGGGGCGAGCCGGTGATCAAGGCAATGTTGTCGGAATATAGGTATTTAGGGCGAGCGAGGTCATGATCACTTAACTCGGGCCTGACTGATTGCACGTCCGGGTGCGGTTTGAACTTAGAACATTGCTCGAAGAGCCAAAAAGCTAGATACAGAACGTGCATGTATATATAGGAAAGCGAGGCTCATCAGGCCTCGCATCAAATTGCAGCATAACACCTGACGCTATGAAATCGAGTACTCCCCCACCCCCGTCAGACTTGCACTGTAACAGGTCCGGATATTGAATTCACAACCGTTGTCCTTGAACTTTCCCGCCTACTGCATCTTCCTCACCAACTGCATCTCTATATCTCCCTCGCCCCATCCCGTATAGAGTTTATTGCCTAAAGCATCCACTTGAATACGCTCTGGGTATGTAATTTCATACCAGGCTTTTGCCTCTGCAATAAACCATGACCGCCCTATTTTCACTCCAAGCTTCAGGAACCTTTCATGAATATAATTTTCCATTTCTGCCATTCGACCTGTTGCTGCTTTCTTTTTGTCTGCTCCTCATTTCAAGAATAAGGCCTTCATTTTTGATAACCATTCTCTCGGAAATATTTAACAGCATACTTCCTTAATCCCAACCCTTGTGGGGGTGGTACCGAGTGTTTCCTCCACGTAATTGTTGCTAGCTTAAATCCCCGTGTGTACTGCTTTCTCCGCTGACTTGTAACAGGTGTACAAGCAAGTGTGTGAATCTCTGCTAGCTCATTGTTGTAGTTTGGTAGGGAGGATAAGGTTGGGGACAAACATAACAAAAACTTGAGCATTTTTTTGAATCGCGAACCTTCCAGTAAGCTTATTGGCGGTACCCCTACAATGTCACCTCTTATTTTACTGGTTGAGCTATTATAAACTTCATTGAGCTATAAACCTCTTGTTTTGCTCGTTGAGTCTATAAACCTTTTGTTTTACTCTTTGAGCTTCAAACCTCTTGTTCTACTCGCTGAGCTTATAAACCTCTCATTGAGCTATAAATCTCTTGTTCTACTCGTTGAGCTATAAAACCTCTTGTTCTGCTCGTTGAGCTATAAACCTCTTGTTTTACTGGTTGAGCTATAAACCTCTTCGTTGAGTCTATAAACCTTATTTTCCTCGTTGAGTGATAAAACCTCTTGTTCTACTCGTTGAACTCATAAACCCTTTATTCTGTCCGTTGAGCTATAAAACTCTTGTTCTACTCATTGAGCTCTAAACCTCGTTGAGCTATAAACCTCTTGTTTTACTAATTGAGCTTCTATTCGAAAAGACCCGGATATGATGGCCCGCTGATCGCATATCTTGTATCTGCGGCAATTGCCTAGTTTCACTGAAAACCCATACTCTCCTTGGGAGTTAGGAAATCTTTGAGGGAGTCGAACCTACAAACGCAGTTGCATTCACCAGGATGGTTCCCAATTACACCATCCACTTTCCCAAAATCTAGATACACTAAACCGGTGAAAGACACCCCTCCTGTGACTTAGTACATCATGGAGTTATGGCAGCCATACAGGTAGGCAAATTTAGAACCAGTACGCACTAACGTCAAGTCACATTGATAACTTGAACTTCTCAAGTTCTCACTATATATGTTCTGGGCCGCTCGCGGGCAATTTATTTAATTAGTGTATTTTATATTTTATACATAACGCACTTGAATTAATAGGAAAATATAGAGACATTGAACGAGGTTTAGTTGACCTAATTAATATGCGCCATGAGCCTGATGGATAATATAAATGGATCTGTCATATGAAAGACCATATGGTACGTGGTTGTTCCATTGGAATATAAAATAGTAGTAAGTTAAACTCATTTGTACAAGTAATATGATACTAATATTATTAGTCGGAGTCTGTTACATCTGCAATGACATTATTGGATTCAGCTTTATAGCTAATCTAACATGATAATGCTGGAGGGAGTTGAGCACTTACTATGAGCTTGGAATATTAAAATAAAACATGGAAACCTCACACCTTAAGTCCAAAGGCTTGATAGCACTAAATTGGGTCGGATACAGCACTTCCATGTATTACATTAGGTACTAATCGGACAAAATTCTTCTCAACACTTAAAACCCCTCCTGAGATAAAACCATAGCCTGAATGCCACCTTTATCCAACGAAAGAATCCACCCAGGTTTCCGGGTGGCTCCTCATGGCCCCCTTAGTGGGACCGCATAGGAGTAACAAGTATTTTGGTTTTTTTTTTTAAAAAAAAAAAAATTTATCCAACAAAAGATTCGAGCTAGCAACTAATCTTATGGAGTTGTATAAATGAAATTGTAGATACTCCAGCTACCCGATAATTCATAATCACTTTAGCTAATGCTTCTCCGCAGGCATCCGCAACAACTTGGGTTTCTGTCTTATGTATTTACAAAAAGTCCTATACTAGTCGTTGCTGCCGATGCTTTATGTCATACCAGAAAGTTAGCAAAGACCATGACTGCGGTAACCTCTCGGCTCTAGCTGAACGGACACAAATTGGACTCCTGGATAATAGCCCAATTGATCTGGAGGATGACTCAATCGACCCGGAGGACAACTAATAGACTAGTTGTATGTCTTTAATATAGCTCTAGTTAGGTATATTTTCATTAATTCAAGTACGTTATATACTAAATGTAGTAATTAAATGAATTGCCCGCGAGCGGCCCAGAACATATACAGAAGTGGAGAAATCGAAGTGAAAAATGCTTATATTTACATGTGTTTTTATTATTCTTTTTTCTCTAGTTTATCCACAGTATGTCCTCTTATGTCGAGCTCTCATCCCTACGAAAGCTAAGTACATTCCCAATCCATCCATGTTAAAGACCTAATTGTTCAATTAGTGAAAATCAAAAACCTGACAGATTAAGCTAAAAGAAACCGTAGCCCAGTAAGAAAAAAGTTGAAATAATGTTATGTCATAAGAAAGCCAGATAGACCAGATAAGAAAGATATCAGCAAATATAGATGAGATTTTTTTTTTTGATGAACGCCGAGGAGTAGTGATGGATTTATGGATGTCGAGCGGGTATGGTGTGAAGAGTTTTGTAAAGGAAAAAAGACCCATAGACAAAAACATTCAAACATTAGAAAGGTATAATATTGCCGAAAAGAAAACTGCAGTGGGGATAAACATTAGATAGTAGATGATCTACTTTGGCAGACCCTGTTTCCCCGCGTTTCTCGCCAACCTCGCCTCCCCAGCTGCGACAACCTTTGCCTCACTCCTACCCAACCTAGCTTCTGCAGCAATTCTCCATCCCTCACCAAATTTGTAAATTACCAAAGGAAAGATCAAGCCCAACGGGATGGCTATGAATGCCAACAAGCTATTTCCCCATCCGTATCCGAGCTTATCGTACAATTGCCCACCGAACAATGGGAAGGCAAAACCGAAGAACGAACGGAAGACGGTTGCAGCGGAAACAGCAGAAGCGGCATATCGTGGAGACATATCAATGAGGTAAGTCTGGACTGCAGTGAAGACCGAAATCATGCCGCAACAAAAGATAGCGGCACCAATGAGAGGCATTACCCAGTGGAGATGATTCTCCGCCGACCATCCGTACCAGAAGAGACCAGTGGGGACAAGGATACCTCCGAAAAAGATAACCGGAAGCCGGAACTCGGGCTTGGAAACACCACCGTTGGCAACAGTAAGGCGCTTGAAGAAGTACTGCATGAGAGGAGTCCAAGCACAAAGACCAATGAGGAAACC
Source organism: Terfezia boudieri ATCC MYA-4762 (assembly GCA_003788615.2). Taxonomy (NCBI): domain Eukaryota; kingdom Fungi; phylum Ascomycota; class Pezizomycetes; order Pezizales; family Pezizaceae; genus Terfezia; species Terfezia boudieri. Next base: position 593,920 of record ML121528.1, on the reverse strand, counting down.
AACTCCGCAACCAAGATAATTGAGACCGGCAACACCTGGCTTTTGGTGATATACTCCCTGGAAGAGAGTTGGGAAGGTGACAAACATGAGATAGAGGAAACCATAAACAAAAGCCATGAAGAGCCCGAGCATCAGGAGCACTGGGTTCATAACCAAGAGCTTGAAGGGACGAAAAATGGAAACCTGGAAGATAGTGCGGGTATCCTTGGTAGTCTCAAAAACGGTGTGCAAATGTAGATTCCCAGTTTCGGCACGAAGTTCCTTTGCCTTCCGGTTGAGAAGAACAATAGCATATGTCTCAGTGCGGTAAAGGATGAAACCAGTTACCATAGCCACTCCAATGAGGATGGTGAGGCTCCAGAAGACCCATCGCCACTGCAAGTTCTGGACAATGAAACCGGCAATGATTGGAGCGGTAATAGGCCCGATGAGGGGACCAAGGGCGTAGATTGCGGATGCACGAGCAAGCTCCATGGGAGCCCAGACGTCGGATAGAATACCTGCACCAAGAGCGAGAGGCGCAGATCCTGAAAGACCAGAGAGCAACCGGAGGACAATCATCTGAGTGGATGTCTGAGAGACTGCACAACCGATGGTAAAGATGAAGAAGACAAAAGTAGACAAATGCATGATAATCATTCGGCCATACATTTCCGATAGTGGGGCGAAGAAAAGTGGACCAATAGCAAAACCCAACAGGAATATGGATACAGTCATGCTGGAGATGGTGGCATCGGTGACCCCAAACTCCTTATTGTACGCAAGTGCTGCTGGAGCCGCGATACTAGATGCAAAAGGTGTGATGAATGTGTACATAGATGTAATCATGGTGACCTTCCACTTCAGGCTGTTGGGGAAGTTCCTTGGATTTGCTGGATCATTAGGACCATCCCTGTTTAGAACTAATCATTAAAACTTTGTTCATTGATTGAGTGTGATAGCAGTTGACTCACCATGTAACTAGCTCAGGATCGACTGCTGCCAGATCGGCACCATCATCAACGGCACCTAGTTCCCCTTCCCTCCCGGCCCGTTCCGAATACACCCTCCTTAGCTCATCCAAAGTCTTTTCCCTCTGCATATTCCGCTCCTCCTCCGACATATCTGGATATATCTCCTTCTCTGTCATACGAGAAGCTTGGGAGCCTCTTCGAGCTGGCTTAGAAGCCTGTGGTCGTGCTTCTAGGTCTACATAGTGTAGCCCCTGCTCTTCAGTGAATACCGATGAGGAGCTTTGAGACGAGTTTGATATCGAAGGGGCGAGCGTAGTGCCTGGGGTACCACTGTTGGTGGTATTCATTGTGAAGATTGTGTCCTGACCCTAAGAAGAGTAAACAGTCGAGGAGAAGTGAAACTTGATTAAGACTCGAAGCTGCAGTGTATATTCCAAGCTTTGTCGTACGACTGACGGAAGTCCTAAGTATAATATAGGCTGGTTGGGGTATAATATAAAAAACACCAAACACGAATTGGGTATGATAAGTTTCTTGGAATCAAGAATAATGGGAAAGCAATTGTTCCTTGAAGCGGGTATAATGACTTAAGTATGTCCTCAACTCTACCGAGGACCTTGCCATACCGTCTTTTCCGTGGGCTAGGACCATTGGTATCGCCGGAGCTTCAGTTACCGAAGCATCAGGAAATTCGGAACTAACAGAACTTTTGAAATTCCGACCCCCATACCCTCGCCCTACGGACAGTCATAGTGGCGTTTAGAATCTATGATCATCTTAGTTTTGCCAAAGAAGGAAAAATTCATTCAATTGCAAATTGTGCCTCGGCCCAGGGACTCTGCTGACATATTGGCAGCGGCGGCAATGGGGCCCGGGGAAGCCAACATCCGACTCGCTCAAAGGAACCAAACCGGCGTAATAGGTACGCTCGAAATAATGGCACCTGCAATGTAAGTAGGTATGTAAGTGTAGTAGAGATGATAGCCTGGTTCTGATGTCTGCTGTATCCTCCACGTGTCTTGGCACCAGTCCCAAGCGAGAAACAATTACATATAGCAACAGCAGGCAAATCTACTTGAACCGTAGCGAGAGATAATTCTTAGTACCTGCAAAGCTGGAGGTGAGACAAAGCCAGGTTTCGATCAACGTCTTAATTAAGCAAATATCCGATTCCTGGTACGGTACGTAGGCACGGCAGGAAAAAGGTATGCAATCAGTCACGTCTCAAATCAGTCACACAATGAATAGAATAGCAGTAGGTATCTAGCTTAGACCCTCGTCGACGTATATAAGAAGTCTGGTTGTGGGGGAATAGTTGATCATATTATTGAGAGCTGCGTACATATTTACCGATGGAATTGTCCGCGCGGTACCTTCTTCCTCTACCGAGGGTTGTAATCCAGCTATACCTTCTGTACTTTCTCGTTTTGGAACTCAGCGCTAGCAAGAAAAGGTAGTAAGAAAAGGGTAGTCTGGTTGCTACCAGACTACCTTAATCTGGTTACCTACCTATGATAATTCCGGGTCCATTCCCCTTTAATTCCTAGTGCGACCGTTCGCAAAGTACCGGTAGCACCGGAATGGCAACGTTTTTTCTTCGGCAACGCCCGTATCCGAAGCAGGGATAGCAAGGGCAAGTTTTCTTCTGTGAAATGAGCCCCTCTCTCGAGATGACGACTCCACTTGACATGGGTTTCGGAGTTTTCGGAGGTTTTTGCGAGACGGAAGCCTGTTGAGAAGCACATGTGTATGTTAGGCGCATACCGTCACACGTGCGTAACTACTAGCGCATATCATATGTTTGTATTTTATATGTATATATGGAGGGTTGGGAACACCCCTCAATGGGCAGACAAGCAGGCTCATATTACGTCCGCGCATTCTCGCATTCATCCGTTCACGTCCAGACATATTCTCTCTCACGTGACGTGAAAGTGATCCTTCATTGGCCTCTTATCTCTCATCTGTTGCTAGTGTTGCTGTTCATAACCTTGTCACTCCAACAGAACCGAAGAAAATGGGTACCCTGACCAGACTAGGGTTACCCTGTATTCAAAACTTCTGATTATGCATATACATATGTCTGCTTGGGATTCCCTAGTTATATTGCAGCTAGATTACCTAGCAATCCATCTGTAAGGTTCAAAAGTATTAATTGTATTAATTGTATGCCATTCACCAGTGCAGTATAGTCTGGTAAGTCTGATTAGTCTGGTTAAGTCTGGTATGTACTTGTACTGTACCTACCTTGTGCTTTCATCTCGTCTAGGCCCTAACCAGACTACTGGGCCTATATATTGTAAAGCCAACATTCTGGAAGCAACTAACCAACGTGGCCGGACCTATGTATCTGACCATTAGTTTTCTGCGCCTTAGGGGACGATCTAAATATCACAACAGCTTCAGCTTCATTGATTGAAATTGAAGCTTTCTTGGAATACCTTTCGTGTGCTGTAATATAAGAGTTGGGAGTCTTTCCCCTTCTCTGGTACTAGCTCAGTTGGCCGACGGTATGTGGAACACAATTAACCTGAAGTAGGAGACGAGAAGCAAAGTGACCATGTGTAAAGCTGGTCGATGGGGCCAGCAATGGAGATTATAATGGAGATACTAACTCTAGTATCTCCCCCTACTTGACCTACTTAGCCTACTTAACCATGCTACTGATAGTACCACATATGGTGGTCTAGGATACACTAGCGGGCCTGGCATCATGTTAAATAGAGTCTCAATGATGTTCCTGGGAGATTATCGGAGGAACATCCAGGAATATGATATGACCTATACGTTCTATCAGCTACAACATCCTAGGTAGACTTCTTGCCTCTTCCTAATGGCTATACATATGGCATAGGTGCCTGTCTCGCTTCAAGTGTCAAGCCGGTACCTTACAAGACCTCTTCTCTTTCCCAGAGTTCAGCTGCAGATCTCCCGAGCTCCAAGCATCCGCAAGTTGCGCTGTCGTGAACAGCCCAGCTGTAGCGACATTCTCTAGTTATGAAGCTCGAATGGTTCGTCTCGTGTGCTCTTCTATCATTTCTAGACAGCGATCCCCGGTCCCTGTCGGTGCATGGGAATAAGACAAAGGTGCATGAGCAGATCCACCGTCGTCATTGGAGCCTGCTTGTGCAGCCCAAGGGAAGATTGTTTTCCATTCAACTTCCCAAAGAGCTGTGATACAGATCTGGCTTTGACTGTCCGACTATCCAATTTACCGGTCCTGGTTGGGGACTCCTAGAAACTAGGATATTCTGGTTTGAAATGCGCGGGCGGCTATCTATGTTTATTTTTACCTTTTTTTCTTCTTTCAGACGTCAGACTGCAGATCTTGATTTCGTCAAACTGAGTCAGCTGTTTGTCCATCTGGGCTTTGCGATATCCTGATACAATTTGCTTGTACGCGTTACTTTGCCTGTTGATTCCCAGCTACTGATTATTCGCCTGGCTTTACCAGTGGCTTTCCCGTACTGTCATCGACAATCCACTTCATTTAGAGAGGGCACTGGTAGACGCAGTCCGCAGCTAAAAACGTGGGCGCATCGGCAGTCTGCCACTTGTTTCAGTCCAGACCCCTCTCCCGCCAGACGTTTGAATTCCCTTCGCATCGACACCCCTTGCGGGCAACCCACCAATTCGTTGAGTGAGTCATGTGCCTTATCCGTGTCCCCAGAGTCGAGGATGAAGAAGTAATCCACTCTCGGCCTGCAAACGGCCATACCAATACAACTACGACAGTGATTACGCCTATTCCACCTGCACCACCTGCACCACCTCCAGAGACCGACTATAGCAATGCCCTGGTGGCTACAACCAACCATCATGGCCAAGGCAACTATGTATATGATATTGGCTCAGAAAGCCTCGTCGAAGCGAAATACCGCAATGCCGATGGATACACCTACGATGCTGATGCTGACCGGCGTAGCCGGCATAGGGACTATCATTCATCGGGCGGCGATTATGTTTACAGCGTTCATGGCGGGGCTAGTGATGCGCATAGGGGTTCGCGATACGACTATGACCGTGATAATAGGGTAACAACTACAATCATCAAAGGAAGCGTTATGCGTTCCCGTTCCGAGGCGGGCCGCAGCCGCAGCCACAGCCGCTCGCGCAGCCACTCAGGGGTTGTCAGAGCTAGCAGTACCAGCAAGACTAGCAAGCCCGACCTCGTAATTGGCCCTGGTGGGGAACCCTATGTCAAAACTCATCGGCACCGACACCGTCGCCGTTCCGGCTCAATCGAGCGTGAGAAGAGCGTCACCCGTTTTTCACATATTGATAGTCCTAAGGCTCGGCTTGCCGCATCCGGCAGACGTAGCCATGTGTCCATCTCCAACGGCCGCATGTCTGAGGTGGAAATGTCAGAGCCGCGATCCAGTTTTAGGTATATCGAGCCGCGTGGATCTGCTCGCAGGTTGGAGACCGCGGAGATGGTACGCAGAAGGGAGGAAGAGCGATTCGCGTATGGGGGCTTAAACCCACACAGGAGGAGCGGCAGTGTGTCGTATGTGGCTGCTGAAGCTCATGCAGGGGGTCATCATCGAAGCTTTAGTGGTAGTTCCAGGAGGAGCAGGGAGAAGGTTATAGTAATGGACAGGGACTACCACTAGATGGTGCAAGACTTTATGCAAAGAGGCTGGGAAAAATACGAAGACCACACATTTATTCTCCAATGGGCAGGCAGCGGGGCAGGGAAGTTTCTGGTTCTGTACACCAACTTCCTTTTTTTGGTTTATGATCCGGCCCCCAGGATATTCTTTGAACTTCATCTTTTTTCATTTCTTTGGTCCATTGATACTTTCATTTTGACGAGTAGCAATGTGTTTATATTTGTTCTTTCCTATAAGCGAAGATACCTGATCCTCATTTGATTCTTTTATTGACTTGTTTGCTATAATGAGCTAGATGCCATATAATGTGCGTTAAAAGATGAGTTCAAAAGAATAATAATGACTGGATACATCCTCAAGGATTTTTTGATAATCGTGCAGTGTCCGTGCCTATGAGGTTTGATACCATCATTCATACAATGGGGAGGGTAATCCTTGTGAAGAGAATCCGAGCAGACCGGGGGATAGGGATGGAGGAACAAGAGATTTAAAAAGAGCGGCTGCTTCAGCCAAGTGCAAGACCTTACCTCTTTCCAAGTCAACAATGGACCTTTTACATCGTGTTGTACAGTATCCCGATTCACCCTTCTTTAATGTAGCTCAAGCCAGTTTTTGGGGACTATGGAACCAGGGTGACCATGAGTTTCTCTAATTCCAAGGAACGCATAATTCAATACCATGTACTCTATTTTCTTTAGCACAGAACAAGTTATCGAACACGCCCGCTGGCTCAGGCCGTAGAGCGTGTGTGACTCTTAACGAGCACCTGGGGAAATTCTGCAATCCCCTCCTCCCCCCCCCCCCTCCACCTCTTACTGAGGGAGGTCCGGGGAGCGGGAGGGGATCCCAAGGTCACGCAAAACCTTTGGGGCTTTAACCCTTTTTCTATTGTCTTGGACTTTCTCGACCAGAAAGGGGGGGGGGGGGATGTTGAAGAAGAATTTCACGTTATATTTGGTGAAAGAGCGCCCACTAGTTTGCGGGTTTGGGGGTTAATGTTCCCGTAGCTAGGACTAGAAAAGTACGGCTGCTTGCATTTTTTTTTTTTTTTTGGGGGGGGGGAAGTTATTCTATGTTTACAGCTTGGACATCGTTAAATTAAGCGCACATGTGAGTCTTTTCTTTTGTCAGAATATAGCTACTTAGGTAAAAAATAAAAACGAACACCTTTACTTGAAAAGGCTTCAGAGTTGAGGGTAACCAAGATTGTCCATGATCCAAAAACTGAAACCTAAGGAAAAAGAAGAAACCCAAACCCAAACCCAAACCCAGATATAACTCCCGCTAAAAAACAAATGATTCTAGTATATCGTATAATCGTACACTCAATAGCCACCCACCTTCCCCTTTTCCAGGGCTCTATATACACTCCTCTTTACCGCCTCACCGCCACCATCTCCGGGTACTGTGGTGCCTGCATGTCTGCCCCTCTTTCCCTATCCTCATCCGACGAGCTCCCATTATCCTCTTCCTCCGCCCTCCTCGTCTCCCCCTCCGCCCTCGCCTCACTCATGCCCTCACTCAAAGCCTTCTCCTTTGCCAACACGCTCTTCGTCCTCGCCTTTGGCCTCAAATCAAAGAAAAATGTCAATACATAGAGGGTAAAAATAAACGCAATCACCCACTCTAGCGCCGCACCCGCAGTCGGCTTATGCGTCCCCAAACACACCGCAAACCCAATACTCAGCCCGCCCTCCACAACCAATAACACCGCCTTCCCTGCATAGCTATACTTGAGAACTGGGTGCGTAGTAAAACTCTTCCCCAGACTCCGATACTCCAAGGTGGTAAACAGCGCAGAGAGCACAATCCCAAGCATGAACAAGAGGAGAAAGAGCCTGTGCAGCTTTGAATGCCGGGCTGTATCAAAGACAGAGAGGAGGATGAGGGATGCCGAGCCGACGAGACCGAGAAATAGGGCGCAGAGATCGAGTACTCGGTCTTTTCGTTTATGGAGGGCTTGGTTCCGGCGCATGGAGAGCAGTGAGAGGAAGAAGAAGGTGCTGGTGATAGAGGTGCCCGTGATGAAGAGCGGTTTGAGGGCGCTGGCACCAATGTCGGAGATGAAGGCAAGGGTACCTGTATCTTGGGAAGGGTAGCGCGGACGCCCTTGGGCGAGGTAGACTATAAGCATTGCCCAGAGCATGGCTGCAAGAACTGTCAGAATGATTTTTGTGGTTTTTGTAGGGACCGAGGAACGGGGGGAAACGTACAAAACCACATGCCGGCAGATATCAACGGTAATATCCAATAATATGGCCCATTGGAATTTCTGTAGTTAAATAACCTAGCCATATCCAGGCTTTCCCTCCTATCGATTCTTTGCTTCTGCTATCCTTCACACACGGGCACGGCTTGGAGGGTAAAAAGGATTGTCTGTGTGATCGAAAAGAAGGTTGGGGAATAGAAAGAAAATCAATGATATTAGTATCGATACTGCCCCACTGTGTCCGCCAAACTGAGATATAGACAGAAGAAGTTCATAATCAGCAAAACGCTGATATACGCAGTGGAATTCGAACTCAAACGTGCGAAACAGGCGTAGTTATATTTTTTAGATAGAAAACCGTCCATTTCATAGACCCACTACCCGGTGCAAGGGCAATTAAACCCACTTCACCACCTCCTTTCCACTCCAAATTCTCGTCTTTGAGCCGGACTCCGAGCCTCCGGTACCATGCACATCTGCACATCCATCCAGTACATCGTCATGAACGCTTATTGCAAGCTTTCCACCGCCCTGCTTGCATGTGCAGCACGCAGAGGCCGAAATTGTTTGGCATTGTTTTTTTGGGCGATCTGGCTGGAGTTGCGTCATATCTGAGTTCGAAAGTCTGGTTGGGTGGCGGTGGATCGGATTACGTTTCGAAATCAGTATGTACCTCCGTACGGTAGAGTACAGTAAACTGTGAAACAAGCGGCTCACTCAGAAATCGATTCGACAAAAACCTGCATCCAGTACGTACTGTACCAGCGCGGCTGTCAATAATTAGTACCTACTGGCAATGCGGTCCCTCCTCCGCCCCCTCGTTCGCCACTGCCACTGCGGCTCTGTTTGGTCGTGCGCAGCCAAACCCATAAACGCAATCCGATTACCTTCACAACAGCAGCAGCAGCGGCGAACCTTCCTCACCGGGCTCCCCTTGTCCTCCAACCCTTCCACTCAATCTATCTCTGCAACCCGCACCCTCCCATACACCCCAACAGCACTCTACAAAATCATCTCCGACATCGACGCCTACTCCTCTTTCCTCCCGTACGTCCTCGACTCCAAAGTCGTCGAGCGACACCCCATCACCTCCTCCCCCACCTACGCAGATCTCCGAATCGGCTTCACCCCCATCGACGAGAATTTCCGATCAAAAGTCACCTGCGTAGAGCCCAGTGTCGTCGAAGCAGACGCCTCCGGGAACGGCGTATTCGAGACCCTGAAAACCCGGTGGGAGATCCATCCTACAGCGGGGTTGGGCGTGCCAACCGGGGAGGCGGCTGGGTCTGTGGTGAATCTGAAGATTGATTATGGGTTCTCGAATCCGCTTTATGCGGCGTTGACACAGGCGGTTGTGCCGAAGGTGGCGACGGTGATGATTGATGCGTTTGAGAAGAGGGCGAAGGAGTTGTTGGAGAAGAAGGACGATGAGTGAGTGAAGAAACTGCGCTCATGAAGTAATGATGGAATGGATGACCCTAGTAATACCATGGCATGAGATGAGAGATGTATATATAATAGATCGGCTACGAGCATATGGCGTTTAATGGCATTATAGATTCATCACCAGCTTTCATCAGATACAGTGCATCAGAGGCCCAGTCTGGTGACTGTTATCTTCAGGACTTTGTATTCCATATTCTGATGGTGCTCTGGCAGGACACTAGGTCAAGGTACTTGAAGGCTCAATGGAGCAAATACATTGTTGATGGCCCCATCCCCCGAGCTCTCGATACGAATGAGAAGCACCGTACCATGTACAGACGCACAGATCAATAATCACTCGCTTTCAGCCAACACATATCTCTATCCTAATCATGTTTATTCCACCAGATGCTTGCCCTTCTGTTTGTACAGTAGGTATCACGATGGCCAACCTAAACACTTCAGGGTAATCCTCCATCCTAAAGGGCTCGAGTCCTTTTAAACCCAGAATATAACAGTCATGTGCTCCCGTTCAATCTCACTGAGTTATGCCTCAACATACTCCCACCAAACAAGGCTATTGAATGTGTACTCAGTGTTCATATAACTACCTAATGCCTATATCTAGTAGGGACAAATACGCCCTAGGATGTCAATGGTTCTAATTGAACGTAATATCCTATCATAGCTTGGCCTCCGATCCCTAGTGGCTGGAGGCATAGGAGGTGAACACATTTTCACACGATTTCACGAAGATTGCTTCGTTGCTTCATAATCATACATATTCATCATTGTTGTCTGGAGAATGTGTGTGAAGTGACGCCATAAAGAACCATAAAATATAGGATATCACCCCTTCTCCCGTCTTAGAACCCGTTACCACACCAACACCAACAACAACGCTCTAATCTTGCCTGGCTATATCATAGAGTCAACACCGCAGCAGCCAAGTAAAGAAAAGAGAATTGGGGGGCAGACGAGTTATGCTTACTTTTCAACAATCTCTTAATCACCTGATCCTTTGTGATGATATACACATGCGCACCCCAGCCTGCCAATGCGTCCCTGTCCATCGAGTTCAACAGCACTTGTGAGATTGTCTCGAATAAATCTTCTGGCTCAAGGCCTGGCTCCCATAAGCTCTCGCAGGTACCGAAGAGTTGGTTCGAGGAAGTTCCGGAGACAACAAAATCTTTTGAGTAGTCTGTGCACCTGTAGGTTCGGAGTATGATGGTCAGCATGATCTCTGCGACGTAGGAAGTAAAATGTGGAATTCCGGCGCCTAGTCTTGCGAAATGGATAAATCCTTCAAGGTGAGCAGCGGAGAGTGGCTGGGATCCTACCCAAGACAGTCAAATGCGGCAATGAACGGCTCTCCAGTTCGGTTATTTATACCCGCAACCACGGGAGAGACATAAAATGGACCAAAGCGGCGTTGGTAAAGATATGACGAAACCAGGTTGGTGAATGTTTCAGGCTCAATGTCACGCTCTTCTCGAAGGCGGTACATGTTGACTTTCGTTCGGAGGTCAGTAGAGCTGCGCAATAAGTCAGTCCGGTTGGAAGGATGGAAAACCAGGCATGTCAGCCCGATATCGAGGAGATACATACACAGTTTCAATGTCAGTTGCGAGGCCGGTGAGTCCGAGGTATGTGTCGCCGTAGGAGAAGATCTTTGGGTAGTTGTTTGAGATGGTGAGGGTTTGCTTTCCGAGACGGAGGTCACAGGCTATGGCGACGCAGTTCTTGCCCACCATAGCTACACAGGCACCGCCATCTATACCAGGTCAGCACCATAAAGCCTAGATGTCGTAAGGTGAGGCTTAAAGGGAGCCGGAGCGTACTTATAGAGAATGGGTCCTGTTGTCCGGGAGAGCCTCCAGTTAGTAATAATCTTAATGATTGGATTCACATATTTACCATTCTGACAGCCTAGTGCACTGAGATCGGTATACAAGCTAGGAGGTGATTGGGATAGGGGGATAATGTACGTTGGGATAAGGTATGGTGGGATAATGTATGGTGGGGTCGCAAGGTACGTGGGGGAGTTTGGTGCGGTGAGCCTTTCGGAGGGTACCTAGGTTATGTAATCAATGTCAAGACTTAATTAGAACTCGATGAGTGCATAGATGAGTGCAGGGACTCAGGTCGATGGAAAATAATCAACAAAAATCAAATAATGAATAGGACTTCAGTATTTATTACTATATATTACATGTTGGATTCATGTGCTTCATCTCATCGCTGGTCTTGAGAGAGTAGAGAAGATTCTGGAGGCTGACTACTACACCCCGCCATGGCAATAGAGCCTCATTGCGTATGACAAGCCCTAACCATCTAGACACAAGACCGGTGCACTCTTGTTTCCCCAGATACAGAGCTTCGGCTACGCCTGGCATCTGGTTCTGTTCCTCAGCGTAGCCATGTCTTCACACGTCGTTGTCGTTGACAAGACCGCCCGCCGATTCACATTCAAAGTCAGTCCAGAAACAGTTCTGAGTGAGGTTTTCCAGCAAGCTTGTAAAAAAGCTGGAGTGGACACTTCACTTCACGGCCTCAAGTAAGTTACAAATTTTGAAGCACTATTCAACTCTCGAACTAACAAGCTCTTCGTGCCCGACCTGACAGACATGGCAACAAAACTCTCGACCTCTCACTGCCCTTCCGCTTCACCAAGCTCTCACCTGGCGCCAAACTCGAGCTTGTCCAACTCCCTAAAGCTCGCTCCTCAGCCCCAGCGTCTGTCACAGTTGCTCTCCAAATGATGGACTCAAGCAACAATTCCCGAGTCACCGAGAAATTTCCCAACACAGCCTCGATCTGGTCCATACTACGTTCCTTCGAACAACAGTCACGAAGCCTCGGCGTGGGTGGAATAAACATTACAGAACAGGCTGTAGTACCGACAAATGAAAGTGGAGGAAGTAGCCGATTGTTCTACGCGATGCCTGTGGTGCAGATTGTGAATAGAGAGCTGGCAACGTTGGAGGATTTACAGAAGACACTACAGGAAATGGGGTTCAACAGTGGGACGGCTTTACTGAGGTTGAAGCTGAGGCCTACGGAGATACCATTAGAAGAGGCATTGGAGAGGATCAGTGAAATCACACCTGCAGTCACCCCATTACCAGCTACTCCGGCGGAATTAGCGCCTATTCTTTCATCCCCGCCACCGCCGCCACGGCAAAGCACTTCTGTTATGGAGGGAGAACCTTCATCCTCAGGGGACAGTGGAAATAGGGAAATGGATATAGATCTAGTCTCCTCTATTGAGCGTGCTCCTCCTGTTGTTCCCACACAGCCTACAGTATCCACCCAGTCTCCACTCCTCACAGGAATGACACAACTACCTCGCTTTTCAACGGCATTAAAGCCACCAAGAAATCCGTCTCAACCCCGAGCAGTCACGGTTTTTGCTCCCGCACAAGGCACTATACCAGAAGCCGCTAAATGTATGACATTTCCTACCCCATCCCATCCATTTCCCCTTGAGGTCAGGTTGCCTAATATGGCACTGGTCAATTCTAACACTTCCATCTCACTTAGTACAATTTGACGATTCTGAATATGACCTTACCGTCGCCCAAGCTCGAAAAATTCAAGCTAACCTCGTAGCTTCGGGTCGCCCACAGCGGCTACTGTCCGAAGTTGAGCTGGCGGAAAAAGAAAGGGAGCGGATTGAGAAGAGGGAGAAAGTCTCTGAGGTTTGTGCTCTTATACTTTAGGCATATAAATGTGTTACAATGCTGACGTGGTTTGGTTTTACGGATAGATTGAAATCAGGGTCCGATTCCCGGATCACATGATCATCCAAACTACCTTTCAGGGCGTAGATAAAGCGGAGGATCTATATTCCTTTGTCCGGTCTACTTTACGTTATCCTGAAGAGCCTTTTTACCTTTGTAAGTACTGTCCTCACCTACTACTATCGCTCTCCCGTATTTTGTCCAAGAAACTATCATACATCTACAATATATTCCAAATATATGTTCCACGAGAAAATTATCCAAGAACGATAGGGACTTAATACACAATTTCAGAAATTTAATTCTGCTGCTGGTGCGATTTCGAGGCCAATGACTGCAAACCCCTTCTCAACACCACTCCCTCCAATAGTTCTCCAATTACCCTGTATATACTCAGATCTTAAGATTCACAATTTACTGACATCCTCATAGACATAGCACCCCCTGTAAAAAGAATTTCCCCACAAGCAGGAAGACTTTCACTAGACCTTCAGTTCACACATCGTACACTGGTCAACTTCTCGTGGGAGCAGGCAGTCAGTGGCAAAGCTATGGCGGAACCAGCTTTGAATGACAATTACCTGGCCCAGGCAAAGGCCATAAAGGTTGACAAGAGCCAGCTAGAGATGGCTGGGGTTGAGGATGAGGATGAAGAGAGGGATAAGGGGAAGAGACAAGGAGCTGGTAGGGCTGGAGGAAGTGCGAGTGGGAGTGGCAATGGCGGTGGGGGCAAGCTACCAAAATGGCTGAAGCTGGGGGGGAAGAAGTAGAGAGCAGATTGGGAAGGCGTGATGATTTGACAATTCTACGGGCAAAATATGAACAATGACCATAATTCGGTAGCACGTTAGCGTTCTTATATAACACCCGTATAGGCCACACGTGTTGCATGTACAACAAATACTATACTTCGAGTTTGCTGGTGCTGAAAAGTCACCGATATGTCCTCATGCAGTGCTACGGCTGGTAGTCTGGCTTGCGGTACGGCCCGTTGAGGTATTAGAATAAGTAATTATCGGTAGAAGGCATAAAGCTGCAAGCACATCATGCATGAAGCTAGAAATATAAGTGTCACGTGATAGCTGTGCATGGTGCGGGGACTAGTCGTCATGTATACGTAGTTCGACGCACAGTACTACATACATCCCTCCATGACTAGTTTAGTTTAATGGAGACTGTTTCATACATATATTTCATTTCCTCGATTCAAGTGATCATACCAATCGCAGCAAGCCTCGGCACGAGACTACAAGCCTCCTGTGTGATCTCCTCCCAGACGAGTAATATAAGCTCCCTCCATACATGACATGTATGGGCGCCGAGTAAATGTAGTCTGGTTGGCACAACACCCTCCTAGTAAATGCTCCCCATTGTTTGATGCTTACGGTTTAGACACGACTCGGGTAACCGCGCTCTTGGCGGTAAGGAGGTGTTTCCCGATCTAATCCTGCGGTGCTAGGCTGACTACTTTATTTTGCCTAGTGCCTAACAAGTTGCATGGATTCGAGTTCCTGTCCCTTGCAGCTGGATTGTGTTGAGCCAACCAGACTTTAGACTTTGGAAACATACGTGATGAGACAGGGGCATTACGATGGAAAGGGGGTTGAGTACTGTTCTACCATAGAGATATATGTATCCAGAGAAGAGCTTTATGGCCTTCCTAACAAAGATAGTGCCATTGAGACACCATGTAGGTACAGTACCTCCGAGGCTCAACTACCAGTACCTACGTAAATGTCTCGAATTGCTTTGGGAACAAACGGCTGACTCGAGACTGCGAGGCACAAGGAGCAAGTAACAACCGCGAATACAGGATCACTGCAGTCTGCTGGAATAAAAAGGTAGAGGCCAATGCATAAATTTTTCATTCAATTATTAAACCCCGTATCCTCATAACGATAACCATAGCTGCCAGATGTACAAAAAAGTTAAGCCCAAACAAAGAATGGTCCTTCAACACAAGTATTATCCGCGTTAAAACCGTCCCACCATTATCCTAGAATTAAGCCATGTAAAAGATGAACTTATAGGAACAAGAAAGCAGCAACGGCGGCACCAGCAACACCGAGACCATTTGCAACGTAACCAGTGGCAGCTGCACCAGTAGAAGAAGTTTTTGAAACAGTCGTGGTACTAGTGTAAGTAGCGGTAGTGTTGCGGCCAATGGTTGTGGTGGCCGTAGAAACGGTGATGCTGGTCACTGTGCCGGTGGTGATAGTAAGGGCCGGGGTTGTAGTGGCACCGGGAATAGTGGTTGGGATGGTGACACCAGCGGCTAGGCAGAGTTTGTAGGCTTCGGCGATTGTACCTAATACAATTAGTTTCTAAGTGAAAGTAGTGTAAGACCATAGAACGTACTTTTGATGTCGGCTTCACTGCACTTTTGTTCGATGAGACACTGTCCGACCGAGGCTATGGCTGTCTTGTCTGTGCAGATGCATTTCACATCAAGGCTGTCGCAATTCCCAACCTTCCCGGTTAACATTGGTTGGATACAGGGTTCCTGAATTCATAACGTTTGTTAGAATTTAATCGTGTTGGGTATTGAACCTTAGTATACTCACTGCACATTTGGGCGTATTCTGTGCAACAACGAAAGCGGCAAAAGTAGCAAGGACAACAAAAATAGACTTCATTTTGTAGGAATTTAGGTGGGTATAGTATGGTGAAGTAAGTCCGGTAGTGATTGTAGCGAAGCAGCAATTGGGCCGTGTAGTATTAAAATGCTGAAGTGCTTAATGTGGAGAGAGCGAGAGTGTGGATGAAGCTCGGTTGGGGGGGTGGATGGGGCTTTAAACAGAAGCGGTACCTAGCCCTAGACACTACAGATGCGCCAGCCTTCTTATTTCAAATCGCTTGGCTGGGAAATTTGGCTTACTGACACTATCTCATACGCTTGCTCTTGTCTGGTTAGCTTACTCCCGTTCACACCCAAAAGTGCAACCTTGTGGAAAGTTGTATCGCAAATGCAACTACGAGAGAGACAACCGTACACCTTCATGAGGACGTGAGCCCATGCAACCAGCCCGGCCGCACTTTCTTCTTTCTTTGGAACAGTGGAATCAGCCCCAGGACTCCGAATGGAGACGGCTAACTTTGTTTGCTCCTCCAGTTACCACAGCTCGCTGCCAAAGTAGTGCATTGTCATCAATGCAAGATACTTATGTACGGAGAGAACTGGAATAAGCATGTAACTTCAGCCCGCAGTTTTCAAACCAGCCCTCCCCTGTGCACCAGTGCAGCCAAGCATCATGTTTCCATAATTGATTCTGCCTTGGCCTACAACATTGTGTCTATCACTACAGTAGGAACGTCATGAGCTTGCGTACCTCGTGAGAACTGTCAAATGCAAGAACCAACCTATCAAACATCAAGACCCATTAATACGCCGGTACGTGCTTCCACACAACGGGCCTTTCAGTCTTATTATTAATGCGAGAAGAATTCTTCCACACGCAGATCTATATTTAAAACTAAACCCACCCGGTGTGATCAGCATTTACCGGTAACTACTAGGCATGTTGGTTGCGGCCGGAATGTACCGGTGCTATACCCGTACGGTAAGCTGTAACCAAATGTTCTTTTTCTAATGTTCTTTTCAACCTTGGATAAAATCCTTTGGTCTGGTTCCAGTAAAAGGAGTGATATGTTGAGCATTGCATATATGTAACAGCTGAAGCAATCGGCCGAGAACCGAATCTAGTCTGGTTAGACTCGTTAGTAGGTGCGAATATGTACCGGTACTACCTAAACTAAATCTAGCAGGTCGGTCGGAAGCAAGAGGTCTTGGCTCACATGATCATGTTAAACAATATATCACCACTTGTAGTGAGTCAGTCAACGCTCTATAGGTATGTTACGATTCTCTACAAATACCAGCTGAAGTAGTTTTGGGCTGGGGCTAGACCCTGCCTTAGGAACTTGCAAGTTTATGTCCAAAATACCTCAGTAATTAGCTGTACCTGAATGTCCTACAAAAGTATCGGCGGGGTACTTCGTGATTGCTGGCTACTTAAGCAGGATACAAAATCTAAAAAGTGGTATTCTAATGATAAATGCAATATTCATTGCTCGGCTCCTCACGTCAGGTACTGGATGGCTCATCAGCTTTTATTTGAACTCTGAATCCATTTAAAAGTAAAAGCACAATAACATATACCTTATATGTAGACCCAAAACATAAACGTCTTGTACCATATACTCCACAGTCAAAAATATGACCATCTATATTCGAAATTTATCCACTCAAAGTAGGGAAAATTGTCTTTGGGCTGATCGATTTCATCCCTGGAAGCTTTGAATACCTTGTACAAGTGATTATTTCGGTGACTTTAGGGGTGTGCGACGTGTGAAAAAGGCCATGTAACTAAATTTAGGCCACTGTTAATCTAGTCTGGTTTGTTAATCATTTTTGGTATCTGATATCCACATGTACATACGTGTATTCATAGCTCAAGACCACCTAATTGTGTTGTGCAATAAAATCTCTTTCAATCAGACCACGTTAGAAGTGGCCGATGCACTTGGGCGATCTTCTTTTTTATTTGTAGATTGTGTGGTAGATTTTAGATTTTGGCAGGATGTGAGGGTAACCATGGTGTAGAGCATACCTGATTTTGACCATGATTGGATATATGACGTGTTGTTGCTGGCTGCAAGGGGGATTGCAGGGGCGGTTATCAAGTTTTTTGATCACTACAAGTGTATGAGAAGTACGCATCTGTAGCTTGCCAGGTAGGTATAAACAACCGCCAAAAATACTAATTGACGCGTGAGTTCTAAATCAACCACCCCTGCCCTCGCAAAACTCAAATCACTTACGTATGTATAATCTTCTGCAAAACCCAAACCTCTATTCTTTCTTCGGTAACCTAAGGGCCGGATCGCCGAATTCTTCCGAGTTCCCCGGTTATCCCAAGAGGCAAAATTCAACCGGCTATGCATCGCACGGCATTGGGGGCGGCATAGAATCAATACCGTGCAGGTCGTATTTATGAAGCTTGTTCGACGGGAAGCCGCAAAGTCTGAGCAGACAAACGCAACAGTTACATCATGCAACCAATCGCGAATAATGCTGATTCTCCCCTGCAGAAATTCTTTGTGTGGAATTCTGTCAATGGATATATGTACCATGGGTACTCTCCCACTGTTGAATGAGAGACATTGTTGCTAGCAAAATCTTGGGCTTTTCGACAACGTAAAATCGACGGCAGTGAGCAGCAAGATGGGTATCTTGAAGCAGTTGAGGATGAAGTGGATTATCTGATTGGGCAGAATGATGTCAGAGAACGGAGGATTAATCCGTGGTAATTTTTATTTCAGTTGTTTGAAGTAGGGGTAGCACAATTGAGCAAGTCAAAAGAGTATCTGCACAGGCAGTATACAATTTAAAGACTTGGAAGTTCAAACATATTTCATAGCTGTTGGCTCCGATTCATGTCAACATCATCGATTTTATCGACCACCAGCGTATAGGGCAATTGGGAAAACATGCTACGCTCCAGAGATTTCCACAATTGTGGGTGCTGGCCAAATATAGTTATGATAATGACTGAATTTGTCCATTGGGCAGAGCTAAAGCGATGGTACTTTGAGATTTCTGTTTAGATCCGTTGGGAGCGCGCTGGGGTAATTGGCGCCACGGTTCTGGCGGGTTCAATAGGAATAATACGGTAGGTTGGAAAGCTACATGTACTCAGGGACCTGGCAGGAGCGTGCAAACCATATTCCAACGCGCCAAACTTGAATTTCGTGGTGCTACTACCAGAGGAACGAGAGAGTCAATACTTAGGTACCCTGTACTGTCAGTTGAGGCCTCTGTGATTGGGTAGCGTTATTAATGTGTAGAAACTTTTGGCGCCATAGTAGAGGACTCGTGATATGCGATATTGATCTATTAGGAAGAATCTCCGAATACGAGCTAAGGGGGGGGGAATCCCAGCTACTCCGCCATCGTACAAAGCTTCACGGAATCACGGGAAATCGAGGTAAGCACAATAGAGCGCCCCCTCGCCAAGATAATAACAGTGGGACTTTGCACAATTCAAGGGACGTTCAGTAGATCAACAGCTTGATATAGTCAAGTGTGTCTGAGATCGAACCAAACGTAAAAGGACGAGGTGCTGTTGATACCCTCGCCCGCTTCGTACACAATCGACTCTTCACTGTGCTAAGCTTCGCGAAGTACTACTGAGCGCAAGGCAACAATGGGTCTAGGTATCTTGGATGACCGAAAGCTGGACAAAGTCCCAGGTAAGTAAGCATCGTTTGTCGCTGGCTACACGAGATATCCTTCGTATACAAATAGCTGACGATATTCATCCCATAAACTAGGTACGGTGGTATTAGTTAAGGACGTTTCACAGGCACAAGATGGGCCCATACAGATTGACACGAGACTAAAATATGACCTCAGTGGGCCCAACCCGGTCCTCCTCGTCCCGCAGCCGAGCGATGATCCTAACGACCCTCTGGTTGGTGGTATCTAGATATCAAAAGAGAAGACGTGGGGCTAACGTCGACCCTGAATTGTCTAGAACTGGCCATTATGGAAGCGCGATGTGATGCTTGTCCTCCTATGCCTCGAGTCGGTAGGATGGTCTACCTCTACAAAGGTGGAAATTTGCTAATGTCAAAGCTCTATGTGTATCCAGATCATTGCAGTCTCGTTCGCACCCTTCCCCCACTACTTCTAATCAGACACACTGACCCGAAACGCAGACTCGGCCCAATTCTCGCTGCCAATGCACTCACCATTTTACTCGTTTTCAGAACTGGTATCTCAGGGGTTGCGTTACTCACTGGATACCACCTTTGTGGAGTTGGTGTTGCTGGATTGTTATTCGTTGCCTCGGCTCGGATATGGGGAACGAGACATCTCTACCTCTTGGGTGGGATGCTCTTGGTAGCATCGTCAATTTGGGGTGCCCTAGCAACTTCCTATAAGTCCTTCCTGTGGGCGAGAATATTGCAGGGTGTGGCTGTATGTCCATTCGAGGCTTTGGTTAATGTATCAGTTGGTGATATGTATCCGGTTCATGTAAGTTCTCACATGTTGGTGAATGTTTATGTTTCCTGCTAATATATAGGGTATAGCAAAGAGGCATGCGTATGGCCCTCTCTAATCTCTCTTTATACGGAGGTGCATTTTTCACACCAGTCATTGTTGGAATCACATCGGACCGCATTGGATGGAGGTGGACGTTCTGGCTTGTGGTAATCTTCGGAGGGGTATTATTTCCCTTTATAGTTTTTTTTGTGCCAGAAACAGCGTATCGTCGGCCAGCATATCTCAATCTGGATATCTCTTCGAAGGAGAATCTCAATGCACTCGATATGACAGAGAGTGGGTTTCATAGCTCTAATGAGGAGAAATTCGATGATGTCGATGTATTAGAGCACCCAGCACCTGAGAAGGACTCGTTCCTCAAAACCCTGCTTCCGTTCAACGGCAGAAAAACGGATGACACGTTTTGGAAGGTCTTGTTTAGGCCTCTACCACTGATTTTTCACCCAGCAGTATTTTGGGGTATGCTTACACAGGGAACGCTTATTGGATGGACTGTCATGATTGGAGTAGACATTGCATGGTTTTATAGATGTGAGCTCTCCAAATTATTTATACTGTACCATTTCGCTAACCAACAATTACAGTATACCCCGTCAACTTTAACCCAGCTGAAACTGGATATTCATACGCGGGAGGCTTCTTTGGTGGCCTTGTCGGTTTCGTCCTTTCTGGCTTGTTGTCAGATTGGTCAGCTAAATACTTGACCCGACTCAATAAAGGTGTCTATGAGCCCGAGTTCAGGATTGTCCTTGTCATCCTCCAAATGATTTTTGGGTGTCTTGGCCTTTTTGGCTTCGGCTTCACCACCAATAACCTCCAAAAATACCCTGTTGGGGCATCCATATTCTTCTTTGCCATTGAGTAAGTTAATCCCACTCCACGCAACATGCATATATATGTATAATGCTCCATAGTTTTGTGTATCCAGACTAATTACCCCGCCAGAGTAATGGGCATGGTCATAGGGGCAGTGGCTTCGGCGCTCTACATCGTCGACGCGCATCGAAATATTTCTATCGAGGCCTTTACTTGCTTATTGCTTTTCAAGAACTTTTTTTCGTTTGGGATTACGTGGATTGCTTGGGATTGGGTAATCAAGGAGGGGGTGTGGAAGAATTTTAGGACTGTTGGTTTGATTCAGGTGAGTTATTATTTTGCATAATCTTTTTTTTCGCCGTCGATCTCTAAATTACCGATCCCTTCCCTATCTTACTCATACATCGCTACAGCCACAGCTAACTTGCTATTTCTCCTCCATTTAGGTTGGCGTCTGTCTACTCTCCATTCCAATGTATATCCTCGGCAAGAAGAACCGGTCTCTGATGCATCGGCATAACATTCTCGAGATCCTCGGACTCACAGATAGACCTATCCTAGGCAGTGGGGATACGTTAATTGAGTCGCGGGCGCGACTGAGGAGGATGAAGGTGCAGCAGGAGAATGTTGAGTGGAATGAGAGGATGAGACAACAAGGAAGGGCGCGCGAGTGAAGCTTAAATGGGTCAGATTTTTTATTTAGTAGTTAGATGGATGTGGTTGGATTTCTGCAAATTATGGGCAGTTTATATAGTAACACGACGCGAAAATTGTAATGCATTAATTTAATTTATCTCTGTGATTTTGAATAAGAAAGAAGGGCCTGGGCTGCCAACCAGACTAAGTAACGTACAGTGATCGCATGTTTGATTCTGAAAAATGGTACGACACTGAGGAATATACTTCGATGGCATGGGCTCTCTCAATGACAATTGCTCCAAAAATAATTATTATTTTGGACAAACTTTACCCTCAGAGCCGAAAGTGACTAGGTATACTCATTATTGGGAACCAACACCCACCCTTCAATCGATTCCATCCTCCATTACCGTAACTACTGTAACTGAGCTTTCTTGAATAGTAGTAGTTCCATAGATGACCCACGATTTAGTTAAGTATGGCTATTCCCCCATAAGCCCAGTGTTGAGCTCAGCAAATAGCATCGTTGTTTTGCAGAAAGGATTCGAGCTTGTTGCTAGCAATCGATGCTTTTGCTGTGCCTTGTGCTGCGAATTGAGGTTAGATACATAGTTCGAACCAATAAATCCCTTTATAAATCCCCAGTCTGGTTTCAAGCATTTTGGCAATATCTGTTCCCCTGCCTGCGCTTTCATATAATATATTCATACATATATATCTCTCCACATCAATCTCGGGGCATAATCAATTATGGCAAAGCCCGTATGCGACGTACGTTCGACTGGAACACACAAAGTTTACATGTATGAGTATGAGTATACCTTGTTCAAATTAAAAAAAAAAAAAAAAAAAAAATGATGGATGTTATTCTGTCTATCTCAGACTCAGTTTACATGTAACTTCTAAATTCCGAAAAAACCCCATCTAAAAGCAAGAATCAATGACAAGCACAAGACCTACCTTGACCAATACTTTTCTGCCATATATATTTATATATAGTGCCATGGAAAAAAAAAAAAAAAAAAAAAAAAAAAAAAAAAAAAAGAAGTCTTCGCGATGCATAAAACAGAGGGGTGTGATTACAGCGAGATTAGGCAGTCAACATTCCTATCTTAATGCTTAGTACCGGTAGTATTAATTACCATTCCATTGGTGTTGATCATTCACTGCAACTTGCCGTGCCATTAGACACGTAAAGCGAACTTAACAGGTATCTCATTCCTTTCACACGTCAACGGGGTCTCACCAGGGTTAATGTTACCAATGTCTAAAAAGTACAATGTGTGTTCGATTGGTTCCGACAGTACAGAATTTGTAAGCGTGGAGGGTGCGATTTTAAAAAGTATATTGGATTTATAGTAGCAAATTCTTTTTATGTGAATGAGGGAAATTTTAGATATGGATTGCAGCTTGATATTTGTTTGCATGGGAATGTTCTCTGTGGTTTTGTATGCGGTTTGCTGTGTATACATACACAGAGGGATCGATTAATATAGGTCACATGCAAAGTTCCTATTCCTATCTTAAGAAATTACATACATGTATTTTCAAATCGACCATGTGTGCAAAATTTGAAGCCCATGCATGCATTAACACAGTGCAGAGCCAGGAACACCTCATGATGTTTGGAAAAAATAAAAAAAGTAGAAGTATTAATATATACAGTACACAATATGCAAGTAAGAGTGAGCTATACAAAAGATTGGATCGACATTTATACATGAGATAAGTACTTGCCCAGATAAATAAAATTTAAGTTACAATAACCTTGTCCGCTACAAACCGAATTATTTGATAGGTAGCTTAAATCTCTTTTTTTGCCCAGCGAGCGACTGTCGACCTGACATATATTTTCGAATATTTCAATCCAAACATAAAAGCTAGATACATAAAAATGAAAAAGTATATATGTACAAGAGTGTTCTTGAAATGGAAAAAATAAAATAAAAAAATCTAGTACTTAATGACTGCCTGGACCCGTCAGGGGTTTCCTCTCAGCAATTGCACAGAGATTCGCCAATGGCCTCATTCACTACTGAAGCCCCTGCGGCCCTGCGAGCAATCTCTGAAAACTTTCGTTGAAGCAACTCCTGAGCTTTACCCAGACATGCTCTATTGGATTCAAGTCCGACGAGTAAGGAGGCCACTTCATCACCTTAAACTCCATCTCCTGAAATCATTTCTGGATGGAAGTATACCGATGTACCCCATATTGTCTCGTATAAAGATATAGGTATCTCTAGCATCATATGAGAGAGTCCTCAAGGCTTTTGGTGAAGTAACTCCTGAGCTCTATCCAGACATTCTCTATTGGATTCAAGTCCGACGAGTAAGGAGGCCACTTCATCACCTTATACTCCATCTCCTGAAACCACTTCTGGATTGAAGTATACCGATGTACCCCCATATTGTCTCGCAAAAAGATATAGATATAATCTAGCATATATTAGGGAGTTCTCCTTGAGAACTCCCTCACAGTGTCTCCAGGGGCCCCACTTCTTAGATCAAGGTCTCCTTGGATCGCTAGTAATAGTGATTTCCGACTGCCAGAGATGAAAGTACTCCAGACATTTGGCTAACCGACTTTGAAGGTCTTTTGCCTTGGATCTTATCCTTATCCCACTTTTAATACCTTGTCCTGAAAACGCAATTCCGTCGCTCACCACTGGCTTTACGCACACTGCACTCACCACTCCATATGACCTTACTCCAACTGCTCCAGTGTCCAATCCCGATACTCCAGGGCCCAATCCAACCATGCCTCAGCTTGGAAGTCCTTAAATAAAGGCCTCTCCACAGCAATCCATTTCTTGATGTGGACCTCTTGGAGACGCCTCTTGATTGTTCGCACTGAGATGTTGGGGCCTATATCTCATCGTAGGTTTGCCAGGGGTCTCGTTTAATATTGGTTGATATTGCTCTGTCTTCTGGCTTGTCGGGGAAGGCCTTTTCCGCCGTGCAACGAGCAGTTGACTTTGCAACCCAAGTTAAGCTCCTTAATTTTACCCCATGTACCTCCACCTCGTTGCAGTCCATTAATCCGTGCTCTCTCATACGGAGACAACTCTTGCGGTCTTCGGAATACGTGGTGGTCGTACCATGGGAAAAGCGTTGGGGGTCGGAGCGAGGTTGCGGTAGAGTCGCTATGCGAACAAAGATGGCCAAGAGCTATACACACAGCAGTCTCAATCGATATCCATGTAACGTAGAGTTAGTCAACAACCTAGTAGGTACAATCTGCGCAGAGATGGAGCACTTGCATACGTAATCAGATCATGGGCACGAGACAATTTTCAGTTTTACACAGCCGTGAAATAATGTATGTCTCATTTTGCACAGAGCTACATGGATGCTGTGGTGAATATTCAATCAGGATGTGAGTAACCGATAGGGCGATCAAACCGGGAAATGATCTGCAGAACCACCTTCGGCTAATGGCCAAGAACATCCCACTCGATGAGGTTGGCACAAAGGCCCCAAACATGCAGGGTGATTGAGAAGCCAATTGTATTGCTTGGGGGAAAGTTATGAGTTGCTTGGGGGTTGGATGTCTCGTGTAATGATAAGGGTGGGGTAAGAGGCACAGTACAAGCTTTGTTTAAAATGGAAAGTATTTCAAGAAATCAATCGAGAAGGAAGAAAAGATAGCAAGGCGGGAACTGGTCAACACTTCGCTAAAGCAAAATAAAAAAAAAGAAAATACAGAAGTCGCATCCTCTTCAGCCCCGTTCCTATCTTTTCTTCTGATATCAACCACTGAGAAAATTCCAGATCCTTTATCCTCCAACAGTTAAAGCCCATGACCAACTCCTTCCCAAAGATTACGTGGTGTTCATTCTGAAATCTATTCGGCCTTTGGAGCCTCAGAAGCCTCTTCAGACTTGGCCTCCGAGGCCTTCTCCTCCTTCGCAGCTGGCTCGTCGGCCTCAGCGCTGTCAGACGATGTCCAGAGAGTAAGGTTGTCCCTCAAAAGCTGCATGATAAGAGTAGAGTCCCTGTAGCTCTCTTCACTCAGAGAGTCGAGCTCAGCAATAGCATCATCAAATGCCTGCTTGGCGAGATGACAAGCACGGTCGGGAGAGTTTAAGATCTCATAGTAGAAAACGGAAAAGTTAAGGGCAAGTCCGAGACGAATGGGGTGAGTTGGTGTCAACTCCGTTTGTGCAACATCAGTTGCATTCTGCCAAGAGTTAGTAACTATATGATTGTTGCAGACATAGAGGGACTTGCCTTGTAGGCCTCATGAGCTGCGGTAGCAGCCTCCTTTCGCTTGTCTCCTGAGGCAAACTCGGCAAGGTATCGGTGATAGTCGCCCTTCCTGAATAGATCGTCAGTATCTACATTTGGAAAGTTGAAGTGTGTACATGCATCTTGTGGTAGAACACCTTAGACTCGCCAGACTCAGCCTTAGGGATCAGACAATCGCCCAAGACATTGAGGACGTCCCCACAGACTTGCTCGAGCTCTTTCTCAATCTTGTCTCGGTACTCCTTAATCTTAGCAACGTGCTTCTCGGATCCCTTAGTTTCCTCTTTTTGTTCGATAGAGGAGATGATTCTCCAAGAGGCACGTCGTGTTCCTACGACATTCTTGTAGGCGACGGACAAAAGATTGCGCTCGTCAACAGACAACTCTCCTCCGATCTAATCAGTGTTAGCATGCTAAATAACCTTAGTTTCACTACCATCATTACGGACCTTGGCAACCTCCTATAGCACGAGAAAGAAATGTGTCAATACAATGCTTGAATTCACTTGTATTTCCTCATGATCAAGACTGATATGTGGTTTACCTTCATGTAGGTCACCATCTCTGTAGTGGATTTTAGCAAACGAGCGTCGTGTGGGGAGTGTTTGTAGAGTACATACCATCATACCTCTCCGCCTGCTCGCACAACCTAGCGAGGAAGGTTTTGCTAGATTGGAAATATTAGAAGGAATACTTGATTGAAGTGAGGTGAATGGAGAGAATCAAGTTGTACCTCTCACGCTGTATGCGGCGTCTCAAAGTCAGCAAACTCAGGACCAACTATGACTATGGTTGGTTGGGATGGGGGAAAGTGGGGCAATCATGATGCAACAACAGACGGACAGTTCAACGTACCTCAGTAGTCATCTTGGTTGTAGGAGATTCGAAACCGGAGATAAAGCTATCGAGTGAGGAAAATAGTATATATTCTGTGAGGAGTCGTGTGTAGGCTGAGCTGAGCTCGGAGTGGGTTGTGGAGGTAGAAACGGGAAGAAGGTCAGATGGGTTGGTATGTCGCTGAAGACAGTGTTAAGTATGGATGGGAAGGGGTTGTTTTTTTCGGAGTGCAGTGGTGGAAGTGGAGAGAAGAGGAGTTTAGGAGAGAGCAGCGTGAGAAAAGGGAGTGAAATGAGGAGGGGCGGCGGGCTGGAAGTTAAGGCTCTAGCCCACGCTAGCAGGTACACGATCTGGAAAACTCCACCTTGCCATAAATCTCCTCACCGTGGTATCGACACAGACCCACCAGCACTGGATCAGCGGCGGCCCTGTTTGTTTTACAGTACGGCCATAGGGGCACATGCGCCCTTCCCACGCCCATGACCTGTAGCGTCCGCGGAGGATGACGAGGGAGGGGCCAAGTACAGTACCCATACCTCCTAAGACTTTCTACGGTGGCAATTGAGTACACACAGTTGGCTCGGTCGAGAGCAGGGGCATAGAATCGACCCGAGCGTACCCACTGTTCGTCATTCTGTTCCTAAGCCGTCCTCATTCTCTAATCGCGAGTGTCGTTCATTCCTCTCATTCTCATACTCGGCATCCCATTTGAGAGTTTCTGTGTTGCAGGCAAAAGCAAACTCGACGTGCGCATCCGAACGTGCCTGCGGAGGTGCGAACTGTGCCTGCGGACCAATCCCTACCAGACTATTGATACAATGGGCATTGGAACTTTTCCAGAATCCTTCTTCATATAGATCTAGAATGGCACTTTAAGATCACAATCAAATGAGGGGTTCCAAAAATCTCAAGAAGCGCTGCTTTATTCAGACCTCGAAAGAAAATTAAAGTGGAGCTAACTATGTGAGAATGACAAGCATGCTGACAGGAGGATGCAGCCCCAAGTAAGTGATCAGACCATAAGTACAATTCGAGAGAGCCCCAAGGTTGACTCGTAACAATAGAACTAGAGAAAATAAAGTTGTAACATCATGGGAAAAAATGGGAAAAAAACATCCACCCATAAACCTAGAAGAAACCATATCGTTGCCCAGTCATTGATTGTTGTAATAGGAAGAATACACACCGCAGCAAAACGCCACTACTATCCCGTACAACTAGTGTACAAGGGATTGGCTAATATCCGAGATTGGTAAGGAGATTATGAGATTATTTTAGAGGAAAAATACCATTCGCATCTGTTTGTACGAAGCCATCGACTTTTCTGAATGGTTTCCTCTTTTTTTCTGTTGGGGGGGATGTTCAAGCGGAGAGGATAACCCATACCTCATCCCAACAGGTCAGCATAGAAGTATTCACACAAGCTTAAATCGTCGTACTACCGGGAGTACTAATATAAAGTCCGTATTGAAGAGCGAAATGTGAAGGAGAGCGTGAAAGTTAGTAGGAAAATCCGATACTCCATCATTCGCTGTGCAAAATGCCTCTGCTAAGTTACCGCTGCTCTAGTCCATATAGAAATCACCCTTTAGAATTCTTTCTCCCATAGGATCGTAATTGGCTTTAGTGGAGCTGACTGGTAGTGGCATGGTAGAAGCGGAGGGTCGTCGTTGATGATGAGGATTTTCACCAGGTTCAGAAAGTGGTGGAGAATTGGATTTCCCGTCGTCAGGGCAAGTCCCTGAAGACATAATCAATACTATCCTAACAAGTCTACGGTAGTGTGGCTCACCTCTCGCTGCAGTTGGAAAAGGAACAGAGCCCCCTTGAGCCCCCATCTTCCCAGGCAATCGAAGGTCCCGCATTGCTCTCGCACCGAAACTCATCCTTCGGGTAAATGGGTTTGTCATTCCGGTTGGGCTACCCTCTCCTTCGTCAACAGCATTTTCATCCAGATTTGAAGCGGATGAGTTGATGGACGATATAGATTCACGACGGAAAGCTGAGATTCCACTGGTTGAAGGCCCAGAAATGCTCATTGCACGGGCTCTTTGTGCTGCAGCCGCGTTGGGGCCTGGATAGGGCGGGGGGGGCGCTCGTCCGGTGAACAGCTCGGTCAGACTGGTTCCCGGAGAGAAGGAAGCTCTCCGATGATAAGTGGAAGTATCAGCGTCGCTTCTTTCATTTGATCCAGACATATTGGGGCTGTGAAATGTAGTATGTAGAAGGTCCGGTGGGTGTCAGCCTGGAGGTTTTCAGGGAATTGAGTAGAACTTTGGAGGAATGTTAATATAAATGGAGAAGTACTAAACGACTCGCTCCGGCAGATAATGTGAACTTGAGAAACTCGAAGGAGAGTGGGTCGAAAAGTTGGGTTTTTGTGAAAGTGATATGTATTAGAGAGCTTTAATAGTGGGTGGGAAGTTGGAATATATATCTCTTTTGACTGTGTGGGCTTCTGAGAAACTGGGCAGATCGGTGATCGCGAAAGTGCAGAGGGTGTGGGCGAAGTCTGGCTAGTGTGGATGATGATACGGTTAAACCGCGGGATATTCACCAGGCAAGTTCGTTCGTCCAATACAGCACCTCCCTACTTCCCCGCCACCCTATGCCTACGTATACCACCGTCCCTCCACACCAACTATCTTTAGGGCTTTTCTGCCCCCCCTCAATGCACCTATAGATCTATAGTTGAAGGGTATTTCCACGTCCCTGTTAATTCTTCAGCTATAGAGTACATGTGCCAGGCTAGTATAAAATGATGGTGTCGTGAAATTGTGGGGAAAGACGCTAATGATTGAACATGCAAGATAAGACACACGACTCAATGCCTACCTCAATTTGAAAGGAGGTGCATCAATTTTAGCTGCTCAACTCCTGGTATCCCAGCACTGCACTGCCTTCTGGTATTCTTACTTGAGCTTCCCCACAATAAAAAGATAAGTTGTCACTCTGTATTTACAACACCTTTGCGTAACATGGCATGCTTGGGTCTATTCCAAGTTGTAAGTATGGTGTTAGGTAGTCTGGTTAGGTGTTAGGGTAGGTAGGAGGCTGGTAGATAGGGGTTGTGAAGCATATCAAAGAAACCGTTCGTTTCAGGTTTTCTTACTAGCTTAGCACAATAAGTTGTTTCATTTATAAATGATTTCACTGACAAGTTGTTTTGTGACATTTAGGGCCTCTATATCCCAGTGCTCAATTGTTAAAACACTGCAGCCTCATGCGCCAAGACAGGATGTGATTGGCCCTCAAACCCTTGCATATTGACTATGATCTGGGGCAACAGTACTGCAAAAACAAGCTTCGGTATCGGAGTACTGCAACTTTTATAAAATTAAGATCCTTACAATCCAGGATGCATTTTGAGACTTAAAAAGCTTAAGGACTCTGAGCTGGAGGCATTTCGCAATCTCTGTAATAATATCGAACATACATATTACATGCGGGTGCGCAGTATATCTACCGGGTGCATGAGCTGTTAAGAATATCCAAAAATTCGTTCCCCCAGAATATTTAGCACCATCTCATCCAATGACACCCCGCCAAAGCTGGGACTTGCAACACCCGCATGTTATATTACCTCATATAGGGCGAATTCTCTTCTGAAGCAACCTTCATGTAATTCCTCTACCAAACCAATCGTATTTATCAGATACAGCACCGTACACTGGCTACCGCCACATATTCACTGACACGACCACTATTGCATAATCACTATGATACCGCTGGAAATTTATCATAAATGCCCACTCTAAAACTAAAGAGTTATCTCGGAGGCGATAGCCCTGATGTGTATGAGGGTAACGAGATCTAATTTTAAATTGTGTATATGTACTGTATGCAACAGCAGATTGTGTCCGTTATTGGGTCAAGGTAGTGTGTGGCTCGGTAGAGTGTTAGAGCTGCTTTAAAGTGGACAGGTGGCTCCCGTACTGTAGGGGCTTTAAGGTGAGATATGCACTTTAGGTGGCGGGAATCTAGCTGGTTGGCACGATGCCTCTAATTACCTTATGGGGTTTAGCTCCTAATGTAACGGGAAGGCTCTTGGCTGCAGCACACTTCTGTCGTGTCAAAACATGTGTCATGTATTTGTGTATGATATTCCTGTTCCAGTCCACTACACTTCGTTCCGTTCCCTTCAGGAAGGGCCACTGCGTTTTGCTGTCGCTCCACTACCTACGTTCATGCTATTCGGGATTTGAGGACACTATAGGTATGTTATGCATCAGCAAAAAAGAAACCTGCGTCCGGACGCAGCTCATCTTCCTGCCTTGCCCTGGCACTTTAGTATAACTTCTAGCCCTTCGCCCTTTAATCTCAAGATCACCAACACAATCTACAATATAAAGTTCACCAGAATCCCCAGCAGAACCAGCGGAAATGCTGGCAGAATTGCAACTACAATCACCGGCGGAATTAGCTCAGAATCACCTATATCAAGCCTCCCATGACCGACAGAATCACCTCTATATTCACCATCAATCCCAACGTTTTCCGCAGCTATTTCCCCCTCCACATAGATTGTGCCAATAGCTGGAGGAGCTCAAATGCGACGTCAAGGGGCTGGTTCTAAGACAGCGGGAGTGGCGTCCGACAATAGGCATACCGATCTCCTACTTCCAAACGCGGCCTCCAGGGACTTGCTCGTTTTAACATTCGTTAGCCATATCTGTTCGTTACTCGGCGCTAGAGGGTAGGTTATAGTGTTGTACCTCACAAAAGTCCTACTAAGTGAAGGGCATTTCAAAGCTTCTCTCGTATGTGTATACCTATAGGTGGGGCAATAGTGCATCGCTCTCTCTCAGTCCGCTATGCTTCGCAACGCTCCCTTCAGAACCCTGCGGTACCTGACCCCTATACGTTCAGCAACGCCTTCGGCTCACGCTACACTCCATTCAAACCTTCAGTCAAGATATTATACGAGCTCAAGATAAGTAAAGTTGAATTTATGTGTCGGGATACTGGTCTGTTAACAGGTTTACGATGGGTGTCGGGAAG
Source organism: Terfezia boudieri ATCC MYA-4762 (assembly GCA_003788615.2). NCBI lineage: Eukaryota > Fungi > Ascomycota > Pezizomycetes > Pezizales > Pezizaceae > Terfezia > Terfezia boudieri. The sequence goes on along the minus strand of ML121528.1, from coordinate 562,364 downwards.
CAGCAGAAGAAGCAGCAGAAGAAGCAGCAGAAGAAGCAGCAGAAGCAGCAGAAGAAGCAGCAGAAGCAGAAGAAGCAGAGAAGAAGAAGCAGAAGAAGCAGAGAAGAAGCAGAAGAAGCAGAATACCAAGTGGAATACGTTATATTCCAACATGACTTGTACCAGCGGGGAAAAGTTTAGGATTCGAGATAGCTACCCTCGAGGAGGTACCGGTTGAAGAATATTAGGCCATCAAAACGAAAGTAACGAGGTTAAGAAAACAAAGAGAAAGGTCTATGAGCAGATACTTCAATATCTCTGGAGTGAAGGAAACCCTACTGAAGCGGATCCAGATTTTAAAGAGGCCAACATTAATCATTTGGCTTTTTTCGATACTTAGCCGAATACTAGAGAAGTTCGTGCTTACGACTAGTAGACATTTACAGTTGCTAGAGCGAGAAAGAGATTATATCCATGGATGGTGAAACAGGAGGTACAGAGGACGTTGTGGTGGTGGATAAGATTGCATATGAAGAAAGGTTTATTCTTGTTGTAGAGGCCAAGAGATCGTCTTCGGGACAGGCGTTGAAGCAGTGACTATTGGCTTTAAGAGATATGAGGAAAATAATGGTCATGGCAAGGTTTACAGTTTTGTGACGACTGGGAAAGGTTGGCAAATGGTTGAATACGAGGGTGTAGCATTTCGGATAACCGAGGAGATGATCGTTTTATTTATGAAGATGGACAAAAATGAGAAGCGGTGGATGAGTAATTACTCGGTTGTGGTGGAATATTTGAACTTTTCGTTGACTAATGAAGGTATTGTTAAGGATGGAAGCTGAAAACAATGAAGTTGTCGGGTAGGTGTATCAGTGGAAAAACAAGTTGAAGGGAGAAAACATCATGGGGAGTCTATACTTGCGCAGGGAATGTCAAATAACATTCCAGCACGCGGATAGTAAGAGAATTATCTTAGTAATGCGAGGTCTCAGATTAGAAACGTCAGAGAGTAATTGTAAGATGGGCAAGTTAGGAGCACGAGGCGGAAGACAAGGAAGGTTGGGAAGAGGATTGGGGAATGAGCGCCATGGGAGAACGAGCAGTAACGTGGGAACGAGCAGTAACGTGGGAACGAGAAGTAGGACGTTAGGAGGATGGAGAGGATGAAGGAATGTTAGCGAAGTTCGATAGGACAACGGGCTACCTATATAAACGTCCTGCCTCCCCCCCCCCGGCCCACTTGTCGGCCTTCACCCGCGTCATAAATATAACCTTCGCCGCCACCGCCCCATTCCGGGCCTCCCCTCTAAGGGAAACAACTCCCTCCCGTTCATACTAGGTCTAGGTTTGAGAAGAACGTCTCAACCAGATTGTCACGACCGCGTGTCATTAGAGGTATTCAAACGTGCAAGACCCGGAGGGCAGATTGCAGGGTTATGTGACTCTAAGATAAGCATGAGGTGGCTCAACGCCAAGCACCGAGGTTGATTAAGGTGGAGCAACCAGACTACAAAAAAAGGACTTAGAAATTTGGGAGGTTCAGAAGTGCCGGCGCAGCACGCTAACGATGCCACAAATCAGCGAGAAACGGCTTATCATCGAATGGTTCCTAGAAACGGTTGATACCGAGATCGAAGATGAATGTTTTAAGGCGAGATGGTTAGGACCGAGGGATAAGTTCATAGGGGATGAGGTAGAGACTTCCTATAATAAGTATGGCACTCAGCTTCATCAGTTGTTACCTAACTGGGAAGCTACTTCCCAATTAGGAATGTACAGTATTGATAATGCAGCCTGAGTTGCAGTGCATTACACCTAGGCTAACATATATGAGATGAGACCAATAATAACATATGTATAATTGAATAACAAAACATAATGGAGATAAATATAGGTTAATACAGGCATAAAGTTTACTACCTAAGATCATACACTTCTATTTGTTATTGCTTAATACTCTACTTAATAATATACTAGGTAACTAGCAATACCTAATAAGTAATTAGGCTATATTACAAGCAGATATCTTGTAGTTTAGCAGAAGTTGGTTTCACCATTATAGTATAGGTCTTTTACTTGAGTCTTTAAAATTACTCTCTATTCTAAAGTAGTTGTTTTCAACTAAATACTTATTCTTTAAGCCTATTAGAATAATAGAGGTGTTAGTAATAGCTAAAGTAACTATAGTGAAAGATATCAAGCTTATAGATGGGGCCCGGAACAGATCCATTTTTAGGAGTCTCATGAAATCTATATACATATATATATAAGCCACAGCTATTATAACCCTGATTTAAAAGGCCTTATCCTAGTTTTGACCACTTGTATCAGTAGCTACTAGCATGACTCTTACTTTTGGAAGATACTCAGGAGACCTTACCTAAGTTTGCCTATTACTTAGCAGCTACTAAGGCCCAACTAGGGCCTTATATATATAACTCCCTTGCTCTCAAACTTCCTGACGCCTTCACTGCCTCCAGATACCAGGCGCCCAGCTTCTCTGCCTGCAAGACACCAGCCACCCATCTTGTCTGTCACAGGCGCCAGGCATACAACTTCTCTACCTCCGGGCCCTAGGCGCCCACCTTCCCTGCCTCCGGGCGCCAGGCGTGTAGTGCCCCAGGACCCAACCCGACTCGGGAATATCTGGTGCGCTGGGCGAGTTCAACCCGCCCGTTACGGGTTGCCTGGATCTATAACCATGCCCTAGTTATTGAGTCCAGAACGGATGTGCCTTTAGCTTCCCTGTAATGGAGGCCTGCTATGTACAATCAAGCGTACCTATGGTTGAGGGTGAACCTGCAATATCTATAGAATTCGAAATGTTTATGTACAGTCCATAAAAGCTTGTCATATCGCAGAAAAACAAATCACAGTATTATCATGAACCGAACCTGCGCCCACCATCCCATGGGGTGGGGCTGGCCAACCCACGGATTAATTCCTCTACCAAACACGATTTTGCCCGCCGCTAACGTGGACCTGCTAACGATGCTTCCAAATCTACCACCTAGGCTAGCCTGGCTCTGACAATTACGGGCCGGCCCATCTTGAGCATGGAAGTACCTACATCAGAGGCCCGGCAGTGTCGATATCACAGGCATGGTAGTGCTCATATCAACGGCCTTAAGCGAACTTACTGCATCGCCTGGATAATCCTTTAAGAGAGGTCAGTTTATGCGTGCTCACATTGGGCCATGGCAATGCTCTCACCTATATCAATTGAACTTGCTCGGTCGCTTACAGAACTCTGAGATAGGTCAGCTATGCGTGCACATATCGGAGGCCTGGCAGTGTCGACATTCCTTGGTCCATTGAATCCCATAATATCGTAACTTCTCTGTCATCTGAAACTTACCGTCATATCTAACCATTCTCCAATGAGTCCAATCCTCTAGTAAACCAGTAAACAACGCGTTTGCCTTTATTGTTTCCTTCACGAGCATCTTTCATCGCCAAAAGCCCCTGCCTCATCGTCGTCAACCGAACTTGACTTTGCTTCTACGAGCACTTAGCAAAAGAAACACTTCTTCATCCTCCGAAATAAGATCTACTACAGCAAATTCCTCTTCACCTCCTGTCTCCTAGTCCGGCGAGAGAATCTCTTTATTACTCCTCAACTGCACATTCTGCCGCCCAGTTTGGCATCTGAAATTGCGAATTATTGGGCTGATGATCGAATAAACCAAGTGGTTGATACTTGCTTTCTTGAGAGTCCAGAACCCCTTCTGTAGAATAGCCTTCAATCTCAATATATTCAACTATGCGGTCATATCCTTTTTCTTTTATTCCACGGTTATACTGTCCATTTGCTAACATTCCTTCAACCAGTATTCCTTTGAGTGAACCGAGCCTGAAGCCTAGTCTTTTGTTCGCCTGTGCTACCGTAACGTGGAATACGAAGTGTTCCCACCCATTTTTTTTTAAATATCAACAATTGAATAAATTGAATAACTGATTAGCATGTACCTCGAAAAATTTTTTTTCAATTTTAATTTAAACACACTAATGAAAAGGGTAAGAACGGAGTGCAACGTTAGCGGAGTTAGGGGGGGTACCCGTTAGAATGCAGGGTAGCCGAAGGCGATGCGGAACGCAGAGGAGAGTAAAGTGGAAGCGAAGTCAATAGCTGAAAAGGACTGAGAGACAGCAATGCAACAGCGGGTTGATTAAAATCTTTACCTCGAAATGCTGTTGAGTGTGAGGTATGCGTTATGGGGGGCTTCTATGCATAAGGATATTTTGGGCCCTTTTTGGCATATATCCAATAATGCTTGCATGACATCACGGGGATTGCAGAAGCGCCAAGAACTGAGTTTTCGTTAGTTCGTTAGCGCGCTAGATATCCACGAAGGGCATTTCTCACTTAAGCGAAGTTTGTTGTATATTAGGTGGGGCTATCGCCCTCTCTCAGTCCGCTATGCTTCGCAACGCTCCCTTCAGGTCACTTCGGTACCTGAACCCTCTACGTTCCGCATGGCCTTCGGCTCATGCTACACTCCGTTCTAACTTTCAGTTAAGATATTATACTAGCTTAAGGTAACTGAAAGTTGAATTTATGTGTCGGGATACTGATCGGTTAGCAGGCTTACGATGGGTGACGAGCTGCAGCAGAAGAAGGGAAAGATTAAGTGCAAAATGTCATATTCCAATGTTACTATCGCCGAAGCGGAGAAAAGGTTAGGACTTAGGCTTGACTTACTTGACGAGATACCTGTTGGGGAGATGTTGGGGACCGCAGCAAGCGAAAAGAGAGAAGGAGCCTTAGAGGCTGAGAAGTTCAAGGGAGTGAAGGAAGAGGTGTATAGGTTACTGGTTAGATACCTTCAAATAGAAGAAAAGCCCGCGGAAGCAGATGCAGATTTCGAGGAGGACAACATCAATCATTTGATTTTTTCGATTCTAAGTCCAATAGTGGAGGATGTTATGCTCAAAAATGATCGACCGAATTTACCGTTGAGGACGCAGAAAGAGATTGTGTCTAAATATGGCGAGACAGGAAGAACGGAAGAGATTGCTGTAAAGGATCGAATCACATATTCAGAACAAAAGTTTATCCTGATTGTGGAGACAGAGAGATCGTCCCTCGGGGAAGCATTAAAGCAGTGTTTACTGGGCCTAAAGGACATGGGGGACAATAATGGTGATGGAAGCAAGGTGTATGGTTTTATTACAACGGGGGAAACTTGGCAAATGATTGAATACGATGGTATATCGTTTCGCTTGACAGAGGAGATGTTTGTATTATTTACGAGGATGGACAGAGACAAGAAGAGGTGGATGAGAGAGTTTTCAGTTGTGGTGGATTGCATTTATTTTGCATTAAGTCATGGAGGGATTGTCGCGAAGGATCTGGTAGTCAGATAGATGTATAGTTCAGTTTTTGGCCTAGCTATCCATGGCGGTGCCATGATCCATGTCAACTACCCCTGCCACGACATATATCCCGAGATACTACGCTGGCTAGACTTCCTCTACAGACCAGATAAATTGTTTCCGGACACTCTTGAGTATGCTCTACAATATGTGCACACTAGCTAGTTGAATAACTCATGCGAAGCCATCATATACACCAATCCACCTCGAAAAGGATATAATTGCCCCCCCTTCCCAGTATGACCCCTCATATCAAGAACTAACAAGCCTACATAGTGCCAGGACCTTAACTTAGCATATATATTTATGTTAGGATACAATATATAGGCTTAGGGCTATATAGAAAGTCGCTACTTATTGTTCAGCACCTATTATGTATAATTCAGCCATTTCGAGCTTTTGGACCATGTCGGCTGGGTTTTCAGTATTTTGATTCTCCTCGGCCTTTTATATCTTCAACAGCCTCTTTATTTATTCACCTTGCACAACTCATATATCCTCTATACCCTGACCTTCTACCCTATATCCTATACATCACGCTTGATGAGGCTACTCAATGATTATTTTGCCCTATGGTTTTCCTTACCTACATATATATGTATAAGGATCTTGACAAGGTCAATGCCTTATTTACGTCGGCAGCTCCGGTATGTGCTGAAGGGGGTGTTGGAAGTCCATAGCCTATACCTCCGGATCCGCTCTCTATCTATTGTAGCTAGAAGTCTCTGTCTATTGCAATCTAGAGGCCTCTATAGGTATATTGCAGTCTGGAGGCCTCTGTCTATTGCAGTCTGGAGGTCTCTGTCTATTACAGTAACCACATCTGCCTTGTACAGCAGTTCGTGCGATATCTTAATCACGGCTTATGACCAGGTGACCTAGCCGGCGATGGTACAACATCTATCTACTTATGTGGATTTTCATTCGTATATGGCTTCTGGAAGGCCTTTGAGCCTGCCCTGTGCATGCCTATATGGTCTGGCTCATTCCTTATATAAAGCTGCTTTAGGTCACTCTAAATAGCTACAATATGTCGTTTCTGCTACAGGATATATCTAGAGCTCAAGACATCATTTGCATACTCTATCTGATATCTCTAGAATTTCGATAGCTATGGACTGTTCTAGGTGAAGTGCACCTTCATTGACCTTATATCTGCTACTGCCGTTGTCAAGTTGTTGCGAGATGCATACTATTCTTGCAGCCAGGTGGCTCAGTTGTCTGATCAATAGTAAATGGACTCAGGTTAACAGGGCTACGAGATAACAGGATGCACGGGGTATAGAGGATATATGAGTTGTGCAAGGTGAATAAATAAAGAGGCTGTTGAAGATATAAAAGGCCGAGGAGAATCAAAATACTAAGGAAACAGCCGACATGGTCCAAAAGCTCGAAATAGCTGAATTATACATAATAGGTGCTGAACAATAAGTAGCGACTTTCTATATAGCCCTAAGCCTATATATTGTATCCTAACATAAATATATATGCTAAGTTAAGGTCCTGGCACTATGTAGGCTTGTTAGTACTTGATATCTGTAGGTGGAGGGGTCATACTGGGAGGGGGGGTAATTATATCCTTTTCGAGGTGGGTGATGGCTTCGCATGAGTTATTCAACTACCTAGCTAGTATACGCATATTGTAGAGTGTCAGGAAACAATTTATCTGGTCTGTAGAGGAAGTCTAGCCAGCGTAGTATATCGGGATAGGTATGTGTCGTGGCAGGGGGGTAGTTGACATGGATCATGGCACCGCCATGGATCATAGCTAGGCCAAAAACTTTTGTACTTAGCGACAGCGGAGGTAATTGGAATGTGGTTGTTTCATGGTTTGTAAATACACGTGGTACCGCAAAAACTCACAACTAATGTCGATTACTATAAATACACAGAGAACTAATACTAACTGTATGTACATGGAAGCGCTTCAAGCCCTATTAACAATATGCTACACTCAAGACCAAATACAAATATAGAGAATAAGAGAATGCATATGCAAATACGAACATAGAGTTCACCATTCACCACGACTACCGCTACTACCACCACAGCACGCAAGATGTCGGAAGCTATGATACCAATCTCTACAGATGCTTTGCACTACCGTACTCTGTTGTTTGAGCTCAGTAAACCAGTTGCTATTCCTGCTGAAAAGTTTGATGAGATATGGCTGTATGTAGACTCAGTTTACGCATCGCTTTCAGGGGAAGAGCTTCAATGCAAGTCCGGAAATGCCAGTGTTGGCTTTGAAAATCAACAACATAAAGTCACTGAAGGCAAGATCATCAAAAGACGGAATAGCAGTATTCGGGATCATAAACATCTATGTCATGTTCGGATCAAAGTCTCATGACCTATTGATGGTACAGCAGTTACAATTCAGCGGCTTGATGAGCATACCCATACTCAATGATATAGACACTGGATCTGGCAGATTAGCTTGCCTTATCCTGAATCCACCCCAGGTCTCCGAGTGACTCATTATGGCCCCCTTACTGGGGAGTAATAAGTATTCAAGAGAAGAAAAAAAAAAAAGAAAAAAAAAAAAGAAAAATCAAGTCACTCACTCAGCCAGACTCAAATTTGGACTTGAAATAACCTCATGTCACAGCACCCATGCATCACATGTCATCCAGGACTGGCCAATGACGGGTTCTAATGTAGATTCATCTGCTCAGAGGCTTACCCACCGGCGGAAGGCATCGAATGGGATAATCAAGTTTATTCGAAACAACTGTGTATTTTCCAAACGACCCATTTTTGCCAATTCGCCAGACATTCCATACTCCAACGCAAAGACAAAGTAAAACGAAAGATCATCTTCATTCCGTGCGTTACAACTCATCTGCGGACGTATTCAAGCAATCCAAATTTTCCATGATGGCAACTAGGAAAAAAACGAAAGAGAAAAAATCGAAAGCATGAGTCCTCCAGCAACAAATAAACATGCCCTAAAACGAATGGTATCAAAGTAACGACCGCATTAACAAGTGAATTAACAAGAAATGGAGAATTGGTGACGAGTCATCTGGGGAGCTGAGTTCTGGGCGTTTGGCAAGAATCTGATACTGGCAGATACACCTAAATCTCCCGCAAGAAACAAAGTGAAGGATAACGGTGGAATTGGGAATGGAAGCAAGCTATCTCAGAGCCAATGACTCCAATCTGAACTTACTTACTTGAGTGAGGCAAGCTTCTGTAAAGCCAGATGTACACCTTTTAATCCGCGTTGTTAGCTCTAACTTTCTCAGTGTCGACATTACGCAAAGTGATTCTTACCCGCAACACCTTGTGCTAATGTAGCACAGGCCTCTGTATTCCGCATTCCCACACTGACTGTTGTGACATGGGGGATTTTATCCCTCTGCTCATTGGCCCATCGGAAGATGACCTCATCGTCCCTATCGTCTCCGATGACCAGCAAGAAATCCGGTTGGGTTTGTGAGTCTCCTGCCTGCTCAGCTCTGTCCCGGAGAATATCCATGACCTTCATTGCAGCAGTCGCTTTGCTGCATTCGATGGACTCCACAGCAACGGCTCCATCGACTGGAACGGCGCGAATGCTCTGGTTTTCAAATCTGTCGTTCACATCGTTTGCACACTCAGCTGCCTGGCGAGAGGCAGTGACCATGTCTTCGGCATTGCGGTAGTGGAACAAGAATGAACAGTGACGGGCTTCGATGTAAGTTCCAGGCGTTCGCTCACGGTAGTATTGGAGTATATCATGAACCTGACTTTTCCATTTCTCACATTCGGCCTCTGGCCGTGCAGCTCTAATCCATTTAGTTTTTTCAAATGGGCGAATAAAGCAGCCGGTCTCCGCAATCAACCCAAGCCCAGGGACACGGCGGAATAACCTTTCCAATTCCTAAATTCACCTGTTAGAACTCACCCTCATGAAATCACGTAGTTGACACTTACTTCAGGTGTCCTTCCGCTCATAACATAGACAATATTTTTCTTGTCAGAGAGAAGATCATTGAGGATATCTATCGTACGTTGGGGGCTTGTCATGATAACGTTTGTTGGAGCTCCCCAAGATGCAAGGGTGCCTTCATAATCTAGGATAATCAATCTCTTGTTCGAACTGGAATAACATTCTCCTAGTTTCTTGGATGAAAGTCTGGGGATGGTGCTCAACCCTCTTCGCTGTTCCTCCTCATATGCCTCATCCCATTTAGTCATGAAGCCTGACACCCAGTTCGTGGCAGTGTGGTGTGTAATAGCGTTATATAGAATCTCCCATCGTTTTTTCTTCTCCTCTGGTGACATTTCCAAGGCCCTTACGAACGCTTCTGCACATTGCCTGTTGTTCCATGGATTGACGGGAATATGAGCATTCTTAAAAAAGGCTGCACTGCCTGTAAACTCGGAGAGAATGAGAGGGCTATGCTTCTTGTCCTGGAAATAAACGAATTCATGAGAAGTCAAGTTCATCCCTTCTCGCAAGCTAGTGACCACCAGAGCATCTGCAATTGTTAAGAGCGCGATGTATTGTGAGAACGAAATATCCTGGTGGAGGAAGACGACAGGGCTGTGTGCGAGGTTTGCGTGAGAGGAATTGATTCGGGTAACAATGTCTGAGACTTGGTTCTGCAAGTCGTAGTTTTCTGTTGTTGAGAGAGCAACCTGGATCAATACAACCTTTCCATCCCATTCGGGATGTTTGTCGAGGAACTGCTCGTATGCAAGCAACTTTTGACGAACGCCTCGAACATGATCCAACTTCAGGCAAACACAAAATCAGCACGATGAGACCCAGATAGGGTTCGTTAACAGCATACCTTGTCACGGGCTACAATCAACTTCTTTCCACGGTATCGCTCCGTGATAATCTTGATCCATTCTTCAACAGCTGGTTCCTTTCGTCTCAAGCCTAATGAGACAGGATCGATACCAATTGGATCGCTTGTAACATGGATGAATCGATCTTCCAGCTGGATACCATTCGGCGTGGCTTCCACATATAAAAGTCTACTGCATGTTTGCAGAAAGTGGCGAGTATATTCCGGAGTCTGAAAACCCACTAGGCAGGCACCGAGCATACCTTCGAGGAGCTGTCTTCGGACAGCCAGGCAACGGAAAACCTCTGAAGATGGAAAAGCAACGTGCAGGAAAAAGCTGATTTTTGCATCGGGAATCTTATCACGGATCATCTTCGGGACAAGGAGCAGATGGTAATCATGTATCCAGATCTGATCACCCTTCTTATAGTCACGCACGATAGTGTCTGCAAAGGCCTGATTCAACGCAACATAGTAGCACCATGAGTGATCTTCGTAGGCCCTAGAAATGATTAGTTTTATCTTGGAATAACAATAACCACCTTACTTACTTCGACCTCGGATGGTCAGGTATCTGGTTGTGGAAGACGCTACATGGCTTTCTTTAGCACCTATTTTACTCAGGTTCAGAGGCACAATGGAACTCACGGCCAAAGCATCTGCAATTTATGTCAGTTTTTTTTTTTGCTGAAAGGAGTTGGGAAGGTACACCCACTTCTTTACAATAATGAGCATAATGACCTTCAAAATCTGCGTCCTTGCAGTAAACCACCAATGAATCGTAGTCATCACGAAGCTTCACATCAATTTCTGCTCTTGCTTGCTCAGAAAGTTGATCGGTGGGTATCCCTAAAGTCCCAACCCAGGTCCTGTTTTCGATAACCTTAGCGTCCAGGGCCGCAGATACGGCATTCTTAAGACCGCCATTCCCTTGGTCATACGGTTCAATAAACCAGGAAGCATTTTTCAAAAAGCCCGACTCAGCAGAAGAACGACGTCTTGAGGTGCGTCGGGTATTGCGATTTGACATGGATGTAGGAGGTGAAGCGGTGGAATTCGACCGGCTAGTCACGGATGCGTCCGTTGCATCTGTCTCGTGCCCGTCTTCTTCCTCAGCAATAGTCTCATTGGAGTGCGGCTCCAAGAAGAAGGTGCTATCATCTCGTATAGCCGGGGCTGGCGGTGTCTTTGGAGGGGTCACCAGGACCGTTTGGTTGAGTGTCGCAAGTAGATTGGGGACTGGTGTAGTAACATCGAATGACTCTCGAGCAGCGAACCTTAGATTCGGTCTCTCCCCCCGTCCATTCCTACGTAGATTGAATCCAACTGTGTACGGGAGATGTCTGTGGGCCTCGGGTTAGCCTTGCATGGTGGGGCATGGTGGGGAAGAGATCACGACGACTTACAACGACGCCACGAAGGTAGTCATCTTGACTGTGTGCAGAGTAGTTCTTCCAAGGATATCTATCTTATTATCGTACCTGGGGAAAGGCGAGAACGCTGGCTGACAATATTGGGGGGGGGGTGTTGGTGGGGGGGTGTTTGTTTGAGGGGGGGCCAGGGCCTATAAGTACCAGCGTGAGAAATGACAGGGTATATCATACAAAAAGATCGGAGGGTTTCTTTAAGAGAAGCTGAAATCATATGCGAGTCCAACACCTCGGTCTTTACTTCTCAAGCTAGCTGTCAGCTCCCCTAAGCTCTGTTGTATATTCACTGGCGCTCTGGTTTCAGACTGGCTGGCTCTAAGGCGCCGCCATGCCAGCAGACATTGTTATCCCAATGGCTCCTGCGAGCCAGAAACCAACATAAATTATTGAGTTCACAGCCCCAAAGGAGGGAAAAGCCTTAGGGGAAAAGCCCTCAAAACGCATTCGTGACGTAGTTGGGTCACTCTCGTGGGCATCCCTGCTTAACCAATGCCTTTTTGCTTGAATTATTAGGTAGCTGGGTGAGCCGGCTTGAGATGGCTTCTATCTAATCCTGAAAAGCATCGTCTAACGGTAACAGTTTCGTTACCGGCCGGCCGAATGCAACATTTCCCAGATACCAGGCGGACCCGAACAAGGAAGGGCCAAATGCCTATAAATACACCGAACCTTTATGTATATGTACATATATACAGTATGTACGTGAGACCAGCCCAGAGATGAGGAAGAAGATGAAGATCTTCCGCTTGTCAATGTATGCTGTACCATATTGTAACCATCTAATTTTACACTCTGGGAATTGGTTCTGCTATGCGGTAAAGGCCGTCCCTCTCCACCTCACAGTAGATTAACAACCATCCTAGGTACATAGAAGGTCAGCAAGTGTGACCCCTACATCTAATCTTGTTGCCCTCTTGAAAATACTCACGGGTTTGATCATAATTTTATATCCAAGGACCCAGATGGAGTCTGAACTGCGAAATGCATGCGGGATTTTCGATATTTGGACCTGTTGGAGCATAGACCTTGGTCAACAAACAAGTTTCGAAGCCCCGTGAACTACCTAGGATTCGTAAGTACCCCTCCCTGTTTGTGTCATTAAACTTCCTACGGTAAAACACTGGGACTGGCCGGAATCCCCATGATTGAAAACGGCCGTCTGCCGGGTTAACTGCTCCGTAATCCCGGCTCATACACAAAATCACTCAGTCAGGCTCCGAAACCTGAGACCCAGGCATCACCATATTCCGGCTGAGGAAGGCATGATTGGATTGAAATATTGGTTAGGTACTTTCAACCCAGGGGATATACTCGAGTACTACCTATCTCATGTACGTGTCTTTGTGAGCATGGCTTTGTGCATGAGATGCTATTGGATCTGGCCACCACCAAAAGACAGATCATGCCGATCTTGACTATTTTTCCAGAGGTACTGGCCGCCAACTTACTTGTTCTTACATATGTACATTTCATAGCACGGCTTACTGTATGGCATTTGTTCAATTCATTCCACGGGAAGGATTAAATCTATTATGAAGCAAGCTTGATTGTTTTTGTTGGCACTTGCAATTTCCGATGACAGCCCTGTATGAAACATATTATATAGATCCCCAAAAGTTTACTCGAGATCCCTCTGTACCTAGGTAGCGCTAGCGGATGATCGCCTACCAACGGTTCGAGTAATCCATAGCTTGGCAATTCCCTGTTGGGCAACTAAGGGGCGACGATCATCAGGACGACGATCATCAGATGGCAGTACAGACAGCAGCAATGCCCTGAACAAAGATGTCGATCGATATCTTGAATTTCATTATTCTGACGTATCAATTGGTCACACGAGTACCGGTAGTCCAATAACCGATTGGTTGTGGGGCATCCTCGGATCAGATTACCTACCAGGTGACGGGTACTATGTATAGGGCCGAGCCGTCAAAAGCCAGTGCTTTGGTGCTCATGGAATAAAGCGGCCTCGACTGGCAACTAAATCCCAGACTTACTGTCATATGAATTTTGACCACTGGGCTGTAACCAACGATTGGAACACAGGCAGGACAAAAGTTTGCATTTCTCTTTTTGTTCGGTATCTGGAAAAACGGTTACAGATTGCAAACACTGTGGACTTGACACAGTTCGATGTCTACTGATTCCAGCATCGTATCTACAGTACGTGTCTGTATGATTGCACCCCCGTATACCGGTAAACTCTTTCATGCCTTATCATATACCCAGAAACAATTATGCGGCTTGGCACTAGCCTGCGAAGGCGAGGAGTTATGGTTTATTCATTTATGTAATAGTTGCCACAGTGTAATTGCGATATCTGCTCTTTTCCGCTAGAGCTCCTCAAAGACGTATTACGCCACGAGCTGCAAACGCGTGAGCCAGAGGTTGGGTATGGGGTGGCGGGCTTCATTCACGTCATGCGGAACTACACATCAATCAATGCTCTTCCCTGCTCACTTCACGACGGTCGTTTGGCTCTGAGATGTCTTGAATTCTTAAACGCATTCCAAGTATCTTATTACCTACACCTAAGCATCAATAGGCAATCTGAGGGTGTAAGAGACTCCTCGCAATCTCCTTGCATCATGCTGAATGAGACCCTTGTCAGCACTTGTGTTTTGCAATGTACAAGTCCAATCAAGCTAACTGCAGTTTGGTTTACAGTACAGCTTTACGGCTTAGGCCCTCCTCTTCCAAACATTAGGCATAATGTCTGCTTCGACACCAAATCCGGCCACAGTACCTTTACCTCCATCTAGGGTGGGGACGCCACTGGATGGAGGTATATCTGCGATATCCAGGACCCAGGAAACCTCATCCTCGACTCCAGCGGCTGGGGGTTATGAGCAAAGGCATGACGAGGATGATGGTAGTCATGGGAGAAATGTACTAGAGCCTAGAGACACCAGAGCTTCGATATCCAGCGGGCACTACTTACTTGAACCAACTAAGGCTGCACGCTTGGTTGGTATTCAGGATTCTAAGTTATCCGCTGGGGTGGCAGCAAGCATTGCTCTGCGAGCTCAGCGACCTGTCGAAGTTTCTAGCCCTGATACAAGGAACTCAGCGGGGCGAGCGGCTGCGTTGGCAGCGAGGGAGGTTAAGCTTGTTCAGATGCACGTCGATGAACCGACATCTTTTGCAGATTCCGCAGCGGTACTCGCGCATAAAGCTGCAAAACCAGCTGCGGGGACAGCGGGAACTGCACTTCACCCGCAAAAAAATGTGATATATGGAGGTGAAGCTATTCTGGCATCTGATATGCTACCCGTGATTCACGATGCAGCAGCAAAATGTATGTCTAGTGCTATACGGAAGGCTACTGAAGAGAATCTTGAGGAAACCGCCTCCATCGGACTTGCAATTCAAAATGCAGCAGCAAGATCTGCCTCCAATGCTCTACCTATGGCCGTTGAAGAGACTCTTGAAGCGGGTGAGGTAGCTAGCAAACGAAGGATGAAGATATCGGCAAATCTAGAAGAGGCCGCACGCAAAGCAGCGGCGAGACGGTTGGCATTACTAGATCAAGAACTGTATGAATCTGGTGTGTTCAGGAGGGTACGTCTACCCGGTTATGAAATAAGTCAGAGACAGTCAGGGTCTCTTCGCCGGACGTATTCAATGAGGGAGGGCGTTCCCATGGGGTCGAGGAGAGCTCCCGCAGAGGAAGGCGATGACTATATCAACCTCCTAGAGGTTGCGAAGCGCAATGTGAGCAGACGGCTGGCTCGCATTGACCTTCAAGTTGCGGACAAGAAAGGTTTGAGCTACCACAAGGATTGGGATGATCAGGCTATGCGTATTGCAGAGTCTAGAATTCAGAATACCAATGGATTTCGGACTACTAGCCCCGGTCTACATGGCAAGATCGATATCGGTGGGGGGAGATTAGTTGATGCAAAAGAGGTGGAGAGGGTTGCGCTCAGAAATGTGCAGCCGGTGTTGGAGGAGATTACGGTAAAAGCGGAAGCGGAAAGGGCGCGGGTTGCAGTTGAGCGAGCGGAGGTAGAGGAGAGAAAGAGGCTTGAGAATTTGGAGAAGGAGAAAAATCGGGAGGTTAAGGAAGAGAAAAAAAACGTCAAAGGTATCATCCGATCCCCGAGAGTCAACTAGTGAAATTTAATCATATTAACCCAGTACACTTTTGCAGCCGCCGAAATAGCAGAGATCTCGCGACAGAAGTCGGAGGCAAAGCTAGCAAATGGTCTTGCTACACGAGAACCCCACACGAGTGGCACTGCTGAGCAGTCAATTACCCATGAAATGCCATCGCCTCCCCAAGCTTTGAGATCTAAACTGAAGAAACTACTTGGGAAGTTGAGAAAGTCTACTACGTCACTACTAGCTGGGGCTGGAAGGGGGAAACTTACTGGTGAGGAGCGATTGGCAAGGGAGCGAGCGGAGAGAGAAGAGGGCGAAATTAAGACGGTGGGGCTTGGCGTCGATGGGGTACCAGAGCCTGTAGTAGACATCGACGGAGCATCAGCTCGGGCCCCCATATCACTCTCAAGGGACGCGACCGCAGTGGAAGGACGGCCTCCTGCTGTGACTACAGAAACTCGAAGAGATGTCGAGTCTGGTGAAGTATTCTGGGACCGTATTGAATACATTGATCCACAGGAGTATAAACGACGCCAAACGGAAAAATATGCTTCGACTGTGGGCCGGCTTGAATTTTCTACTGCTCTATTTAGGGATGAACCAGTGCAACGAAGATCCCTGGATGTAATTGACCGAACCACCAGCTCCCCCCTTCCCCCCCGCCGCATATCCGCCTCTTTGCCAGCGCAATCAAACTACCAACGCCCAAGCCCACTGAAAATGCCTGACGGGGGATACTCCATCTCTACCCCTGTGCTCTCAAATCTGGAATCGAAATTCGGAGCGGAGAAATTGGCTACCCCAACTAGACCAATAGTAGGTCATAATGAAACTGGTTTTAGGCCTGAGGCAGATGTAGCAGTGTCTGGAGAGGAAACAGAGGATAAGGGTAGTGGAGGAGGAAGAGCAGTCCCATTATATGACCACCGAGAACATCCAATTGATGTGACTATTGGAAGGACTGAGACCCAGAAGGAGAAATATGCGAGGTTGGCATGGGAGAGGGAGGAGGATGTGGATAGTTGGAAAGTGCCAAAAGGTAAAGGGAAGAATGTGAGGATTGAGGATCCATATCCAGAACCAGAGCAGACGGGGGGAATGGAAGCCGGAGAAGGGAAAGGGGGAGAATAGTTTTAGGGAGGAATTATAAGTGTATGGTGGGAGAAGGGTGAGGGGGAGAGCAGGTTTAGGGAGGTATTGTAAGTGGGTGGTGGGAGAAAGAAGGGGGGGCACTGGGATACGTTAAGGAGGGGAGAAGTGAGGTAGATGGATAAGGAAGTTGGACTGGAAGGGGGTTGGTTATATGGGCTTTTAAGAGCGGATTGAGCGGCGGTAGGGAACACCGTTAGGAGTTCTTAGTAACTAGGTAGGGATGAGTAGAATAGTTTGGATAACTATGGAAAGGTGACAGCAGATGGGTTAGTAAGGTTATGCAAGGAATGAACGTGGACGTATATTCTGTCAAATATATGATATAGGCTGCTGTTGTTTCATGTATATATGTTCTGGGCCGCTCGCGGGCGGTCCACCCACTATGTCCTTCGCGGGCAATTACTTTAATTACTCAATTTGGTACATACATGATTGGTATATTAATCAGATATGCCCGGTAGATTGATGTGGTAATAGGTCTGACATAAGATATTGATCTGGGGTGGGCTGTTTGTCGATCCGTATTCATAGTTTAAAAGCCCCGCTGAGATCAGGTATTGTGAGATTAATTCATTCCTCGATATCACTACATTACAACACCTGCCGTTGATTTTCTACCGAGAGAAGACTGTGCCGAAACCGATAATCAAAGGTTATATGCAAAAGTTTATTGCAAAATCCACAGCCTTGAACGCCATCAATTGTAATCCAACCAAAGAACCTTCAGCCACCAGCAACTAAGCTAATCGGATACTCGCAATCACACTAGCCAATACTGCTCACTTGCAAAAAATTTAAAAAAAAAATTTAAAAAAAATTTAAAAAAAAAAGGGCCCTGTGCCAATTAATTGTCGCTGCCGATGCGCTTAACAAAAATGACTTGGAATATTTCCATTTTCATTTATTTGTTCATATGGTCTGTAGCAAATAGGTTAAAAGCTGAACGAGCACTCCAATTAGATAATAATTCCAATATTGAACCTGGAGGATGAACAGCAGGCCGCGCCGGGATCAATAATTGCCTGCCTAGTGGTATATATTATTTGATATAGGTCCAGTCCAGTTAGGTATATTGTTATTGATTCAAGTGCGTTAGGTAAGTAATCAAATACATTGCCCGCGAGGGGTATAGTAGGATGTATAAAGGTGTAGAACCCCTTCCGCCCTACAGCTGTCATCCGATGTATCATGAGATATGCAATCTCATCCGTTACATGTCTTTCGGCCTAGTACCAGCACAGGGCGTATCTATAACGAAACAACTACTATTGTACAGTAACCCCCTTTCAAACAATTTTCTTTTGTATGTGTGTGTTTGGGGAGGGAGGGGGGGGACAATCTATAACCTATGTTAACCTATGTTATATAGTCCTGAACGTTACTAGCTATCTATCACACATTTAACACACTCCCTCCCCTCTCCCCCACAAAAAGCACTAAAGCCAGAGTTAAGAGACATGTAATAGGTTTATCTTAGGTAGGCGAAATACCGTTGTGGTAGTTCAGTCACTACCAGA
Organism: Terfezia boudieri ATCC MYA-4762; assembly: GCA_003788615.2. NCBI lineage: Eukaryota > Fungi > Ascomycota > Pezizomycetes > Pezizales > Pezizaceae > Terfezia > Terfezia boudieri. Next base: position 544,022 of record ML121528.1, on the reverse strand, counting down.
ATGAAGAAGTTTGTTTACCTGTACAACACAACCAGCAATCTTAATTGGAGGGAGGGAAGGGGAAGGCGAGTATATCTGAGTAGTAGATTGTGAAGGTGGTTTGTTTCTTTTCCAAGATGATAATCGATACTATATCCATAGTCTATAGAGTTGGCACAACTCTCTCGCAGAGGCTATCTGTAGGGATAAGCATGTTGCAAGATAACTGCTCTCTCTCTCTGCTAAATACTTCCCTCGAACCAACTCCTCTTGCAACATACAGACCATCTCCACACATTCTCTGCCGAGGAGTTCTCGTTAACAGTGTATTAATAATAATAATAATCGTATGTAGACAAGGAATAATTACCACCTCTACCCCCTCCCTTCACTGCCCATATTCCACCCTCGGCACCACCACCGGCCCATACTTCACTGTCGGGTACATGCCCTCCCCCTGGACAATAAACTCCACCGCCAAACTCACCGGCCCTCCTGCCATCCCGGGCTTCACCATCCCCGGCGGCATCATTCCCTGTGGCTCAAACGCCACAAAAATGGCATAATTTCTCCTCCCCATCAATTTCTTCCCCTCTTTGGGCCCCCCCGTCACATCATTTTGAAACAACTCAATCATATCCTCCTTCGTATCACTGTGCGAGTGTGTTGACCGCATGCCGTTTTGTGGCACGTATAAAGGTTTGGTGGAGGAGGAATGGAGCATTTTGAGGACTAGCGGGGGAGGCGGAACGTTGACGATGGCGGAGGTGATGATTTGGTACATGGTTTTGTGGTCGATGGGGCGGCTGGGGTCGTGAAAGAGGCCGGCGCCGCAGCAGTGGACGTCTGTGTGGGGGGTTAGTGAATGATATGAAACAAGAGGGGGAGAACTCAATTTAACTTACCGCCTGAGAGGAAGGTGAACCGGAACCCGCGCTGGTGAGAGATGCCTTGTAATGTGCGGACCAGATATGTTCGTTCCAAGTCCTATTTCCGCAGTCTTCGTTAAAACCGTACATCTATATATTTCAGGGGTCCGTTGAAGTCACCTTCGACTCATGCGTCCAATGATCCCGCAAATCATCCAATAAATCCACTTCTCCAAAAACACTAACAACGCTACTCATCAACCCACCCTTCCCAAATGCCTGCTTCACACTCGAAAACCCTGCTCCAACAACCTGCTTCGCGCCGACCACACCCGCTGCCGAACCCATAACCTTTCCTATTAAATTATACGTCCCAGTTACAGCCTTCTTACTTGTTGCCACTGTATTTACAACCGACTCCGCAACCTCTAGTCTTGGATAAACTATCGGCACTGCAAGCATAAGCACAATATGCTGCACAGACTGTGGAAGGTTTGCAATACGTGGAAACAACCCCTGATATGTCGGGCCGGCCATGATCTGGTGAGGATTTCTCTCACTCCTAGTATCCGCCCCGATAACAACAACAGCAGGGCCAAGGTACTTGATAAAGTGCCATCCTGTCCCTGTGATTGTAAATAGGTCCCTCTCGTCTGGAGTTGCCCGGAGGATGTCTAGGGTTGTATGGTGCTGGAATAGAAGATACCAATGAATACCTATCCGGCCGATGTTTTTGAACATGCTTGAGAACTGCATGTATTCTGGATAAGACCCAAAGCCGTCGAAGATGTCATGGTCATCAATTTGGAAAATGTGGGGGATAGACGCCCAAGCGTCCCGGATGTGGGGTTGGTCAAAGGCAGAGCTGTAGTAGTGGAAATAAGCATGTGTTACCTCCTCTTCATGGTTTGGTGTCCATGGAGCCATCCTTCGGTTTTCTTTGCCCCTGATTTGTAACCATTCCTGTAATCTCACAGTTAGCCATAACAATGATCGAGAAGGATGAAGAGGGGGCATGGGCGAACTCTTAGCAAAGGAAGCTCCCTCCACATCCTATCAGCATAAATCTGATCCCCACCACCAATCTGCACATGAAACCCGCCGGTCTCATGATGCTTCTGCATCAAATCATTCCACATGTGCCCCGGTCCATTCAATTTCGCCTTCTCCTCTGGCTTCACACTAACAGAAAAGTCATTACAGCTATGGGCTACCCATCTCCAAGTCCTATCATGCTTTCCTGCAACGAGGAACTCAAATCTAATACATCCCGTATTTGATGTAACTGCATATGTCCAACGTGTAGGGATATCAGCCATCTGAATATCGATGTCATATCTGTAGAAAGTCCATGTCCGGTGGGTATAGATTGGATTAGCTTTGAGTTGCCTTGGATTTGGAGATAAGTCCTGACTCTGGTGTAGATGCACAGTTGGGGGTTGCGGATCCGCAGAGATAATCAAGACCGACCCCAGCCAGATCCCAAGGTCGATATCCATATTCGTGTATCGAAGATAGGGGCCAAAGTACTCTCCATTGCTTGGTGCTACTTGGTACATGGAAATGCCAGCGAGGGGAAGCTGCATGGGGAAGGAAGGAACGTTCTGCAGTGGTGGAGGAGGCCCAAAGGCCATTTCTTGATAATACATTGGTGGAAGCCCAGGAGAGCCAAGTGGGGGTGGGAAACCAGGTGTCTGTGGAGGTGGGAAACCAGGTGTCTGTGGAGGTGGGAAACCAGGTGTCTGTGGAGGTGGGAAACCAGGTGTCTGTGGGGGGGGGAAACCAGGTGTCTGTGGGGGCGGGAAACCGGATATCTGTGGAGGCAGTAAACCGGGCGTCTGTGGGGGTGGGAAACCAGGGGTTGGAGGTGGAAAGCCTGGAGTCTGAGGAGGAAAACCAGCGGCTCCATTAGGGAATCCAGGGGTTTGGGGAGGGAACCCTGGAGTGGAGGGCGGGGCATGCACGGTTTCTGGTTGTGGGGGCTCCCATTGTGTCCTTTGTGTGGGAATATGAATGTAGTAGTAGTGCCCACTTGACTGGTCTAGATGCGCCATCCAGTCTGGAGGGAGTGGGGGAGGTGCGCTAGGTCCTCCCACAGGTGGAGGGGTGAACGTCTGCTGTCCATGTCCCTGTTGGGTAAACGCTTGCTGCTGTTGCTGGGGGGTAGTTGATACCCCAGGATGAGGATGCGGTTGCTGTTGAGGATGCGGTTGCTGTTGAGGCTGAGGTTGAGGTTGAGGCTGTGGCTGCTGTTGTCCAGGCAGTGGTCCAGGGACCTGCCCTGGAACTGGACCTGCCCCTTGCTGCAGGGGTGGTGTTTGTCCCTGTGGTTGTTGAGGACCAGTTGAGGAACGTTGAAGATTTTGGAGGGGAGATTGCGTCTGCACCGGTGCAGGGCCTGTCGAGTGTGAAGTAACCGGGGGAGATTGATTCTGGAATGCGGGATGATTCCGGGGCGGTTCAGGGGCAGCGGCACCGAGAACCACTGTATGCTTCTCATCAGGATAACCCTGTGCAGTCAAACCTGTAGAAGGACCTGGCTGTAGTGAAGTTATGGCTGCAGCTTCCCCTGAAGATAAACTAGCATATGATGGAGGCGGTTCCTCCATGTTCATTCCCTGAAAGTCTTGCTCCAGGGCAGTGGCATGTACGTCATGAGCAGTTGCAGCAGTATGGCCAACAGAGGGAGGGTTTGTTCCTTTACGATCTCGACTTGGTGGAGGAGCAGAAGGCGCCACCGATACAACAGCAGGAGGAGGTTGAGAGTACTGTTGAGGAGGGGAAGGGTATTGTTGGGGCGGGGGAGGGTATTGTTGAAGAGGTTGTTTGACAGGCTGTTGAACAGGTTTAAAAACTGGCGGGGCTGGCACAACTTGGGCAGGCGGTGCGGTCCTCGGAGCTGATATTGTCTTTGGAGCAGGTGCAGTCTTAAAAGCAGGTGCAGCTTTTGGAGCTGATGTAGTCTTTGGAGCCATTGCAGCAGCTGTTGGTGGGGCAAATGTTTCTGCCTTACTTGGACCTTGATACACAGTGGGTGGGCCATGTGGATTATCACCTGGAGTCTCTGTAGGTGTCCAGGGCCTGCGGATCTGTTGAGCCGCTTGTGGAGGAGGAGATTGTTGTGGTTGCCTTGTAGGTGTAGGGTGTCTGAGCCCTTGTGCGGGGGACTGTGTTCTTTTCGCCTGCTGAGGTTCTCGTGCGGCGCCTGATGGAATTGATGGAAAGTCTCCAATGCGCAGCGGAGGAACCTCCTGCGTCGCTGTCATTGGCGTCTCTGGTGGAACCGGAGATCCTCGCCGTCCATATGTTGTGTTTGTGGACGCTGTTGACCCAGGCCGGTAGCGTCCAGAGGAAGGTGGCCAATACTGCTGATGGTACTCTGGGAAGGGATTGAGCTGTTCAAGCTCGTGGATAGGGCCTCCTTCATCCTTTGGTGGTGGTTCCGGTCCTCCAGGAGACTCCGGAGGTGGAGCCAGAACTGGGGCGGCCTTACCAACCCTTTGGGGACGACCCTCCCACTGCTTGCCTGTAAGCGGCTGAGGGAGTACACCAGTTTGGCGTCCAAAGGACGGAGGTGGTGATTTGGACTTTCCATCAGGGTATGGAGGCCTGTTCTCCCGGAACTCGGGGCTAAATTGCGGGAGTGAATTCTGGCGCTGCTGTGCAATTCTCTCCGCAGCTGGTCTATCGGGATATGGTAGTTGTGACGAGGGCCCACTCCCTGGGAAAGTCGGCCTGCGAGGGGAGGGGATGGCTGCTAGCAGTTCAGCGTGAGCAGGAGAAGGACTTCTTTTGCTAATTCGGAGGGGTTGTATGATGGCGGAGCCTGACGTTGGTGAGGTCGATGTCTGTTGGAGATACAGCTCATCAGATTCTGTATCTCTCCGCGACCGTGCCATTTTGGCGACCCGCTGAGCGGTCAGCGAGCGATAAGCGTTGTAGGCGGGGTGCACAGGGTGCCTGAACCCTGTAAGCTCGGTCGAACTCTGGGGATATTGAAGCGTATATACGGTGTTTCTCGTGCGTATCCGGGGTATTGAGATCAGATGAAGGAGATCGCTGGTAGAGTATTAATTCTCAGGTAAACCTTTTTGTATACCCCCCCGGGAGATAGATAGCACCGCGCAGGAGGTCCCTTTTTTTTTTTCTTTTGGGGGAGGGGGGAGGGGGAAGGGGGGGGATTGGGCAGAGGGGAGGATGGCGAGGGCCGGGATGAGGAGGGGCAACATGCTGAGGGGAACTTTTTCAGTGTGCTGCGGGGGTATACGTATGCATGGCTTGGGGGTATATGAAGTTCCACAGAAAATTCCAAAGACAACAATGGAAGAGTATGCGCCGTGGAATACTGTAGGCAGGCAAGGCACGCGAACAAATAATAATGATGATTATTATTCTTCTCTTCTGCAAAACTGCACTCGTATTCGATTTGGGTTCCGCCTGGTCTCACCAAGGGCGCTTATGGGCGCCTCTGTGGCTCTGGGAGATTCGAACCATCTGAACCAACCAGACAAGGATTTCCGAGCAGATCAATCCGATTATAGATTTTCCACACTGTTGGCACCCTGTAGAAATCGGTTGTTTGCTGTCCCAATACCTTTGTGCGCCGCAAGTAACCTGTAGGCCACTGACCTGATGACAACAGCCCGGCTGATATCGTGAAGAAATTGCAGGTGGGGACAGATGTTGGGGGGAACCATCCACGATGTCTTGAAGTTGAGTGGTTGAGTGGCTGGGTGGCTGAGTGGCTTGGTGGCTGAGTGGCTTGGTGGCTGAGTGGCTGGGTGGGGGTTGAGTCTGAAGTGCCAACAACATTCGCCCCAAAGGAGTGGGCTGCATATACAATTTAATTTAAAGCGTACAGAGTAAAAAACCGTTGATTGATTTTCTTGAAGCATATTGCCATATACTAAACTCTGGATATCTGGGGCTCCTGATGCCAGTGTGCAGCAGTAGGTACCCCTCTAGTAATCCTGATGAGAGGCATTTGGGCATATAATCCTCTTTTTCCTAGTGAAGCTATCTACAGTACATATCCAGATGGAAATGAATAAAATACTTTGAGATATGTGCACAATGCATCAAGAGCCACTGAGATCAACCAGACGGAGTACTTTTGGTAGCAAGCCATATCAATACCGCATGATATTGAAATATTCTGGTAGAATCGAATGCCAGTACTGTATATGCATGTTTTCAACACCCCTCCAGGAATCATCTCAGTAGTAAATTTTTCTAGCTTGGACTAATTCAATGCTCTAAAATTCAATACAATAAAGCTCACTTTTTGTTGAGTTTCCCACGGCAGGTGATTGTTTACTGAAAGTTATCCAATATCAGGAGCATTTTATAACATCAGGTTAAGGCGTGACAAACCACGTAAATACTTGTAGTTGTAGTTGCACAGCCTGAGGTTTTTATCTCGGACAGTTTAAACAGTTTCCCTTTGGTTCCTGGTCCATACCTCTGAAGAAGTCAGATAGCTGAATAGGCACTTTGGAGAAGCGTGAGAGATGTTCTTATGGAATAATAGATAGACTGTTTCGCATTTAATGGGTTGGGGTTATACAGATATATATTTAGGAGCGCTAAGCATAATTCACCTGCAATTAGCCGGCCTATGCAACGCAGGCCGTATTTTTGTCCGCCAATTCTTTCCCTCGCCATTCATTAGTAGAGGCAGCTGCTGAAGGTTCAACAACATGGCATAAGAGGCATAAGAGGCATAAGAGGCATGCATAAAGGGTAGTACATATGAGTATGAGATGAGGGCTACTAGTTGAGATGCCTCATATAAACAGAGGGCTCATACCAAAAGTGTTTTCCTCCTTCCGGTTTGGGAATCTTGAATATGCAATGCCTATGCATCTCATGCGGCTTGGCATTATTCGGCTCCAAACGGATTCTAATGACAACGCATTTTATACCAGCCATGTAGCGATTTGTTTTACTTTTAACTGTTGCTCGCCTCCTACCCTGAGTAGCTTCTTTGGGTGCAGAACGTCTTCGCCTATGCGGAGCAACTTGGCGTATGCATCACTAATGCAGCAGGCTTGGCATACTCCGCAAGACAACATTATGGACGTAATAAGCCAATTAAGGTACATGTACATGTATATTCAAGGTAATATGGCTATTCTCAGGTATGTAGTCTGGTTATATTCAGAGCAGAGTACATAGAAGGTTAGTCTGGTTGAGAAGGTAAAACTTATCACTACATGGCTGCATTGCCATTGCAACCCGTTTTGGAGCTGAATAATGCCAAGCTGCATGCGGCGCATAGCAATTGCATATGCAAGATTACCAAACCGGAAGGAGGAAAAGACTTTTGGTGTGAGCCTACAGTATGATATACCGATTTCACAGAACCATGCAGGGCATATTACAATCAAACACCGATTTCCAAACACCTTCCAGTAGCTCTCCACCCTCTGGATAACGAAGCTTCACCAGAACCAGCAAGGGCTTCAAGTATGTAGGTACTCTACTTCGAGCTGTGACTGGCATCTTCAATAGCCACCAACCTGCGGGACTAATCTTATATACAGAGGCAGAGTAGAAAGGATGCTATTTCTTTGTAGCAGCAAACTGCGATCAGGATTGCGAGGCGGTTCCGTAATGGGAAACCTCAGGTCGGTGAGGCTGACGGCAATCTTAAACAACAATTTGATGTTGGTCTGGTTCATTTGAATGCTTCACGGGGCTGAAATAGTAACCCTTGCGGAGTAATAATTAAACAGGCTCACCGGTTCCTGCTGAAAAATTGCATTCCGTCTTCCTAAATTTAATTGCCTATATAGAGGGACCAATCTCCCTGAAGACTCGAGGCCATTGAGTCCTTCAATTCAGATACTCCTTCAAACAAGCAAAAAAATGTACGCGCCAGGGTCTTTTCAGCAGCAACAATTTCAACAGCAGCAGCAATTTCAACAGCAGCAGCAGCAAGCTGCATATACAGCTGGATACACGAATGATATACAGACTCAGCAGCAAACAGGGGTTTACCCGTCGATTATAGATGAGAAGCATGCTGTACAATCATCAAATCAAACTGTCGCCAATAATGGCCAATTCAACAGGCAACAGCCCACAGGCTTGCCCTGCACAGCTCCATCATTATACTCTCCGCAAAATACTGCATACGTAGACCCTCAATTGGCCTCGACCTTTAACTACCCACTTTCACAACCCCCCACAACTTACCCAGCAGAGAAGGCATATTTTGAGATATATACCCAGCCGCAGGGTACGCCTTATATACAATCACTACCACCAGGGGTTTACCCACTAGAGAAGACATCCTACAGCTCCATAAGTCAACCCTCACTGCCACCATCATATCCACCATCAATATCAGAAAATGGCATCTACGGCCCGGCTCTTCGGACGTTGATACCATCACAGCCTTATGTGGGTCCAGAGAATGCACAGCCAGGTACCCAGCAAACATATTGGGCATATGGACCTCAACAAGGTCTCCAGCAATCATATCAGGCATATGTACATCCACCAGACCCTTTAATATATACACCCCCTCCAGCGAAATCCAAGGATGAGAAGAAAAGTGGCACGGCAAAGAGGTTTTTGGGTGATACTTTGGTTGGGAGGTTTGCCAGTATGTGTGCGCGAAGTCCCTGGGGCAGACAGAGTTCTGATATGATGGTTATTCCTAGGGAGTGCGATTCAGACGACTACATGCACGGCAAGATTGTTCACATATCTTTCACCTTGGGGTGATAATAACAGGTACAAAGCATCGCTGGCTCAGTTCCAAAAATCTTACTAACGAGTCTTTTCAGTGTCACTTTGCCTAATGTTCGTTATCGAGATGCTGCTCTGTTTGCAACGTTCTCAGTTATAGGTGGCCCGTTACTAGAGGTGTGTGGGTCTCCGCCCATTTTCAGTGAAAATAGTGAACGTACTAAAAGAATCTGACAGGGCACCGGAAATCTGCTTGGTGGAGCCGTTGGTGACACATTTGCCTCCACGGTCATTGACCCAATGACAGACTTTTTCGTGAACAACATGGTCGCAAAGTAAGAATTCATGAACTACACTATGATGTTTTCATATTAATCAAAGTACAGATATGCTCTGTTCCAAATAATCGAACAAGCTATCGATAAAGGAATCCTGGAGCATATGTTCCCCGAGCAAGAAAAGATGTTAAGAACAACATCCATGAGAACTCTCCAATGCGCTGTAAAACATAAACTCATGGATGTCAACTCCAACATACAATTATTTTACCCAATGCATTCTGTAAATCCATCTTCTATCGAGAAAGGTACATACATCATTACCCTCAAACCCCCAACTCCCTCAAACTTGAAATCTCACAACTAACTCATCCGACCCCAATAGGTTGGTTTTGTCCCTACTTCTACGCCAGCAACCGTACTCCCAAAATAGCCCGCCAGCTAGACTTCGGCATCGCGCAATGCTTCGGCCCCTTCCTCCGCGGCGACCACCAACTCGCCGAGAAACTCCTTTCTGAATCAAATACCATCCTCTCCCTCTGCGATCCCGACCCCACGCACGACACCCACACCAGGCGTCTCCTAATAACTTTCCTCGGTATCACTCCCTACCGTGCAGGGATGTGGAGTACCTCCCGCCCACCCGGTGCCTCCTTAATACACTACCACCTCTTCAATGGTTGTCCCGCGCTTGTCATACCTGTAGATGAAAATTGCCCCATTACAGCTTGGAGCCCAGTGACGATGACTACGATTATACAGTGTGGATTTGATCCGGCTCCGCTGCATGGCATAATTTGTGAGTATTTGGATAGTGTGATTAGGATGGAGGGAGTGTTGCCAAAGTTGAGAGAGAGGTATGATGAGGTGCTGAGTAGGTGCGTCAGTTTGGTTGTTAATGGAGCGCTGGAGTTGAGGAATGCGGAAGTGCCGAAGGAGGTGATGAAGAAGCTGGATCCGGAGAGGGCGGGGCTTGTGTTTTTTAGGTATTGAGGTGGGATGTAGCTTTTTTTCTTTTTTTTTTGGGGGGGGGGGTAGTGTTAGGAGGTGTGGGATGAAAATCTAGGTGTGGCAGTTTTTGGGAGGCGATTGGGATGGAGTTTTGATATGAGTCTGGCCTCGTGGTAATTCACTTGGAAAAAGGTAGAGAAAGGCTCTTTGTTTAGATTTTTGTTAGAGATATACCATGTATACCTAATCAATACATCTGATGCCGTTTGTACAGCATGATAACAAACAATATTGGAGTTTGAGGGGCTGATGAATTACACCGCCAGGTACTTGATTCCAATCTTTTGTATAGCGGCAAACCAAATGTGGAAGAGCGCCGAATACAGGTTCGAATCTGCTTACCTTTGGTTAGTTATGATTTGAGATATTCCCAGTACAGTTTTTTTTTTCCTGCATTACCCTGAACTTACTTTTCTGTAACAAATCTCGGTAAGAAAGAAAACATTTAATCCAACCAATACTACCTGATATTTATCCTGGCAGCTGTAGGTGATCAATATCGAAGGCTGCCGCGGGGCCGGGTGTATTCGGTCTACATATGGCCCCAGTTTACCTTTTTTTTTTTTTTTTTTTTTTTTTTCTTATTTTCTTTTTTTTGGTGTGTGTGGGGGGGGGGCGGGGCGGGGGGGAGGAAAGTTTGAGTTTGGTTTTCGGACCATATGCCATGTCATGTCGTGTTGATATGCGATCCCTTGCGGTTATTATTTTCTCCCTCCACTTATCAAAGGCCCACTTGAGCTAGTCTTAGGAAAGCTTTATTAAACTACCTACCTAGTACTAACACAGTATGCTTGCGAGCTACTGTATGTAGGTATCGAGTCTCGACGTCTAGTATCACCACCTGTGCTAGTAAGGGCCTTGCATGGAAGTCTCTGTAAGATGCGAAGGCCATATGTATCCCGGATTAATCCTGTTCAAAAGAAAATACATTATCTTTAGGTACCCATAGAGCGGGAAAATCCGGCCGGGCGCTGTAGATCCGGCGGGTTCCAATGTTGGGTTGTGGAGGATTTGCAAACGGGAAGCCTTCGGCATATTCTGGTGTTGGTTGATGGGAAGCTACAATACACCACGTTAACTTTTCTGACTTTATCCTCTGAGGAATCAGAATGTGCCCCATCCTTTTGCTCACTTGGGACCAAAGAAAAATCTGGAAGAGATATTAAATTCTTTTCTTGTTGTCATCGAGAGTAGCAGTAGGCTTAAGAGTAGTAAAAGTAAAAGGAAGCCCAGCCAAGCCCACACTTCGCTTCACTAAGCAAAAATGGCTCAGCAAGGACATCAACACCCCTCAGACAACCAACTTCAAACTGGTACACAATTCTCAATCCCAAATGCAGTCCATACCCGAGATGATTACAAAGAAAAATGAAGAAAGAAAAGAAAACCCAAATATTCATGGTATCGTAACAATTACACCTGATGCTACTGCTCTCCGATTCTGCGAATGGAGTTTGTCGACTTTACTCGACGGTGACAGACTTGGCCAAATTCCTTGGGAAGTCGACGTTCAAATTTCCAAGGATAGCAAGCCAGTAGGCGATGAGTTGTAGTGGAATGACATTAAGGAGACCCTGCAGACAGTCCACGGTCTGAGGAAGCTCAATCTTCACACACTTCTCCTTGGCGAATTCTTCATCTCCCTCGTTGCAAATTACAATTGGCTTTCCAGCACGGGCAACGACTAAATTAAACACAATTAGCTACAGCATCTCAAATTGAATCATGTGATTTACCTTGCTGATAAGCGTTGAGAGACTTCTTGAAGATTTCATCCCTGGTTAAGATCATAATAATAGGAAGGTTCTCGTCGACCAAGGCCAAAACACCATGCTTCAGCTCACCGGACATGACAGCCTCGCAGTGAAGATAGGATATTTCCTTAATTTTGAGGGCACCTTCCAATGCAGTAGCGAATTGGTTTCCTCGTCCGAGGAGCAACAGGGACTTCTGTTCATGAAGCATGTCCTGGCACATCTTCTTGATGGCCTGATCTTGGTCCAAGATCTTCTTTATTTGCCCTGAAATCTTGTCTAAGCCATTCATAATGTCCTCGCGCCTCTTAGCCTTAGAAGCACGGTCCTCACTCAAAGACAATGCAAACATAACAAGGGCAATGAACTGAGAGGTATAAGCCTTGGTGGAGGCAACACCAATCTCAGGACCAGCATTGATGTGGACACCGCAGTGAGTGAGGAGAGAGATAGATGAACCAACAACGTTGACGATACCAACAGTAAGAGCTCCACGCTCAAGACAGTACCTGAGAGCCATCAAGGAATCCGCAGTTTCACCGGACTGCGAGACGAATACGCAAGTGTCGTCACGGAAGACTGGGGCTTGTCGGTCAAGGAAATCGGAGGCCAATTCAACAGCAATGGGGATCTCGGTCAATTCCTCAAAAATACCCCTGACAGCCATGCAAGAATGGTAAGATGTACCACAAGCAATGAAGATTATCCTCCTGCACCGCCTAATGGTGCTCAGATATTGCCTCAATCCACCCAGAGTGACTCGCTTATTTTCAGCATCAAGACGACCACGCATAGTGTTAATAACGGACTCCGGCTGCTCGAAAATTTCCTTTTGCATAAAATGCTCGAATTTTCCCTTCATGATCTCCTGCAGCTCAAGCTCCAGAGTTTGGATGGATCTGACAGCAGAGAGGCCATCGCCCTTTCCAGCACGGTGGATATTAAGCTGTCCTTCATGAATGTGAGCAATGTCATCATCTTCGAGATACAACACCTTCTTGGTGTGTTCAACAATAGCAGATGGGTCAGAGCTGAGGAAGAACTCGGCTGGGACTGGGAGACCATCGTCAGAAAGGAAAGCACGAGACTGAGATCGGTGGAGAAGCGACTTGTCTGGTGGAGCAAGAGTGTTGCCCTTCAACTTCTTCAGAGCAACGGTTTGGGAGGCTTGCTCGGCGGACAGGGGACCAGTTGTAGAGTCTGAATACTCCACATCAACAAAGTCGACCTTCATCTTCCTAGATGTCTTGACACCAATGACCAATGGAGACCCCTTACGGGCAGCAATAACCTCATGAGAGTAGTGAACAGACTTCAACAAAAGCCCGAAAGCTCCCTCAAGCTCCTTGATGACGGACTTCGCAAGAGTGGTGAAGTCAATGCTGGTGTCCCTCTCATAGATGTACTTGGCGAGCTTGGCGATACATTCTGTGTCGGTTTCGGTCTCAAAAACATCTCCCTTGCTCTCCAAGAAGGCCTTCAATTCCTTGTAGTTTGTGATGATACCGTTGTGGACGACAGTGAACTGAAATTTCGGATCACTCCTAGTCACAAAATTAGCAAACTAGTACTACATATCTACCTCCGGAGTACCAGTCATTACCTGTGGGGATGGCAGTTCAATCTAGAAGGCTTTCCGTGAGTTGCCCATCGGGTGTGGGCGATACCTGCATGGGAAGTGAAGGAAGCATCTAGGTCAGGCTTGGACTCGTCGATGAGTTTCTTTAGCTTTGCGACCTTTCCGACCTCCTTGTAAGTGAAAACCTCTCCCTCCTTGTCTCCATCAATGGCTACACCTGCGGAATCATAACCACGGTACTCCAGACGAGAAAGACCTGTTTAAGCAGATTCCTAGTTAATAAATGTCTTGTTGGTGAAATTTAGCCCCCACGCCCAGAGCTGAGGTTCATAGTGGGGCAACCAACCTTGAACAAGTGTATCTAAAATATACTTCCTGTCCTTCTCGATGAGATAATTGATGTATCCAAAAATTCCACTATTTACGGGAGATACAACCGTCAGCTTCAATTGCTACCGACCACGTTCCCAAGAGAACAAGCTTTGAATTGCTCGATGTTTTCAGTAGAATTTGCAAGGTGGGGGCGGCGGGCACACGTACCACATCTTCGGATCGGCTTGCTTGTGCTGGGTAAGAGAAAACGAATGAAGAACAAAGATGGCAAGTGAGAGTAGGATTCCTTTTCAGAAGCCAGGGGCGGAATTAAATTGGGCTTATGGTCGAAGTCCTTTGTGGTGCAGCAAATCGATGGTATAGGAAAATAAGGTTGTGCGAGCGAGAGGGGAGCAGGACTGGGGAGGCACCAGATTATATAGGTCCTCAAGCACAGGGGTAACAGCTATACTTACTCTTCCTTAGTGAGGGACCGACACCTGGGCACTTCTTAGGTATGTGCTCTGCGTATGCCCAATACAGGGCACCTGTCTCTTGTGGAGCGCGGTACGCTGAAGCAGGGTACCTTAGCTGGTGGAACCCTTCCATCCTTTCTGTCAACGCTCCTGTAAACAAATAGTTTCAACCAGCATTCTAACTGGCTCTGCCTCGGCCTGCCTTCAAAACAGACCTTCAACTTCAAGCGAGGGGCTATGCCTCTTTGGCCCTGGGCCAATTGCAGCTTGCTTAGAAAGCTTGCGCTCGTCCGTTCGCTATCAACCAGCTAAAATTAGGATTCCGGCAAACCCCCATCCGCAAGCATCGCCATCTTGAGGATAAACTCCTACAATTCCTTAACAATTCCTCTCTCAAGCACTATTGCCCCATACTGTAGTTAGCTTCCCGGCTGATTGGGACCCGATGGACCGAATTGATCAGATAAGAAAACGAAGCCATCTGGAAGCTGGAAGGTGAGAAAGTGTTTTCGGTCCACCCATGCTCGTCACGTGCACTAGAAATCGAAGCTTACTCTACTCCGTACCAAAATACCTGCTTCAGGATAGCCTTGCAGCTAGCGGAGCACATTTCACAATCTTCACTAAGTACTTGTAGGTAATATAGTAGGTAGTCTGGTTGGATCAACACCCTCCATAGAAGCAAATAGGTCGTGTCCCTGGCCTGTCCCTGGCCCACTAGGATCTCGTCTGACCCGCTGGCCTCCCTAACTACAAATCTAGCATATATTTTTAGAATGTTAATATGTTTGAAAACTTAAGTGACCCCATTCATTGTATTTTTCCCTGGGCAAACGCGTGGACATTGTGGGGCCTTTTTGCCAAGCGATGCCTCAGCGGGTTCCTACTTCTTGTCAGGGACGAACAGTGCTAGGAAGCAACCCCGAGTCGTATCATCGAAATTTCCTTCGAAACAGAATAAAAATCCTACTGGACATTTGCGCTTGGACTAATATCCAGAACTCTGGAATCCAAGGATTCACTCCTCTCCTACTCCTCTCCTACCCCTACTCATGATCTCTAGTCTGTTCATTCTCCAAGAGCTCGGCTACTAGTAGGATTATAAGGACTGTCCGGTTTGCGGAATTACTATATTAAGCTCCCAGAAAGCTGTCAATTTAGCTATCAGTTTAGTTATAAACAACCTCAATCAAGTGTCTAGTGCAAGATGCCATGCTAGGGGAAAAGCACTGAAATGACAGCCCAGCATTCAGCTTTATGACCTTCAAGTCGCCGATTTTGACACATAGGGTGGGTTTATCCGGCTTAGAATCCCACACTCTGGGTTCATGGTTCTGAGCTCAAGAACATGAGACAAGGTAGTGATCTAGAGCCCCTCCCCGCCCCGCTACCCTACCGGATGCACTTGCGACTGAGTATTAGTTGTCCACCAAACGGATGATTCACTGCATGCTCATCCACTGTTTTAGTTGTATGATACAAGTGACAGTGAGATCAGAAGAATTTGTGGCTCTATGATAAGTACGTCTGCAGCTTCAAAAATGGGGCCTCACCGTAGTCCTGAATGTTTGATATCTAAGGTGGGGGGTTGCACGTGATATCCAGCAAGTGACGTGGCTGGACCCTCCACAAACGGTCAACCCCGCGAATCACCACTTGGAAACAGAAAAGTTTATCGCCCGCACTCATCTCATTTCTCAATATTTTACTGGCGACTCAGTAGCTAGCGCCCACTAAGCTCATCCTATTCAGCAATGTTTGAAGGCCTCAAAGGTCCTGGTGCCTCGCAGGCCCCCAACGGTACGATGGCTCCATTGCTCAAAACTCTCCTCTTCCGATGCAGTGCACGGCTGCTTGTGAACCAGCCATTCGAACTCGTGTCAATTCTGTAGTTGACACACAGACGTAGCATGTCCTACTAACACTGGAACTGCTTAACATCATGCACAGGATCCAACCTCCGAGTCCTGATTGTGCATGCCCGATGGAACAGTTCCCTGATTAAGCCCCTTGTGGAGGGAGCCAAAACAAGGTTGCTGGCGAGTGGAGTTGAAGAATCGAGAATTGTGATCCAGAGCGTGCCGGGGAGCTGGGAATTGCCGATTGCGGTGCAGCGGTACTCATCCCTTCTTCCTCCTCCGCTTTTACTTGCTTTTCTTCCTCGGCACGGGCTTCATAAGAACGGAGGGGAGGAAAGAGATATCACCTTAACTGATGTATCGAATGTTGGCCAAAAGCCTATATGCAGCCTCGCAGATTCAGGCGGCTTCGACAGGCCCATCCTCGGGTGATTTGCTGGGAGCTTCCACAACAGACCTTACCAAGCTCACTGCAGAATCGGACAATTCCGGTCCATTCGATTCTATTATTGCTATCGGAGTTTTAATTAAAGGGGACACCGTCCATTTTGAGCACATCGCGGAATCAGTCTCTAGAGGACTAATGAGAATTCAACTGGATTTCGGGGTAAGGACACCGATGTGGATTCCTGGGAGTTTTGAGGATGAATTGCTGACTTGCACGTCGTCTCTGCTAGGTTCCTGTGATCTTTGGTTTACTCGTAACCTAACCTTCTACTTCATCTGACTGGTCGAATAAATCCCCTAACATCCAATGCTCGAACAGACCGTACTCAATGAGGAGCAAGCGATGAAGCGTGCAGGGCTTACTCCGGACGGACATAACCACGGTGAGGACTGGGGTGATGCTGGTATGTCCTTATGGCCTGATAACATGATTTCCAGTATAACCGTTAACCAATAACTACGTCCAGCCGTCGAAATGGTTCGCCTAAATCCCTAGTGACAAGTATGCATAAATTGTTGACATTTAACAACAGGGTTCAAAACGAAAGCTCTGGTCGGAGGGTGTCATCCAGTAAAGGACAACTACACCAGGCCCGTAGCCACTCACCAGGTGTGAGTTGATTAGGTGAGGGTAATCCCTTTTTATAGTTGCCGTCTCTCTCTCTATATATATACCAAAAATACATTTGGGTGGTCATGGTAAAGTTGCAAGCAAAGTAGTGACGTCTATAAACGAGATGAGAATGCACTTACGGACCATGTCCATCACTTGACTCCCTGCTTAACATCTCTCATCATATCTCAAACACTTAGGATGGCGCTCTCCATCCACTTATTGAAATTCCTGTTGTTTTTCTGGTGGGGCCCTCAGTCCCTGTCTACGGCTGATCATATTGTTTCTTCCATGCCGGCCATCCTTATGTGTCCCTCCCCTACCCTGGAGCACAATATTCCTAATGCCTTCTCCCGAATACGTCTCTAGCTTCCGCCGCCCCGTGCGTAGTAGGTATTCTATGGTATTGAAATCCTTTCGGTCGACATCTAAGTGTGATCGAAATTCATCCCTGCTTACCGATCAGTACTTTTCCATTCCATATTCTAACAGCCTCCCCTCCCCCATATCTGATTGTCCGTAGCCGAGGTACTTTGGTACCTTCTTCTGGACCCCAATGAGACCGAGACCAGGCTAAATAGATTCGAGCGAATTCACCTTGCGAATTGTCTGAAATTTTCCCTCGTTTCCTACTAGGGTTCGACGATCATTAGCCCACTCGCCCATCCAACTGAATTGTCCGTATACCGTCAGCGGTAGCCGCAGGCGAGCACGGAATTGAATGCACACGTACTACCGGTTTTAGCTTTGCCTGCCTCAAGCAAGCCCTATACAACGAAAGCACGTCTTTCTGGAGGCCTGTAAGCTTCCTCGTTGTGGCCATCTCTATCTCGGTTTACGTTTATCGTCGTTGCCTTTGGAATGTAAACATTCCCAGTTGGGAAATGCCGAGGGATTGTGATGTCAGGCAACTGTTCTGAGACTGCCAATAGATCACCTAGTTGTATGTTGGCACTTGATAAAACGAACTTTGGTTGTGATGAGTGCTGCTTTAAAAATCAAGCCAGACTAACCGGAAATGTGACTCAAACTACATTCTATACTTTAGGTAGTCTGGTTGGCACTCTATATTTCATAATTTGCCACGAATAGAAAACCGAACGACCCCAGTGCTGCATCTCGGTCTGCATATCATTGATGTTTCTCCTTGACTTGTTGCCTAAATGGGAAGTCAACTACGATGCCAAGGTCGACATCATACATAATTGCAAATATCGATAACGGCGAGAGGTACTACGTTGAGATTCAAGTCCACTAATCACCGTAGCGAGACTGCCGTAGACCAGACTACTGCCTTACCAGTTGTTCTTATGTCAACTATGTTAAGTACTGAGACTAACTCTAGACTACTCTACGGACCTTCATGCAACTAGACTATCTAGGGACCATGAATGTTAAGTTGTTAAGTAGGTATGTAATAAATATGTAGTCTGGTTGTATGTATGTAGGTATGCATGCACATAGGTACAGAATTTGAAATGACTTCAAGCACGAAAACCTTGGCAAGGCCTTAAGTAAGCTACATGCAGTAACCTCTAGTTTGTCTGGAAAGCCATCATCGCGAGATTCAGCATAGACCCTAATTACAGCTAATTTATTAGTAGAAGCTCTTAAAATGGCTTCTTTTTCTGTGTGCGATTCCT
This sequence comes from Terfezia boudieri ATCC MYA-4762, assembly GCA_003788615.2. Taxonomy (NCBI): domain Eukaryota; kingdom Fungi; phylum Ascomycota; class Pezizomycetes; order Pezizales; family Pezizaceae; genus Terfezia; species Terfezia boudieri. The sequence goes on along the minus strand of ML121528.1, from coordinate 525,504 downwards.
AAGGCTGCAGTGAAACCAAAATGACCGTGAAACAAGATATTGTTGCTAATGTTGCGGTATATATCAAGTTGGCTTTTATATATATATATATATGCTGGGTGTTTGCGGTTTTTTATCCACCTTCTCAATTGTCATTGTAATCATAGGTGATGTTTTTGCAGAGGTATTACATGCAAGACGTTTCTTTCAAATACTCCTCATGTACTGGGTGTCGGGCTGGTTTGGGGGGCTTTCTGATTTTGGGGGTTTGGGTTAGAATAATCTCCGCTTATTATGATGCATCGTCTGGGCGTTACCCTGAATAGGGGTCCCACTGATTACACTGAATAGATAGATACTGTAAGCCAGTACATATGTACCTATTGTACACGCTTAGGAGTCAATCTTGTTTATCACGACTTTTGATCATGTCTTACGATAGCATATATGCATTTTATATCTTCTTTCCTTTCACTGTTGAGGCCCAGCTGGTAGCGAATGTTGCGCGTCGATTACTGTACTGTACTTCTCAGCACAACAGGCGCATTCGGCATACCTCTTTACTTCTCTCGGCCAGAAACCCTTTTTTTGAATCAACGCGTCCCGGCCGCTGTGCATCTTACTCTCCTGCTTTCCTCTTCAGCCCCTTCAGCACAGCTACACACAGCAGCCTTCACCCGAGTCTTTTCTCTCCTTTGGCACTCGGTCGTGATAGTGCTTATCATTCCCTCTCCTTCAAACCGGCTTCGTTATAAGCGACTGCTGATACCCATTACCATACCATCACCGGTAGCTTGTGCTTGTCTTATTGTATTATATTCGCTGCTGCAGCTTGTTTTGAGTCACGGCCTTCCCTCAAACGCGAACGCTGATAAAATGGCTTCCACGGCATTGGGAAAGAGGGCGAGGCAGCATTGTACTGATTTCGAGGGTATGGCCTGCTTCACACACCCCGAAGACGATTGTGAGGGCTGACCAACGACAGTTATGATCCCTCTCCAATCGACACCGCCAAAGCTCGTCGAGCCCCTCTAAAACAAACGCGGGCTGCACGCTCTACAGCCACGCCTCTTGGCCCCTCGCACGAGAATGAATTCGAAGCTGCCGTCTCCGGCGTGTTAGATTCATCAAATAAGAAGAAGAAACAAAAGTGCACACATATACATGATGAAGTCGACTCTGATGGATCCGGAACTTCTGACAGCGAGCCACTCTTCCCCTCCCTTAACTACGATAAGAACGCGTCTACGAAAAAATTCTCCCCTCTCCGTGCCAAAAAAGCCGATGTGGAAAACATTCCCCCCATCCTGCGGACCCCACGGCACCGCGACGCAATCCAAAAAGCCCCCATCACTCCCCGGCACAAAATTTCCGTCGTGGGGAAGCCCATGACTCCCCGGTCTCAACCGGGGACCCCCTCTTCTCGCATCCAAGGCGATAGTGTAGCCTCTGTGCTTGGCGCCGCAAGGGCCATGTTCGCCAGGGGATCAGCCCCGGGTAAGCTTATTGGGCGGGAAAGGGAGAGGGAGAAGCTTGCTACGTACCTCGGAGAGAGGATTGAAGGCGGGGAAGGTGGGTGCTTGTACATCAGCGGCCCACCGGGGACAGGAAAAAGTGCGTTGTTGAATGAGACCCTTGAAGGAGTAGAGCGTAATGGCGCCGCAGGAGTGAAGAAGACATATGTGAATTGTATGGTTGTGAAGGATCCAAAGGGGATTTACGCTAGGTTGTTGGAAGAGTTTTGGGATGCTGATGTAATGGGGGATGTGGAATCCAAAGACGGGATGGACGAGTTGGAGAGGCTATTTGTTAGCCCACAGCAGGGGAAGCGGGGGGTATATGTGGTTGTGTTGGATGAGATTGACCACCTCCTTACCAAGGACCAGGAGATCCTCTACAGTATCTTCGAGTGGTCACTTGCAAAGAATTCGAACCTTATCCTGATTGGTATTGCGAACGCATTGGATCTTACGGACAAGTTCCTTCCTAGACTCAAAGCGAGGAATCTGAAACCACAGTTACTCCCGTTTCAACCATATGATGCGAAACAGATTGCGGAGGTCATCACATCTCGACTGAGATCACTACTTCCAGAGGATGCGAAGGATAAGTATTATGTTCCGTACGTCCATCCAGCCGCCATCCAGCTCTGTGCGAGAAAAGTCGCCGCACATACAGGGGATCTGAGGAAGGCGTTTGATATGTGTCGGAGGGGGCTGGAGTTACTTGATAGCGAGTTGAAGGAGAAAGCGAGGAAAGAGGCTGCAGCGAAAGCGTTCACTTCATCAGAAGAGTATTCTTCCTCGGTGGGAATGACGCCTCTTGCTGTTGCGATTGAGAGGCTTCCTCTAGGCGAAGCCAGATTGAACCATAACCTGCCAAATACATCTCGGAGATCAGCTTCCCCCACCCCAATCCCACAGACCCCATCGAAAACAAAAATCACGATATCCTATGACCCCCTTACAGGCCCACGTGTCACAATTGCGCATATAGCCCGCATCTCTTCCACCACGTTCGGTGGATCAGCACTCTCGCGGGTTAAGTGTTTGAATCTCCAACAAAAAGCGGTATTGTGTGCTTGCTGTGTACATGAGACAAGGAAGGGACAAGCCCCGACGATGAGGGAGTTGTATGCCAGTTATGGGGGCGTGTGTAAGAGGGATAGGTTATTGGCTAGATTGAGCATGGTTGAGTTTAGGGATGTGGTGGGCGGGTTGGAGAGTGCTGGGGTGGTGGGGCTGAGTACGGTTGGTGCGGTTGGGCAAAGGACGCCGAGTAAGAAAAATGGGGGGGCAGGGGGGATGGATGAGAGGAGGGTTAGTTGCCTAGTTAGGGAGGGGGAGTTGAGGAAGGAGGTGGAGTGGGTGGGCGCGTTGGGGAGGATGTTTATGGAGTAGAGTGGTGGATGTGCATTAACATTGATTGGGTGAGTTGTTTTTGATGTGCTTGACTTGGTTTATATGCAGTTTGTGCGTGTTTGGTCCTACCTCTGTTTTTGGGGTGTATCTGTGTTTTTTTTATCCTTTGCGAAAAAGGCTGAGTCGGAACGCTACTTGATGAGGGAGATTTTTTTTTTCCATTTCGTATTTATGACTGTATCAAGCGCTGCGGTATACCATAGTTTCTTCCCTTTTTTTTTTACGACCCTTTGATTTTTCCTTAGTATATGGAATTGGAATCTACGTTGGCGGGATTGGTTTGGTTTGGTTTAGTTGTACGATGGTTATATCGTACATAGGTCCGTCCATAAATGATTGGGAGTTTTTCAGGTGGTTTAGCTTTAGGTACCGTACGTAGATGGGATAATTTGGAAATACTCAGAATTTAACCTGTTTGTAATCGTACTAGTATCACCTTTCCTCTGAAGTTATCAAAAACATCAAGTACATCCAATAATTAATACTTGTTACAACAAAAACAGTCCCCCCGGTTGTGGGGAGGATCAGGAACAAAATAATGAATGCATCAGCGGGGAATCGAACCCCGGTCGAATCGATGGCAACGATTCATCATACCACTGGACCACTAATGCTCTTTTCTTGTTGATGTTAGCAAAGACATATGGGAGGCTTTTCTCCTTTCCTCGGTTAGAAGAACTGTTACCCAAGTAAAGTAATTTTAGTACATAATTAGGAAGTACTATATAGGTATCACATACCAACGGAAAAAGCTAAACCCCGAAAGGAATCTTTTCAACTCATTTTGTTATACTTTAATATATTCATTTCCACAATACCATATGTGTACATACTAGTAGGTATACATATGTATGTACATATGCTCAACACATATAACTCCATTATCCGCCTCCCCACAAAAGAGCCCTCAGCAAAATAATCAAATCAAAAAGAATAAAAATCAAAGATAGAACGACGGTATCCATAACACCAACCACTGAATCAACCAGAACAGTGGAGTCATCAACCCCCCTCTCACCAAAGAAAACCATGGGACCATCAACGCCTCACCTCCTTTCTACCAACCTCCTCATCAGCAGCCCTCCCAGCCACCCCACTCTTCCCTTCGGGTTCAATACCGTCCAAACAACCGCTATCCCCAACGCAACCCATGCCATTTCTGACGCCGATGGACTAAAACTAAGCGCTAGCAGCATGTGATAGGACCTTGCTCGCGAGATCTGCCAGTATCTTGCGTGCGCGTGCCCCGGCCGCCGAGGAAGGTGTTAGCCTAGTATGACCTTGCAGAAGCAAAAATGCGCAAGATAGCAGCTACATGAGTTTCCATGCCCGCCCTCACCCCTATCCCCGACGAAACGCACGAGCACACGCACTCGCAACGTAAGAAATCATAAATTGCAGCTCACCTTAGCCTTATCACCCTGCGGCAACTGCTGAAACACCTCATAGACACTCTTACCCTTTGCATCCCTGACCGCACCCAACCTATTTCCCGCGACCGCCCCCGCAAACATGCCCGGTACACTTCCAACAATAAACCCCAGCGCCGCACCACTTATCCCCCCAACAATCCCATACAGCTTTCCCCCACCATTCCCCGGCGTCCCGTCAGCACCGACGCCTTCCTCCCGGAGCATCTCCTCAAACGCATTCCCGAATTGCTGTTCTTGACGTTCTTCGCTGGAGCCGTTGGTTGGGGAACCACTTGAATTACCGAAAAAGGAGGAAGATGCACCAGACAAGCGGCGAGCTTCGTCGTAGTCTCGCCGGCGCTGCGGGTCGGAGAGGGTATAGTATGCATCGTTAACTTCTTGGAATTTGCGGGTGCGGGCGGCGCGGGCGGGGTCGGTAGCGGAGACGCGATCCGGGTGAGTTTTGAGTGCGGCTCTGTAGAGGTGAGTCTATGTGGCTACGAAATTATAGACGGTGGGGAGGGGGGAGAAACTTCTTGTATGCATCGCGGATCTCTTGCTGGGTTGCGGTGGGGGAGACACCGAGGACTTTGTAGTAGTCTGGAATAGCTACGGAGGAGATAGCTGTGAGATAAGGACCGGTACTCGAGGGGGTGTGACTTACACATTGGTCGTCGCTGGTGTAAAGACTCGGACTCAGTGGTGCTGTGCTCAGCTCGAGTGTGTGTAAAGATACGATTGACAGCTTCCGGGGACCAATAGAGCGAGAAGAGGCGGAAACGCAAGTCGGTGAATCTCTGTATTGGCTGCTGGTCGAGATTGCCACCTCATAGGAACAGGAGCTGAGATGTGTATACAGACCAGTGGCGGTGTGTGGCGGTTGTCTGCTTGGGAGGCGCCGTGGCGTCACGTAGTAAGCCCAATGTGAGGGTAAACATACGTTACATCCAGATTCTCTATCCATGTCCAATGCCGCCTGCGGTGCGTAGTACGTGTGTATATTGTATATATTTCAGAGCTTAGAGTTGGGCTCTAAGGGTTGTGGATGCTCCCGAGCTTGTATCCCAGGTATTTCAAGTATTCCAGGGTGTGTTGCCTGTGATACCCTGGATCCCATTTCCCCAACTGATGTCTATACTGACTTGCCATTATTTTGACCTCTACCGGCATCGCATAATATGGTACAATTCTCCCCAGAAATATCCTTCAAGCCTGAATCAAGCCAGTCGTAGTCATATCCCTCATACCCTCTTTGGCCTAATTCTCTCCAACTCTTTCTCCAGCCTATCAATCTCCTCTACCCTTTCCCACTCAAGATCAGCATGCAAACTCACCCTCCACCAGGACATAGATGAAGTAGGTTATATCCAACCTTGCTTTCCCTTCTGTTCCTCCACCGCTTCAAGCTTCTTCCAACAGAAATACAACAGCTGATACATCCCCATAGCTATCAGAAAGACTTTTGCTATTGGGCGGCCATAGATTGTATAGAATGTGATCTATATAGCCCCGGTCGATATTAGCCCCCCATTGCAACCAAAAAAAATTGCATATTTGGTGGAATGGGTAGTGTATACATGTGGTGAAACGGGCACTTTATCCCCTCTGGCCCCACTGCCTGTCGCCAAACGACGTCGTTGCTGGGTAAAGTTGTAGAGAATACCTCGCGACTGCTGTACCCGAACTTGACTCACACTCCTTTGCGGAGGAAATCTGGCCTTTTGTACAGTTTGGTAGGAATCGCTCGATCCGATTCTTTGTATTGCCCGGGAGATGACTGTTCGCGTGGAGATTATGGCATTCATGGCGCGGCCCTATATAGGAGGTGCTGAAGTGTTGGGGGGGGGTGGTTCGGGAAAGAGGTTGCGGGAGAATGTTATGTGTCCTTTTTAGAATAGTCACTGTATATAAACCCACCGCTTAAGCTCCATCTCTCAAATTCTTCTAATTTAACGGACAAATATCTAAATCCACCCTTAAGCACAACCTCGCTGCTGCTGCTGCTGCTGCTCTACACAACAGACTACGGTTGGAACCTCAATCTAGATCTTCAGGCACGAGATTCAAAGACATCAATAATGGTAAGAGAATGCTTCCTGCAGCCGGTTACAGCCAGGGGTAGACTAATAAGCTTCGCTTCGCTTCGTCCCACCTAGGCGCAAACCCCAACCCAGCGACGAGCAAACGAGAAGTTCGCAAAGCGCGAGGAGTCAAAGCGAGGGAAGCCAGAAAGTGCGATTAAGGCGAAGAAAGAGAAGTTCAAGTCACCGATTTCTCCCCTATGGCTAGGTAAGCTGCCACTCTCGCTCCACACTCCGTGCTATCCATCAAGATTCCCTGGGGCTAACGGCTCCTCCGAAATCTACTTAGGCATCTTGGGATTCGTTGTTTTCGGTGGACTTCTTTTCGAGGTGATCCGCTTGATCTTCCGAGCTTACCTCTGAGCTTTACTATTGGCAGAATGGGTTGAGGATATTGATGATAATTGCGTTCTACTTTCAGCACCCCCCGGCACGGTCGGACACCACACATATTTGTAGGGGTTGGTGCGACCATTTGTATTTATATAAAACTCGAGGAGCATTGGGCTGGGTCTTCATAGCACTATTGTCTTAGCAAATCTATGGCATGAATTTCAAAACTTGTGGTATTTGTGGTATCAAGGTGTAAAAGTCGTCATACATCTCTAGAGCTCATGCACCCAATCCCTTCCTCTTGGAACCTGACTCAGTCTTCATCAACATGCCAGTATTGAACTGCTGCTCTAGCTCCGTTTCTATCTTTCTGATATTGTTATCTGCTGATTGCGCTGACTGCGTGGTACTAGCCGACTTTGCCCCAAGTAACCGTAGGAATTTCGATTTCCGCGCGTCTCCGCCTTGGAGTTGTGCTGCTGCCCCAGCCCAGTTTGTGTTTACGGGAGTGACATTCCGTGGTGTGTGAGTTGTTCTTTTGTTGGTGAGGGCGACTGGATGTACGGGAGTTTTAATATGATGCTCCTTGTTTGGCCATTTCTCTTTTGCCAGTTCCTGCCTTCTAGGTGTTGCGGTAGTAGTCACTGAAGCCTCTTTCTCCTTATTCTCTTCCTTGTCTTTCGTTTCATCCTTCTTGTCCTTCTTGTCCTTCTTGTCCTTCTTGTCCTTCTTGTCCTTCTTGTCCTTCTTGTCCTTCTTCTTTTTTATCTCCATCTCCATCTCCATCTCTTTCTTCTCCTTTATCGTCTCTTCCTCCCCCTTCCGCTCTCCCTTGTTCTCCATATCCCCTTTCCCTGCCTTTTCCTGCTTCTTCTCTGCCTGATGTATTTTTACATCTTTAGTGCGCTCCACCCGGAGATTGTTTTGTTTGTCCTTCTTCCTCTGCTTCTCCTCCCCTCCCTTAGTGCCTTCCAGCACCAAAGTTTCAGCAGCATAGCCTTTAAAGCCTTCCTCCTTCGATGTATCAAGTATGCTTTGTGCAGGGCATACGTCGTCGGATGGTTCCTTCTTCGATTTGTGTTTCCACTTTCCTCGCGCTGTATCATCTGTGCATCCGGTTTTCTTCTTCCTTCTCTTCTCATCCTTCCCCTCCAGTATCAGAGCCTAATATACCAGGAATTAGTCGACGTGAGGTGATAGATCGTCGTCAGGAAACTACTCTAAATACCGAATCTGGCTCTGGCTTGTCCTCATCTCGCTTGCGCTTCTTGGAGGATTTGCCCTTCTCTAGACTTGTGATTAGCCATGGCCAGTGAAGGCTTGGGGAAATATTTCTTACCTTCCAGTGAAGTTAGGGAATATTTCTTTCCCATGTTGACGAAATGTAGGAGATATCGATGTTTTTGAGGGAGTCTAGGTACCTAGAGGAAAATTAAGCATGGGTACACACGCCAAGATTGACGTAGAGAATGATATGAAGTAAGTGAACGCTAAATCTAGCGTTATAACTTTTCAACGTCCATCTTCAGATGGATCTCGATATCATGCTTATATGGGGTATGCAACTTGTAGAGCAGTACGTCCTGGCAGATGGTGATGAGGAAGATCATAGCGAGTCCCAATTAGGTATAGGGGGGAGAATTGGTTCGAGATTGGGGAGTACCTACGGTTTCCAAGATATAAAAAATTCAAGAGCTAGTTGAGATCTTGGGTTTGCAGAATGGGTCAACCTAGCAAACAAGAGTACAGAGGGGTGAGTATGCGAGGTGTGCAGAGCGAGGCATTAATATGCTATATCTCTAGGGCGACTCTGGCAAGGAATAGGAATTAGAATCACTCTATAGCAGGACCCTTCATCAGTTTCAATAAGTGATCGGGTTCATATCCTGATATAGAATTGCCAGACTTGCCTACGTGATTACCGCATTGTGACCAGTTTGTGAGTTAAGCCTGTGTAAATACTTTGTTTGGCAATGGTGTAGTGCCAGGTACCATGGTGAGTTTGCTAAGTAGACTTACATTTATGACAGAATTCCTATGGTGATATTTTATTGTTCGTAAGCGCTGGCGTATTCTAATTTATATAACATATACATATATACTCATTGTGGGAATCCATGAGCAAGGAAAACTAAAGGTCACACTCATAGAACAATTGAACATACTTGTGATAGTCGAGTACTTGCCAGGTTAAAAAGCAATAAATTTTTTTTTTTATCTCGACCCCAAAGAAAAATACAACTCAAGTGCCAAACCAAAAAGCCAAAGCACAGATATAAGAAGAAAAAAAACTTAAAGCAATGATGACAGGGTGTGAACAGGACAGGAACTTGGAGTGAGAGCATATAATTGAGAGATTCGCACTGATGCCCTGATCATGAATCAAGAGCAGGTGAACCCAAGAGACTTCAGCAAGGAGATCAACTCCTCCTGAGTCTGGTGGTACCGCATCTTATCATGGACTTTTAGCAAATCGGCGACTCGTAAATTGAGTTCTGCGGGAACTGAATGTTGTGTTAGCCTATGGACGTTGAGGCTGCTTGCTTTAGAACTTACAAAGATGCGCATAGGGTCTTGTATCCGATTCAATATGCTCACAAAAAATTTTCCATCACAAAAAATAGTTAATATCGATACCTGCCTGGCAATATGGGTGGAACTCACATGAACCTTGCTCGCGCAGTGTGTGTATAAGGACAATCTTCGAGAGGGCATTTAAAGGAAGTATCTGCAGGCATTTTGATACGCACGAGAAGATAAATCCAATACCGGATGAGGACCTTAATAGGTACAATGGATTGGCAGGTGAACGAGAAGCGAGCTTGTTCAACTTTGCGATTGATCTAGCCTATGCAAGAGCGTCGAGACTGATGCTAGGTAGGTTACTGGCGCTGGGCTGCACTTCAGCTCTGTATAATAAGTAAGTATCAGTATCTAGGTATAGCATCATATATGCATAACAATCTGCTTGCATGTATACATACCTATAGGAGGGTGCTAATGGCAGCGGCAGTTAACCTGCATGTATATGGAGACTTGTGGGGTTATGGATCTAATGTGAGGCCGGGTATGCAGAAATATAAACTCACACACAGGCCAAGAGCGTTAGAACTTATGGCCCATCCATATAGCAGTTCTATTCAGGTAACGGAGTGGGTGTTGGTGGTAAAGAAGATGCGAGCGTAGTGGAAGTAGATGCAGTGGAAGTCAAAGGTGATTGTCTGACTGGGCCATGTGCCTCTCAAATACGTCGGTAAGCCTATGAAAATCGGCTCTCATGGCATCGCTGGCCTCGTCATTAGTAAGTTATTTCGTCTTCTGGGGCAGTGTGGAAATAACCTCACGAGCATCTACAACCACTTGAAGGTCTCGCTTTTTCGACAATCGTCTTTCCAAGTTATCTCTGGACACTTCCGCAGCCCTCTTCTCCCTTTTTACCTGTTATTGTGCTTTTCTCACCTCCAAAGCTATTTTTTAATAATATCCCGAGCCTGTTCTATGAAATCCATCCATACATCTATTGCTTGTTCTAGGTCTGGGGTTGCCGGTGGTGAAATACCAGACAGTGGCTTCTGTGCTTCAATGCTCCCCTACCTTTTCTGCGTACATTGGCTATTTGGAGACCTGTAATGCCGTTAAAGAGTGCACCGAAAATGAGTTTCGATATCCGACTCGAGATATCGCTCTGCATTATTTGTACACAAGCGTACATTTGTAGCTTCAGCTCTGGTGTATAGATATAGTGTATCCGCTTGGCCTTTAAAATGTGAATCTCACTGCGTAGAGTTTCATCACGTAGATTTTTGTTCAGTGACGTCGTAGAGCTGCTGGTAATGTGTTGGTATTTTTTGATCTAACTGGAGACATTTGATATTAGCAATAGAACCAAAAATATCGACGTCAGAACTTTTTTCTATTCACATTTTGCCATGCTTAAGCTAAATGTCACAACAGGTTAAGCATTGATATCGAGATTTATAACAGTAAAGAACGTTGACCTTATGCCTCTCAGTTCCGACTCCTTGTTCTCGTGCAATTCCTATCATCCTCGGGTAGTGCACCGATATTGGGCAGCAATCATAATTGTTTTGAGGCGGAAGTGCGAACCGGCGTGATATGTGAAAACAGGGTAACCTGTACTGGTACTGATGGCAAGTCAACAATTGATATCACCAGCCGGTTCTGTCTTATACTCTCTTGTTATGTAGGCTAGAATATGATGGGCAAAAACGTTTCGGAATAGCACACCCTCTGCTAACCGTCATCACAGCTAATGGGAAATGGCTTCTTCCATTGATCTTGGAGGTACCAGGTCCGGGAAGGCGTTCTGTTCTTGACTTAAGCATATGTGATAGTAGACTACATGATCATTGACCTGAACCGAACTACATTCCTTTCTAGCCCAAGTACTAACAAGTAGGTAGTCTGAATGGCACTTAAGTAGGCATTGGAACCCCCCTCCCTCTCCGTGAGCTACAGTCTGTATAACTCCTGACTGCTAAAAAAGCTCAAGCTGCAATAGACTGTTTATTCTCTGGAACAAAGCCGAGGAGAGCATGATGATATGTCTGGTTGTAGGTAAGACTGCACCCCTATGTCCTCATTGACCTTCAGTTGCTAGTTGGGATTCCAATTTGCATTCCTGTGTTTGAACAAGCCCTATGCCTGATTGTGCTGAGATGTCCTCCTGCCTTACTAGCATTTATGTTCACCTGTAACTACTGACTAAGCGACATCATATGATAACCTCCCCGAGTTGGGTTCAAAGTATTCTGGTGGGGTTTGCGAATCACAGTCAAACCTGAAAATTAGCCGTCATATTACCCTCGTGGCTCCACGCCTGCTGGGCAACGGAGTTGTTTCAAGCGAGTCAAGTACACACCTCCGTCCTACATATAGGTGATCTCGTATACGGCAACCACCCCACTCTGACGCGATTTCCGCCTTGGATTTGAGCTTTCAAACTTCACAACTCCTGGTTACTTCTGAGTGATCTGTTCTCAAACTAAACCACTCTTGCTTTGAAGGTAGTCTGTTTAAATACTTGCTGGCTATGCTTCCGTCTTAACGACCCATATCTCAGTTCTCAGAGAGGGATGTGCACTTGCTATTATTCATTCTTTCCAAGCAAGCGGCATTCCTGACCCCGGGCAGTTAAGCTTGTTTCTTGATTCTAACAGAAAACCTGCTATATTCTCTCCCATTTACCGTCATTTTCATTGTTTGATGTTCGCCTGCTGTGGGTCATTCTGCCCTGTCTTCCCTTTTTCTTTAGGACATTGCTTCCACTCGCTCAAAACCTTTATATACCCGGTTATCTTCTCAAATTGAGTGGATTTTGCATTTTACCCACCTTCACGATCGATACTCCTTGGAGCCACGAATCCCAATTGCCTTTTTCTTGGAAACAAAAGGTCTACATTGAGTGTCACTCAGACGATAATATACGTGGTATGGGAAACACACATTCAGTCTCCAGAGTTGATCGTCAGGATACCAAGCGTCCTGAGTATGGCAGAAGAAAGCTGTCCAAGCCACGAGTTGGGAATTATAGTGGCCGGCGAGGCTTATCATATTTTCCACCACCATCTGCGGTAACCGTTGGGAGGGTCTTGAATGCAAAAAATGAAGCTGTGCAGGAAATCAGTAGTGCCGCCCCGTGGCAGCAGGCTATTTGGGGGGATACCAGTATACCCGATCTAGAGAATGAAACTTGCACCTTGAAAAGTTGGGGCCCTCATAGACGGCACCATTCGCTCTATTATTCACGACATCCTCTTTCTCATACTAGGAACCAATCTCCTGATCTTGCGGGCAGCTATCGAGGCACCTCTCGGCCACACTCAAGATATGGCTCCACTCGGAATTCTAAGTTGACGTCACAAAGTAGACCTGAGCCAGAAGCAACTGATTTGCTACAGAGCCACCCACCTCCCAGTGTTATGCATCGTCGATCTCAGATCTTCGCTGCACCGCCGGCAACCAAAACCCGTCAGCAACCTACCTTCACTTTGGAAGGTGGCGTGCCGGCCCCCCAACAACTTGCTCTCGAACTCGCAGGGAGAGCTCAAACCCCCACTGGCTACTCAGTACTGGGAGGCTTCAAGCGTGGGAGTTTGAGAATTGTGAATACTACAGCTTCCCCTTCACCGCCACAAGATGCTAGACCACGGCGCCATAACACATCCCCAGCTCATGGCAATACATCAACCCACTCACTTCGGACGGTAACACCTACGCCACAGCTGACTGTCACACCTGGTGACAATGGAGGATACTTTGGAAATTATGGAATTCTCACCGTTCTAAACCCTACACTTAACGGTTCCCCGACGCTGGGTGAGGCTTTTCAGTTGAGAGCACTCACCCCAGCTTCATTTGAAACAGCTCCGGAGGAGATTTATCACTCTGATCAGTCTTCCGAGGGACATACACCGCCGATAATAGACCTGTTAAAACCGCAGTGCACCTCAACATTCCTGGACAATAAACTTATGCCCTCCGAGGTACAAAAGACAGGCCAAGAGTTGGATTCGTTGGCAAATTACACATTAACACAGTCTTCGGCGCATGAACGTCATTCATCATTCACATCTCACAAGATTGCAGGTACTCCTGACAATTCACCAATTCTACGAAGCGCATCCTCTTGCTCCAGTATTTATTCCGATCCACTGGAGACTAAAGACACGCAAAGGAGTTCGGCCCGCCGCCCCTCGGTGAAGACTGGAACAGATAGCGGGTACTGTTCCGCAGGGAGTATCAAGTCATGCCAATCTTGGTCCGCAACCGTAGACAATGGTGATTTTCACACTGCTTGTACCACTCCTAGCACCGAGTTAGACAAACGAATTTCGGAGAACAACCCAGAACCTGAGATCAAGAGAGAGCAACCAGATTCGGAAAATCAGTGCCTTCAAGTAATACAACAAAATGAGGTTCCCCTGAGATCCACTGACAAGTACCGCATACGTGCCTCACTGGAGGGTCCAATTTACGAAGATACTGTGCTATATGATCGAGCTCCAAGGCCGAGTCTTCAGATGTCTCTCCGTCGACAAGCATATTCACGCTCCCGGCCTCGCTAGTAACGTACCTGAGCCCTCAAATCAGAAAGCTAGGGGCAGGGAACAGATCTTCCTTAGCCATTAATACAAAACTTATCATCGTTTCAATTTTACTACAGATGAAAACAGTACCTGCATAACCCCGGGGTGCACCACTCACACTCCGACGGGTCCCCAGCTGCACTGGAGTATATTGATACCTCAAATTCTCACGACAGAATTCGATAGAAGTATCAATATTTCCTTCTCTAGATCTGATTCCTGGCCGGTGATTGTTTTCTCGCCATTTTCTGTTTTATTATTTCTGCGCATTGATTGATTGATACGGAGTTCATAGGATGGATTTGGGCGGTATCTAAATTTCATGTCTATCCAATCCTCTCGAATGTCGGACCTTCTCATTCTCTTGGCTTATAAATTATCGCCATGGTACATTGGCATGCATCTATTTTGGTAGTCCACACACGTGAGCTGCAAAATTTTCGAAGGTTCTCGCCACTCCTAGACGCCATCAGAAGCTTGGCATTGTATAGGCAGAATAAGATTCGATTTCCAGGATGGCTACCCCTCTCTATCAGGTGAAGTTGCATATTAAATTGTCGTCCTCCTACCTCTCCAAGCGAATCCTTTTGGTCTATATTCCATATCACTTCTATTGGATAATTTAAGCCAACCATGTCTCTTGAAGCTATCAAGTATACCCGCGGCGAGCTCCGGATCCTCGACCAACTCAAACTGCCCCACGAGTCTATATATGTCGATATCAAGACGTCCAAGGATGGATATTATGCCATCCTCAACATGGTGGTTCGCGGTGCTCCTGCCATCGCCATTGTTGCAGCTCTTTCACTTGCAACCGAACTTGAGACGCTAAGGGGGAAACTTTCAGAGTACACTGCTCGCGGTATCCAGGACTATATTGAAAAGGCGTTAGATTACTTGAATACATCTAGGCCGACGGCTGTCAACCTCTCCGGTGCGGTAACGAAGCTTAAGGCAGCGGTGGCCAAGGAAGCGGCACGGGAAGGGAGCACTGCGCAGTCTGTGGTAGACGTTTACCAGGGTGGTGCGGAGGACATGTTGGATGCGGATGTGGCAGATAATAGAAATATTGGAAACTTTGGAGCCGAGTGGCTCTTGAAGACAATTGCGGGGAAGGAGAAAATTTCGGTGCTCACACACTGTAACACCGGGTAAGTAGCCGAGATAACCCCCTTAAAATTCATCATCCAAGACTTTTTTAAAGCAAGAACCCTGGGGTCTACTAATATTGCATACATCCATATATCATTGTGCCGTGAGCTAGCCATTACCGCAACTACGGCCTTGTCTGACGTGCCATTGCATATAATAGGTCTCTAGCAACTGCCGGGTACGGCACTGCCCTCGGAATCATTCGCTCCCTATGGTCCTCAAGGTCTCTTGTTCACGCCTTTTGCACAGAAACCAGACCCTACAACCAGGGTTCGAGATTAACAGCATACGAGCTGGTCCATGAGGGAATCCCGGCCACCCTGATCACTGACTCCATGGCAGCAGCAATTATGCAGATGAAGAAGGTTGATGCAGTGGTGGTGGGTGCAGATCGTGTGGTTGCAAATGGTGACACAGCAAACAAAGTCGGAACGTATCAGCTTGCAATCCTGGCTAAATACCACGGAATTAAATTTGTTGTTGCTGCACCCACAACCTCAATCGATATGAAAACCGCTCACGGCAAAGACATTCACATTGAACAACGAGCGTGGCACGAGGTTGTGAAGATTTCAGGTCCCAGGGTAGATGAGATTGTGGGCGACCGTCTGGCTTTGGATCTCAAACACATCCACACGGTCAACACGGCTGCTCCCGGAATAGGTGTTTTCAACCCCTCATTCGACGTAACACCAGCAGAGTTGATTGATGCCATCGTAACCGAGAAAGGAGTCGGCCTGAAAGATGCCGAGGGGAAGTTTCATTTGGATGCGCTTACTACCATTTTAAATTGAAAAAGGAAGGAAAGGAAGCAAAAATGTATAAGCACGGCAGTTTTCCATCACCCCGCCCCTAGGCATACCCTTATACATCCCAGTGCATGGCTGAACCTGTTGCTGGTGTTACCCATCAAATTCTTCTCTCCTTGTGCTGATGCATACGTATGTGGGCCACACCGGTCGACCTAGATACATCCAGATATCACAATTTAGGCAATGTGCCCTTTCGGAGCGCCAGAAGTTGCACGTAGCGGCCATTGCCCCTGTATAGAACACGGAATCTGCCTCGCGCAGAAATGCATGATGGCAAACTGGTCTCGGCCATAATCATTCTGATGGCTTTTCATTTGGTGGTTAATTTGAATTTCATCAGTCATTAGTTTGTGGTTACTCTTCACATAGCCTGGTTCTCTTCGCATACTGGGATACCTACCATGACTACTTACGCCATTCGCCATTCGTGCAACCTGGGGGGATCTTCATTGTCAAGAACATAAAAGGATATGATCAGTTAGTGATGCAGAGTGATTTCGAGTTACTTGAAGCCTTGGCTGGACGTTCCCAAAGAAGATGGGACTCGAGGAAAATCGTACGATTATTGCATTGATGAAGAAGGACCTCCAATGAAAACACACATCCAGCGAATTTTTCTACATCTCTATAACACCCCTGCTTCTTCACCTCCCTATTCTACTGTTATGATGGGTATGCAACGTGCTAGGCACCGCACCATGACCATTCCATTCCATCCAACTTCAGAAGCTTCCGCACTGGATCCTATGGGTTTTCCCCCTCCTCTCGGCGAGCCGATGGGTCACTTGTGGTCACAACATGACCGTTTGCATCATCGGTTGCCGGTACATGCGTCTCCGATGACCGCGCATCCTCACCGTGCTCCGACAGGAACAAGTCCAGCTTCCCTTCCAATAACGTCAATTGGGCTTCCAATAAGGTTGCCTGCTCCTCTGCTCTGTAGAGTACGCGATGTCAGTGAAGGCATCTGCGGTCGCTGGGTAGGTGGCTTTACTTGGCAAGCTCGGCATAGGTCTGAAGATCTCAAGATCAGCTTCCATGCATAACTTAAGGTACCACAGTACTTAGGGACTTTGACGCAGCGGCGACTTACCCTTGCCAGCTGTGCATCATCACCAGACATTGTTGTATTTTTCTGAGTTTACTTATCAACAAATTGGGATGTTCTGGTCTCTAAATGCTCACTGCATACTGATCAGTTTAGTCCATTCCTGCTCGACTCACTCCACTTCTCAGATGCGGGAGGGGGGAATATTGACTGCTCGACACGATGCAGGGTCCGAAGGCTCACTTGCCAGCTTCGGGATCGAGAACCAAATTATCGAGGATCGGCGGGTTTCAGGCTCCAGAGAAAAAAAAACAGATTGCGCCTACCGAAAACTCGTTCAACATCGATGAGGTTGGGCACCCACCCCTGAGATACCTATGGCTTCACGTACTTTGGTTCGTGCGATGACTAATGGGCGCGGAGACCCGGTGGACCCTCGGCCTCCCACCGATCCCCAGCCCCAACGTCCTTGGTCGGGACCGTAGCGCTCCATCTGCCTTCGATAGCTTCTTGCCCTACCCCTTGCAAGATTCCTACCGTTGCTTCTTCCATCGTTGAAGAGTTCTCTGAAAACAAAGCCGTTGCCCCTAGAACGCCGTCGTGGACGGTGCTGGCTGCTGTCGGAATTCCCTGCTGTCGGCCCTCTGTCCACTAGAGGGGCCCAGCGCTGGCCGTCCGCCAGGCAGCGTCGCCAAGCAAGCAATGGTCGAGCTAGTGGTAAACGAGCCCACTGAAACTCTCGGCGTTTGCGTGGGCTGTCTCGCTTTGAGCGGTGGTGTGGGACGTAACCCGGCAGCCGTCGCGTCATTGTGCAGGGCCAGCCAGCAAGGAAACAGCCATCAGTCTTCCCCGTTTCTGCCCACCGCCATCCACTCCGGCCGTGAGCCGGAACGGCAGCTATGCCCATGTCAGCATGGTCACCCAGTGACAAGAATCACAACGACGCATCATCCCAGAGGCGAGAGCTGCCTTTAAAGGACTCTGCCTATTTATCCTGCCCCTCGAAAAGAAAGAAAACCCATGGGACCGCTTCAACGGTCCCTACCCCTAATCCTGGCCTGGATCCGATGCTCCCTCCACTGATAGGGGGGCACTCGACTGGCTTCCTGTGTAAGCACAGCTGCGTGACAGGTTGCGGTGGTGCAGCCCAAATACAGACAGGCAAATTCCATCGGATGATGGACATAAGATAATTCTGACGGCTTAGGAGATGTCTCAACGCTCGTAGATATTACCACTATGGACTTTGTTTTTCCGTCTCGGTGATAGGCCCTCGGTTTGCTATACTATGCTATCCTCGTACGGTGCTCATATTGCTCATATTGCGTGGAGACGTCATACTTCGGAAAGCCCATTCTGTCCCTCCAAAGGTGGACAGCAGCTTTCGGTATGGCGCTTTGTTGTGGGCGGCCGTACAATGCTGGGCAGCTACAGTGTAGGCCCTGAAGAGAAACGTCTCGCGGTTTGGATTATATGCCTCTCCCGGCTTATATCGCATATCTCGCCAGCATCTTTGCTTCATTCTCCTATGGTACATGTGGCCACGGAGAGGAGAAGTAAGGAAGCAAGCAGTAGTACCGAATTCAGTGGTAGTTGGACAGCTTTCATTAGAGCCATACCGCCAACCAAATCTTCCATTCTTCATACAGAGCAGTACAAAACAGACATACCCCCCACCCTTGGTTTCTAGATACCCCCTAACGCCTGCTCTACCTGCTCCACCGAGCTGGCCCTCCATAAGCCCACAGCTTGTTGTGATCTAACCTAATTCTAAGCTTCCCAGCGGTCACAGAATTTTGCGTATGATCGACATTGTCCTCTTCCAAACGAAGAAATACACCTACATTGAACTAACAAACATATCTGAACAATTTTTACCTACCCCTGTCCTGCGAGCGGCGGGAGATCCTCTCCAGAAGTTTCGATCCATAGGGTCGAGACGGCGGCCGAGTGTGGTGTTGAGTGTAGGTATTTGTGTGCGTTACCTAAACCTACCTACACTGGCCGCATTCTAACTTGCACAATTGTCAGAGATTTGGCATCTCAATTCGCTGTGGAAAATTACCTATCTTATATTGGTTGTAGGGCTTCTTGGTTCTCCAAGTGGCTTGACTGTACCCATATTCATTGAGTTGAAGAGACCCATACTGCGCATTCATTTGGGGCAAAGAGAGGGAGAGAGAGTCAAATCCGCCTGGTTGTCTATCAATTAGTGCAGCACGCTTTGGTATCTCGACTCGGGATTTCCTATTTCTTATAGATACCCTCCTGTATCATTACGTGCTCGACCCCCGTACACACCAGCGTCACAGGGTTTCCACTTTTCTCGATTGGATTTGAGTCTGCAAATTTTCGATTAGTGTGAGGCTCTCCATATTTTGGGCTCTCTATGCTACTACTGCATCCTTTACCTGGCTTCTCCTGTGCGTGCATTTTCATCATCTCGAACGTTGGCGGCCGGACTGCAATTTCTTTCGACAGGAAGGGGGTGTGATACTACAAGGAAGCTTGTAGAGCGTTGATATCTCCGAGTCGGGGACTTGGAGAATCTGATCTATCTGGGGTCTCCCTCTATCACTGAGGAAGGATCCCCAGTTAATAAATCTGTGTATGACGGGGCTGGAAGAGATACTTGCTCGACTGGGCCTGTCGCAGTATCTGGGGCGGCTCATAGATGAGGGTTTCGAAAAATGGGAAACCGTTCTCGATATCACCGAGCAAGACCTGTAAGCCTTGTGCGATATGCGAGTGTTATCTCAGTGGGCTGACAACGTCTTAACAGAGCAGCGTTAAATTTCAAATTAGGTCACCGACGGGTAAGTTTTGTACTTTCATGATATTTCATGACCAGAATAACTTCAACAGAACCACTTCTGATTTATATCCGCCAACCTCCTGGTTACTAATGTTTCACCTGGTCACCAGATACTCCAGCGAGAGATTGCTAGTGCGCGAGGAGTGCCTCTTGGGCAACCCTTGGTGTATCAGCAGTTCTCCCCTGTGGAGGAGCCCTTTGATCCAGAAGATAAAGCCTCATCACCCTACAAGGTAGAAGACCTCAATAAATTTGGCCCAACGGGGAAACGAAAATACAGACGCCATCCAAAGGTTTTTAATCCCACTTAGGCTATGAGACGAGAATGGTATTGACCTGGGAATCAACAGCCTGATGAACATGCCCCTGAAAAGCCACCATCAGCCTATGTTATGTTCGCGAACCGTAAGTCTCCTACCCTACAATCCGTATTAGATGAACTGACGCTCTCTTAAGGTGTCCGTGATGAGCTCAAGGGACAACCTTTATCCTTTACAGACATCGCAAAGCTTGTCGGTGAGCGATGGAAAGTACTAGATTCTGATCGCAAAGAGAAGTTTGAATTTGCGGCCTCATTGGCAAAGTCAAAATACAACACAGAGCTTTCCGAATACAAAAAGACTGACAGCTACAAAGATTACGCCCAGTATTTATCGGAATTCAGGGCGCGAACGACGAAAGAAGGCAGTGGTAAGAAGAGGCTGTCTAGTGCCTACCACTCCACAGCTAATTCGCCGAGCACAATAGAGTCCATAGAAAGGAAGAGGCCAAAGTTGGAGGGTTTACCTGTTGGGAGTGTTGGGAGTAGTTCAAGTGTAGGAACCTCGACAACAGCTAGCAGCAGCGGGAGTGCAGGAGACGGGATTACTACAACAACGAGTGCATTTAACATTCCTCGGCCTGCAACAAGGACTTCTGTAAGGAGGGTAGGATCAATTGGCTCAACTACAAATACAAGCTCTTTTCCATCTCCTTCGAGCCAGAGTCCGTTAACGCATTCATCTGCGCTTCCCGCCCAACAAAAATCGGCTGTCTCCCCAACATCTTCTCCAACACCTAGTGTAAAGCGTTATGGGGATACTTTGGTAAAAACCATCCAAGAGCAGCAACTGGAGAGCCTCACATCTCTTTCAGGCCCCCCTGGTCATGACATGGACTCTATAACTCTGCCTCGTATACATTCCACAACTTCACAGAGCCCGCACATTCAACAACAGCTTTCCTACTCGAGACATCAACCACTGTCCCCTAGTGGTCCGTCAGCTTACTCACGGTCAAGTGGCCTTACACCAGCTCAACAGGGTCAGTCGATGCGTAGACCAGGAGAAGAGATGGGGAGTACGTCAGTACCGCCAATACCTCCTCTTGACAATAACCGGGGGAGCAGGGCATTACCGCTACCAACCCCGGCACCCCCTCATGGCAGCAACATGGGGTATTTTGACCAGCGACCGCCTCACCACCACCTCAGCCCTTCACGGTCTCGTCAACATAACTATCACCAATTACCAGGGCCTACACAGTTAGTCCACTCTTCTTCATATCCACATCCTTCATCACCTAGAGTATCCACCCCTCAACCGGGAAACAGTGGCTCATCGGCGTCTCCAGGTACTATCCCCACGGCAGGCCCAGGTAGCAACTTGAACACACGTCGTCCGAGCTCGTAGCAGTGCTTAGTCCGGGAAGGTTACGATTAAACAAGCGAGCAAAGTTGGCCAAGTAGCAGTGGTGCTGTTGGATGCAGATGGGAGTTTAGGGTATATTGGCGCTGTCCACGGGAGAATATACCCTCCTCGTCTGTTTGCGGATTATTTTACTGATTTTATCCTTGGTTTTTGGTATATTGTTTGCTTACGGTGGGGTTTTGGGGGTGGGGAAGACTCAATGAGAGATGTAATGAGCGCTGTGTGGGCTTCCTTATCCTACTTTACATTTTAAGTACTATACTATGACAATGTCTGGAAAGGATTCAGAATCGCTGGCTTAGGCCCCGAGTGTACAGTACAGTGCAACAAAATGAAGCTCAATATTTTGAAACCCGATTGATTACATACTTGATTACGCCAAGCTATGACGCTGATCTCCCATGACCCATGACCAGGTCATACAATACAAAACCTCGTGACGAGTCGCCACACTCAATTCCGTCCTCTATAATACCTATCCCCTCCGCTCACCAAGCTCACAAACCTTACCACCAACCCCCCCCACCCCCCCTCAACCGCCAAATAAATCCCTCAACCATGAATTCCTCCGGCTTCACCATGTCCCTCAGCAGCAAGCCACCTCCCCCACTCCCCAATAAAGCCCTACCCGCAGCCCTATCCGCGCCGTTCCGCTCCCGCCTCGTCGACGACTCCGACTCCGACTCCGATGAGCCCAATCATGGAAAAGTCCACCACGTCTCCGCCTTTACTAAAACGAAGGGAGCGATTCCTCTCGACAGTGATGGTGATTCGGGGAAGAAATCGCCGTTGGTGATTCCTGCGCTTAGGAATAAGGATTGGAGGGAAGAGAGCCTCAAGAGGAAGAGGCACCAGGTGTGGATGCCTCCTGAGGCACGTGCGGGGCCGCAGGGGGTAGGGGAGGGGGAAGGAGGCGGGGGGTGTAGTGAGACTGTGGGAGGGAATACAGGGATGGGATTGGGGAAGGAGGGGTATGGGTTGCAGGTTATGGAGAGGAAGGTCATTGCAGTGGAGGAGGAGAACGGGAAGGGTGAGGTAGAAGCTGGGGATGGGTATGTGAAAACGGGGGAAGTTGGGCAGGAGAAGCCCAAAACCGAGGATGAAATCGCTCTAGAAGCACTTGTCTCCGGTGAGGCCAAGAAGAAAAGTACACTCATCCTCCTCCCCACGGGGGAGGACCTTGGCTGGCGGGAATCCCGCGCGCAAATGTCACTACAAGATGAATCCGACGCGTATAAAGCCGATATTGCACTACGTCCTGACGCGCCGTCGCTGGATGCTTACGATGCGGTCCCTGTTGAGGAGTTTGGCGCGGCGCTACTGAGGGGGATGGGGTGGAAGGAGGGAATGGAGTTAGGGAAGGGAGCAAGGGGGAAGAAAGTTGCGCCGGGGAAGGTGAAGGTTGTGGAGAGGAGGCCGGCGTTATTGGGGTTGGGAGCGAAGACGAAGGAGGAGGCGTTGGGGGCGGAGTTGGGGGCATGGGGGAAGGGGGAGAAGGTTGTGTTGGGTGCTGGGGGGAAGAAGAAGGGTGGGTGGGTGGATAAGACGTATGTGCCGGTTGTGTTGAGGAATAAGGTTACAGGGGAGATTGTAGATACGCCGCCGCCGGTGCCATTAGCGAAGAAGGGCGATGGCAGCAGGAGTAGGAATGTTCATGGGGAGGTGAAGGGGAGGGAAGTGGAGTCTTTGGGGGGGGGGAGGGATAGAGATGGTAGGGCGGGAAGCAGGTGGGAGAGAGGCGATGGGGAGGATACGGACCAGAGTGAGAAGAGGAGGAGGAGGGAAGATGAGAGGGATAGGAGTCGAGAGAGGAGGAGGGGTTATGATAGCCCAAAATACAGGGAGAGGGATATTGATCGCGATTCGAGAAGGGATAGGGATAGAGGGTCGGGGAGAGATCGAGGTGATAGGGATAGGGAGCGGGATTCTGGAAGAGACCGAGACAGAGACAGAGACAGAGACAGAGATAGAGACAGGAGAAGGGACGATGATCGGGGATCAGATAGGAGAAGAGACGGCGACCGGGATCGTAGAAGGGTCGATGACCGTGACAGGCGAAGACGGAGTCGAGAAAAGAGATGATTGTATGATTGTAACTGCCTTTTGTTTTTGTTTCCTTTGTTACATTCTATCTTTCATGGTGCATAAGGAAGTAATGGATAGGTCAATCTGAATTCATCCAACAAGATTCCAAATCAGAATATCTAAACAAGAAATGCCTGGAGTTTAATTTATATAATCAATATGAACCTGTATCGGCAAAAATATCTTGGCAAGCCCTTCTTCAAATTTCTCCAGCTGCATCATCAATCAACAAACAACTACCATGGCCCCCAGCGGCTCCATCACCACCACCACCAGCACCGCCAACCCCCACCCCAGACGCCTCATCACTCTATACGACGCCGCTTCCGCTCGCGCCACCTTCCAAGGCCTCCTGCCTCTCCCTCGTCCCTCCCCAACTAACCAACCCCAACCCTACCACCATCCGGCGCATGGCCCAGATGAGATCCTCGGCCGCCGCCACCCTGCCCCCCTCCAACCAATCCCGTACGAAGACACACACAACCTCCCCTCGTCGGACTTGTTAAAGGCAATCCACCAGTATACTAGCGAGTTTTATCAAAGGCATGGGCTTACAAGGGGGGCAGCGAGGGCCATGGATGAGACGGGGTTGTTGGTGGTGGGAGTGCTGATTGAGGAGGCGGTGAAGGTGTGTTTGGGGGCGGGAGTGGGCGGAGCGGGGGCGTTTGTGGAGGAGGATGGGGAGGAGGAAGGAGGGGCGAAACGGAAGAAGAGAGGGAAAGGTGTAGAACGGACGGGGGAGAGCGACAGCGATAGTAGGGAATCGACATCACGCTCACAATCACATTCAAGGAAGAGGAGGAGGAGACGGGCGGCGGGGGCAGCTGCGGGTGCGGATGCCTCTACGGAGGGAGAATCAAAAAGGATAAGCAGAAGGAGGAAGAGCAGGACGAGGAGGAGCAGAGGAGGAGGTGAGAAGATGCAGACGTAGATGCAGACCGGGGAAGAAGGTATAACCTTTTTTTTTTTTTTTTCCCCCAGGCGTTGGGTTGGGAATGTAAAAGATTGGGGGTTTTTTTTTTTTTTTTTTTTTGGGGGGGTGGGTGTGTGTGTGTGGTAGAGGGGGATATGCGATTGTTATGCAAGTTTTCTAGTCCCAAGTCCCTCAACGGGGAGGGGAGAAGGCGACTGACTAACAAGTTCTTTTGGCTCAACTGTTTACCCAACTTGTGTCGATATCGATATACCCTTCCTTGGAAACCCTCGGAAGTGGCTAATGATCACCTTTGCACCAACAGTTAGAGCAGTAGTGATAACTCTACTACACGATTGTTACCCTCAATTATGGTTTCTCTTAAGTAAACAAACTCCATTTGAACCTTAACCATGTATGCAGTTTTGGGGTTATATCCTATCCAAAGCTATCAAAAAGAATAACAACCGAAAAATCTTTTAAAAAAAAAACTAATACAATCAGCAACACCGCTTCTCCCTCCCAGGCCAATCTACTTTCCGCCCCCAAACAACCCCACCACTCCACCCCCTTCTCCCCCCGCCCCAACCCCATTATTAATCTGCACTCTTCTATCCTCGCCCCCACTAACAATCCCCACCTCCCTCTCCCACTGCACCCCAAACACCTTCCCCCCTTCCCCACTCTCCCTCTTGATCGTAAACAGACTCCCCGCCCCTCTATCCCCTCCTTCCCCTTGTGAGCTCGCCACACCCATCCCTACTGCGCGAACATCCCATATTCTCACGGTTCCATCATGGGATCCTGAGGCGAGTAGGAATTCGGAACCGGGGGAGGGAGAGAGGGATACGACTGCGTTTGTATGGCCGCGGAGGGTCGCTTGGGAGATTGCCGTTGCTGAGGCGCGGGGGTCGTGTAGGGTGATGTGTCTCGCTGAGGAGCCTGCTGCTAGGAGGGACAATGAAGGAAGGTTGGTTAGGGAGATAATTGGATGCGGGGTTGTAAGGGTAGAGATGAGAGTTGTTGTTGTGAGGTCATGAGTGAGGAGAGTATGTGACCATGTTGCGGAGTATGAGACTGTAGGGTCATGAGGGTGGAAAATTGCCGCAGAAACAGGCTGTGGGGAGGAGGTGGTTGGGTTTGGTTGGGATAGTATTGTTAATGAGCCGAGTTTAGGGAGGGCAGAGGATGTGGTTCTCCGTTTTTTGATATGGCGCGGGGCAGGGGGCTGCGCGGGCGCAGGGGGGGAGCTGGTGGGGTTGGTACTCCAGAGGCCGATGGTGCCGTCAGAAGAGGCGGTGAGGAAGTGGTTTGTTGGGGTGTGGATAGAGAGGCAGTTTATGACTCCCTTGTGGCCAAGGAATTCCGCTATGGGGCTAACAATTCCCCGAGGTTTCTCATCGTCATGATTGTCGATCATTAAATCGTCATCGATGACTGGCTCATCATAACCCCATAATCTCACCGTCTGATCAATCGACCCAGTCAAGAACCTCTTCTGCGCAATCCACCCCACAGTCTTTACCGCTCCCTGGTGACCACTCGCAATCCCAAAAACCTTCCCAGACCCAGTCACATCCCACACCCTCGCTACCCCATCATACCCCCCGGCAAGTACCCTCCCCTCATTCTCTTTCAAAAACTCCCCCTTCCCTTTCCCATCCACCCCCACCCTCCCTACTAGCACTGCCACCGAGGAAACCCAATCCTCATTCACAAAACTACTCTTGTACACTGGTGGAAGCACACTCCGCACGTATTCCAGCGTCACGGTACTTTCTGCGCTGAGACCATTGGCAGTGAGGTATTCATCAAGACTAGTTTTTAGGAATACTCCGTCAATGAGGAAGTCGAAGGGGATAGGCTCAGGTGTTTCGAGGAGGTGATTGACGACTTGGGATAGACCGTAGCGGCGAAGAGAAGTTGGGACGAGGAGCGGAGCGGGGGAGGAGATGGTGATGTCGGGGTGCCGGGTGGTGAGCCTGATCTGGACCTGTTGATGGGTTTGCTCGGGGAGGGGTGAGGCGATGGAGGTGGATGCCATTGGTGAAGAAGGGGGGGGAGGTGGGGGGTTTGAAGTGGTCGTGTGTGTATGTGATGGTTTTGGGGGTCTGAAACCGACGTGCCAAGATTTACAAAACAACAAAAAAGTGAAGCGGGCGCTAGGCCAGAGACGAACAGCGCCGGCAGTTAAGCTCTCAATGTTACGGGGCACCGAACGATACAGTATACCGTGTATATCTCTACTCATCTCTTGACCAGGCCTCAACATGAGGATATACTCAGCTACCATAGGAATGCTTATTCCGGCTCTTCCAGCCAGGCCTTATATACTCGTACAAATTCCCACAAAGCCCAACTCCAAACCAAATGAATACTGTACACAACACACCCTGTCCACAAGTGAAAAGAAGGTAAAGGGCTCGGAGATATAACCAAATAAACAAAGACAAGAAGCGGGTCACCTTCAATGAACCAAAGTAACTCACCCAAGAAGCCAAAGCACCTAGAGTTCCAAACAAAAAAAAAATGCCATCCTACTCCAACTGCTTCCTATTACACCCCCCCTTCCTCATCCATCTCCATCTCCACATCCGCCATCTCATTCACTTCCCCTTCCTCCTCTCTCTCCCCCACCAACCACTCCACTCCCTTCACACAGTTCCCCACTGCACTCTGCACACTATTATCCTCCGGTGGCGCTGTGCACCCCACCACCGGCCTGCCGCCACCCTGCCCTGGCACAGCTGCAGTGGGAACACCCCACCCAACAGGTAACAGCATTCTCCTCCTATTTTCGCGGTCTAGCACGACTATGGCGTCGAGGGACTGTCGGCCACCGCCGAGGGGATGCATGAGACCAAGTTGGAGGGTGAGAGAACGGGTGTAGTCGTGGACTAAAATTTATTAGAGGTTGATGCTGTGGTAGGGAGGACGATGGGGGGGTATACTTATGGGCAATGATGAGCTATTCGGAGGTGGAGGGAATAAGGACACCCCAAATATGTGCGCGTCAAAATTCCCCAGTAAAGATGCCACCTGACTATCACACCTCAACCAAATTAGCCCCCGCCCACCCCCCAAAGTGTGGGTTCGGATGCATTTATACCTCAAGCTCTTCAAATGCTCAATTGTATATCCCAGGAAACACAGAACACTGAAACCCCCGCTCCAATTACCACCGCCCGCGCCTTTCCCAGCTCTCTTTCCACTCAAAAACTCCCCAAACAACTGCCTCTCCATCTCCTCCTTCGCCGGCCACAACACATCAACCTCCACTCTCCCACTCGCCTCCCCCAGCAACGGTATCGACGAAGCCTTCTCCGTTACATATCTCGGCCGCTCTAGGTGGTTTTTGAACCGCGGGCGCTTTTTTATGTGGGCGTGGGCGCGACTGGGAGGGCGGGAGGTTTCGTCGTGGGAGCTTATGGCTTCGGAAGAGCGTTTTCGGCCGAGGGGGATGGGGAGAGGGTGGTGAGGGTGAAGAAGATGGTGGTTGGACATAGAGAAGGTTGTGGATTGTGGGTTTGCGCTTCTGGATGGGGAGAAGTAGTGTTGTGGGCTGGGCCCGGGATAGCAGAGCCTACTGTGTTTCTGTCGTTTGCTCTTATTCTCGTTTAATCTTTCGTGATTAATTTAGCTGTGAGAGGCAGGATAATGCCATGAGCTGTGTATTTGAAGCCTCCCCAATCGCGTGTGGCCGTCACAACGAACCTTTCATGTGCGCAGTCCCGTGACTTGACATGTTCAACTGTACTCGGTGGGTATCTCAGAACGACCAACTGCAAATATATATGTACGAAAGACTGATCGATAGAAACAAACAAGAATTCAGATATCAGTCTGTAGATCTTACCCCCCCGCACCCGGGCTAATGTAAATTCGGCGTGCTGCGGGTACACGCTCTCCTCTCCTCTCCCAACGTCAAGAAAGGTCAAGAAACAACAGGTAATATGTATTCCTTTCCCACCAATATCATCAGGGTTACCTCCAACGGAATGAAATTGGGATCTGTGTACATCTCGGGGCCTGTAATCACGCCCCATGTTTCTTTCGAGACTTCGTAACAGATGATAGAAAGCGAGGTTGGTAAGTGGTCTCGGGGAGTTTGGATTCCATAGGTATTTGTGGGAATGTGTCCGTATATAACCATGTTGCCCGATGAGAGGCAATGATGTAGTTATACATGTTGAGGGCCCCCCTCATTGGGTTTGCTGCTGATTAACAGTGAGTGGATAGTAATTTGTGGCTGCGCATTTGTGGCACTTTTCTAGCCGCAATAGCATGAGTTCCAGTACAGAAGAAGACCCCCAGTTTTCCCCATGGGCCCAGATGAGGGGGTATGGCTGACCTCGTCCAGTGCAGCAAGAGGGATAGTAGCAGCCTAGGAGGTCATGTCAGTCTATAACTCAATATTTCATTTCCAAGCTCCAAGGATAAAACAGCAAAAAAGATATCGATTGGCTCGGGGATATAACTACACCCAAACGACACTTCACGTGATTAATACATACGCAATGAGCTTCAGGACTTGGAGGCTGCCATTACACAATCAGGGACAGTAGTAGAGGCAGCAGCAGCGAGAATCATTCTAATAGAGGAGGAGAATTGAACAAGCTTGGGAATCCGAGGAGTATTACCTTTTAAAAGAGGGACGGACCAATTGCAGTGCTGACAATCGACAATGCCAAACAGAATATACCTATGCTGTGACCATGCCTGCGACACCAGGTGTAACTAAAGAGGACAGATGACATCAAATACAGCCTTCTGGATTTCATTGAGAATATACTCGAAACGCCAGCTGCTAAATGTGTAAGCGAGGCAACTTCTGGGCTACAATATTGCTGTCTGGGTATTTCTTTCTTTTAATCAATCCAGCCGACAGTCATCTTTTGCTCATCTTTTGCTTCGTCAGGAATCCGGACCTCACATGATGGCCTCTGTATAGAGGAGGCTGACAAGCTTCCATGTCAGGAACATTGCTGCGTTGGATTTTACCGGCAGCAAGGCCAGCCAATCTCTCAGCGTGCAGAACAGCTGACAGTACTTCGTCAAAAGTCATGATGAAGCGACTCATACTGTGAGTTTCTTTCATATTACTGGATTTTTGCAGCTTCGTTGGGGCATTATGGCCATCAGAAGGTGGAGCTTGTCAGAAGATGGCAGTGGATTCCTATTCCACACTCAGAGAGACTGATAATGTGGTAGTATCTTACCGCAATGCAATGCTCGCTCGATTCTGGGATTGGGCACCATTCATTCCCAAACCACGTATGCTAACAGTAGGGTAATGTGTGCTTTTTGCAATTGCCCTGGAATTTGGCATTGTGGGTGGAAGGAAAAGGGTTTCTCTACATGGTCTCTCTATTCTACGCTTGATCTGTTTCTCCATTCCTACTCTCGAAAAGAATTTTTATTTTTCTTTCATATCTCATCTTTCGATAGTTCAAATTCAAAGATTCGGATAATTGAGAGGGGGATCGTTGGGCTGAGGCCAAACTTTGGGGGTACATACTGCCTCGCATTGCGTCGAAGTTTGTTTTCAAGTACAGGCTCACCAACAGGATGACAGTTTGGCTCTCTTTGGCTGTCTTTCTCCGCCACCTCAGCCGTTTCGTTGAAGGGTCTCTGATGTTGTAGAGCCTCCAGGAGGTATTTGATTGCAATTCGTCACCAAGCGGGGCGACTACCTTATCCGGTAATCCAAGCATCCGCTGCCACGCTAGCTTCTTTAGTACAAGATTGCGGTTGCTGTCTGTTAGTCTGGTTGGCACACCTCCCTCCACAGGAGCTGGATGAGTCTGGAAAACCATTGAATTTGCGTCAACGGCTACAGTATCAGCACCAGCAGCAGTACGGTACCGGTACAGTACATGCGCATATGCCGTGCAGCCAGCCGTGCAGGAGGAGGAGGAGGACGGGGATGGAGGAGGGGAAAAGGGGGAGGAGATGGGAGGCCCACTGGGAGATGGGAGGACGTGGAGGTTGGAGGACGTGGGAGGTGGGAGGTGGGAGGCAGGAGAGGGGGGGGGGAACGGACGTGTGTCTGTCTGCCGCAGAAATTGCTCAATTGGCGCAGGGTGAGATGAGTGTGACGGGAAGCAGAACTGCTGGGGTGCTGTGTATAAAAGCTCTGTTCATCTGGTTGCAATAAATTCTGGCCTGCAAGAGTTCCTGGGGTCCAACTGAAACAAACCCTCGCAGTTGCAAGTAAACAGGGCACAAGGAGGCACTCGACACAATACATACTCTCTACATACCTCTCTACGGGACCCCTCTGGCCTCGAGCAATCCCTTCAAGGCTTCGCTCTCTGTGTAGAATTAGCTTTGCCGAGTTTCCAGCATATACATACCCCCAACATATACATAACCCCCTTATCCTCGACAACATCCCCTCCAAAGAAGCTAGGAAGCAGGCAGGCAGGCAAGCAAGCACGCAAGCAAACAGGAGCAAGGAAGCAAGCAAGGGAAGGAAGCATGGCCGCAACCCTGGCCCCTCGGGCTCCAGCCCAGCGCAGATTGACAACGTCGGAGATGCCGTCGTTCATGGTGTCTGCCCCCGGGAAGGTCATTGTGTACGGAGAGCATGCGGTGGTATATGGCAAGGTACGTTGCGTCCTGTCCTGCTGCAGTTGAATGGCGTTCTTGGAGTCGCTGCCCCAAAAGCAAAACAAACAAACCAAAATGCTAACAGTCTCTCGTCTCTAGGCTGCCATTGCAGCAGCAATCTCCCTCCGCTCCTACCTCCTCGTCACCCCCATACCGCCAGGCTCCCCAAACACCATCACCCTGCGCTTCACAGACATCGGCCTAGACCACAACTGGCCCATCGACAACCTACCCTGGGCGGCCTTCAACCATCCCGACAAGAAGAAATACTACTTTGACGAAGTTCGCCATCTCGACCCCGATCTCGTCGACGCAATCAAACCCTTCACCTCATCCATCTCCGAAAAAGTCATTCAATCCGCCGCAGCATGCTTTCTATACCTCTACCTCAGCCTCGGCTCCCAGCATTCCCCCCCTTCAATCTACGCATTGAGGTCAACCATCCCCATCGCCGCAGGGCTAGGCAGTAGTGCGTCCATCTCCGTCTGTCTCTCTGCTGCATTACAGCTCCAGCATGGAACCCTTACGACCCCGTTTCCCGGGATGTTAAAGAGCGAGATTCTGCTACAGCAGAAGCGGATAAATAACTGGGCGTTTGTGGGGGAGATGTGCATCCATGGTAATCCGAGTGGAGTGGATAATACAGTCTCGGTACAGGGGAAAGCAGTGGTGTTTAAAAGGAGAGATTACTCGCTCCCGCCTACAGTTACGAGTATTGAGTCTTTCCCGGAGCTACCGTTGATGTTAGTTAATACAAAGACGCCGAGGAGGACGGCGGAGCAGGTTGCGAATGTGAAGAAGCTGCTGGGAGATTATCCAGTTATTGTGGAAGGAATGTTGCAGAGTATTGATTGTATCACGCAGGAGGCGTTGACAATCATAAACCCCACCTCTCCCGAGGAGGACGCTACACATTCTAGTCTTATACGCTTGGGAGAGTTGATAAGAATCAACCACGGGCTTCTCGTTTCCCTAGGCGTCTCCCACCCGCGCCTCGAGCGAATCAGGGAACTTGTCGACCACGCAGGGATAGGATGGACTAAGCTCACTGGTGCTGGGGGCGGGGGTTGCTCCATCACCTTATTGAAATCGGGGGTGAGGAAGGCGACGATGGATGCATTGGCGGAGAAGTTCAATGAGGAGGGCTTTGAGAGGTATGCTACTACGCTGGGGGGGGATGGGGTGGGAGTGCTGTGGCCGGCGGTGGTGAGAAGGAAGGAGGAGGATGGGGAGGGGGGAATAAGGGTCTGGGATGAGGTCGTGACGCAGGAATTGTTTTTGGAGGCAAAGGGTTTGGAGGGGGTAGAGAGGTTGGTAGGGGTGAGTAGGGTGGAATGGGTGGGGAATGGGTGGAGGTTTTGGAGGGGGGAGGCGGAAGAATAGAGGGTGGGTATGGGGTGGAAGGGGGTTGGGTTGAATGGATGGGAGAACATTACTGGTAGTGGAAAGTGAGGAATTGGATGTAGATGGGGGGTGGAGGTGAGCATGGCTTGGCCATGATTATGTGGGCATATCATATATGCATCGTATCTTTAGTTGGATGTTCGTCTTTCTTTGCTTTATTACTCTAAAGTAATAGCTGGGCCGTCTAGGAGATTGGCTTAATGGGATATGGGGTTGTTTTCTTGAGGTTAGATTTTAATGAGAAAGAGATAATATGAATGTATCACATATTAAGCTGGCACCAAGCAGCAAACGTTAACCGTCTCATAACCACACGAGAACCCAGAACAGTTCTGAATCATGAGGAAAATGTCAGCTCTACTAGAGTACCGCGGGCATTGGGTGGACATCGGTGGGGAAATTCTTCATCAAAGGTCAGACCCCAGTACTGCATATAATCACGTGTTCATGGAACAAAGGGCTCTGGAATATGCAGCATCTTACTTGGGGAGTTTCCATCTGTGTACGTACCACGAAGCTTCAACATCTTTCAAAACCTCGACGCCTCAACCCCTCGACGCCTCAACCCCGTCGACTCAACCTCACGTCGCGCTCCTCGACCTCCAATCCCATCCCCGTCAGTGCCCTCCCTCAACTCTATGCTGAACGACCCAGCACCTCTGCCCCCTCCACCACCACCACCATCACCACCACCACCACCACCACCACCACCACCGCCATTTGATCTCCCTCCTCCACCACCAGAGCTTCCCCCTCCTCCGCCGTCGGAAGATGTGCCCCCCCCACCTCCTCCGTCGGGAGATGTTCCCCCTCCACCACCACGGGAGGTGAAGAAGGGAAAGGATAAAGATGTCTCACCTACAGGCATAGGTGCGAAGAAGGTTAATGGAAGGGGGCCGTTGAGTATTGAGGAAATATTGAAGAAGAAGAAGGATGCGGATGAGGCGGCGAAGAAGGTATTCGGCCCCCCTCCTCTCCCGTGTGCGTGCTCACATGAAGATTACTTTCATTGAGGGATGGTACATGGATACACAGTGGGATAGAGAATCTAACAGTGTGACTGTCACGCACAGCCGAAATTCCTAACGAAAGGCCAACGAGAAGCCATTGCAATCGAAAAACGGCAAAAAGAAGTCGAGGAGAAGAGACGTCTGGAACGACAAGCCCGTGTCGGGGGAGGGATAGTCGATGGGAATGGCACGAATGGCTATAACAATAATAGTAATGGCTATAACAGCAGCAACAACAACAACGATAATCACAATTACAGATCCCACGCACCACCCACCGGCCCAAAAGCGTTTAGAGAACCCCCCACCGGCCCCGCTGCTATGCGCGGCGCTCCCCGTGGGCCAAAAGCCGATGGAAACAACATGCACCCACCACCACCACCTCCACCCCCCAGCGGGCCCCGTGGAAACGCTCCCCAGCCCACAAACACCACATACGCCTCCACCACGGCCGGGAAACGCAGTACCCTCTCCACCACCACCACAAACCCCGAAGACGCCGAAGCTGCGCTCATCCGCCGGCGCTACATGGGGGTCGATCCGGACGGGCATACTTCAGCAAAAAAGAAACGCCGCAAGACTGCCGAGCGAAAATTCACCTTCGAGTGGGGGGCCGAAGAAGACACTTCTCCCGACTACAACCCCCTCTACTCTAACCGCGCCGAGGCGCACTTCTTTGGCCGGGGTAAACTCGGCGGGTTCGCAGAATCAGAGCGGACTACGAAGGAATATGCCGCGGTCCTTGAGTCCCGGGGAGAGGAAGAACGCCGCCGGGCTAGAGAGCTTATGGAGATGGAGAGGAAACGGAGGGAGGGTGCGAATTGGAGTGAGAAACATTGGAGCGAGAAGCCGCTGGAAATGATGAAAGAGCGGGACTGGCGGATATTCAAGGAGGATTTCAATATCTCCACCAAAGGGGGAGGTATTCCCAACCCTATGCGCAGCTGGGAAGAGAGTGGCTTGCCGAAGAGGTTGTTGGAGGTGATCAAACAGGTTGGCTATAAAGAGCCTTCACCGATTCAGAGAGCAGCTATTCCTATTGGTCTGCAGGCTAGAGATGTTATCGGTGTAGCCGTTACGGGTTCAGGGAAAACTGCGTCTTTTTTGTTGCCGTTACTGGTATATATCTCTGAGCTCCCCCCGCTCAGCGAGTTTACGAAAAACGACGGACCTTACGCAATCATCCTCGCCCCGACACGTGAGCTGGCACAACAAATCGAAGTCGAAGCTAAGAAATTCGCGACGCCCTTGGGATTCACCTGTGTGTCTATAGTCGGAGGCCACACCATCGAAGAACAAGCGTACAATCTCCGTGACGGAGCCGAAATCATCATCGCCACCCCAGGTCGTCTAGTTGATTGTCTCGAGCGTCGTCTCCTCGTGTTATCCCAATGCTGCTACGTAATCATGGACGAAGCAGACCGCATGGTCGACATGGGCTTCGAGGAATCCGTCAACCGCATCCTCGAGGCCCTCCCGGTCGCGAACCAGAAACCCGATTCTGACGATGCAGAGAACCCGGTGCTGATGAGTAAGCATCTAGGTGGGAAGGAGAGGTATAGGCAGACGATGATGTATACTGCAACTATGCCACCCGCGATTGAGAGGATTGCTCGGAAGTATTTACGTAGACCGGCGATTGTGACGATTGGGAATGTGGGCGAGGCGGTGGATACGGTGGAGCAGAGGGTGGAGTTTGTCCAGGGTGAGGATAGGAGGAAGGCTAGACTGAAGGAAATTTTGAAGACGGGAGAGTTTAGGCCGCCGGTGATTGTTTTTGTGAATATCAAGAGGAATTGTGATGCCGTTGCGAGGGAACTGAAGTCTGCGGGGTTTAGTGCCGTCACGCTGCATGGAAGTAAGTCCCAGGATCAACGTGAGGCGGCCCTAGCGGGGCTGAGGAGTGGGCAGGCGGATATTCTTGTGGCGACGGACCTTGCAGGGAGAGGTATTGATGTTCCAGATGTTAGTCTGGTTATTAACTTTAATATGGCGACGAGTATCGAGCAGTACACGCATAGGATTGGACGTACAGGGAGAGGTGGGAAGGAGGGTGTGGCGATTACATTTTTGGGTAATGAGGATGCAGAGGTGCTCTATGAGTTGAGGAATATGATTGGAAAGAGTGAGAAGAGTCGGGTGCCGGAGGAGTTGAGGAAGCATCCAGATGCGCAGAGTAGGGGAGTTAAAGGGAGAGGGGGGAAGAAGGAGGATGGTGGCGGTGGAGGGGATAAGGGAGGAGGGGGTGGGGGNGGGGGGGGGGGTGGTGGTGGAGGGGTAGGGAAGGATGGGGATGTGGGGATGGGGGGGATGGGGGGGAGATGGTGAAAAGGGGCGCGGGGGCAGTGGAATGTGGAATGCGGAGGGGGGGTTGTTTGGGTTGGGTTGGGTTGGGTGTATTAATATCATCCTATTATAATCCATTATTGTAAATGTGAAAGCTACTCAGGATAGAATCATGTCAATTATAATCTACAAGGGGTTTTCTTGAGTATCGCATAAACAACCTCCGGATTCTGCGTCTACACCTTGTTGAGAGTTTTTTTTGAAAATAGGGAGTTTGGGGATGTGGGTGTGTGGGTGTAGGAGATTAGGGTACTGTATTGTAAGGAGGGGAGGGGGGTACACGAAAGGATAAGTAGGGTATTTTCTTTATGACGGGGAATTTGGATTCAGATTCAAGTTCTTTATTTTTTTGGGGGGGGGGGAACGTTGCAGAGTTATATTGAAAGGCTGTGAGGGTAACTAGATGAATCAGATCGTTTGTGTTGCTACGAGAAAATGCCCCGGGGGGGCGAGGGGTTAAGTTTATTTAAACGAAAAAGGGAAAAAAAAAAAGGGGAAACTGTGGGAAAGGTAGTGAGTGAGTGAGTGAGTGAGTGAGTAAAGGGGGTTGGGTTAGGTTGGGTTGTAGTTTTTTTTTTTTTTTTTTGGGGGGGGGGTCTAGGTAGGTAGGTAGGTAGGTAGGTTTAGTTCTTTTCTCCTTCCTCCTTCCTCCTCCTCCTCCTCCTCCTCCTCCTCCTCCTCTTCCTCTCCCTTCCCTCCCTCCAATTTCTCTTCTCCACAACCATAAAAACCTGTCACAGAAACAACAATCCACCTTATTAAATATATTGACAATAGAGGGGGGGCTACTTTACTTACTCTATATAAGTCTCCCTTTTTTTTTCTTTCGTATGTATGGTTAGCCACGAGTAAATGGTGGGGTGTTGGGAGGGGTTGTTGGCGAAAAAGCAGGACAAAATCAACCCCAAAGAATCCCAAACCATCTGTGAGGGCTCGGTGTTAAACAGCAAACATACTTCGATTACCCTGAGATTCTTCAAAATAACTGGTATGGTGCTACCCTGAACTAATACACATCTGCCACATGAAATCAGCCTTTAAAAACAAAGTACTAGTAATCGCTAATATTTATTCTAGCTATTTTTCCCCTTGTAACCATCGATAATCCCGCAAGGACAAGTAGAGTATCCGAAAAAAAAACTTTCTAATCTAGAAAAATGTAGTACACACAAATCCCACGGCACTAGGGTTTAGATCCCCCTCCCCTAAAGAGTCTGCAGCGCGTAGAATTTCTCCCCAAACACACGTGCACACACAATTCACAACTCTATATCCTGCAATACTCTCACACCCATACCTAAACTTTTCCTATGTTAGGAGAGGACGACGAATAAAGCGAAGGTACACAACAAGGCGAAGATAACGAAGATAACTCGGATTCGGGCAACAAAGAAGAAGACTATTCCATCTTCGGCCTCCCACCGCTAGTGGACACAGTCGTCTTCTTATCATAAACCTTCCTTTCCACCGCCTTGAGAGCTTCATCAATGAATCTGGCCATAAAGCACACCATTAGCCGCACATCCCAATTCATCCCTCTGCTTAGGGGAGTAACTCACATAACCGGTGCACTAATGGCCACAACCGCCGCCCACTCCGCCGAATCCAACGGCCTAATCCCAAATAACGACTGTAAAATTGGTGTATACAACAACACCATATGCAGCGCCATACTCAAGCAAATCGCCGCCACCAACTTTCCATTCTTCCACAGTGGCAGCGTCAACAAACTCTCACTACTACTCAACGCATTCATCGCATTAAACATCTCAATAACAACCAAAATGCTCAAACTCATGGTACTCGCGCTCTTGCTCATATCATTCGCAAACATCTCGCACCCCAATTCTGGGAACTTTGATGTGCAAGAGTGGAAGTGTGTGAGCTGGTAAAACGAGAGTTGGGGTCCGGCGGAGTTGAACATGAACCACCATGCGTAGCCAAAGACCGTTGCGATGCCGACGTAGGTTCCAATGACGAGATATCTGAAGAAAAGCCATCCGCCAACGAGAGCTTCGTCGCGGCCGCGTGGAGGGCGCCTCATGATGTCGTGGTCTGGAGGATTGAATGAAAGTGCGGTGGCAGGTAGGCCACTATTACCATATTAGCTTCAGACATTCATTGTAACCAGCTGTACGAAAAAACTTACTCGGTAACCAAGTTAACCCACAGCAACTGCACCGGGATCAACGCCTCCGGCATTCCAAGTGCAGCCGTCAAGAAAATCGATACAACCTCTCCAATATTCGACGAAATCAAATACCTGATAAATTGCTGGGTGTTGTTATAAATCGACCTGCCCTCCTCCACAGCAAGTACAATCGTCGCAAAGTTATCATCTGCAAGAACCATGTCCGCTGCCAACTTGGCGACATCAGTTCCACTGCCCATTGCGACACCAATATCAGACTTTTTCAATGCTGGGGCATCATTGACACCATCACCAGTCATGGCCACAACCTCCCCGGCGGATTGCAACAAATCAACAAGCTTCGACTTGTGCGTAGGCTCAGTCCTCGAGAACAAGCTCGCCCGCTTCGCCGCCTCAAGTTGCTCAGATTCAGTGAGGGAGTCGAATTCACGGCCAGTATAGGACTTCCCGGTAACATCTTCGTCATGGGTGAAAATTCCAATTTGCCGACAGATACTTTCCGCGGTTTGCTTGTTGTCACCAGTTATAACGACAACCCTGATTCCAGCCTCGCGGCACTTTCTGATAGACTCCCTAACCTCTAAGCGAGGGGGGTCCAACATCGCGACAAGTCCAATGAGGGTCATGTTCTGTTCCAATTGAGCATATTGTTGCGTGCTAGTTGCATGCCCAATCAGTGGGTGGCCAGCCATATTGTCCACAGTAGCGAAAGCCATAACTCGAAGTCCCTTATTTCCCAACTCGGTGACCTTTCGATTCAAAATGTTGATGAGCCCGTTGTTCAATGGAACCTTGACTCCATTCTGGCCAATCAATGCATGAGTACATCTCTCAATGACACTCTCTGGAGCACCCTTGACCAAAAGCTGAGGCCTATCATATGTACCAACAAGCACGGACATGCTCTTCCTGTCACGGGAGAACTCATAAGTAGCGAGACGAGGTAGGGCAGCTTCATAATACTTGTTTGCCGCATCGAGCCTGTCCTCAGGGGCCAATTTTGCATTAGCCAAATTGACGTTGGCATCGGGAGTTCCAAATTTCTCGACCATAACTCTCATTGCAGCCTCAGTCGGCTCGCCAACGTTGGAATAAGTCTGTGTTTTCGAGTCATAGGCAATCTGCGAATCATTACAAATGGAAGCAATCTCCGCAAGGCACCTAAAGGTGTTCGACTTGGCTGCGACATGCTGCAAGACGGCTCCGGAAGAGGACTTGATAGCGCCAATTGGTGCAAAGTTTGTTCCTTCAATATCGAGCTCATCCAAATCTCGGCCAGTTTCAGAGATGATGACAGCCTTGTTGATACACATCTGATTGGTTGTCAAGGTACCAGTCTTGTCGGAGCAGATGACGCTGCAGCTACCAAGTGTCTCAACTGAGGGTAAGCTTCGAACAACGGCATTCTTTGCAGCCATCTTTCTAGTTCCGAGTGCAAGACAAGTAGTAATGACGACAGCGAGACCTTCCGGAATAGCCGCGACACCCAATGAAACCGCAATCTAAAGCATCCATGTGTTAGCCGATTTCCCAAGATTTGAAACAAGGCTCAGATGCCCCCCTTACCTTGAGGTAGTAAATAGCACCCTTGGCCCAACCGCCATGCGAGGGGTCGTTAAAGTGCTTAAAGTTCATTACCCAGACCGCAATGCAAATAGCCATGATAACCTTTGCCAATTTGTCACCAAAGTCGTTCAACTTCTGTTTCAACGGTGTCGGCTCCGAAATCTGACTTGTGATACTCTGGTGAATATCTCCAATTGCGGTCAAACTTCCCGTAAGTGTCACAACCGCCCTTGCATGTCCAACCGTCA
Source organism: Terfezia boudieri ATCC MYA-4762 (assembly GCA_003788615.2). Taxonomy (NCBI): domain Eukaryota; kingdom Fungi; phylum Ascomycota; class Pezizomycetes; order Pezizales; family Pezizaceae; genus Terfezia; species Terfezia boudieri. Next base: position 485,818 of record ML121528.1, on the reverse strand, counting down.
CAGTCGTTCCCGAAAAGAGCATATTAATCTGATCCTGTTTGACAGCCTTTTCATCCTTGACGGCCCTAACATCCTTTCCCACACTTTCACTTTCGCCGGTAAGAATAGCCTGGTCGACACGGAAGGAGTTGCTGTTGATCGAAATGAGTCGACAATCTGCGGGGATGCGGTCTCCCACGGCAATGTCCACAATGTCACCAGGAACAAGGTCCTCGGCTTTGACTCGAGTGATGTGGCCATTGCGGACGACTTTGGCTTCGTTGGCAGAGTATTCCTGAAGTGCTGCAATAGCCTTCTCGGCGCTAGATTCTTGGGAGACACCGACAACGGCATTGAGGATGAGGATAGTGAGAATCTATAGCAGACGAGTTAGCTAGATGTATTACCCAAGTTGGATGTGGGAGAGGTTGGACATACAACAGCGGGATCCACAAAAGCAGTGATATCATTTCCCTCTTCAAACAGTGCCAATCCAAAAGAAACCGCCGCAGAAACTAGCAAGATGATAACCAACTGGTCCTTGAACTGCTCAAGTACGAGCTCCCATAGTGGTGTTGGGGGCTCTTCCGGTAAAGCTATTGCAAATTGCCATCAGCAACTCACATTGCTCTGTAGAAGCAAGTACAGGTATATTCCTAGAGAGGCATGTTAAACCAAATCTGGGAGCTCACCATTCTTTCCATACTTCTCCTTCGCCTCCATGACTTGAGCGTCTGACAAGCCATGCTTCTCAGACACCCCACCAAAGTAATGTAGTACCTCCTCAGCGGAGGCAGCATATGCGCCTTCCATGCTTCCCCTTCTCCTGCTTGACTGGTGTTGATGCTGCTTGTAGACACGATGCTGCTGTACTGCTTACTTGTTGCTTGTGTTTCGTTGTTTCGTTGTTTCGTTGTTATTGTTGTTATTGTTGTTGCGGTTGTTGGAGTGGGGGGAGGGTATCCCGGGTATATAAACAACAGCTACTCAATAGCAAAGAAGCAGTAGTTTTGAATTGAGATTGACCTCTTTCAAGGTGTTTTACTTCTTTATACCTTTCCCAGGGCAATGATCGAAGAAGCTGCCAGAAAGAAGGGAAGAATAATCTTTACTAAGCAGGAGCAGAACAAGGGACCTGACTTCCCTTTGCTACTGGTGGAAGTGAGAGAAAAAAAAGGAAGAGCACGGCAAAACCCAAAGGAGCGAAAGAGAACCCTCTGAATAATAATATGAAGAAGAAGAAATGTGTTCACAAGACGTGCGTATAGTTTGGACGTAAATGGGCAAGCCTCAGCAAGTGGAGTAAGCTTAATAACAGGTCACCGCGCCCCCTGCTGCTACTACTACCTACATACCGGTACAGAGAGCTGTGAGGATGCCATCGACATAGAGTACATACAGTACATACAGTACAAATAAATATATCAATCTAAACTGTAGAGTAGAAACTTTTTTTTTTTGTTTTTTTTTGTTTTTTTTTTTGTTTTTCCAACTTCCGTCCACACCGGTCAAAATGTAATAATAAATCCAAACCAGAAGCGGGCTTGGCGGAAGATATACTTGTACTTACATATTGCCATGACTGCAGAAACGTCGCTGTATATGCATACGACGTAGAGTATCTACGGAGTACTGTATATATGTACAGCATGAATATGTATGTACTACGTATACGTACTCTCCTCTCCTGCTATTTATTTGCCCCTGCCACCTCCAGGCTCGCTGCAACGACTCTGAAAATGCAATACTCTGCAGGTGCTTGTACTGTACGGGTATATATGAACCTCCCCAGGGCTTTTCGGATTCGAGAAAAGGGAGCCATTTGTCTGGCGTTGGAAGGAACTGCACTGGGCCTGGCCAGCAAGAGTTACATTTCGAATTCGTCCCACGAGGAGGAGCTGGGGTAGGGGTTCGCAATGAACGGTTCTACTCAATGCATGCACCTATCCCCCAATTATTGCAGTCCCCTTCAGCCTAGTAGTACACTTGTTCTTCTTGCCCTCTATACTGTGAAATATCCACCTAGATGGTACTTCAATCACTGCACTTGATCTTTGATCTTGATCTCGTATCGTGTTCAGGGTAACTGTCTCATGCCAAAATCACGTAACTGTAGTTCCCAAACAAGCCAAGCCTCCCACTCACATAATTTTCTCCGGGGGGGGGGTGGGGGGCGTACTGTAGCTCCTACTCGGCGGTCAACCCAACCCCACCAACAAACAAATCCCGAGCACCTCAAGCTCTGCAACCACTACTCCATTCCCCCCACACCGGGAATCACTCCCCCGGACAGGATGACATCCCCCAGCCGCTCCACGTTCATCTCCCTCGCACACACCCTGCCCCCCCGCCTCCTCCGCTTCTTCGCGCGCTACCCCCCCGGGACACACACCGACGTTCGCAGCAACCCCTTCAAGCCCACTGTGCACGCCATCACAAAAAGATGGCACAACCCAATCTTCAGTTACCGCCGCCAGGCAGTGCTATGCAAGATCGCGCGGCAGCATGGCGTCGAGGAGCTGCTACCGCCAAGTAGGAAGAGTAGTGCGTACAAGGAGGAGAAATTGGCTCAGAGAGCGGAGGGGGGGGTCGGGAGGTGGAAGAGGATGTTGGAGCCGAAGGGGAAGAAGTGGGAGAGGACGTTGCATGCGAGGTTGGTTTGGGTTGGTTTTTTTTTTTTTTTTTTTTTTTTTTCGTGGCTTTGGTGGGGGGCGCAGGGTGGATTGAGCAGAGACGCATTAAAGCTCTCCTCCATCAACCTCCCACGAATATACCTCCCCCTCGTTTCATCCATCAACCATCAAACATCAAGTGCAATGCTAACCTCTCTTTCCATACTAGATTGGAGAAGCGCAAGAAAGCCATGGAGGAAATGCCCGCTCTCATCGAGAAATGGAAACGCAGTGGCCACGGTCGTGGATGGAAGGAGTGGCCTCGATAGGTGGATGGATTTGTTCGATTTTTCTACTCAGTTACTCTCTGCTACGGTGCAACAGGGAGGTGGTGGAGGTTAGAGGTGTTTGATTTTGCATGGAATACAATGCATACATATTACAAGCTACTCACGCCCACTTCTTTTCCTGCTCCTACCTTGTGCACTTGTATAAATATAAAGGCATGGCCTTCTTCCTTTCTTCCTTTTCATCTCCTCTTCCACCCAGTCCCTGCTCTGCTTACCGTGCCGTTTGATATGGTATTAATGTTAGAAGTAGTAACTAGTACCTACTTATACTTAGCCGACTGATTTCAATAACCGCCTTGCATGATCATTACCCTGAGTCTTACATTTGAAGCAACGAACATAGTCAAGAACTTTATACCTGAATGTATCATTAATGCCAAATACACTATACTATTATATATTTATAGCCTAGGGGCAACGGATAGTCTTGTCTTGAGTTTAGGAGCAATCTTGCTGGAGTGTATACATACAGATCCCCTAGTAGTTTAACATCGAAAACTGTGAGGGAGTTACCAGCTCAGCTTTAAATATTAGCCAAATTTCCTCAAGATGCAGGTCTCAACTTGTGAATTATAATTCATCGCTCTATCGATTTATCTGTCATGTACCCCTCGGCATAACAATTTTTGTGATGGATTTGAACGCTCTATACCCCTGCTCCTAGGGAGATAACCAGAGCTGAAGCTGTTTCTCAGTGAGAATACTTCAATGGGGTATATATGTATATACTTGTCTTTTGGAGGTGAATTTTTGACAATTATACAGTATATATCAATGGGGACCGTCTTTGGTATATATTTAAAATAAAAATAAAAAAATTCCACCGCTTTATACAAAAAAGGAAAAGGGTGTAGATAGACCACGAAAAGGTTAATTTAGGGCAATTCCGGCTGAGCTAATTGTTATTTCCCGATGAAAGGGGTAGATTGCATAATAAGTGTTGTAGGTCATGTTACCCTCAGTCACGCACATATGTCGGCATAAAAAGAAAAAGTACTCAAATGCACCTCTCGGGGAGGTATGGCGACCCGATGGATTGAAGGGCGAGGCAAGTTAGTCTGCCCCACTGCGCTGAAGGTCGGACATTAATGAAGTATGATGCCAATCCCCTCATATTGCCCCCCGAGCACGCCATTCGGATATACCAGTATCAATAAGAAACCTGAGTGAGAATCGAGCCGAGTCACATCCTCTCCTACTCACCGGACTCGCGCCCCAAGAATAAGACCTAACCGCGTGGACCTAACCTTACGAGTGTGTAATCTGCTCACTAGATCCTTAGCCACGATCACGAAACACCATGACGTCGACCGTCTGACTGCAAGTTTAGGAAACAAGTATAATCTATGAGAAGGATTCGCATGCACGAAGTAAAATACATAGACAGGTCAACAAACCTCACAGTTGTGTAATTGTTGTAACTAGTATCCTCCAAGGTGCAATCCAGGGTAACCGGCCTACGCAAACCTGTGACCTGCTAAATATTAAGAAAATTCACAAAAAAATAGCCCGGACTCGGAAATGATGAAACGCATTTCACATTCATGCCACTCTACTATCCATTTCCATCGTATGCTACTTAAGTAATGTATTTCTTCATTACAAATGTGATGTATGAAATGATTATCGCTCGCGTAGAAGGGAAGAAAAGAAGAAAGAAGAAAACCACAAAAACTAAACCTCAGATACCCCGCCCGCGCCAAACAAAAACACAAAAGCATACGTATACACTGTAGGAATGCAATGAATAATAGGCAATAGTCAGTAAAACAGATTACGCAACAAAAGAAAACGAAGCTGCCCTGTGAACCTTCAAACAAACTAGATAGCTCAAGTGAAAATCCCCATTAGGGTCGGAACCACGGCTATATCAGTTCCCCATCGTAACTCTCCTCCAACCCCTTCCTACCCAGTCCTCCAACACACACCACAGGACAGCCCGTAATATCAGCCTGGTACTCCAGCCAGGATAAATAAAAAAAACTTACAAAAACGAAAAAACTTGAACAAACAAAAACCATAATTAACACCAATTACTAAGCATTCATTCAAATAATAGCGCCAGGACAATATGTGAGAAAACCCCGTAGTAGAACAGGTGCCCTTTACAGAATAAACAAATAAAAAAAATAAAAAAAAATATGAGAAAGACAGAGGAGGAGGGAGGATAGAGCATGAAGCCTGCCAGATTCGATTTGACACTCTCGCACCCCTCCCAAACACGCCATGGAAAAGGAATTCGTAAAGAGGTATCGTCTTCATGCATAAGGCGGTTGAATGGTGTAGAATAAGAAGATCCCGACAGAAAATAGATAAATAGATGGATCAAAGAACTTCATAATTAACGCCTCGAACGCGGACCACCTTTAGGCCATAGGCCTATAGTAGGCAATTCTGAAGAGCCATAAACCGGTCGTATCTGCATGATGTAATGTATGCCACGTCCATACCAAAAGGAAATAAAAGGTCGAAATCTCGAGAAAGAAATTCTATTCCTGCAATGATCCCTTCTGAGATTGTATTGGCCTATTTGCAAGTGCAGTCCATTGAATGTCTATTTTGGCGGCGTATTTGCATGGAGTGGTGAGTGTGCAGGAACTGGAGAACTCGGGACGGAGTGAATTCCCGAGCTCCTTTTTGAATGCAACGCCAATTTTCCCTTAACCGCTTCAATCCTCAATTTAATATTATTGACAACTATTTCGAGTATCAGTACACCGCCAATGAGTCTATGCAATGGTTCTTACCATTTTCAATATAGGCCCTATCGTCATCATCTACATTTCCATCGTCTTCATCCGTCTCCAAGACCGCCTCCACCAGCTTGAGTGCGGTAAGATAGGAAACTTGGCATCCTTCCAAATCATCGCCCACAAGCTCATTGACCGCAGCGCCTCGGCTCATTTCGATTGCTCGATCGAACATCAATCTCTCCGCTGTGACGCCTAGGGAGATAAAAATATCCTGCTCAACCGCCATACCTACTCTGCTACCACTGGGTTCATCGAATGTATGATTCGATGGGTGGCTTGGATGTAAAGATGGTAGGGTGGATTGGGCTTCCTTGAGCCTCAGTCTAGCATAATCGGCTTTCTCCATCGCCTCGTTGAACTTATGCCGAATCCATTGAACTGTTGCATTAATCCTCTCCGCTGCAGGGCTCCTTCCATAGGTTCCATTGGGGTCTTGACCTGACTTAGCCCACCACCGGCCGGCTATTTGCATTGCTTTGTTGAGAAGTGAGATACACTTAACATACAATACAAGTGCCTGTTCAGAGAGCACAACAATGGCCTCAGGGGTAAGATCCTCATCGACTTTGCTTTCAGCAGCTTCGCCAGGTGGAGGCAGTAAACTTAGGCCTTGTGGAGCATTAGGAGCCACCGGAAGAAGTTGAGCATATTTGATTGCGGCGAAATGGTATATTACATCTGCCTTGCTTGCACAACCCTCCAAGGTATTGATTACCGCTTGGTCTTCCTCGCTGAATATTGCAGAAGTCTTTCCACCTCCAACCATGACCATGCTCCCGGGATGATAAGCAGGAGTGGGATATTGGTACACATTCTGAGTTGGTGGAGAATATTTTTGTTGATTCCCCATGCCAAAAAACAGTATCGGTGCCAGACTGAAGGCTCTTTGGAGGGCATGGGCCGCCATGGAGCCAGGGCTCTGACTGTACGTGTTTCCGGAGGCCCTCACAGGTTGGGAAGCTGCCCTGTCTGCAGTTGAAGGCCTGGATGGCCCACGGCCACTAGCTCGTCGTGCAAGAATAGCATTCGCAGAAGTTGGTGAAGTGGGGGCACCAACACGAGGGCTTGCGGCAAGCTCATCCGCAAAGGCATTCACCTCGACACTCCGTTTCTCTATCACAACATACTCTTGTATGATATCATGCTCAGCACGTTCTCGTGCTTTTTGTTTCTCGTGAGCTGCCCTAGCTGCTTCTCTATCGGCCCTTGCCCTTGCTGCTTCTCGCTGCTGCTGTGCCATGATGGACGCACTTGGTGAGGGGATTGCATTCTGTGTCGTATGCCGTTCCATAGGTGTAGCAGCACGATGGATAATCATTTCATGGCGGACGGGTGCCGACGTTGAGGGCACTGGTGGTCGATATGCTGGCTGTTCCCTTGCCAGAGGTGTCGTGACACGGCGCTGTTCCACAGTGGGACGTGGTGGAGGCGAGTGGGCTGGCTCAGACGTGCGTGCAAATGGAAGCTCATACTCAGGATCAAGTACTGGTGCTGGTGGTGCAGTAGCAGATCGATCACTTTCCCGGTAGTCTTTTGGATATTGGTAGCCCTCATTTTGATGGACAAATCTATCTGGACTTTGCTTTGGCGATTCTTTCACAGTTGAATCCCGGTGAGCGACCGATTCTCGGCGGCTTGGAATATCCCTCTGCAGACCCTTCTGTACATGTTCTGCACCAGGTATTTCGTCTTGTACGGCAGAATGATTGAAAAATTGAGCAAACCCCATTCGCTCGACAGGACTGCGCTTCAAAAGTCCATAAATGAGATCTTTAATCTCATTACTGGCGACACATTTTGAAGGAAAGTTGATCTTATCCATCCCTTCTTCTATTTTCCGAAGTAGGTCTACATGATTCGAGGCACGGAATGGCGGCCGTCCAGCAATCATTTCGTACAGGACTGTACCGAGTGACCAAAGATCAGCCTTCGCGTCGTACTTCTCGTAACGAAGGATCTCAGGTGCCATATATAATGGAGAGCCACAAAGGGTTTCTGCTAATGATGATACTTGTAACTCCCTGGCGAACCCGAAATCTGCAATCTTTAACACCGGTAAACTGACGATTCCGACCAATTTGTCCGAGTTCTCCATTTCTTCGCCGTCATCTGATCGAGACGTGTAATTAGGCGGTGATAATAACAGGTTTTGCGGCTTCAAGTCTCGGTGGATGAGCTGCTTCGACCGAAGAAAGCTGAGGGCACTGGCGAGTTGTTTCAGAAAATGCCTAACGATTACTTCATTGAGTCCACCACCAGAAGGGTTTGGATATAGATGAGCAAAATCTGCTGTAATTGGCATCGAAGCAAATTTCTCGCGGTTCTTAATGAAGCTTGCCAAATCGCCCATCGAACAATATTCCATTACCAAGTGTATATGTGCTCTCGACTTGATACATTCCTTTAAACGGGTGATATGAGGGTGCTTGAGTGATGTTAATATCGCAATTTCAGACTCTAGATTCTCTAATAACCTCCGATTTAATTTGGCTCGCATCACTGATTTTATTGCAACAACCCTGTTTGTTTTCTGTAAAGTGAGTTAGCAGGAACTCTGTAAAATGTGTAGAACATCCTGATAATCATAGGAAAGCCCGATGGCTGTTGAATTTTGGGTATTAAGAAATTAAGCGCCCAGGAGCTCAAGATCTTTCCAAATAAGACAAGACTCAGAAGCTCGAATAGCTTCACCAATGATTTGGCGGGGCTGAATAGAAGAGGGCAAATAACCACTCACAATAGCTATGCCCTTATAAACTTTGGCGAACGACCCGTTACCAATCTCATGACTTATCTGATAACTCCCAATCAGTTGATCCTCCTGCTGTCCGCCGTTGTTAGAAGCCATAATTACAGCTTCTGGTGAATTGAGAGTAGATGAAAGAGATGTCTGTATTCTCTATGAGCGAGAACAGGGCCCAATGAATCCTCCGCAACTACCGATACAAACTGTGGATGAATGCTGCCAACAGTTCACAGTTCATACAAGGAGTGATAGATGTCGACCTTCCGCACAGTAGCGACACTGAGTAGTGTTGGAAAGGTAGAAGGTAGAAGGTAGAACTTCTGCTGGAGAGCTTTAAAGGTCGTCGTAAATAAGGGAGGTGTTGTTACTAGCTGAGCTGCGAAGCGGAGCTTGGATGAGTACTTTGGATGTCGAAGCAAGCTTAGAGTAGGAAACGAACCGACGGGGAAGCTCAAGGGCGTGGCAACTGTTGGAGCTTTTAGTTTTTGAAGGCCCAAAGAAGGACGAGGATGTGAATTCCAGCCCGAAGGATGAGGGAAGCAGTGACAAATACCTGTGGTTATGGTAGTTGAATTCGAAGGATAACGCGACTACTCCTAAGGCTTCGAGGAGAGCTTTTGTGGGGGGGAGGGGAGAGGAAGGGGGGGGGGGGCGCGGTGGTGGTAGACGACGGAACAGAGCTTAATGGTAGTAATAGCTTGGTAAATATGGTTTATGATAAAAGGATAGCTTATAAGAGTATCGAGCTCGAACTGTCGATAGCTGCATAGGAGGACTGTGAGGACTGTCGTCCTTCGACTGTATGCGATAATGGCGATTTCATTGGCAGCCCAACCACTCAGCGAGGGAGAGCGCACACGCAGTGACAGTACATTCCTACCGGCAACAGCTCCAGCCCAAATGACTCTCACATCACAACGACCACAGATGGTGCCAGTCCCGATAGTCTAGTTATCCCTAGCACACGCCCAGCATGCTAGTCCCGGTTCATCAAAGCATGATAAGGGCCCACTACTCCTACCAGCAGCACTGCTCCTTCCCCCCCCCAGATCTTGTGGATACAGCAGCAACAAGTCGGGAATAATGTCTTGGAGTCCCTGCTGCTGTCAGGGCTGTTGGCCCTTGCCCCACAGCTTACAACGGGAAGAAGTCCCCATCCCTCCAGGTTGCGTGAGGTCAAGTAGTACCGTGACTATAGCTATGTATAGAGAGATTCATACACCGGGCTCATTTCCGGTGGTTGCCAAGTGCACGCTGACGCTTTCCTTCAATTTCGATTTCTCTCGAAGGCCTCATTTTTATTTGGTATCCACACAAGAGCACACAAGAGCACACAAGAGCACACAAGAAGGCGGAAGGGGAGGTCCACCCTCTAGTGGCCAGGCCGAACGACCGGATACCAAACATGCGAGCTCTTTGATGTTGGGCAGAACAGGCAAGGACACGATCCTCAGAGCACATCTCTCCCAATGCATCGCGGGTTTCATGCACGCCCCACTGCAGGTTCGGCAGGAGTAGGTACATACATGTCTTTACATAGGTACATACCTCTAGGTATGCTGAGCAGCTTTTAGGTTCAGGGTTTCACATGGTACTGGTAGGTACGTTACGCTTCAATACCAATAATGGATAGGAGCCATCTTAATCTCCATATTCTTCACATACATGTATAATTCACTAAATACTAATAATAGGGACATTAAATAAAAGCAAAAAAAATACTACTCTCTATATTCCCAGGAAAGAACTACCGTAATATGTAGGGAGGTTAGGTATAGGTTGCTATAGTTCGCTGGACTTGATAGATAGGGGAATATGCTGAATCAGAGTTTTTGGCCCGTTCTGGGATGTCATAGGAGCCACAACCAAAAAGAAATATAAAGCGTGCCGTATAGGTGAGCCCCAACCAGATCAAGTACAGGCGAAACATTACATTACCACTACCTAGTACTAACGTAATACGTACAGCTGCAGCTTCCTTTGCAGAAGCGAGGGATTCTCTTAGAAGGGAAACACCCAGCCATCTTATCCGATACCAACCAATATCGAGCCATGCGAAAACGATACCGCCACCCAGTATGTATTCACTTAAGTACCGGCCAGTACCAGTTACACGATTAACGTTACAATGGAAACAAAATATCCTTTTAAACGCAACACAGGAAGGAAGCTAGAAGCAACACAGTAGATGCTCCACTCAATCGCAAACAGTCGGCCCGGCATCTATAATCATGCTAATTTCCGTAGCCCCAGCTCAAGCTAACTTCACGAATCAGAGCTTCTCCTCGGATCAAGTAGCAAAACTACCAACCAGCCCCTGTTATAGATGCGAAGAAGCTACAGCTCGAACTACCCTGCAACGTTCCAGAAGGCAGGGCACAAACCTATACCCTGAACTATTTTCCAAAGAGGAACCTGCCGGAATAAGCTCACTAAACGAAAAATCTCTCTCAAAGGTTATTTATGAGGCAATGGAGCTTGGATTGAGTTTTTGGGAGTGGAAGTAACAGCTATTCAAATACATACAAATGCAATCCAGCGCATAGAACTTTGGAGAGTACATTTCTTGGGAGACTAAATAAAATATATCTTACCTATCTATCTAGCGCTAATTCTAGATATAAACAGGTCCCGCAGCTCGCGAATTAATTTATTCTATATTACATCCTGAATGGGTTTTTAATGGGCTTGTGTTGTTGATATTAGGCAAGCTTTCCAGGCTGCCGGCAACTTTTTACTTGAGTGATGCGCGTTGTGTTGGCATGCATTACAATACCTACAGTTACCTAGGTAAGAACACACGACACTCGATACTTCTTGGTGGGTGTATTAGAGACGTCCACGATATCCCAAAATGAACGCATGCCACCGTGCCATTATGACTCGGCCTAGGACTGAGCCGCTCCCGAGTACTCCCAGGAAGATAGATTCCTTGAAAGGAAAGGATTCAATGAGTCAAATTATTCATCTTGACAACATAATACCCAATTCAAGATTGACGAATAGTTGTCTTGGTATGTTGATGTAGGCTTGACAACATACATCTCATCCCGATGTTTTGGACTGGATTGAAAGAAAAGTCTTTGTTCTTCTATCTGCGATGCCGCTTTTGCTAATGTCCGCCGTGTTCAGAATCACAGTGCCCCACAACAGCACAAGTCCTGCTCAGACACGGGTTCGCAGGTTTGCATTAATGATAGCCAACAGCGATAGCCTGAGCTATCACGGTAGTAGACGGATAAAGATCAAAAACCAGATCTCAATGCCCAAATCCAGAGAAACCCCGGAACAATAGCCCATCAAGCTTCACCCATTATGTACAGTCTTACCTAGCCAATGAGCCAGCTTTGAGCCTACTCGTTGGCTAAAGAGAGCAATTGAGACGGTCAAACGATACTTTGTACTCGAACCTCTGGGCTTATCGGAGAAAGATTTCATTGTTGCGTATAGTTGTTAATGCGGGGGGAGATAAAAGGTTCCTCGGATTCAGGTGGTTGTATAATATCGGAATGATTTTCCGTTCCCGCTGGCCTTAATTTTGTTAACCAAATGAAAATTGGTCGTCAGCTACCGAAAATCTTGCACGACCCGCCTCCGAAAATCAAGTTCCGAGACTAATATATACATAAGTATGTAAGACGGGCGGGTCAAAATTCTTCCCATCTGGAATGATAAGTCGAGGCTATCCCATCCAGGGGCGGGTCGTGATCTCTGGTTTACGACATGACTTGTGATGTCATTCTCTTGAGACCGCTGATCGTTGTAAAACGGAACGTTAGGTGTTTCGAAAACGCGTGATCAGCTGCACTTGACCCAGGGCTTTTCTACTGGTGGCAGATGAAGAGTCCAAGGTTTCCGACGCCCTAACCAGATTACTACTGTTTGTGAACGTGGGGGCCCCAGAATAGTCACTAGTAACTACATGCTTGCGGGGCCTGGTTGTTTTTGTTTGCTTGAACCTTGCTTGCTTAACTATTTCTCGACTTGAACTCAAGGAGTCTTCCTTTCGGCTGCCACACCGGGGCAGCCGAGTACAGGAGACAGTGCTAGCTCGGAGATGGGAGGGGCCAGAAGTTGCTACCCAAATTGCGACGGCATCCCGACAGTTTGTTTCATGTTACCTACGGCCGGAGCCGAGGCCGAAAATAAGAAAGTTTGAAAAGTTATATTCTCGTGTGATACAACAGTAAATCTGGCACAGTAAACAGATACCAGAAGTCAGGGTACAGGGTTAGGGTAATGTTCTACCCGGTGTGCCGTTTCTGGTAGTATGTAAGATAACAGCGAGCGCCCGCAGTTTTAACCTACTTCCCACACAAGCGAAACGAGCATACTTCATGATGCCGCCAATTGCCAGCACCCGCTCTCATTACGACGTCCTTGGTCTGTCTGCGCCTACGCGCAATGGCGCAACCCCGGAGCTTCTCACATCCCAGGCCGTGAAGAAGGCATACCACAAAGCTCTCCTAAAATGGCACCCTGACAAGGCTCTCGTTGGAGGTGCTCTCCCTGCGACCACCCTCGACAAACCCAACAAGACTTCTCCGCCCCATACAGACACCCCGGGCTATACTCTTGATGAAATAATCACAGCCTACATCACACTCTCTACGGAACGAGGCCGTAGAGAATATGAGCGGGAATACCGCCTTCGACTAGCCGGCAACACAAAGGAGGAAGTCAAGGGTCTATGGAATTCATATGTGCCAATGGACGTGGTGGACTTGGATGACTTTGAGTATGAGGAGAGATTGGGGAAGTTCTACAAGGGATGTAGGTGTGGGGAGAATGAAGGTTATGTGCTTTGGGAGAGCGAATTGGAGGAGGTGCAGACTGGGGAGGTGGTGGTGGGGTGTGTAGGCTGCAGTCTGTGGTTGAAGGTGGAGTTCGAGGTAGTTGCGGAATGGGAGAGGAAAGTGGAGAGGATAGCTGAGGGAAATGGTGGACAAGAGCAGGGGAAAGTAGTGGAGAAGATTTAGAGACGGTGGAGATGATGAGGGGGATTATTGGACAAGCGCATCAGGCTGGAGAGAACAAACCTGTCTTGGGATTAGAGCTCAGGGCTTAATTGGCGTTCTGGAGTTACTGGATACCAAATGGCAGTTATTATCATATATATTTCCCCTCAAGCCACGAAGCCACTCTCAAGAAGCTATACCCGATTGTTAAAGACTGTTACAATGGTGAAAACCGCGCAAACTAAGACCTGATATTTTGCGAAACACCGATCCGTATTGCAATGCAGCAGCCCTACATATACACAGGTTCGCCTACCATTTTGGCTGGATTATCTGACTGAACCCCAACATGCATATGTGGTTGGTATTTTGGCGTCCTCGATATCTGTCTATACCCTTTTTCATTCCTGCTTCGGGGCATTTTTATAAAGATGGCGAGAAGAAGTGTATACCTGAGTGTCTATCGTAAGAAATCACAATCACATAATATAGAGCTTTACTGATTGCTTCACCATTATTAATACACTCCGCTTCTCCGTTTTTGTGGAGTCAATTGATACTCCGCTGCAAAGAAATGATGGTGCATCGCATCGCATTGCAGGGTGCAAGCATGGCTCTAGCGTGGCGTCCTCTTATTTTGGCAGGACCAGGGTATTGAGTTGAAGGTGGGGTTTATTGGAGAATAATGGCACGAGCTTGTGACCTTGGGTAACGAAACGAAGCTCAGTTGGAGTCAGAGGCATGAGCCATGAAACGGATATGCACAGGTAGCTATATGTGATATTTTGATCTTCTCTGCAGGGTGGTCCTGGTGCTTTCTCATTAGGTAGGCCTTTCAATCATTGGAAACATCGCATCGAGTTCATCATCTATGGCGCCTTTCCCCACTTGCCCCGCCACTGTTACTCATACCACTTCCCCGCTCTTTGCGGCTCTGCTTTTTTTCACCTATCCTCACTACCTACGCGTTTTCTTCTGGAAATTCTCGCTGTTTGATACGTCAACACTTGAAACATTCCAGGCGTTCAGGTGGCTTATTTCGGTTCGTTGCCATGCAGGTCACTGCAGGTACTGGGGTGTATTGAGTTGCGCTATTTCTTTTTTATTTTTGATGATTTTTTGTCATTTATGTGATTGATAAATGTGGAGTATAGATATATGCATAACATCGGGGTTGTAGGTAATTTATCTTGAGGATTGTGGTGATCTAATTATGGGTGGATTGTGTTGCCTAGTATGGGATTATTCCTGATATATCTCTGTGGGAATATCAATAGTCGGTTATTGATATATGGCAAAGTTGTATAATTGCACATGTTGGATATAGTTCGGGCTTCAAGCTCGGGGTTTTCTTTTTGATAAGAATAGGATGCGCAGCAGCGGGTAATTATTATAAAGGGGGAGGAGAGACTTTTGGTGATCAACATTGGGTGTTGTGAAGTAAACAATTGAAAACATTAATATCACATGCCTCTTCATATTATTATTTTTTGAATCGATATCCTCCAGAATTCAATGTCCCTTGTCCAGAGCCACACCAAAACTTCCCCCAACCTCTCCATATCAGGCTCAGCTTGCGAAACTCGATCCATTTCATATTTGCCCAATTATGATGTTCAGGATGCTATTATTGCTCACTTGATATTTTATTTTCTTTTATATTTTATATTTTAATACTTATCCTGGCTCGTTGGTCATGAAATCTCTTGCTCTGATATGGATCCGAGTTCAATGATCTACACAAGCATACAATGTCCCCTACCTGTAGTTACAACCCACAGACACAAAAACATTTCCCCGGGAGAAGAAAAAAAAAAAAAAAAAAAAAAAAAACACAATACGATAGATCACATCTTTTTATGCTACAATACCCCAACCAACCTTACCTAGGCACCGTAACCCCATAAATCTAACATTCAGATTCAACAACATAACCAAACCTGGCAAACAATATCACAGGGGGCAACTTTCGGCATATATACCGGTATTGGAGCTGACTCTACGGAGTATAATCTTCTTACATATGTACCGGTACGTATGCATCTAGTTCTCTCTTCTTACTCATTATTTGGAAGCTAACCCCTCCATCTGGCTAACGGTGTGCTGTACTTACAGTATGCATATACCTACCTATAGCGTACATTAGGTTACATATGTGATGCTTTCGTTCAATCCGGTTGGCGGCGCGGGGAAGGGGCCTTGGGGGGTTGGGGGGGGGGGGGGGGGGGGGGGGGGGGGGGGGGGGCGGCTGGGGTTACATGAGTCAATAACTGGCCCTAAGGTACCGGTACCCGGTAAAGATGTGCCATGCTGCTTTAAGTCGTGCCGCATGCAGTAACTGTACACTCATGATGATGGTTAGGAAAAGATAAAAATAAAAAAATAAAAAAAATAAAAAATGAGACAGATGTATGTGTTGTTGCTTTTGTTCAAGAAATGTAACAATT